>VZDJ01007749.1:42882388-43255346 GCA_008694505.1 Cyanoderma ruficeps
GTGTATATATATATATATATAATTTCCTAATAAGTGTCTCTCTTTTCTTCTCCATCTTAATGTAATAGGGAAAATACAGGTTCCAAACTCTGCAGCTTTCTATGGGCAACAAAATATCAGTAATATCAGAAAGATACATTAGGAAGAAAAATTTAGGAAAAAATTACTTCTGGAATTGTGTAGTCAAAAATTTGATTACTCCAATTTTTGATACTTTAAATTGAGTGGATGACATATATTTAAAAAGAATTCTATGTATAAAGACCATATGCAGCTTTGCTTCTGGTTGGTTTTTTTCACTTATTTTTTAATGATTACATCTCACAGAAATACTAACATAGGTCAAACTACACAGAGGAAAATTTCTAAGAAAGCATTATAGCATCAGTCTGTTAGTATCCTTCAAGTATTTACAAAGATGTTTTTACTTTCAGATGTTCATAATATGAGAGGAATTGGGGTGGAAAACCATTTTTCAAGAGAAGACTTCAAATTATGTCTTTTGTGAAAATACAACTTTTGTGAACCACTCATTGGCTTAGGCTAAAATAGATTCTGTCAAGGCTAGATAGAAATAGCAATATTAGCACCTGATCTGTGAAAGCTGGTTTTCTTTTGACATGCAGTTGCCAATATTCAAAAAAAATTGCAAATCAGAGGGCTACATATTTATGAGAACTAGTCTCCATAAATCTCAGATTCTATCATTTTAGAAGTTTCTTTCTAAATGAGAACAGTAAATTTGTAAGTGAAACTTGCAAATCAGTTTTATCACTGTCTATGTGTGCATATGTATGATTTATAAATATACTTGAAATTCCAAATTGAGCTTGTAAGTAGGTCTGATAAGTTTTTCTACTTTCTACATCAGTGCTGTGAATCAAACAGCTGCAAATTTTCAGTTCCATGGTCATCTACAACAATAGAGAGCTACAGAAAAAAAGAACTGAAGGTTTATATACTTGTCTTTCTAAAATAATATAGCGTAAATCAGTTAAAAATAGTATCTTCCCCTATTACTATAGTACAGACATCACTTACTGGGACCTCTGCTGTTCCAGGTAACTGTAGCACTGATTCAAACCAGTAATAACTTGCCATGATAATAAAATGATTTATTGTCTGCATATTCTGTAAATTACATTCATTCTGAAAAAATAGTAAACTGTCTTCAGGTCTATTTTATATATAAGCAGTAGTTTCATCATCAAAGCTACAGACAATTAAATGTAGAATAACTGATGACTTTAGGCATCAAACAAGTCAAAAGATTGCATTCTTTCAGCACTTTGTCAGTTCCAGAGCATCTGAAACACAACTGAAAATAAAGGAGACATTTCTGGCCTTAATATAATTTATATGTTGTGAAATATTAAAAATATGAACCAGAAGATACTGCTGGAGGTCAAAAAGTTCTTAATTCTTATTCATTTTTTCTAGTTGCTTGGTAAACTGCTAGAAAAGCATTCCCTTTTGCTTGGCAATAACCTGCACAGATCTTCGTAAAGCAGTTTTACACACCTTGGACATTCTTCTCCTCATGTTGCATGTTCTTTATGAGGCTATCTAGAATTGTTTCCTTATCATTGCACATGTTTGAAGTTGTAACACACCTAAAATAAGCCAATTAATTAGTCATGATGGTCTCTTTTCAGCTGCACACTCATTTTCAAATGAATTTATTGAAGTAAAGGATTTACAGCATATGGACTCACAGACTTCTCATGAGTTAAACTGGCATCCATATGTACAGCTTTCAGTAGAGAATTCCAGAGTAATATTTACAATGTAAATATCAACTTTTATTACGTAAGAAACAAATATATCACAACTTTCACTTCACAACATATTTGTTCTGGTTTGATGACTAAAGTCATCTCTTTGAAATACTATGTGGAACTCAAAAATAGCTTGTTCTTGTCATAGACTTTACCAGATGTCCTTCAGGGGTCCTGAAAAGCAAAGGAGAGATGTGCTTTAGAAGTCACTTTTGCAACCAGTTGCATCACGAGGTATATGAGGGCAGACAGCAGGCAATGAGTAACACTTGTTAGAAAACAATTTCTGTGCTTGGGACTGCCAAGCTAAGATGTGGCTTCACACAGGAGTTTGGTGGGCATTGCAGTCAGACACGACCGTGGGATGAGAAAAGAAAGGTTGAAGGACTAGAGAAAAATGTCACTGCCGATCAGCCTACAGCACAGAACTGTTCACTTTGAAAAAAACCTGTATCCTTGAAATGGATACACAAATTCAGGTTGCTCATTCCACACTACATTAGCAACTGGGCACTGCAATAAAATGACAAGTAACAGTCAATGCTGATTCACCTACAGGCAGACCTGCCTCAGCAGGAGAGTCAATAAAAATGGAAAGGACTGAAAATGTTTTCAGGAGGCCATCTGCGACCTGCTGCACCACTACTCTTTCTCCCTTAGTTAATGCCAGAACTTTGAGAAGGTGCAAAATCCAAGAGCAGATATTTTTTGCATTAATCTGGTCTGGAAAGAACATTTCTTTCTAGAATCATGTTGCTTACAAACTATTTAATTCCTCAATGCATAAGCAGTTTATGCCGTTTCTAACCTTTGGGAACTTCAGAGGAACTGCCAGATTTACGAAAAGGAAAGGAACATTTTCTCATTTCATTTCAGTCTTGAAAGAAAACAACATCTTTTTGGGAGCAGGGGGATGGGTGGTTGGGCATGGTACAAGAAAAGACATTTCTCCAAATTTTATCTTCAAGAATAGCCTTTTAATCTTTTTTCTTACTTTTTGAGACACAGCTGAATGCCAAAAACTATCCTATCATCAACTTCATAATACACTTTCAACAATGCCAAGCCAAATTCACTTCTACCTTACCCTTTCAAGTTATGCTCCTGCAAGTGTTCATGTAGAAGGGTTTACATTTCAGTAAAAATAAAAAATAATTGTGAATTACTTTAGAAAAAACAGTAGTAGCTAAATGGAAAACAGTAACTGCAAGATTTGCATGTCAAGTACTTTCCTAATACATAAGGTTCATCTTGCTGATGCTCTTAGTTCTAGGGGCAACTCCTTTCTAATGAAAAAGATGTTAAACAAAATCTGCAGCATTTTTATAATTAAAATAAATATCCTCAAGTTTGTTCTCTGAAGAAATAATGATCTTTATAATTAAAAATGAGTCACTTCTGGTTTTATGCTGCAGTGTTGAAACACCCAAGTGAGTTAGGTGCATTATGAACAGTGCCATTTAATTAGGAATTTTCAACAGCAGCAATCATGGGATAACTTAAAGCTTATTAAAATTATTATTTTATTCAGACACAATCTCTGTAGAAACATAAAGCTGTTCATGGAACATGACTGCCTTTCCTAGATTATTCTGATTTTCTTATAGACCACACTTCATATACAATTAATCTTATTTTGTGGGTCAAATCAAGGAACAGATAGCAAGAGAAAAGACAATCTTGGCATACCAGTGGGAGGTGGCTCAGCAACTCATCTACAGAATCGTAGTTTTCTGAAAAGGATGGTTCAAGAAGTTCTGCTTCATCTCGAAGTTTAGCAGGATTTAGCTCTTCCTGGCTGTTATGGGTGAGAAAACAAGTTTTATTGCTCTCAGAAGAAAAGCAAAGAAAGCAAACCTGCCTTCTAACTGTAGCTCCTTCACATTTTCTTACACTTAAACCAAGCTGTTACAGAACATACAAAATAGCATGCTTAATGAATAATGAGATATGATATTTAAAAACAGTTGTCTCAATTAGTGAATACACAAATGGAATACAAGGTCTACAAAATGTATGCTGGCACATCTCATCTAAACTGATTAGGACATACAGTCCTTCAGGGATTTTCAAATTCTCATTTCATGTGTTTACAGAAAGGTAAAATTTTCACATATTTCTTTATAAAATTGTTCTTCATCTTCCATAGCTCCTTGGGTTTTTTCCTTAAGAAGTTTTTTTTCTAAATAAAAACAATTTAAGAATCTGTCGGAAGATTTTTAAAATTGCCAGGTGCCATCTCCTCTTTATTCTTCTATTCTAATCTGATTGTGGTGTCAGTTCCAGCCAGGGAAAAATGTTTTGCTTGTCCTCTCTGTATACACACATGGATGTAAGCCTTTTCTGTCTTAATGCCATAGGAGTAAGGAAAGAATACATGTGTTCTTTTTGTAGTACCTTCTTTTTCCAGTTAAAACTGAGTTTAAGTATTTCTTCACAGCCATCTGCTTTCGAAAGCGGCTGTAGTTGTCGGTGAAGACAGCATCAGAGTGGCGTTTGACAGGACTGTCCTGGGAGCTGGCAATACAACAGTTAGAAAGGAAAAATTAAGAGATTATATATCTGTTTTAAAGAAAATACATATTATATCTGTTTAAAAGAAATAAGCTTTATGATATTGGTTAGCCTAATAAAATAAAATTTTCATTTCAGCTTTCATTTCCATCTATGACTTTGGATCTTTCTTCTGCTGAAAAGAAGCCACTGCTTCCACTGCTTACTATGTATTTTAATAACAAGAATCAAATTCCAAAGATTGTTATTCAGCCTTTTGGGGCACATCTTCCACTGTCTTCTCAGTTTTGCCATGGCCTATGCAATTAGGATACATAGTCAATTATTTCTAGAGCCCTTGTCCCAAGAGTTCTGCAAGATCAAGTGGTTAAGTGTGGATTTCGTGACTCTTTCCTGCCTGTTCTCACACCCCAGGCTGCACCTTTTAATAAACAGATTTTAGTCTAATTTCTATAATTTGTGTGAATATATTTCAGTACAATGCCAAGGTACAACCTGGTTTAAGTCGCAGTAAGTTCCTAAAGGACCTCACCACTGTTCGCATTGAACACAGTGGAAGGGGAGCCTGTCAGTGAGGCAAGTTAGAGTGCAGCATCACGCAAGTAGCTATAAATGCTTGGTCTAAGGTTTCAGAGGACAAAACACACCTCGCAAAAGCCAGACCTGGAGAACTTTTCTTCGTGCACAATCTCAGGAAATGTCAGGGTGTTATATTTTAAATGGTCTATGTTAGTTTACAGCATATGAGAAAATGGAACGGTATGTTCTGGAACAAAGGCAGCACTGACATAAACAGAGGACCTAATTTTTACTCAGCTTTTGAGTATATGAAGTACACACTCAGTGGTATTGTCACAGTGGCTCACAGTTGCTGCTTATGGATTTGAAAACAAGGAGAGTATACAGTGATCCTACCCAGCACCCTGTGTCCTTTAGTTTATTTAGATATTGGTCTGGAAATTGCATCCAGACCCCTAGTCTATGAATTTGCCTCATTCTTTTTTGAATTCTGCTGAAATACAGATCTCACAAACATCTGTCAACATGTTCTACAGCAAGAAAAACTACACATTTTCAGTATAAACCAATCATTTCTTGATTTCATTCTGTATTTTCCTGTTGTTAAGTACTGAGTAATCAATCACTTTGTATTTACTTTTGCCACTCATCCACCAAACTAGTAAAAACGACACTGAAAATAAGAATTAGCAATTTGGTATTATAATCGTTATAATATTCCCAGTATACATTTTCCATGCTTTGTGCAATGTCTGTTGCTCTACCTCTCACAGCTGTGTCAGGAATAAATAGCAACATACTCATTTAGTAATATCACTAAATACTTACATAGGATTTTCAGCTCCCCCTTAATTATATAACCTTCTCTTTCAGTATCTCTAAATCACAAAAAGGAGACCTTGAATACAGAAGGGTAAAAAAATTGCCAATAAAGCCAACTAGGAAAAAAAATCTACCTAATGTAAGTGTCACCTCACCTAACTCGTTTTCTAATAAGCGAATGCAGATATCTCTTCACAGCAAGTTTAGCCAAAAGATGGCTGTAGACACTGGTGAAAATTCCATCAGCATTCCTTGCATTTCTGAAATGGACAATAAATAAACTCTACAATACAGCCTGGGTTCACGTAATTTTGATAATGTTCATTTTGTAAACATACTGCTTTCCTTAATTTAAGTATTGTACATCATAAAGGGAACTAATTCCATAAAATAATTTCCAGTTTTTCACAATATACTTTTTACTCCGTCCTGGAAAGTGAATGCATTCATCATGCCAGAATGGCAATACAATCAACATTTCCGCCGACATCCTTACTGCTACCACTATTCAAACAGCGGCTGTGGGAATTTCTTCTGTTATTGAGTCTTCCTTTCCTAATTCTCAGTTTGAAAATGTGAATGAGTTTTTTGGCAGAAATCAAGTAGTCCATCATCCTTTGTATTTATGATACTAAAGAAACTCACCTATCGATAATTCTGGACAGATCAAAATAGAATTTCTCATTTTCAGGTAGTGTGTTCTGCAAAATATCTGATTCTGACTTTAATGACCCACGGGCTTGGTCAGGTTCACTGGCTCCAGCAAATGGCATTCTGTTTCCCAATCTGTTGGAGGAAGAAACCACGTAAAGTACAGCTGGCTGAGGACATGTGACACTTTACTAGAGTTAACATTCTGATTTGTGTCAAATGCACATCTACCTACTTTAATTGGCAAGGCATTTTAAAGAAATCTGGATAATTCAAAAATCACTTTCAGGTAGAATCGGTGTTTAATTGTAGATTAATTGATGTAACAGATCCTTCTCTCAAATTCACATTTTTCTAGATAAATGTTGTCACTGAATGCAGTTTATTCCAGTGCATAATGTATGACAGTCACAGCACAAGTGACAACCATGAAGCTTTTCCTAACAACAGTATTTTCTATAAATGATGAATGAAATTAACAGCCTCTAAACAAGCAAAGTGAAAACTGTTCCTGTGACGTACTTACCTCCCAGTTAAGATAGAAGATGTGCATTGAAATGCAGAATAAAACAGTTCTTAGGCCTTCTCTATAGAACGTGAATACACCAAGAACTTCAAGCTAAATAAAAAGTGCAGTCACGTATCTCTACGTGGTTTTATTCTCTCGTGTTAGAAGCTAAAAAAATCTTCACATTTAATCTCTTAAAATGTGTCATGGCAATTGCTCTGTACAAACTGATGTTATTCACATTTTCGTAAACTGTGGTTTCTTATGAAGTGCCACATTTTATCAAGGGCAGTCTGATTGCATAGCAGTAGTTTGGCATCATTGCTTCCGGCTGCTCTGATATTCTGTGGCAGACAAGAGGCTCCCGTTGTTGTAGGAAACCCCTAGTGTCATGGGATGCAAAAAATCACATACTAAAACTAAGATAGATAATGCCCTTGTCATTTTAAAGTAGCACAATTAGCACTATTTATATCTGATTCATGTAAGTCCTCTGTCTGGTAAAAAAAAGGTGCAAAGTTGCTGTGTAACATGAACTGGCTCAGTCACACTTTTTGGAAGTCAATCACTGCGGTTTTTTGCCTGTTTTTCCTTGGTCCTCCTACACTCGATGTTCCTCTTACCTAATGCAAACCGTACCGTTCTGTCGTCTGATTTAACTTAGCTGGACCACTAATAGCAACTTTAACCAGCCGAGGCATGCAAAGGTACAAAACCTACCCTCCGCTCTGCCCCCATGGACCCGTTCGCATCCCGGGGCTCACCGTGACCCACATCCCGTCCGTCCCCCGCACACACCGCGGTCACCGCCACCCAGCCCGTGGGGCAGCGCTGCTGCAGCCGCCTCGGGAGGTGCATGAGTGTCCCGGGGGCTTTTACAGGCGGGGTTCGGCGGTCACCGTCCGGGACCGCAGCCTCGCCGCGGGATCCCGGCACCCAACCGACACCGGGCAAACACCCGACGGGAAGCGCCGCACTGCGCGCTCCTTGGGAGGGCGCAGCGGAGGACTGACGCTTCACACAGCCCCTTCGGCCACCGGCCGGGGCTGGGCAGACCCCTGCGGGCGGAGGGGCTGCAGCGGGGCTCGGAGCGCGGAGCGCAGCGCGGCCTTACCGCGGGACGGGAGGGAAGGCGGCGCCCCGCGGGGGCAGCGCCCGCGCCCGCCAGCAGAGGGCGCTGAGGAGGGCGAGGGCGAGGAGGAGCGGGGAGGCGCCGCGGTGCTCCATGGCCGCCACCTGCGGAGGGAAGAGGGCAGCCGTCACCCTCCGACCCGGGCCGCCCGCACCCGCCGGCCCCGCGCCGGGGCACCGGGGCTTTGCCTCAGGCCGCCGACCGACTGCCCCGACCCCGCTCCCAACCCCGTTCCCCGTCCCGAAAGACGCCGCCGGCCAGCAGGGTCGCGATGGCGGGGGAGCTGCCGGCGGTCAGGAGGAGCTGGGATGCCCCAAGGCGACCCCCGGCCCGGTGCGAGAGGCAGCGGTGCGCGGGGTTCAGCGGGGTAAGCGGTAGGGGAGGGTCCCGCCCCGGCTGCCCTGGGCTTTCAGAACCTCTCCCCGCTCCCCGACGCCGGGATGTCTTCCCTGGAGGTCCGGGAGGGGAGAAGAGGAGCGAGGGTACGGGACGGGCACGTCTTTCCTCATCCGCTGAGAAGTTGCCGCTGTGGCGGGGAGAAAGTTACTCACGGAGCCGCGAGTCCGTCGGTGGGTCTGGCTGTGCGGGCGCGGAGCGGAGCGGTGCTGGGGCAGTGCGCCCTGCTCCGCTGCGCGGCTGCCGGGGCGGCGGCAGAGGGTGAGGAGGAGGATGAAGAGGAGGGCTCCGTCTCGCCGCACGCTCTGAGCTGCCCGCTGCGCCACCGCGTTTTATAGCGTTTACACGTTTCTGCTTCCGAAGAAGCAATCACGTTACTGGAGAGACGTCACCCTTCCCAAGGGGACGGTCGCTTTGTTCAGGACAGTCAGAGACTTATATTTAACACATGAGCAGTCGCGTACCTCTTCCCCCTGCCCCTCACCGCCCCCTCCCCGGCCATTATTTGATTTATGTTAATGACATAGTTTTGGAGGAGCGGAGCCCCGTCGGAGGGGTGATTCCGCCTCGCCAGGCGGGAGAGCGGGCGGCCGTCGGGGTCTGCGGGGACACGCCATAACGCGCATCCCTGCCCGCTCCCGGGATAGCCGGAGCGAAGGTGGCTGCACTCTCCGGGGCCCTGGGGTCCCTTCCCGCACACTCCCCCAGCCCTCGTGTTTCCCTGAGGAGCCCCTTCCGCGCCGCGGGATTGCTCCTTTCCCGAGCTCTCCGGCAGTGTTTCCGTGCTAAACTGGTCCCGCTCCGTCCCTGCCTCATGCAAGTCCCTGACGGGGGTTCCCGCCCGAGGTGCGCGGGAACTTGGTCTGAAAAACAAAATTTTGGTACGGGTTTTAGTTTGATTTTAGCAGGTGTCGGGGTGTTTTCCGCTATTCGCTATGTTGTTTAAGCTGCATGCGTATTCGTGGCACACGGATTAACCCCCACATCCCAGCGCCGCTTGGTGCAGCCAAGCACGGCGGATCCTTGTGACGGTCCCGCGGATCTCAGCGCCGGCACGGGCGCGCAGGGAGCGCGGCTGGAGCGTATGTTAAACCCCCCTGAGCAGGAGGGGCATCAGCTCTTACTTCTAAGGTGTCTTAAACCCAAACCTCCGGAATGCCACAGAAAGGGAGAATCGGTTTCAAGCCTTTGGCTTTTCTCCTTCGAATTTTCCCTGCCTCAGAGAGATCTGTGGGCAACAGAGAAAGAAACACGGGGAAGTGGGCGTGGGACCCGCGGGCGGGCCGGCAGGACAGCGCTGCTCCAGCAAGCACCTCTTCAGTGTCGCACCGTGTCTTTTCGGTGCCTGCCCTGAAATATTTGCCAAACAATCCCAGAAGAATTTCATCTCTAAAGGTCATTATCCTCCTTTTTTTCTCTCTCTCTTCCCCCCTCCTTTAGCTTTTGTGCCTCTAATCCTCCTACTCATTCAGTAACGATTGTACCAAATCCATACAGACGATTTCACCATTTCTTCTTACTTCTAGTAAGTTTTTCTGTTTCATGTTTCACTAAAGGTTAGGCAGGCTCAATGCCGAAGATTCTGCGATGCTTAATCACATTTTCTAATTCAGTTACATAAAGAATAAGTGAATTAGATTAAAAATGCCTGGAAATTTGTTTCTCGGATGACAGCTGTGACTAAAACCAGAGTTCCTGCAGTAGTCTAATTTCAGGAAATTTTCCCCTTGTTACTACGTAACTAGGGGTCGAAGGAGCTATTCTGCTCCGGAATGGCGGGATGAGCATCAATGGCACCGTATTCCCCTCACCTCAGAAATATCCCGGCTCGGGCGCATAGGCGGTATGCCGTATGCACGACCTGGGGAAGTGCAGTGGACTTCCCTCAACTACTTGCAAGAGGAGAGAGGAAGGACAAAGCCATCTCCTGGGTGGCGTGGCTGGGGCACTGCGAAGTCCGCGGTTGCCCAGTCTCCTGGCCTGGAGCGGCGAGCGGCGAGGGGAGGCGGCACTCGGGACCGCGCCGGCAGGGCGGGTTCCAGGGGGCCGCGGCTGCCCGAGCTCCCGCTCCTCAGCCTCAGTTCCCAGCCCCTCTCCTCAGCCCCAGTTCCCAGCCCCTCTCCTCAGCCCCAGTTCCCAGCCCCTCTCCTCCTCCTCAGTGCCTCTCCCGCCGAGGGCGCCGCTGCGGGAAAAGCCAAAGGCTGCTGGCAGCAGGAAGCGGAGAAGAAAGAAGTTTCCTTCTAGCGCCAGCAAGCCGGAGTTAGCGCAGCCTATAGAGGGGGTCTCGCAGGAGTCCTGTGGACTGCGGTCCCTGGGAGGGAGGAGGGGAGCAGCCAATTCAGTCTAAGGGATATATGAAAAACAAGTCTGCTCTCAGTTGCTATGTATGTGCAGTATGGGTGGCTCTGAGGAGATGTATATAGACTAAAAATTGGAGAATCACGGACAAATCAGGGCTTTCTTACCATGCTGTACCATTTGGGGCATCCTTGCATACCGTACCTGGTGAATCTGGTTTGCTGTAACTTTGTTCCCCTTCTTTGCAGGTAATTCACTAGATTGGGTAACATGCTGTCAGGCTGGCCAAAGTGGCCTCAGAACCTCTCTAGGGATGACAGTATTGATAAAGAAACCTCTTTAGAGCTCCCTTAACGAGCTGAGAAATCTGTAGGGCATTAATCTTACAATACCATCTCTTTTCCATATTCTATAGACAAGAAACTGAGTCATAGGGAGATCAAGTGGTTCCTCTTCTTTACTCAGGAAGTCTCCAGTGGAGCTTTGAATTGACCCCAAATGCCCCAGATACTCTTCAGGTGCATTAACAATTGCCTGCATTTCCCTTCAGCATTCTGTTTCAGTCACCATCTCCTCTTGAAGACAAACTGAAACAGCTATGCCACCTCCCCCTTTTCCCTTACTCCTTCCTCACATTTCTTGAGAGGATTTTCATTGGAGGAGGTTGGTTTGGGATGACTGACAACGGTTTGGGATGGTAATCCAAGTTCTATCTTTTTCAATTTTTTTTCCCTCTGAAGCTGAAGATTACACTACTATTTCCACATTTGAACAAGTTTTGATAAGAGTAAGTCATTAAAAGAAAAATAATTCTTTATAAAGAGACAGATGAAGAAAAGACCCTTTTCCACTGATGTCCTAAGTGAGTCCTCTAAGATCTAGGTAGATGAACCCTTTTTGCATGGTAGCTCCCACTGTTTTGTACTGGCAAAAACCGTGCCCTTTCAGAAAAGTGTCACTTGGGAGAAAATAGTGCTTGGGACCTTCTCCAGGATAATAATTAAACTTAGGCACGTCTTGGGAAATAAAGTACTTTTCCATTGTTTTTTACAGGAATTCTGATGCATAGCACCCTCACATTTACTGAACCTTTTGTCTTTATTTTATGTGTTATCAAATATCCTTTGGTTTTTCTCCATTTTTGCTTCAATTTCTTCTTTAATGTTCCACTTAATAATAAAAAAAAGGTTACAATTATAAAATTGTAATATTTAGGAGTGATGGAAAAGACAAGATAGACCAAAGAACAGAAGTTTTCTGGAAGTTTGTCTTACAATTTGTATACAAACTTGTGCAATGTATATAGATCGAGTATTACCTAAAATAGCTAAATCATCCAGAGTAAGAAATTTGGGAGGTCTAAAGTTTGTTAATTAGATTTGCTTACTATTTTTAGCATGTAAAACTGTTCTGAAATTGATGTGCTAAAAATCTCTTAAAGCTAAATCCTGACATGAGAGAAATCTGCTTAGTTCCATGATGAACCTGCTTAGCATTTACCAAATTTATCATGTAATTGTATTTTAAAAAGACAATTACATCAGAAATAGAATTAACATTTTGTTTAGCCAAAAAAGAAAGATAAAAATACTAAGAGACTTGTTTTAGGACTTTCATATTCTATCAGAAAAGGAAACTTCTACTGACTCACGAGCTCTCTCTTACGAATCATTGGGTTAGCAGAATGTCCCCTGTGCATTACAGCTCATGTTGCTGTGGATGAGTTCAGAAACTCTGCCTTTGATCCCGTAGCCATAGCACATTGATCCGTGAGTTTTTAGAGCTTATAGAGCAGATTGATGGTGCACTACTATCCAGCAGCTAACAGAACAGCTTTTCCAGCTTTCACAAAAGAGATAACATGAAAATTCGAGAAACTGTGTATGAAGAATAAAAAATGCAACTAAAAATTGATGAACAAACCTGCCCTTCTCTAATCCTATAATGGCATGATTAGCATATTCTTCAATATCTGCTTTCAGCATTGTGTTGCACTGCTGGATCGCACTCTGCCATAAATATTCATATTCCTCAATATCACCTGGTTTGAAAAAATGGATAAAATGCTGAAATGAAAATGCTGAAACTTTTTTCAGCTTCATTTTCTTTGCAACTGTCTCTGAATGTTTTTTAGAAGGAAAAAAGGAGAAAACCATCAGTTTGTTCTTTTAGGTAAGTTTTATTACAGAAGTACAATCCACATTCTACCATATCTTTAGCCTGAGTGAGTTCTGCAGACTCAAAAATGTGATGGCAATCAGAATAAAGCACAGACAAGTATTTTTAAATTAAAAACTTATGAGTTGCCTTCTGCAACAGAAACATTCAGGAGAATAGTGCTTGTCTCCTCAGATCCCATCCTGTGGGAGGATCACAGAGGTGGAACAGGGGAGCCTTCATTCTTCTCTCACCCTTTTTGAGTCCTGCTTTCATGTCAAAATTGTGGGTCCTCAGAGTGGCGTTATCAACTGAAGCAAACTCCTGCAACGTGTAAATTGTATTAACAAACATGATACTGGTTATACCACTTGAAAAAGTTCCTCCTGTTCCAGGTGGTACCTTTGCATTTTTAATCTGTGTGGGTTAAAAATTTTCAAAACCAGTTTTCAAAACCACTGGAACATTTGGATTATTCCCATGACTTCCAAACAGACTTCCACTGCTTGCATTCGTATGTCTGGGTATGTCACCAGCATCCATGTCACAGACCTGTTTGATTAAAACTTCTGAGTAGATGCAATGATGAGCAAAAGGCATGTAATGATGAGCTACTGACTCCTGTGATACTTCCAAGGTTCTCTCCCCCTTTCCTGAGATCTTATCTGGGAAAACTCCTAATGCTTCTAGTAGAGCTCTGTGTTTTCATAGCCAAAATGTGATCTCAGCTTCTCTCAAAGACTCCAAAGCAGTTTGGGATAGACACTTTGTTCTCCGTATGCTTATATTGTCTGGTATATGTGTGGACTACTGCCTCATGTCCATCTGGTTCATGATATGCAGCTGTCCTAGAAGCGTCAGTCCAAATTCCTTCTCATTCTTTAGCATGGATGTGATGTTTTTGCCATCCCCCTCTCACTATCAGACACATGTATTCTACACTCACACCTCAGGAGGATCTGGGACTACACAAGCTTTAACAGGAGCTTTAATATATCTGAGCTTTGTTCAAAGCAATTTCCTTCTAATGTTTCACCTGACTTGTTTAAAGGATTCCATTTACCTTAAAGCCCAGAAAACCACATGGTAATCCAAAGTTTGTTGGGAAGCAAAATAATTTCTGATTTGGTCGTGTTGTGTTCTTTGTTTTGAACAAGCTCTCTGAAATATGTCCTATTTCTATCATCACAGTAATAATCTTCAAACTTCAGCAAAGGATCAGATGATTCTTTCATAACCAGTTATGTTTCCCTCTCCTGCATCTCCTCCAACCCAATCATCTTCTCTGCAAATCTAAAATAACCTCTGTATATGGCAAAAATGTGTATTTTAGATGTCATAATACTCAGTCTGAATTTCCCATTCATTTTCACCAAGCTCTTTTCTTCATGGTTTTGGAAATAAAAAAATGGTGAACCTTTGAAAAAAATCTCTTTATTTTTATGATGTTCTTTCTTATATGTAAATATCTGTAAGCTAATATCAAATTGTCTAAACAGATACTAAGAACAATCTTTCAAACCTATGTCCCTACATCTTCCCCATGCTCTGAGGCCCGTCACCTGTCCTATAAGATGGGACCTTATGGAAGTCCTTTTATCTCTACCTACACGAAAGGAGTGCAGAATAGAAATAACCTCCAAAATCCATTTCGGTTATCTGTTAAAAGTAAAACCCATAAATAGTGCCATAGTGGAGTTCAAAATTTAGAAGTCTGAGACCAAACCTGCCTGATCTCACTGTGAGTCACTATTGACACTCTCCTTATGTCGTCTGCAAGTTTATCGGGATCTTGGGGAATCCAGGTTTCCTTGAGAAACTAATGATGCTAATGACTAGGAGTGCATCTGCAAATGCAGGGAAGCTGCTCTTTGCCTCCTTCCCTAACTCCTATACTGCAAAAGAACTCATGAAGTATGAGAGAATTTAGTCCATTTTCCCATTTGAAACCATATGATGGGAATGTTTCATGGGTTGTAATTGTAACGTCTGTGCTGAAGACGCTGGTATACTTCCCCAGTTTTGTACAGATCTTTTTTCCTGTGTATAATACAAGATGCTGGTTCTAGGTTGTGTGGCCAAATTCTTTTTGTCTTCCCCAGTGAATACTGCCACTATTGCACTGTCTGGAAGCTTGTGAGAGCAGACATACCAGCTCAGGATATAAAAAAAACCACGTCAGTCGGGCTGGAAGGCTCATCTTAAGATGCTAATTATGCCAGGATAACTTTATCCCTTGAACTGACCTAATCATCACAAGTTCTTTATTTACCAAGCTGAAAAAAGAAACCATCTAAAAGCTAGAGCAGAAACAAGCTAAAAATGCTTCAGTCTCAAGCAATTACCACTATTGTCTTCATGGAAAAAGAGCTGAGAGAGGTTTTCTAAAACTGTCCATGTGTATAAAGGGCATAGTGTAACGTGCTGTCTCTCAGCACTACTCTAAGCCTAATGTACATTATTATGGCTGTGGAAATCTATATTCACATTTAGTTGCCATACAGAAGCCATATAGAAGAAAGTGTCAACCTGTTAGTTTATCATCCTTAATAAATTATATAATTTGAACTTGACTGGTTTTGAAAGAATTTCTGTAGTCTTCATGGACAAGAGAGACACAATTCCAACTGAATTCATCATTTAGTTCAACTCCACAGGTCACCTGAACAAACGATAACTGCTACATCTTGTTTAATTGGCTTCCTGGCCAATACATCAATGGTTAATTACCCTTTCCATCTTACATGAAGCATTAAGAGTGTTCCAGTAAACATAGCACGACAGTCAATATATTCTCCTTTACTAAGTCCATGTGAATAGATCCAGTACTAATGAGTTTCTAAGAGATTTTGGGAAATAACGATTATCACAAAGATAAAAGACATTAATAGGCACAGCAACACCTTTGGTAGTCATCCTGTGTGCTATCATCATGTATGTGTATAGTTATATTCTCAGTTTGTTTGCATTTTTGAATGTGACAAATGAATTAAAGTGATTTTTGCAGAAATAAATGAAAGATTCAGCACCAGAATCAGCATGTTGAACATCAATATTAAAATGTTGCTAATGGTTGGACTTAAGCCATGGACCTTAGCACCTTGAACTTTCTGCTCCAATTGTACTAAAGCATAAATTCATAAATTTTTAATCTAGATTTAAATCTTGCTCCTGGTGACTCTGTGTCAATCATGTGGTTACATAGCTGCACAGTAAAAATAACTGTATAGCTACTTTGCAGCATGTATCTACAGGATTTTCAAGTATTATTTAATGTAGTAGATCATTATTCTGTACACTTCTAGCAGTCCAAATCACAGGTAATTTTTTTGTCTGGTCTGAGGTATTATCTAGTTTAATAGAAAAATTTTCCATAGATATGAAATCACACAATGTCACAATAGCAAATTATATCCCCCCCACACATAACACCAGGTGTGAAAAGGAAGGAAAAGGTCATCTGTTGCCGGTATTCTTCCTGGTTTATTTTCAGAGATGCTCTCAGGTTGCTTCTAGCAGCTTCAGTTTGGAAAGAGGGGGGAGGATCTTTCAGAATGGTTAGAAGATTATCCAGGCAGGGCTTCTTTGTCTATTGACATTACTCAATAGCTGTTGTAATTTTGAACACTGGGTTCAAAGATCTTTGGAGTGAAATGGTAGCAGAACAATTGGCTCAAGGAGGCCTACCCCTTTCTTAGATCTTGAAACAATATGTTGAACAGTATAGCTTGCTTTTTAAGACAAAATGTAGTTTGAACTGAAGCTGAATCCACAGTCCTGTCTTAGCCTCTATTCCCTTATGCACATTGCTTCATCCAGAATTTTATGGCTCAGAAAGCTCATCCTCAGTACAACTTGTGGTTTAGGTGTCTGTGACTGCACAAGGTCAAGGATCAGCTTCTCCCAAGCAGAAACAGGGGCTGCATCTCCCAACTTGACTACCACCAGCTGGCTAGGAAAAACATAGTGATTGTCAGCTTGGAAGTTGGAGAGCATAGTAATGTGCAGTGTAGTCATATTTTAACTACCTACTATGTACACTGGCCAGTAAATAACTGTGCTTACTAACAAAGTTGCATACAATTCATGCAGAATTTGTGCACAGAGTAAAAGATAGCTGAATAAAATTGTCCTAATAGATAAAAGGTTACAGGGTCACTCAGAAATGCACAGCATGTACAAATTTAAGAGCACGAAAATTAACCAGAAACTGGAGTAATTAAAAAAATTCCAGACTCCTTTTTGCTTTGTTCTCCAGAAAGCTCCAGACAAAGCTTAGCCCAAAGGGACATCTCTCAGGATCTATCAGAATAATGCATTTTGTCAATTCCTTATGCTGTCTAGAGGCAGTCAAGATTAAAAACAATCTTTTCACAAGCCTCTAAGAGATCGTCCTGCTGGGGACAGTTTGTCTTCCGACAGTCTTGATTAGAAGCAGGATCACTGTAATGTTTGCCTCAGCAGTCAGAGGAGACGCTGGCTGTCTGATGCTAGAACTGTCTTTGCTCTTCTTTGCTTTCCAAACCCACCTATAAAATGCGCCTCCAGAAGTGATCTTTATCAGTGAGACTGTAGAAAAACTTCTCTTTAGTCTTTCTTGCTGTCATCCAATTTCATAGGTACATCATCCAGAGAGATGAGATAATGCAAAAACCTCTGTGGAACAACAGAACTACCAAGACTCAAAGCAAGCTGTAATTCAGAGGTTCCTAACCCTGCTCTCACATCAAATAATAGAAAGGAATGGCCAAGCATTGATTCAACGTGTCCTTCATTGTCAGCCTCTCTTGTGTCTGCATAAGGATGTAAGGATCACCCCTATATCCCTACAAAACTTTTTACGTCCTAAGAGGGAGACTGAGCAGGCAAGATGAGCAGAGTTCTCATGTGTTTTCATAGAGAAGAAACTTTCAAGAAAAGGAAATCATTTGACAGATGAAAATTCTGTTCCTGAATTAGCATCAAACTAGTTCTTAAACTAGAATAATGTGCTTTTAATCAGAAATTATATTGTGATTCAACAGAGTTATTAAATATATGAGTAATCTCACTGCAGCCAGTAATAGAGCAATATAGATTAAACTACCAGCAGTCAGCCAGAGCATTTGGAAGGTTAAGAGTAGATTGTGAACACATTTTTTCTGGATTGGGCTTGTGCAGCAAGACCCCTCAGTTGTGTGTCTAGCATATCATATTTGCAAACTCATAAGTACTGCAATACATAATACAGTATATTTCGTATTTTCTTTTGATTCAGTATTGCAGTTTAACCCAGCCAGCAACCAAGGCCCACTCAGCCCCTCACTCATTCCTGCAGCAGCAGGATCAGGGAGAAAATCTGAAGGGTAAAAGGTAGAAAGCGCATGGGTTGAAATGAATAACAGTTTAATAGGGAAAGCAGAATCTGCATACACAGGCAAAGCAAAACAGGGAATTAGTCCACTGCTTCCCATGGGCAGGCGGGTGTCCAGGAGAGCAGGTCCCCATCACAGATAAAAGTTAGTTGGGAAGACAGACCATCACTCCAAACATCCTTCTTTCCTCCTTCTTTCCCCTACTTTATACATTCTGAAGATGGTGTAATGTGATCTGGAGTACTTCTTTGGTGAGTTGGGGTCACCTGTCCCTGCTGTGTCTCCTCCCAACCTCCTGTGCACCCCCATCTTCCCTTACCATGTGGCAGTAGGAAAGGCAGAAAAGCCCTTGGCTCTGTTTAAGCCCTGCTCAGCAGTAACAAAAGCATCTCTGTTTTATCACCCCTGTGTTCAGCCCAAATCTGAAAAATATCCCCGTGCCCCCATACTAGTACTGTGGAGGCAATTAACCAACCCCAGCCAAAACCAGCACAACTGTTTTGTTGTACTGTTAAATAAACGGTTTGCCTTGAAACTTTTTGATTGCTAGTGACTCAAATTTTGAGTACAAGCACAACAAGATTGTCTGAAACATTCTTGGTTTATTTTTAAATCTTTGTAATGCCCAGCACTGGAAGCAGCTTTTAAATCACCTAGCCATTTAATGTCCTACAGGTGCTTTGAATGAAGCAGGAACATCTATTAATACCTCTGTGGACTGAGAAAATGCACTCAAAGGTATCTGATGACATCTAGCCTTCAGCACCTTTAAAACATCTGTGAGAAGGCATGCAGATGCATATGCTTTGTTATGGATCAGGGAATGATCAGGAAAGGGCATTTCAGGCATCTTTCAGGAACACCATCAGGACATCAAACACACTCACATTTCCCTTATTTTGCCAAGTCATGGTAAATCTGCCATTCTCCAGTGCATTTGGGTTAGTTGAATCCTGTCTATCTACACTGAGCTTTCACAGTGTTCTTTGTTCTCTCCTATAAATTTTTGGTTTTATTGGGAATATCTCTGCCTCTAGAGCAGGTTCCATGTATTGGTGAAAGAGATAAAAATTTGAAAATGCTTAGCTTTGGTGTCTCAGAGACAGTTTAATTTTTTAATACATTTCAAACATGATTACATGATGTGGAAACATATTTAATGTTCAGTTTCCTTGTCAGAAGTGATTCAATGCCTAGAAGCATTTAGAAGCTTTGAAAGATTTAATTTAGTGTATATACAAGTACCCAAAAAATGTGTCCTTGTGCATGCGGGAATTTTTATGGAAATTTTATATTACCCAAAATGATCCAAAAATATCTATGTCATGAATTAGTGCATTGTGGAGTTATGAGAATTTTGCAAGGCAAATCAAATTCTTTGCTAAATGTCGTCTGCCACTTAGTACTGACCAAAAGGTGTCTGTATCTTTCCATGACATTTGCCCAAGGGATTAGGGGGGAAAAAAATAAAGGGGAAAAAGATCAGTGCTTTGATGCTGGCAAACTAGTGCTAGAGAGCTTATCACACACAAACCAATCAATTCCTCAAAGTGATTTTCTGTATAAGAAAGTTCTGGCAGAACAACAAAAGAAGGGAGAAAATGAAGATTCGTGTATTTTTATCATCATATTTATCCACAGATAGATCTTCCTGTGGAACTAAATGGAGGAGCACTAAAGGAGAAAAGAAAATTTACAATCTGTCTAGAAAAAGTTTAAAGGGAATTCTTCCCTCCTATTAAAAAAAACACAAACTTTAAATGATTACCAGGATATGCAGTACAAGAACAGAACATGGACAAAAAATGGGACTCTTGCTTGTGTCTCCATGTCCTCAAGCCCTAGACTGATCAGTCTGGGGGATTCATCTCATTTCAATGTGCAATTAATCATCAGCAACTTCTCCATACATGTCAAAGAAATGCATATCACTGCATCTGTGATTTGTGCTCATCTTAGGTTGGAACAACAGGGAAGCACCATCCTTCCTTTGTGCACATCAACATACTGCTATAAAATAAAGTGGATTGATATGGATGCTGGTCTGACATGAACTAGATAGGAATAATTTTGCATTACAGTGCCTTTCCATACTCTTCCTAGTCATAGGCACATCAGACAGTTATGTCCTAAATCAAATCCAATTTCCTGCTATCTCAGTCCCATCACTATGCGTAATCCCTTTCATGATTAAGCTACTCTTGTTTAAAAGAACTCCTTGCTCTAAAATAGGGCAACTGCTCCTTCACAGCCCTCAGCACACAATCACTTGATTCTGCTGCTAAATAATGAAAACATGTCTCTGATGCAGAATGTCTCCGGGAATGCAGACAGGAAACATGTTCACTGAAATAGCTCCTCACTCCAGTCCATGCCCATCAGGCGTTGCCACAGTCATGCACTAGTGTCGTCAGAAACCTGATAGAAGCCAAAAGCTTCCAGAGGAGTCAAAAGCAGAAACAAGACTCACCATCAAGGCTCCTCCTAAATTATTTCCTTTACCTGCAAACTGTTTGAGGGCAAAAGTGTGGAATAATGCACAGACCCCACCTGGCACAGTGAGGCCAGAGGTCCTTAGTGGAGTCACTGGTGTTGCTGCTGCTACAATGTGAGACAGTTTGTTGCTTTGTGTGCTTCAAAAAGAGCTGCTGCCAGCAGTAGTTCACCTATTGAGTGCTGCAGTAGTTTTCTCAGAACTCTCTAGTCCAGCTGGTTGAAAAATACTGAGTCAATTGTAGCCGATACTAATATTAGATTGAATAAGAGAGTAGGACCTTGTCATCCTTTTTGGCATTCAGAAAGGTAAATATCCGAACAAAGTCATACAGGAACTCCAAATATTCAATTCCTTTATTAGCTTACTTTTATGAAGATACAGGTATTTTCCTTGAGTTTTAAGACTTTGTAAGTTTAGTTCCTAAAATACTGTTCTCAGTATTTTGAAGTTCTATCAATGCCTTTTTCTTTAGTCTGCTCTGGACTTGGCAGAGGTAAATTTCTAATTAGTATTTTCTTTCTTTTTTTTTTTTTGTTCCAGAAGCTGTCCTGCATCATAGACATCACCTAATTTTATCAAATGCTTATAGGTCAGGGATCTGGCATGTGTCATTTCACCTCTGAGAGGTTATTTCCTAGTGAGCACAGTTTTCAGTTTATACTTAAGAATGGATGTTGAGATGATTGAAAAGCTTCATGATAAATTACAAGTGAACTTTAAAAATGTGATTTGGCAAAAATACTGCATGTTCAGTGTGTTACAGCATGGTAATCAGTAGCTGTCTGAAGAGGTGATCAGCAGCTCTTCAGTGGGGAAAGGTCAAGGAATAGCATGAGCTACTTTTGTAAATAAGAAGGAACATAAATATTCTCTGACAAAAAGATGTCAAGTTTTGCCTTCTGTATGAACCCATAATTGGAGTGACTCTTTTTGTGGACATGGATAATAACAGGATAGCATTTCTCTTCATGAAGAGGAGAAGTAGTTCTGCTTGCTCAGAACAAGGTGTCAGGATATCTGGATGTTGATCAAAGTTCTGCCTATCAGTCTCTATGTGATTCTGGGAGCACCATTTTAATTGTATTACATGCAAAATAATTGTCAAGTTCAATTCTTGCTTGTGAACGCTCTGAAATCTTGAAATCTTCAGTAACACACTTTAAATTCAGCTCTTCTTTCTAGTATTTTGAATTGAAATAAAAGATTATTTCATTAAGCAAATATAATCTTTTTGCATATCAAACACACAAGGATTCCTGAATCCCAATGCTAATTTGGGGGTTGGTCCTCTGCGGTGTGCTTTGGTCCTAATGCAATAAAATGTGGCTGAGTCCATTTAAGCATGAACTTTATAGTGATTGCACTTTTGCTTAAAGCAAGCATTTGCTCAACCACAATGTGAATTGAAGCCGAAGTACTTAAAAACCAGTGGATTTAATACCTGTAAACACTGTTATTTGTGAGAGACCTTCTCACTTGTGATTCTTTGAAGCTGTTCTCATAAGGCAAATTCTGATCCTGACTTCAAGTAACATCTTCAGTTTTGGGGTGTTTCCCCACAGAAGCAAAAAAAGGTGGGAGCCCTCATTCACATTTCTAACTGTATCAGCTTGCATAATTAAAGAGAATACTCTTCTCTTTAAAGGATCTTTCATGCAAGGAACCATATTCATCATTAAGAACACATGAGCTTGAGATTATAGAATCTAACTTTATTTTGCATTCTGAAGCTTCTTGAATGCTTGCAAAACATTTATTTCAGATGTGAAAACAAGTTTTAGGCATCTGACAGTCATATTGGCTATGCACCAAACGTGTGGTTTTAGTCTCCCTAATCCAGGGCACATAAGAAGTGTTTTGATATCCAGTGCAGATTTCAGGAGGAAAAAAAATACAGTACATTTAAACTTCCCTCTTTACATTGTTTACTAAATACAGTGTAATACAAGTAATAATTGTGTAGTAAGTGCACTGTGGAAAGTTCTACTCTAATGTAATGTGCACTTACAATCCAAAAGTAAAAATTTACTTATCTAAAATGGTTTCACTCTCAAGGAACAAGCAGTTTTAGCCAGCAGGGTGCACACTGGGTACACAGCTGGTAGGGTAAGTGGTCTCTTCCACAGTCCATCAAACCCACTAAACAAAGGGAGCAGGCTTGAATTCTACTTCTTGTAGGCAGGTTAGAATAGTCTGCGTCACCTATTCTATAGGAAAGACACTTTGAACATATTTTTGCATGCAATGAAACTCACCAGACTCAGAAAAACTCTAAATGAAAAGAATTATTAATAAATGAAAAAGCACAACTTTCTTTCTTTCTTCAGAGGACTGTTATTTTAAGTCTGTAGCCTGTGGTCAGCCAAATGCAGTGTTACAGTCTTATCAGCAAGTTTGGGGTGTGCTAGAACCCATAGTGTCTGCAGCGAAATGCTCTGTAAACTCTGTAAATGATTGTTCTTCTAGCAATGACATACATCTCTCCAGATGTGTTGCACACTAAAAATAAAACAGTTAAATCCAGTCAGTAAATATATGGAACATAATTTGCATTTATGATAAATAATACTTATTGTTTACAGTAAATATTGCTTGCAAGCTCAATGTTTGGGGCATTATTTGCAAATAGATGGATACTGGGCTGGAATCCTGCGGATCAGAGATCAATGCCGGTGCTTCCTGACGGATATTACCTCAGCAAAGGAATGCATGCTGCCAGTCTCCAAAAGCCTGGAGAACCTGGGAGATGTTAAACATTTTGCCCATTCACAGAAGCTGCTGAATCTTTGTCCCTCCCAGAAGAGAGATAAAAACTTGTTCTCCCTGCAGAAGCTCCAGCAGAATCAGGAGTCCTGAGGCTGGTATTGCCCAAGCCTTTTAGAAACAACAGGCATATTTGCAAGTGTGGAGCGTGGACAGCTCCTCTAATTGTGGAAATTCTATACCCTTAATTTGAACATGACATTTAACAGGGAACTGATACAATAAGAGTTAATTCAGGTCCCCTTTGTCTCTGTTATTTCCAAATCCTGAAAGTTTTGTCACATCAGTGCAATTAGTCTCTACTAAGCCAGGGGTTAGCTTGGCATGATACACATATAAAAGTCAAGAATATATGTAAGCCTCAGCTAAATACTTAATCTTCATCTTCATATCCCAATTCATTATGCAATCCCTGTATTCAGCCACAGATGTCTGAAATCTTGTTTTAGTGAAAGTTAAGATTTCAGTGAAAAAAAGAAAGAATTAACTGTTGGTACAATTTGAGAAAAACAATTTGAAACAAGGAAATGACTAATCCCATAGGAAATCAGGAAACTTAATTTAAAAAGAGTTGTCATTCATACTGCTTATCTGGATAACCAGAACTAGAAAAATGAAACATGAGGAGTTCTGCCCATACAGCCTCATTGGGTATTAAAATGTGACTACCTGTTCTGCTGTCTGCAGATAGAAAATTCTGTATAATTGCTATCATGCATTTAGTACGTTGTTCAAAGCTTCTTTCTGCATGAAGCCTCACATAATACATTTTTTTTTTCCTCACACTGTGGGGAATTTTAAACAAGCATCCCTAAAATGGAGTCTTTTCAGATCAGATCATTGCATCTGGACAGGATGTCTATAGCAGCCAGGACTGCATCCTCTATGAGGTCTGCCTTTAAGGTTCCTCAGGCTGAATCTCTTCTGTGATTATAACAAGAAGGAGGGTAACAGGAGGTGCTCTCTGAAGATGTAACAAAAACATGTAAAATCAAAACTTCTTAAAAAAAAAGGAATAGTGAAATTTGCATTGATGTGCTGTGTATATCAGTAATCTCTAGTACTATCTGTTTCTTCAAGAAATGATTTAGCTTTTATGTGGCAGCATTTTTCCCTCTAAAATCAAGAGACGATGGCTGCAATTAAAGATACAACACTATAAATATGCAAGCATACAGCAGAGCAGTAAATAAAAGCCTACAGTGCAAAGACAAGTGATCTCTCAGACAGTGCGATGTTGGGCTCCGTGAAATCACTGCTACACGCCTCTTGGCAAAGTATGTCCCTTCTGCAACAGCAGCTGGAGACTTCTGAGAGATCTTCATCATGCACAGAAAATTGTTGAGATAGTTGAAGTTCCTCCTAGGATGCACATGTGTGTTTGCAGCGAGGGCGAAGCTCAGGATTCTGGGAAAGCTTTTATGATGGTTTCGTAGGCGGGAGGTGGGGTTTGCGTGGAGTGGCAGATGCGGAGGTTGTTGTTAGACCAGTGGAATTCTGGTCTACTCAGGCTGTTGGTGGTGCTTCCCACAAGGGTTGTGGTGGTATTTGTGGGAGTGAGGGTGATCAGCTGACTGTTCGTCTCCACAGGCAGGGGAGGACTCTGCAGAAAAGGGTGGAAGGTGGATGCACGGAAGCTTGACTTCCTGGGGAAGGAGTTGGCCTGCTCCAAGGAGGCTTGTCGCTGGAAGGTGAGGCTGGCCAGGCTGAGGTTGCTCCGACGTTCACAGCTGCTGTTGCGGTAAAATCCAGTCCTGCCGGCAGCGTGGCCATGGGAGGAAGGTCTGGACCGACGGCTGAAGGACGAGGGGCTCCCCTGGGAAATGTGGGCACTAGCTCTGCGGCGGGACAAGCAGGTGAGAAATGCCCAGATGATCCCTCCAATCACCAGTCCGATCACCATGGACACTGTGAAGGCTATTGTTATATGCTCTGAAATACAACAAAAATGAATGTCAAAGTTGGTGAAGTAACTCTGAAGGATATTTCTGGAAGAAAATTTATTTAAAATGCCAGCTTCCTTAAAAGATGAACTGGCCCTTAGGTCTTTGTAACACTTGAACATCACAACACAAACACAACAGTTGAGAGTGCACTTAGTATACAGCATTTTGGTGTTTTGTGGGGGTTTTTTGTGTGGTTTTTTTGTTTGTGGTTGCTTTGGGTTTTGGGCTTCATGGGGGTTTTTTTTGTTTTGTGGGGGGTTTTTTAATTTTGTTTTTTGTTGTTGTTGTTATTTTGGGGATTTTTTCTTGTTTGTTTAATTTGCATAATTCAACAACATCCAGAAAATAACTTACATTTAATATCAGTTTCTGTACCAAGGAAAGGAAAGTCTTTAGCCTTTCCCAGAATCAGCCACCCACCAGCTCAAAGTGTTATAAAACTGCCAAGTATTTCCTTCTCTGGGCAATAGGAGGTGTGGATTTATGCAGTCTTGTCCCTCTGGTTATAGACCTTTACGTTCTGTGCGTACGTGTTGCAAATTCATCTATTAAAACACTAAGAACCTTCTGCCATGTTCTTAGTGGAGTGAGCCCTGTATTTATTATAACACGAGAACACTTCCCAGCCTTTTACTGCTGAGTAACAGATAGTTTAAATCCTCACAGCAATTAATGCAAATGACTACATCTTAAATTATTATGGTCAGAGATAACCATTTGTAATACTAAGTCTCTTGAATATTTCCTATCCCCAATGCCTGATTTAAAGATGGATTAATCTGCCATTGAGAAAAGTAAATTTCTAGCTCTTTTAGAAATGTTTTCAAGGACTACAAGATATGAAAAAAAAACAAACAGAAAAACAAAACCCGTGGCTAGGATTGTTCACTCTCCCATATGGTTTCACAAGATGGAGAGACGTGATTTTTCCTTGTGTACTTCTAAGAAAAGGACAGTTACTTCAGAAAATTTCACTCAGTTTGCAGATGAGCACCAGCATTATTGCTGTTATAAAAAGTTCAGATATATTTGTAATCCTGGATAAGGCCTGAAATGAATGCAAAACCTTTATAGATCCTCACAGAATTTAAGAAGGGCTTGAATCTCAAACAAGAAAGAACACTATGTTGATAACATGGAGCAAAGAGGGAATAAGCAAAAAATATCCATGGGACACCTTGAAACATATCTGTTCTGTCTGTACTGTTCTATCATATTTGTGAAGCATTTTTGGGAAAAAGGAAAGTGTATTCATTAGATAGAGAAAGGTGAGTAACTCCTAGAGCATACTGAAGAGTGGGCCCAATAACACTGTGTCAGACAGAAGGTATTAACTCCAGGACTGGGATGCAGACATTAGAGGCCAGAAAAGGCAAACTGAGACTAGGCTCAGAATTTTCTAGCAGCCACTAAAGAGTTTCCCCTGGATTTATGATGCTGTACAGTCATTCTCAAACCCCAGAATAATGACAGTGAATCTGAGTTGTGGGATTTGGCCAAAGCAGGTGCTGAAGATGCAAGGAGAGTATGTGGCCTGAGTGATGGTTATGGAGAGCAGCCAGCACACCCTGAAGAGGGAGGAGGGGTGCCAGGCAGGACCAGCAGCACTGACTTGCAGGCAGAAGCACCCCAGTACTGGCACCCTGGAAAGGATTCTTTTGTTTTAAGTCAGCCTTAAACTTAGGACAGGTCACTTCAGGAAAGGGGAAAGAAACATTAGCTTAGCTTTCAGTACAAGAAATGTAAATGTTTATTAGTTAATTGCACTTTAAGAAGTAGTCATTATTATCTTCCTTATCTACCTTCTTACGTTTTTCCCTTCAGGGAAAAATTGCAAGTGATGTGATTCATACTTGGAAGGCTCACAATCTTACTGTTCCTGGCCTGTAACCTCTGCTTTCAGGTAGGCTTATAACATTATCCTTTTCAAATAAAGACTGGCAAAAATAATGCATTGGATATTGTTGCAGAGGACTGCTCCCTCTCAGGAATACTTTGGTGTCCTTTCATTCCGAGACGGATCAGACTTGACTCTAAAAGACAAATTTTCTTTAAACTCTCATTTCTACAACTCAAATACTTTTGACAGGGCACACTAAAGACAAAGGGTGACTGCCCAGTCTGCTTTCTGCAAGAACCTACAAGCTCTTGCAGCATCCTGCACTGCAACTCTTGGCTTCAGATCAGATAATTTATAAGCAACGTTATTCTCACAAGCCCAGTGTGATTCTGGCCTTTATAAAACATCTTTAGAGACATAGCAGGACTTACTGTGCCCCTTTTGGTCAGGAATAGCTTATTATGCCATTTTAATAGATTTAATGCATTCTGTTACTGCAAGTTCCTACTCATACTCCCAAAGGTGGGAAGGGAGAGCCAGGACTTGGTGACCTCGAGTTGAATAAATCCCAGGGGGAGTCCTGAAGACAGCACTTCCCACGCACTACTGCTGTCCCTCAGTGGCTATAGGAAAGTGGAGCAAGAACTAATCCTCCCTTGTGCTCATTTCTTCTGCACTTCAGCTCAAATGCTAGCTGGGTTATATTTGTGCTGCCAAGGAATCCCCCAGGCACAGGGCTCTGTGCTGCCACCAGACATCCCTGCAACTCTTTGGGCTCTCAACTGGCAAAGGGGATCTCCACAGGGCTCAGCAGCCTTGAGCGTAAGCAGAAGCACAGCAAGCAGCACAATTATACCTGGCTCTGGGTTTGCCATGCACCATGGTGAGCATTTGTCCCTCCATCCCTCAAGCCATAATTTTCACCACCTGCACAATCTAACCAGAGTTTCACACTGTTAAAAGCAGATAAGGGAATTGACAAAAGTATTGAGTGCAACTCTCCAGTCCTTCCCACGTGCTGTTCCCCTGTGCTGGACGTACAGCACAGACAATTATCCCTTTGGATAATGACGTCACTTTCTTTAACTTGTTTAGTTCTTTTATTTCTCTATCTCCGTATATGATGGAAAAAACAAGGGTCAAATTATTCCCTGATGAAGCTCAGCTGGATTTACTCTGACTATTTCAGTTGCCAGGACTCCATATTCTCTCTTTTCCATTTGGACCTACATTTAACCCTCTTGGTTCTTATTACAGAAATATCACTAGACCCATTGGTTACAAACATTTCATTTTTTCTCTTCCCAAAATTTCACCGTCTTCAGTTGGAACTGTAGGTCACACTAATGGATCAAACTTGTTCATTGCTTACTCCCTGCAGAGGATGAATTTCACAGAAATGTAATTGAGTTCTAAAACCTTATATTGTAGAATTGTAAATCTATGCCCATTGATTTCCTCTTTAGAATGTCCAGCAATCACAGCCCTGAGGTACATTGGAGAAAATATTATCAAACAGAGAAAAAGATCAAAGACAGAGTGGGAGTTGCTGCACCTGGGATTTTGAGAGGAACAGCTGGCCTTCACAATTTTTTTTTTTCTTCCTTAATCTGGGCAGTGCCAGAGCAGAACTAGCCCTGGGGGTAGTCAGAGTGACACTGACACAAAGTGTCTCCCAAGGGGCCACTGTAATATCTTATGGTTTTCTGAGAGCTGTGCCTGTCATTCTGTCCTCTGCTTTTAAGGAAAGTAGTAAAAAGAAAGGATAAGTTAGGGATGCTGCTAATAACAACGATTACCAAGGGCCCAGTCCCCTAAATATGTTTTGATCTGCATGTTTCTCAGCCTGCTCACACTGCCTGCTTTATTTCATTATGCCATAACAGAAAAGATTTGGTACCTCAACCTCAGTCAATTCTCCACTCTCACCTCTAATACCAGCTGAGGTGAAGGACAAAGGTTTTTATCAGCAATGCAGGACAGACTGAGGTACAAAGCCAGGAATGAACAGCTAAAGTAAAAAAGCAACTGGATATCTTAGCCACTTTACCTTTCTATCTGCGTGACTTCTAACATGACTATGCAAAAAAGGTTGGAATTTCAGAACCCACAATAACACTCATAACTCCTAAATGTTACCCCCAGATCTGAACATCAAGTCAGCACATTTGTATGCCCAACATCTATCCAGATGATAGCCGGATCAGGCAACTTCTTTTGAATTCTATCTGTTCCCTCTTCTCTAGTTTCTGCATGAAGTTAGGAAAGTGTGGCATTACAGATTTGTACAGGGGATTATTGCATCTGCTGTGCAAAACTTTTTCTTGGTCATTGAAGCTTTCTTTAAGAATTTCATGACTTTCCATGAACTGTATATATGAAGTGATAGAACATATCCTAACCCTATCAGATTGATAACCTCTGGCAAGTGCTTATCTCTTGAAAGAATCCACATTCTAGACATTTAGACATGTTATTAGTAACATGTGATGATAGATTGGCTGATGTTTTTCCTAGCACTTGGCCCTGAAAAACTCTTTCCCATCTTGCCTGGACATCTGAAGAAGGGTCAACCAAAGGTGGCTCATACCAATCCAAAAGTATTCTCAGAAGTGTACTAGGTTCTCTTCTTCCTCACTTTGGGGTATGCCTCACTGAAAAATATCAACACAATCCCTATCTAGATGCATCAGTCCCTGAATTACCCAGTCTTCATTAAATAGATTTGCTTTTTGTGCTGGAGTATCCCACTTCTATCATGTAGGCTTGCAGGATGTTTGCAGACATACTAGGACAGCCTCTTACTTCTGTGAATTTCATTTTCTTTCATTATTATGGACCACATCAGCCATCCCTTTGAATTCAAAACACATTTGTGTTGGGGATTCATTTTCACAAGGAACCTCTCTCTTGCTCTCAGCTCTGGGTGCAATGAGCTGCAATAGGATTTTGTCCCTTGACCTCAGGAAATCCTTGGGACTTGTATATTTCCTACACCCTTATAGTATAAGTTCCACAAGGTGTAAAATTAAGGTGGGCACAGGAGCTTCCTTCCCCCACACTCACAAATAGATACTTTGGAAAACTTTACAGCTGCCCATGATGGGATAGTAGTACCTTTCAAAATCATGTAAGCAGCCCTCAGTGAGAGCATCTCAGATTATGAACCAGGGTGGAGTAGAGGAAGACAGGAGAAAGTACTAAATGTTAAGGGAAAGAGAAATGGAAAAGCATCTCTTAGTCAAGCTGTGGACACATGATGAAATTTGAACTACATCTTTGCCAATATTAGCTAATAAAGCTAACAAAGAACCACTCAGCCTTCCAAGCATCTGTTCTGCTCATTTTATTGCTAAGCACAAGAAGTCAGAGAACACCCACAGGTTGAGATGATACCTGCACACCTGATTAGATTTCTAGTGGGTGACTTCCAAATATTGCAGTCTTCATGTTTTAGAGCTGTTATTTTTGTTGTTGTTGTTATTGTTATTGCCTTGTTCTTGTTTTATTCAAAAAGTAATAATTAAGCAATTGTCTTGGTTTTGGTCAGCACAGAGCTAATTTTTCTGCAACTGCCACGACAGGGCAGAGCCTGGAGCTGTGTGGACACTCTAGGGTGTTATTCTATGCTACTTCATAGGGTGGAAAAAAAGAACTCTCACTTTCAGGAAGAAGAGTGTGGCTTCAGGTGGGACAAAAAGCATGGCAGGGTGGGAACCTGTTGGTTCATTGTCTCTAGATCATGCCATGTCCCACTGAAGATTTTTGGGTTTGGGGTTTTGTTTATATGTAAATCACCCACTTTTTGTATACTTTTGTTGTTACTGTTGCTGGTGTTACGCTTTGTTTTGTTATCTCATTGCTGTTTCCGATAAATTGTTCTTATCTTAACCCATAATTTTCACCACTTTGTACATCTGATTTTCAGCTCCACCCCTGGGGAGGAAATTGGAAGTGGAAGGCACGGGAGAGTGAGCGAACAGAGTCTGGTTTGGAAGAGCCTTCTGGAGGGTGGGGGGGGCCACTAGAGAGAGGAGTGTCATTCATAGACCACAACAGAAGTTTTATTATAAAGTTATTAGAAGTGGTAAGGTAGCTTGTCACCCAAGAATGGCATTTTTCAGCATTTAAATTCAACATTCTATAGAGACATTTTACTTATACTACATTATAGCAAGACTGTTCATCTACTTAAATATCTGAGAGTAATTTTCCTATTTTTCTTTTTTTTCCACCTGCCCCAAACTAGCAGGATACATTGTGCATCTGACCTGCAACTCTTATTCCATAGGGATCCAGCCACATCAGATGTAAAATATACAAGCTCATTGACTTCAGCTGTATTAGCAACAAGACGTATCAGCACATACCACTGTGACATATAGTGGAAGAGAGTTATTTTTATACCTCAAAACAAAACTTTATAATTTTAAATTTATTTTCAATCTATTTCCTTCCTTCTCACATTATTGCTAGCTGTCTCTCTTTTATGTGATGTCGTACGCCAGTCACTTAAAACTTGTTTAAGCTGGTAAGCATTCCTCTCCCTACATGCACACACATTTGCACAAACAACTTCAGCTTGCCTTGACCTAAAGCTGAAAAGCCTTAATAACTAGTAGAGGGTTTGATCTCAAACATTAAAAAGTCAGCTCAGCCTTTTTTTATCAAGAGGATCTTCTCCCAAAATGAAAGTTTGGTGATAAAAGTGGGTACAAAACGTATACAAACCAGTGTGGGAATTCAAACCTTACACATCCATTGCACAGCTTAGTATAGAGCACCAGCTAGTGTACTAAAGCATGAATTGCATCCTACATATTGCAAATCTGCTACCCTGATAGTAACAATGGTTCAGACACTATTTTTGAGGGGTCTCAGTGTCTCAGGTTTCAAGTGAGGTTCAGCTAAGTCATTAGCAGATGATCCTAACTCAGTGTCTTCTGTGCAAAACCAGACTGAAGCAGCCAGGGTCCATCAGGGTTTGAACAAACTCATAGCAACTTCCTAACAGCTACAGTGTTAGGGACACCTCCCTGTCTGACCACACAGGAGCCACTCTGGCAGTCACACTCGCACCACCAGAGGTGGGACAGAAGCCCTTTTGCAGCTACACCCTCCAGCCCACACAGTCAGACCAGGTTTCCTTACCAGCTCAACCCCTGGCGTCCCATAGCAGAGTCTCAGACCCTAAAAATTATTTAATCATGGTGCAACAACAAAATAACAGCTCAAGCTGGTGCCTCCAAGAAGGGACCCAGAGGTTCCCAAAGGAACCTCTAGGTTTTAATCCCCTCACGGTCTAAGGGTGGGAGAATCTGGGGTGCTTGGCTCTTGCTGTCTCCGAGAGTGCAAGTGTCCTGGCAGGGCCACAGTCCCTGGGTCCTTTTTTATGCAAAGGGTCAGCAGGTCACGGGCTCTTGCCTTGGGCTCAGCCCCTTGTCCCCCAGAACATAACCTGCAGCTGGCTCTGCAGCTGCAGCCTGAGGTACCTGCACTGAATGGATTCCTCAACAATAGCAAATGTACATCTCTAAGCTGGACTGGCTACACCTACTCATCCTCATGCATCCCAGGCAGTGAGTTTGGAAACAAAGTATACTTGGGGCCCAAAGAGCCACCATTTCTTCCTACCACAGAAGGTTTGAAATGATTAGCGATACTTGAAATTTAATGTTGGTTCTACCAGCTCCAAGAAATCATTTTAAAGCTAGTATCAGTAGTCAGCTCTTGGACTACTGTTGTCATGCTGAGCTCAAAAAAGCAATTTCTTTATATCTGACAAGTGTTGATATTACTATCTTCCCAATTGCCACTAATTGTGTTAGCAAAACAGCCTCTCATTAATCATTTGTAGGCACTCCATGATTCAGTTGGGTGGATGAATCAGCTGCTGCGTAATATCAGCCAGCTGTGATCTTAGTCATGGCAAAACTTCAAGAAACTTCACACATGACTCCTGAAAGATAACTGAGAGTTATAGGCTACAGCACAAGGTGGTTCAGGTAGTTTTGATGTCCAGGAAACAGAATCTGTAGGGGGAAATAAGTTGACAGAAAAGCAGACTGTGCAGGACATAAGAACTAATAAGTGAGATAGAGTTGCTGCCAGAAATATCAGAGCTCTGCATTCAGACACAAACTTGTTAAAGGGATGTTTTATTCAGCCTGTGCTGCTGTAAGATTCTTTCTACAGCAAAAGAGAGTAATTCACCCACTTCACCTAATAACAGGTTTTTTTAATCTCCACAGCAGATAAAATAAGAAGTGTGGGTTTTAAAATAAAGGAAAGAAAATTAAAAATCTGTTTCTATCTATGAGGACAGGTAAGAACTAGAATAGATAATCCAGGCATGTAGTACATCCACCCCCAGTAAAGATTTTAAAAAGCAACATCAGTCAAGAGTTGTAATGTAGTTAATCCTGCCTTGAAAAAAGAAGGTAGAAAAAATGACAGCTCAAGGTCCACGCTGATGTAATTTTGTGCCATTTCTAAGATTTTCTTCGATCAGGTAAGCAAATGGGCTCCAGAAGCATAGGGAAAAATATTGATTAAATGACAAATTAAAGAAAAAAACAGCAGCCCATGCTTTTGGATTAATACTCCTTTTGAAATGCAGAGGGACTGGTTGTTCATCAGAGGGTTAACTTCACAAATGAGGACCCTATCTAGGAACAAGATTGCCCTCTGCTGGAAATTGATGCTGGAAATCGAAACTATACCGAAACCACCTTCATTCTAGTAAAATAGGGAGCCAGGAAAAACTATAGAGAAACATTTCAAGGGAAGATTACAAAGACGTTCATAGTACCTCAAAAAACAGAAAAATTCTGACTTTCATCACCATAAACACTTAAGACTAGCATATTGCAGAGGCTTTGAAAGTGAAGTAAACCGAGGCACAGCAAAAGTGTTCAGAAGTTCAAAGATGTAAAACTTGCACAGTTTTGTACCTTGATGCAATGATCATGGAGGAGCATAAGGCTAAGTCTTTTCTTAAATTCATACTTCTTGACATCTGCAGTGATATCCAGAATGATCTTCATGGACCAGAGTACATTTGCTTCGATTACTAATGCCATAATTCATTGTGATAAAAAGACAGAGGAGTGGAATATGCCATCTCAATATCCCACAAACCAACTCAGAGTTAATGATGTTCCCTTGATATTACTGGCAGTTGGTTTTTACTGGAATGACAAATAAAGAGTAATTGTAAAAATCAGAAGGAAACATCTAAGATAGAGATGTCAGCATGTTTAATTTAATGTCTTTGGCACAACTATGTAAAACAAAGCAAAGAATGCTTCAGGCATACTTTGTTACCATGTGGTTTCATTGTGATTCCTAAGGCATAACAAAAGCAGTAATAGAATTTGATCATTTCTGCATATGCAGCAAGCAATCCTCTAGCCAGACATTCTTATCCACTTCACAAGAGCAGAGCTAAACTATATGGCCTCTGCATAAACCAAGTACTAAATCACAATCTGATGCAGTGCAAGATGACATTATACTTATTTCTTAATTGATAAAAATAATTTACGCCTGAGAATAAGTAATCTCATATATGAACAGACCTTAAAATTAATCTGAATTTTCTGAAATTCTTAAAATTAAGCATGAAATACTGAAACACATAGCCTACATTTAAGAAAACAGAAGACATCCAGAGGTAGCACAAGCATTTGGGGGTGTTGTTGGGAAGATTATGGGGTGAGGAATATATAGAACAATTCTTCAGTCCCACCACAGTAATTCTGTTGTCGGTGCCTGACCCAGATACAGCTTCATGTGGAGCTTGTTCTTACTTTAAGAACCCACGAAAGTCAGGAATTATACTGGAAGCCCAAGGCTTATAAGAATATAGAGAAGAAAATTTTAAAAGATCCAGAGTGAGAAAGCACACTCTGAGTGCCTGGAGACATTAGCTGTACTAGAAGAGAAAGGTGGCATTTCAGCCTCCCCAGTGCATCCCAGTGGCTCCCAACACTGCGCTTGCAGTAAGTGCTGAAAGCTCTGCATGTGTCCCTCTGAGCCTCAAGAATCTCTTTCTATCACCTGAGCGGCAAGACCTTGTTTCTGCTCCTTTATTTTGCCAGAGCAATCTCTCTCCTTCTCCCCTTGCAATCTGCTCATCTGTGTCCCAGGTTCCCAGGAGAGGAGCAATCTCCCCTTTATAGTTCCATAATTCTTCTCTCCATTTTAAATGCACATCATGTATTTAGCAAGGTATTGGAAGGTAACCCTTCCTGTGGCAGACAGGTTGGAACTAGATGATCTTTTAATTCCCTTCCAATCCAAACCATTCCATGATTCTATGATTAACATAGATAAAATCAATGAAACTTGTGCAGCATATTGTCTTGGCAGAAGCTGAAGGAAATCTACTGAGGCTCAAAACTGTGAAGCTTCTCCAAAAGAGTCCTTTCTCACTCATAGCATACTGCCTTTTAAATACTGCCATAGTGTGTTCTGCTGACAGTCTGACTTATGTATGACTTGTTCAAAAATAGACATAATTGAAAATACTGTTTACTGCTCTATTTACAATCTCATTATTTTTTGAGATTGCTAAAACAAGGACCTTCTTCAGGTGAAAATTCAAAAATATGTACAAAGTTGAAGAATGCAAGGAAGAGCTGATTGTGAACTTTGCTGAATACTTTTCTAAAGTATCCAATAAACAAGTATTAAAGGAGCAGGAATTGTGATCTGTATTGTTTTTTTCACTACAGTAATACCTGACCAACATCCTGTAATGCAAAAAAAAATCTCCTGCTGCATGTAAACAGGTGGTAATACTGAGCATTTTGAGAACACAGAAGTATGTTTATATGTGGTAGTGCTATACTCTTCAGTTAGTTACCTGAGACTCAAAAATCGATCTTTCTTTGTCCCAGTACTTTCTGCGTGAACACCAAACTATTTGGGAGATTGCACCAAATATTTCTATGAATATCTGTATCAGTGTGGGCTAGGAGATCCAGTTAAGTAGCAGTCACAAAAATATGTGCAACCACAAGCTAATAAATGCTGACATAAGTTCTAAATGAATGGATCACTGACCTGGAGTATTAGTCAACTCTTCTTGACCCAGGACAAATGATCCAGGCTGGAGACTCAATATGGACTGGGATGTTGGTGCTTGTCTCACATGAGCCAGCAGTGTCTGGGAGGCTGTATTTGCACCAGGCTGACCCAGGCCCTGCTTGCCCAGAGATTCCTACACTTTTCAATTAACAGAGCCATCAATGGCTTCCTTCCTTATCTTTATTTTGCCTGCATAACTTAGGCACTTCCCACAGAAGCCACGTGTTGGTTTGGTTGATTCATCTTCCATTACTCTGGATAATGGAGAGATGGTATTGATGTAACATAATTTTTAAAAGCAAAAGTTTTAAAACTAACAAATGGTCAAACATGTCATAAGTGTGTATTAGGATGCTGGAATGTGAATGAAAATGTCTGAAATGGGGAATTAATTTTCTTCTGCAAATAAGATGCCAGAGAAACAAGGCAGAGGCCTCTGGTGAGAGACAGAAGCTGCCATGGCTCTTTCCTTCAGCAAGCATTGGTCAGAGCCCAGAGAAGTTTATAAATTATATTAAACTGATCCTTCCCTCCCATTTATTTTGCTGAAAATTTCCCAGATGTCATTTCATAACAATGCTGTATATATTTGTGTTGCTGGTGGAGTTTCGGTTGAGGTCATTTAACAGATAAATCTTAAAATACTATTGTCTCATTTTCAATATGTGAACATAAAATTAATGTTTTTCCTGCCTCTTCAAGTAGAAGGGAATAAATTATACTAGAAGAACAATTTAGGATTGCTTGGTGTAAAGTTCTGTACAATAAATACAATAAGTTTCAAAATCTGAATAAATATATTTTTGTATGAGAAGTGAAGCTTCTACCTTGAAAATGACATTGTTGATAAATGTTGATAAATGTTGATAGTCTTTTCAGACTATTTTTTAATTTTCTTCTATTTTTTTTCCAGACAAAAGGATATGGCTATGAAATCAAAATAATCTTACTAAGAAAAAATATTCAGTCTTGAGCCTTGATTTTGCCTTGTGCTCCTGTTTTTTGATTTTGGACTTTTCATTCCCTCTCCATGCTTCAGATTAATCTTCTGTATAAGGGAAGTGGTACCACACACAGCCACTCATTTGACCCACCAAGATTTTAACAAATATTATAAACTCATTTAACTCCTGTTTAAAATAAATGACAATGGTAAAATGGGAAGTTGTGTATAAAGGCAGAGCATTTTCCCTCAGTAAGTTCTGCAGGAAGAACTGAGACAGAACCACGGCACCCACAGTGTGCTGAGACCAGCTCATGTGAGTATGAACACTGTTAGGCTCTAGCAGGTGACCATGTAGCCTCAGGGCGTTTGTCCTGAGGAGAACACAGAGCCCAAAGCTGCTTTGGTTATGTGACACTTTCACATGCCAAAACGTTCCCTGGTGTAGTGCTTGGAAGAAGAAATATACTTTGTTTCCTACAGACCCGGTTTCTGCATTTGGTAGATAAAGAATGATGCTTCTAGGAACTCATGTAACAACAAGCAGCACCATATAATTAGTCAATAATGTAGGTGTAATTGTTAAAATGTGTTTTTGCTGTGTAATTGATTATTATTTAAATAATACTCTGAAAAAACTTTTCCTTTTCTTTGTACTACCTCAAATTTGTGTCCTTCCTGCTAAAGATGGCAAAGCATTTGATAAATCAATGGCTGTATAGTGGGCTGGGTAAAGCCGAAAAGCAATGATCAGGATGCCACAATACACAGCCTGAGGATGACAGCCTCACTTTAAAAGAATAATTTATACACAAGAAAGAAATCGTGCTCCAAATAGACAGAATGCAAGAATAAGACAGGTCTATTCTCTTTGTGACATAATTTGTTGCTTTCATCCAACTACAGTAATAATGCTCTTTTCTTTGGGCTTGCCAGAATAAGGCAAGGAAATAAGGAAAAAAAAGTTCCTCATTAGTATCTACTTTTATCTCTCTGACAGGCTTGCACATAAGAGCTTGGAATGCATTTACATGTTAACTTTTTCAGCCTAAGCCTCTCTCAGTCAGACTTTCTCAATATCTGACTATTGTTATGGTCCCCTTTGCTTCAGTAATGGAAGGGAAAACTTTCATGTGCTCATCAAATCTTTTACCTGATAGAAAAAGAAGGATAATGGTATTAAATTCGGGATAGTTTGATAATTTTTCCCCTTCAGAGTACAGTGTATGATTTATGAAGCAAAAGGACATGGCCACTGCAACAAACAGTACTGCCATGTGCATAAGAAATCCAACTGAAAAGCTGCATACAGATCAGCTCTTCCCAAACAAAGCTGAGGGGGAACAGAAACATGGGATATCTTGAGGCTGAGAAGAGGAAGATGAGCAATGCCTTCCTTTTTAATTACAAGAAAGATCATGGATTTTTTTTTCTTTTTCGATATGAGAATATTTCTGGAGGACTTCAGATGAGGAGCCAGGGATCTTGAGTGTTACAAAAGAGTAAGATTCACTTCTGTCATGCTGGTACTGCAGAACTGATGTTCAGATGCAGTTGCTGCCATTGCTAATGCCTCACTATCACATGCTATCTTTTTGTTCAGTTAGACCCACACCCTTGTTGCCACTGCTCTCAGTATTACCACTATTTATATGACAGCTGTGTCCTCTTTGAATCACTGGCCCAGGCTGTTTCTGCTTCTGCCTTGTGACACATCCCAAGTCAGCTTACAGGAAGTGGAAAGGGGAAGATCTTCTGCTGATCTAGACCCAATAACAATAAAGTCTTCCTTGTGGAGATGTACAGATTCAAGCAGAGGATAGGTGGTGTGTGTGGGTCTCATGTGCCCTAGAAGTCTTCTGGTTACTGTATTTGTTGCTCAAATAATGTGGCATGCTTAAATCAGCTTCAGACTACTCGATCACTTGAGAAGTGAATTGAGAAGTGAATTAGTAATGTGATGTTTTCTATATCTCTAATCATAGAATTGTCAAGCAGATCAGTACGTCATCTGAAGTGGAAAAGAAAGCAGCTGAAATATCTGTAGCTCTGGAAGCCATACAGCAACGGTTACTCTGATGCTGCTGGGCCTGTGAGGATGCACAATCCTACAGCCCTCTCCAAGATGGGAAAAAAAAAGCCTATCTCAGTTCTTATATAGGTGAAGCTGAGTTTTACTGGTGTTGACATTATTTGGTTTTGCTTGTGTTCTCGGGGTCTGTCTGACATCACAGTGTGTGGCATTTGTAACAAAAGCAAAACTGGCCCCTATACTAAAAACTCTGCTGAGATGTCGGGGATTTTCATAGTCCTGATTTCTGCAAATTCACTGCATAGGGACATTACAATTGTTCTTCATCCATATGAAAAAGGTTACTCAAGGTTACATTCAAGGTAAATATTTGGTGAAGTAATCTGGAAATATGGCTTCTTTATTAAATTCGTGATCATGTAGCATTTCGCTGAGGAGCAGGAAGAAGAACATGTAGGTATTCTAGATTAAAAGCTGGTAATAAGAAGGGAAATATTTCAAGGATTAAACATTAAAATAAAGATCTCGTTGTCTTTCATAGTGTTATTTTAATGCATGATATTTTTTATCTAGGTTGTACATCTGCTTCTCAGATAAATCTACTTGAAATAATCAGTGTATTTAGAGGAAACCCTTGCAAAGCCAGAGAAGTCTGTCTATCTGATCATGTGTCGTATTTTACCTCATCACCTTTCTCTTGAGAACATTCTTATGAAAAAGCTCAGGGATCATCTATCTTCTCTACAACAAACCCAACCAAAAATCTGTCATCCAGTATGCCTATTTCCAAAAACATCTTTAAAGGAATCCACCTTGTTCTAAGTTCAAGTTGCCCAATTCAATTTCTCAGTGAATTTGGGAAGAATAAAGGTATTTTATTCCATGTTAAGTGCCCTCCCTCGGGAGTCTGAACACACTTTGAAGTTGATAAAAATTTCATGTAGGATGAGTGTGAGAAGGCTCTATGTCACCATTGCCTTTACCAAACACAGCTACATATCCACTAAGCCAGGTATGCTTGCACATGTGTTATTTGACAGAATTGGAAATCTGCAGCCACAAGGACATGGTCTGTCCACACAAGACTGACACAAAGGTGCATAGGCATTCTTTACTTCTTTATGCACTATACCTTGTAGTATGCACTCACACCATTCACACATTTTGCACACATTTTAAGGAAATTGTGCTCTAATTAGTCCATCTGATCAATATCTTCTGGGCTAAGAAATGAGGCTGTATTTTTCAGCCAGTTTTCCTGGCCATTTCATGTAATGAATTCTGACAGTTGTCTGACTAAACTAGGAAATGCATCCCTCCTTATGGAGGCAACCCTATGGAGTTGCTCAAATTCACATGCCACTGACTGATACTAGAATAAAACAATGAGGAAGGCATTTGGATTATATACTCTTCAAAACAAGCTCTTATTCTACCACCAGTATATATACTTGGCTTTGAAATAATAATGAAAAATAAGCTGCTCTTTGTTATTAGAAGACAAGTGTAGAAAGGTAGTTTTAGTAATGTACAATTTGAATGAGTAAAGGAGAGAAATCTTAGTCAAAAGATGAAAGTTTAAGCAAGCAATAAAGAACTACAATGACTCTAATAGCAAATTGGGAAGTATGAACTATTATTTATTTGTAAAAGGTAGGTGAGGAGTCAAAAGAAAGGTTTGTTCACACACAATTAACTCTCATATCAACTCCATCATTATGGACAATAGTCAACATCTGGTCAATGATTTGAGCCCCTTAATATCATAGACCACAAGCTAAAACCCCAAGTCGCAAGTAAGTCCTGAGCTGTGCATCAGAAACCTTGATGAGACAGAATTCAAACTCTCAGTATCAAGTGTCAAGCAGAACTGTAAAAGCAGTGCTGGATAAAGCACTCTGGGAAATCTGAGCAGGAAAGTGGTTGCTGTAGATATTGTCAGTGTGTGGCAGATGGAGAGCTGCAGCTTTGGTGTGCAGACTGCATTCTACATACATATATGTTTGGCTGTGACACAGGAAAGGTTTTAGTACAGGCTCCTGACCAAAGAACTCAGATTTATTCTTTCAGACATGTCTGACTTCACCACATTAATATGGTTCATTCTTTCCTTTGACAATGTTTGCCTAGATTATTCTGCTCCTTTCCCTCCCATTCATCATGTATTGATGAATTTGACTTGCTTTTAATTTTTATTCTTACTGGATAATCATAACTGGGTTTTGTATAACATTTTTACTAAATGTTAAGAGGCAATGAGGTTAAAGAAATTAAAAATTGGCAATACCATTTATCACTGTAATGCAATTTTCATTTATTGTCCCCAGTAGTAAGACTCTATCCTTACTTTAGGTATCTGTTTTCTGAAGAGTACGTACTATTTTGGAGAGTCCTATTATTTTGGATAAGCACTGTAGGGAATTATTCCCTAAAACATTAAAACAGGACTGCATGATGAGGTCAAAAGAAAGCATTTTGCCTCTCCCCGTCTCTATTCTCCCATTGGAACTGCTTCAAGTCTGAAGTTGTCTGACCCCAGCAAAATAATTTCAAAAGGAAGAAGCTCATTTTTCCACATCCCATTTCCAAACTTTCGTAGGCATCAGTGATCTAACCCAAAGACTGCAGAAAGATTATATCACCTGTGAAAAAATTATTCCATGTGCTATGAATTCCTTATGATGTGTGATGTGCTGCACTTTTAAAATTACTGGGTGTTTTCACAGAGAATTGACAAAAAAAAAAGAGATAAACTGCAAGGAAAAACTCTGGGTGATGCAATCACCTTAATCTATTTTGGCACATTGCCATAAATTAAAATACTAGGAAGAATGCACACACTGGGTTGATTTTGAAAAGGGAGAAAAGAGACTTGAAGAGAAGAATAATAACAATTCAGGAAATACAGTCTTGAGGTTGATAGATCACCTGAATCCAAGGCCCTAATTTTGTTGTGTTTTCCTCCCTCTTTTCTCTACTTCCACTCTGAAGGTTTTCTCTATTAAGAAAAAATCTTCAGTGGTGTAAATCACCAATAAATGTTTCTATGTCACAACTTTACTTCCTCCTTTCTGCCAGGAAAGGAGTTGCATCATCAGCTTATTGAAATCCTCTGCTCTACTAACAATGCCAGGGGACTATCAGGATAAAGGCCCTCCAAGTGTCTGTCTGGTTCATTCAAAGATGCAGGTCTTTTTCAGTCATCAGACTAAGAACAGTGGTGGCCTGTAAGAAGATCCCACTGCCACATCTGCTGTCCAGTGCTCCACATCTGGCTCTAAACTGCAGTCTTTCTGTGCCCACATCTCCAACAGGACAGCTGAGGCAGGTCCCAGAGCCTTTTTGTTGCTGCTGAAGTGTAAATGGAAAGTGTACAAAGTGTATGAACAGGAGCAAAGGGAATGGGGGGAGACCATCCAGTGGGGATGCTGGAAATGGGCTGACACAGACATCCGAGTGCAAGCCAAGAGGCTTTACCTGGCTCACCACACAGGCCACCACAAAGGCTTCTTCTCCTACTTGCTAAGAACAGGGCTGCACCTCTTGCTTGTGCTTCTACTCTGCCATGAGTGCCACTCATGAAGGATCCCAGAAGAGGAATCATGTCCCATGGCTGTTGGGCTGCACTTTGCCATGCCCAGCAGTTGTATTGCTGATTGTGTCAGTGCTGCCCTTCACAAGTATTACTCCAGTGCATAAAGAGAATGATGCACAGCCCTTAACCATGATGGTTGCTACACCGGTAACACAATAAACACAGCATCAGGCATTAGAATGCACTCATCCTAATGCCATTTTTTTTCAGCAGAGCACATAGTCTGACTTCTTTCAAACAGACACATGAAAAGAACAGTGGGTTGAGGGAGAGACTAGGAAAAAATTGATTGTTTTAAAAACATGGGTGCATCTGTAGCTTATGAAGTCAAGCAATAATGTCTATAGTATGTGCCAAGCAGTTTGCAATCTCAAAATGCAGGAAGACAGCTGATATATAGCATTATTTCCACACACAAAACAAATAACACCCTGGATTCTGATTCAAGAAAAGAAAAATTGTCCTTAATGCTTTTAAGTTATTAAATTTTAAGGTAGCATTTCTAAATAGACACTTGAGTAAAACTAGACTGAAGGGTAGTCTATGGATCTAAGTTAATGATTAAAATCTGCTTACACTTTCTTTCTCTACTGCTGTCACATTGATCAAATGTGCTATTTAAATTAAATTTCCCAATCTGGAATTTTATTGCTATCTATGCTGAAGAAATAGGATTGTCTTGACGACCTTTATTGTATTTACTTGTGTGCTACTGAAATGCTTTTAGGAATTACAAGAAATGCACTCCTGGTTGGAGTAGAAACATCTTTGCTCCCACTGTTATCTTATAAATCAAAATGAACTCAATAAAATTATATTAAAGCAGTAAAAAGTGAGATTATTAGTTGATGAATGGGTATCAAACCTTGAATTTCTCACTCAGCTCTTATTAAGCTTCCTTTTGAAACTAGTAATAAAAATTATAATCCAGACTCTCTGTCTACAGTTGTAGACACATCTACAATGTGCTATCAGCAGTACTGAAGTTTAGCAGGGACTGGCTTTAAGTGCTTCTCATCTTGCCTCTTCCAAAGTATCATACTATGGATTCCCGCTGCAAAGGAGGGTGTGCAGCAGTTACATAGCTTCACAGAAGCTGGCACCTGATAGAAATGAGCTCCTGCATCCTGGCAGTAGCTCAGACAACTTAGCTGAAACAGACAGGGATATCTACAAAGACTCTGTGAAACATCAGTAGTAGGAAAAAGCTCTAGCCAAGCAAGAGTCAGGATCTAAATTTTCTGCTTATGACATGTTACACAGAGGACATTTACTGACAGGGCCAGGAGTTCTATCATAAACTCATTAATTTAAAACAGAAGAAGAGTTTAATATTTTTATTTTCCTTTGTTTCATCCACTGTTTTATTTAGCATTCCAAAAATACTGCAGATTGATGATGGTGACATTCTGAATTCAAAGGATTCATGCAAGGTCTACAGCTAAGCATTATGGCTATTGACTCTCCAGTCTGTCACCGATTGTAAAAAAATGTGTGCTGATTCTTTTTTAATATTATAATTTTTTAAGATGTTTGCATGAGAGAAAGGGTTTAGACTACTTAGACAACTCACACAGAATGGCTTATATTGAGGTGTTTATATCTTTCTTTCCTCTACAGAGCTTGTTTAAGGCACACTACCACTGACCTGGAGCAATTGTAAAAAGATTTATATGTGCTCACACCTAAGTAACACAGAGGACAGCTTAGTTTGTTCATTGTTCTAAAATTCTTAGAGTCACTTTTAAGAATCTATTGTGTGAAGTTATCACTGGAAACTGGACAACTATAGAAAACAGGATGCCTGTATATTTTCCATCATAGGGAACCAGCTGTTAGACAATAGATGGTTTTAAAAACTGTAAGAGATTAAATATCATTACGAACAGTTGCTTTGAGTATTTTTACAGCAATGATTCTTTTCTCACAAGTTTAGTCCCTCTCAGCAAACCTTTGCACATATGTTGAAGTTTACACTTTGGCTGAGTTCGTAAAAGATGCTGAGAAGTCACACATGCAGGGAGAGGGAATGTATCATGGTAATGTAGTAACATTCACAGTACTACATGGTGGGTGGCTTAGAAAACAGCCTGTAAGCCATGTCCTAAAAAATCAGTTCCAAGTATTGCATTCTTATTTAATAAAGAAATAAGTTTTATTTATATCTATTATGTGTAGCTTTATTTTTACCTCAAGTCACATATCTACAGGATGTCAGGAAACACACCTCTATCATTTTAAGTGGTGTTTTCACACAGTGAGCTTATGTCAGTCATCATCTTCTAACATGTACTATACAGTGACCCTTCCTAGTCTACCATACATGATATACCTACAGGAAACTAAGAGAAAATTATATTCACTCCTCTAAAATCTATCAGAAAAGTAAGAAAAATCTGAGCGGCATCTTCCCTTTCAAGGACCATGCAAACTCCTCACAAAAATCCAATTTCTGAGGTTCATCTGCTGTCAGAGCCTAAGCAAATGGGATGTGATCACGGCTGGGTACAGTGTCAGACAAGCCAGGTGAACAACGAGGATGAAAGGAGGGGATGGCCCTTTCAGCAATAAGTCTGCTAAAGTGTGTCCTGCTCTGTGTTGTCAAATGAAGCAAGCTTTTATTCTAAAAGAGCCATTTTATAATTACATCTATCTTCACTGCAAAAAAATTATTTTTGCTCTTCAGAGTCCAGCAGACAACCTCCAGACTAAAGACTCTGAAACAGTAATAACTGTAATTTTTCCTCAGTTAATCTGTAAGTATTTATCAAAGATGTTGAGTATCAGTACCCTACCCTTTAGCCCAAGACACAAAAATTAAGTGAGTCTCTCATGGTGTCTCAGTAGGAAAATATATGTGTCACTGCAGGAAGCCTAGATGGCATTCAACAGATTCTTGTTCCTTATGGCAAGAAAGAAAAGGGACTTCTTTCCATCCTCTTGTAAGTCCTTTTTTCCACTCTTTTCCTGGGGCACTTCTGCACAACCGAAGTTGTATTTTGCTGATGCATATTATTTTTTAATTTTAAATAGTGTGCAGATTCTTGGAGGGAGCATTGCACAATAGCAATAATATAATAGAGAAAACCAGATACGTGATTCATTCTAAGCTATTTGCTAATAAATGCTAATATTAAACACAGCAAGCAATAGAGCTTTTTGGAGGGAAAGACCTTCCACAGCAATGGCACAGGATCCTTTAAGATCAAATCAATTAATCTAATTACCCTGAATGAATTTCAGTATAACATATACTTTCACCTCACATTATACATTTCAGTTTATGAACTATTCCCAGGTTTGGGTGAAAGGAAACAGCCATAACAGATAATAATCAAAATATAAATTGAGGAAAAAATAAGGAAAATTTCACCATGAGGCAGCACAACAAATTAAAAATAACTTTTCATTCCGGAGGAATAAGAATTTATTCCAAATGTTGAAACACGTCTAGCTTTTGCTATCCCATTTTCATCAAAAGATGAAACAGATCATGTCTGCTGTGTAGGCACATCCATTAGGCAGTTGAGAATTTCTATCTGATCTTGCTATTGACTGAACTCAACAGACACCTTTTCAACTGACTGCAGTAATGAACTTTTTGAAACAATCACTTTTGCCCTGGAAGCTTCTGCTGCCTTCATTCATTTAAAAACATGATAAAACTTTGTCAAAGAAACATTTGGAAAACAATCCTATCATTGCAGGAAATACAAAACCTATTCATTACTCTTTGCATCCAACATGAGGCTTGAAAGTCTATAGACTTTTTTTTAAGGGAATCGACAACAAATATCTGCATCTACATTAGCAATATTCTGGGAAAAAAAAAATCAATATCCTTACCCCAAAACTTTGGTGGCCATGTGATTGGAGAAAGAGTACTGTTCTTATCCATAACATCCAAATAGCAAATACAAAATGGTACGTCCACAGAGGAGCAATAGTTTTCTGAATGTTTGAGATTTTGCACTAGAAGCAAAGCTTTTGTGCTGCCACGGAACTGTGTTGTTTGCCTGAAAGGAAATGGATGTATCACATTTCCTGCGTGTGGACTCAAATTAGTAAGTGCTTGCCTTATCTTGGAACACCACATGGTTCCCGAGACAGGGAAGTAGTTTCCTTCTCGTCATTTCCTCAGCCAGAGCAAATTGACTAAGAACAATACCAAATCACCTCCTTCTCTGAAAGTTTTTGAATTCCAAAAGTCCAGAGATAGAGAGATGAAAATTTCTTTGTCTTTCCTTTAAGGGTTTTCTATGTTGAAGACATAGAAAACATCCAAAAATCACTTGTGTACGGCAAGAATTTTCAATAAGAAAGAAATGCATCAAGAAATTCTAAATGGACACAAATTCTTTACGATATTAATTCAGGGTATGAGGATGGTTAAGTATTCATCATTGTTCCTTGGCTGGTTTGAGAAACTAGCCAGGCCTGACAGTATAACTGTAAATTTTTTCCTTTCCACACCCCATTCTGAAATATGAGTTCCCTGGAACACAAACAGGCTTTGAGCTAATTGCTTAGACACGTTTAATACAATGCAGTGTTAATGCCCCAATGGAATTGTAGGTACTGCTGCTATATATAACATACAGTAATAACAACATAACTACAAGAGAAAATAGCCAATATATTTAATGACATAGACCTAGAATTTATGGAGAATGAATGGACATTGAAAAAATATATGATTTTGTATTTGTGTGACAATTTCTGTAGAACCAAGTCTCAACTATTTTCTTCTTAAATATATTTCAGATAATGGATACCAACAAACATTCTGCTGTGAATGGAAACTTCTGTTCTCTGAAGAGGTGTATGGGGGTTTTCTTGCCCTTATACTATAAAACCCCCAAACAAACCTAAACCTAGAATTAGCTATATTTATTTTTCATAATGAATATCCAGAATCACCTAAATTTAGGACTATTCCAATCTTAAGATTTGGACTTGGCATAATATTAGGGTTGAAGATTTTCTGTTATGTTTCAGTTTGGTTTTGTTTTTCATGGAAGACATTTTTAAAAATACTGAGTAAAGACATCCTGATGGTTAATGGAAACTGATAGTTTTCAAAGCTTGGGGTTAAAATGGCATATCCAAATACTGATTTAAGAACTTAAATGGAAAAGATCTGATTTTCAGGTGGCTGTGAACAAGATACAACTTTATAAGAAATACTGAGATTACTTAGTCTAAGTTGGGACACTGATACCAAAATAGATGCTAAAAATATACAAAAATAAATAGTCCTTAATTAGGGCTAGATTTATGCTCTAAGAGCATATGGAAATAAACCAAAACTGAATTGTTATATACCCTAAAATGAGGAAATTAAATTAGTTTACTAACTGCATCTATTGAGACAATCATTGTAAAAGAGAATTGAATGCAATCTAGTTGAAAAGTATCTGAGTTCAGACATGATCATGTCTACAAATAATTGCATATTACACATAATGAAGTGTATGAAATACAAACCTTAATTCTTTGTGAAAAAGTTGGCAGCACTGAGAAACAGGACAGTTTCTGCCTTGACAAGAGCGTTCCAAGATGGGAGTTCTCTTGCTTTCCTCAGAAACAAACAGCTGATATGGGCAATTACCAGCAGCAGATCAAAGAAGCTACACAATCTGAAGTCCTACCTGTGCCACACACCTATAAAGTGCCCATCATCAGCCTTCAGCAAATAAAGTTTTAAATGAATAAAGGTGATGTGAGTTTAAACTGACTTGCTAAGCAGGAGGCTCTCTCAGGTCAGTTTCAAACTGTCTTTCCACTATTTACTCTTGAAAGAAAAAGGAAGAATTGATAGTTTGGGCAACAGAATTTATCTATAAGTGGTACAGCATATCATATCCCTAAGACAGAATCATGGAATGATTTGGGCTGGAAGAAATCTTAAAGATTATCTAGTTCCAGCCCCCCTCCCTTGGCAGGGTTGGAACGTTCCACTAGACCATGCTGCTCAAGGCCACATCCAACCTAGCCTGGAACACTTCCAGGGATGGGGCACCCACAACTTCTCTGGGCAACCTGTGGAATCTTCACCAAAAAGCTAAAGCAGATTGATAAATCATAGATTCTTCTTAATTTATTATTTTAAGTGTTAGACTAATTTTATTTCTGTTCTCTTTTCTTCTGAGTATTGCAGAAATATATTTTACTGGTAGCCCCACAGATTCTTCCATTTTTCTTTATTGAGAAGTATCTTTTCCTGAAAATGAAATCGTCATAGCTCAAGGTACCCTCATGGGTAAAAATGCTCATCATCTTTCACTATGCTGGCAAGTATAACCCACTGTCACTTCTGACTGATGGGATATGGGAGTATGTAGATGATGAGATGTCAAACACATTACTGATACAAGTTCAATTCCAATGAAATGAGCAGTCTTTTACTCTTTGAAAAGACTAATTTAATTCTGTCTTTAAAGGTTTTGAATGCACTGATTAAATAAGGGGAGGTGCTTTGAATTTACTGCAGCACTAGCCCTAATCCTGAGGAAACACAGGTATGCATATTGAATTCTGCACAAACCCACAAAATCTTATTTCAAATAAAATCAGAGTTCACTGAAAAAAATAAAAAAAAAAATAAGAAAAAAAGAATAGAATGAGCAGTGAAACTTTTTTTTTACACTTTCCATCTGGAGATTATGATTTAAACTGGGATTTCCTTTAATTGTTTCATATTTCAGCAGTCTCATATTTGTCCTTGGTTAGTTTTACAGCTCTCCGGATGCATGAAGAAAAAACTCAGGATTTTTTTTTTTTTATTTGACCAGTGATGAAAAATGTTCCTGTCTACCATCAAACTCCCAATGTTAAATGGTGCTCATGATGTGACAAAGGACTGAAAAACTTCATCCTGAATTTACTGGCTTTAATGACTCTTTTCGAGTTCAGACAGCAAAGTTCTTCAGTTTACCAGCTACAGGTTAAATGTCCTACTGCCTCATGGTGGCTCTATCAGAATACACTTTTCAATATGATATGGCTGCTATGAATGAAAAGAAACGTGGCTGCAGTAGCATCAACACCTTAAAAAATGCATTGGTTGCTGGGAGTGCGTTACTTGTTACTAATTTTCCTCCATATTTTTCAGAGAAAGAATCGTGGGTAGGAATTTCATGAGAATTTCAGAAATTCGGTATTTTTTGGGAGCTGTGAAATCCTAAGGACATAATATAAAAAGAAGATCTCTCATTGCTAATTCTGCACCATTACGTGCTTCAGAAGCCAGTGTCACTGTGCAGTATATGAATGCTCTTTTTTGTTTACTGGAACATGTGTAGTAACATTTTTAGATACAACATTAAACTCAAAACTCTGAAACCGTATTTTTCCCCTATGTGGAAGTCTTATATTATTCAGCAAAAGATGACTGAGACACATAAAAAGAGATTGAGAAGAGCACTCCCCTTCTGCCAACTGGACACTTCCTGATTCCTGGGTTTTTTTCATGGTATTTGTGACACTGAAGACTGTGTGTATTTATGTGTGGGTGGAAAAGGAAGAAGAAAACTGAAAGAGAATACACAGCAAATATATATTTTATGTTACTGCCTTTCAGCACTGGTTAAAATTAAGGTCAGAGAGAAAAAAAAGAAAAAAGTATTTTTGATTCAGGTTTAAATATTTTAAATAAAATGTATCTCAAAATCACCTCAGGGCAGTAGGTCCTGCTGGAAGCAGTGGGGATAAGTCATGTGGGCAAAAGACAGTTTTAGCATCCTGGTACTGAATTCCCACGGGCAAGTGATAGCTAGGGAGTATTGTGCTGAGAGTTGGCATTATGGAGCTTGTGGGAGTCCATCTGCACACCTCAGTGCTGGGTGTCATCCTCCGGGGCAGAAGGAGGTGAAAGAGGGAGGGGGAAAAGTTGAGCTGTTTGAGGTTAACAGAAAGTCAGGGACATCCTCTCCCTCTGTTTCCTATCTAGCAGATAGCTTGATATTCTGTGGTGGCCTACAGGACACTAGCAATTTGGAAAGTTGAAAGACTCAAACTTTCATCAGGAAACTAAATTGGAAGTAACCATCCCAGAAGAGAAGAAAACAAAGTACTGCCATTGCCTAAGATTCTTTTCCTCACAGGGAATTGAAATGGAGGCAGAAACTCATCTAGTTTCAACCTTCAAGTTGAAGTTTCACAAATAACTAAAGAGGGTAATATGACGTGATTGCTAATAGGAGCAGAAAACGAGTCAGCAAGCCAAAAAATCCTTCTTCATTGTTAGTTCTCCTACAAAAGTATCCTGTGAACCCACGTCCCACACAGCAGATGAAAATTGAATCCACCAATATGCTTTCCAAAATGTGGGAAATGTTTATCTAATGGACAAATTTGTCAGTTTTGCATAAACTTACAATCTAGGAAAGAGATTTGTCATTATATTCTTAGAGTATAATATTTCCTTGTCTTCCGCTATGATGCTAGAGGGCAAAGGACAGAGCAATAAACCTTGGAGTCTTTCTATTCACTTCTGCTCCCCTGAATGTCCTGAGACATGCAGTGCTGAAGCACGACGTTTAGTAAAGACATTACCTTAATTCAGATTGCTCTTCTATTCTTTCTTCTGCCCCCTAAGAAGGGAACCAAGAAAGGTGACAGAAAGAAACAGCACCCAAAATCAATTCAGTATGAAAACAACATTTTGTTTTAACACTTTGGTGGTAACTGATAGAGTTCTACAGTTGAACTGAAAATTTTACCTCCACCTACCAGTACTAGATAAGAAAATCATCTCTTGATGCTCTATACTGTCCAATCTGCTGTTAAAAAGATGGAAGGAAATGGAATCCATTTTTCCACTCCCTAGGATGGAGAGAGAGAATACTATTTCATTGAAATAATATTCACAGATGGAGCTATATTTGTTCATGCTGAGAGATACTTTTCTTTCACAGACATCAGTCTTCTAGTGTGAGAAGCAAGTCTCACCTTTACAGTTCACCAACTGTTTAGAGGCAGAATTGTATCTTTCCCAGGTGGCCACAAGGAATTTAATGGACTTATCATGCCACATTCCCTTATTAAAAGGGGAAAAAAATATTCCTGTGTAGTATCATTTGTGTGTAGAGTTGCGCAGCAGTGAATCTGTGTGCAGGTTCAGTACCTCTGCAGTGCTGCTGTCCGTGGGTGGGCAGAGACTGTTATCTGCAATCCTTCTGCTGAGATGCAAACTAGGATTTAGGATTGACACAGCCTGAATTTTACCATGCTGTTAGTCAAACCAAGAAACAGCATACTGGATTCAAGGTATGTTTCTGGGCCCCATTTTTATAGTCATTTTAGTGGAAAGGGTTTCCTGCAGTTATTTCATTACAAGCGTTAAGTAAGAGCCTAATCCAAATACATCATTGCTAATGAAAATATCCCTAAACATAAGGAGATATCATAGTAGGTGTGAAATGGGAATATAAGCCTCCAGAGGGTATTTATAGCTCCTGAATATCTGAAATATTTTCAAAAAATGAGAATAGAATGATGATAAGAACAAAATCTTTACTGTTCATATGTTCATATGTTTATATTAGGGCTGTTCCCAAAAGTTAATTCTTCTATAGATTCCAATGCTTAAAAAAAACCCCAAAAAAACAGAGTCATTCTGTAATAAGATTATTCTCAGTCTAAGGTATTATATCTGGATTATTTAATTATTTCTTTCCAGACCTATATCTGGTCTACCAGGCTGGTCATGAAAAATGGTCTTTCAGTAACCATATGACACCACAGATACCATTTTGGTTTGATTTAGTTAGGTTTACTTTAGGCATACTGCTTAATTTTCATGGCTCCATTTGTTTGATAAATGAACAGCTTGAAAATTCTTCTTTCATTTTTCTAGCCAAATGGCTTGTTACAGTGAAAATCTGCTTTCTGAGTCATACCGTAGGTAATGAGTAATGTGAAGCAAAACAACAACAAATGTTTGACAATTATAGATCCCTTCATCAGTTTACTACTACCATAAAATGTCTAGTAAAAAAATTCCCTTCTCTTAAGTTTAGAGCAAGAGGAAATCCTATGTGGAAGGTTAAGAACGAAGGCACGATGAACAATTAAAGGAAATTGCCTTTCAGTAGTCATGAATGTTTAATCTTCCCATTCTCTGATTGACAGGATCATACCACAGTCAGGGTGCATCCATTTATTCCTATAAATCCAACAAGCTTGATATGCCACTCATGAATTTACCTGGACTCTGTTCCAGTACTTTTGATTTACTGACAGAAAATTCAAATTTACATGACGTCAAAATATTCTAAGTACATGAAGCCAAGATCAATCATTCAGAAAAGTATAAAGAGTGCAACAATACCTCATAACACTGAAAGTAGAGGTTTTGAGGACTATTAAGTCCATGGGCACTGCTTTGTTTGCCAACATAGCTTGCTTGGTTTTGTAATTAATTATTCTTTTTATGGTTTCTCCAAGGCTTCTCATCTGTCAATCCCAGCTCAGTTGTATTGAAATTCTGTACAGACAGTGAAACTAGATGATTTTCATTTCTTCTTTTTTTGTGCAAATTATTTTTTCCTGTTCTCTGCAGGAAAATATCACAATGAAAAGTAAGAGTGCAAGCTTCCATTAATTGATTTTATTTTCATTTTTGTTTTGTTCATTTTCTTTGCCCTTCCCCTGAGAGCAGCATGTGAGGATTAAAGAAATTCCACAGAGAGCTTGTTTGCCAGGTCTGTCGTGCTTGCCTTGCTTGTTGAGCTGCAGTTCATTAGAGCAGGACCATTACTTACTGCTGTTACAAGAAGACTCTGGCAGCAACCTGTTTATCTGACCTTGTCTTAAGTAGAGTAGTCAAAAGCAAAAGCAGGTGCTTGATTATATTTAAGTGCAGAAAAGACAGAAATCGTGTAATGAAAACTGTCCTTCCCTCAACATACCTGAGTCCCAGAGAAATTATGTCCCAAACTAATTACAGAATTTTGCTCTCATGAAAGACTGCAGTAGCCATTCCTCCCACATATACTTTCCTTCTGGTCATTCCAGAACTTTCCAGAGTCATTAAACCTCCAAACCTTTGCCCTCACCCTCACCCATACAGCCATCCTAGCCACCTCTGACAATCCCCCCTACTCCCTCTCTCCTGAGCACCCACACAAACCTCCACATTTGTAACCTCCACACTGCTGAGCACCCCGGTCCCTCAGGAAGCTAATTGGAGAGCTCCACAGAGAATGGAAATGCAATTATGGTCCTTTGGAAATTGGTGAATAATTAATTTAACCTTTTTGTACTGCAGGTCATTAATTTTTACTGCTCTCATATAGCTTGCTATTAAGGAGGGTAAACTTAATTAATCTTGCACTGGAAGAGTGAGAGGTTGTGGAGCAACCAAGCATGGAGTGACAGCAAAAATTCCAGATGTAGAAAATCATTTACCAGTAAGTACAAGGAGCCTGGTATTCCTTGAAAGAATGCGTGTGCACTTTCATGCATGCTTTCAGTTTTACAGTGATGAAACTTTCAGTAGAACAACTCCTGATTTCTTCCATAAAGGTCTTAGGAGACAAGTACATCTAAGATGTCGGAATTCTGAAACAGATATTAAGCAAAGAGAAATCTGCATCAGTAAATTGAATCACATGTACTCACAATTGTGTTCTGAATGGTTGAAAATGTCAGGAAATAAAATTGCGAGAGGAAAATGTTACAGAGATGAAACTGTTAAGACAAAGGCAAAGCATTCAACAGCAGGACCACTTGAGATGGGCCAGTCAAACTTAAGAAACTTCAGAAACTTAAGAAAGAAAGCACAGTAAGACTAAAATGTACAGTTAAAGGACATATATCAGGAATGTCTGCTAACCCTTTCAAATAAGATCACTTGATCTTAACCAAAGATCTCTGGACTGATCAGAGAACAGTCCTAAGACAGTCAGGACAGTGCATGGAGTGAGATTTAAAAAGTAAACAAGAAATAAGCAGAGATTCCAGTAACTAGACAGTAAGGGGAAGCAAGAGTAGGGGAATTAATGTCAGCAAGAATGCTTCCACTTTACACTTTTGAAGACAAAGATAAGTCGCATGTCTTTTGAAACAATGGGTGTTGGGAGTTCTCAGGAATATATTATGAAAGATTCTTGTATAGTGATGACAACCTAAATCTGATCTTCAGATAAAATCAGAGAAATACCCTCTGACTGAGTGATTAATTGGTTGATGTTTCCTTATTTGGAAACACAGTCAATGAAACGAGCAGGCTGACCTCAGAATGAAATGTCTTTGGATTTTTCCTGCAATGGGTTGAGCTGACTGGAGCTGGGATAGGAATTTTGAGATGAGAAAAGAGAAATAGAATGGGAAGCATCTAATATGGTGGGCCTCAGAAGACAACAAAAGACAATAAATCCAAAGGATCTAGAGGCTATCAGTGCTGGGTTCACTACTGGCTACATTGCTCTCTCCTGTGTCCAGAGGATATGAGTATTGCAGAGTGTTGGTGGCCCAGGTAATTCTGAGGCAAGTTGCCTTTTTAGTTCTACGGTGCTGCACTTCAAAGTCAGAGGTGATAGTCAGAACAGTGGCTGGTGTAGTCATCCCTACCAATGCAAAGTGAATACAAACCCAGGCCACTCTACTCTGACAGTATTTTACAAAATCCAAGTAAACAACAACAAAATGTGTCTCTGGAGAATAGAGAACATTTATGAAATCTCCAGAAATAAGCATGGAGAAACTAGAAGTATCTGGGCCTTAATACCATAACTTTGACAGGCATCTGCAAATGGCACTGCAGAATGGACCCCATAACACGGAGAAGCAGTTTTATAAAAGGTGATACTGGGAATTTAAAATAATACCCTGTTAGGATATAAATCACTGTCTGAGCTTCTCTTTCAGCTATAAAACTTTGGAGGTCAAAGAGACACAGCTATGATTTTTTACAACAGAAAAATTCCTCAAAAATTCCTCCAAAAGGTTGTTTGTTCTCCCAAGAACAAAATTTAGCAATGATTTGGTCTATACAGGAAAATGCATTCACCCAAAGCATTAAGGCAGAAAGAAAGTGTTCCCCTGGGGACTTTTTGCCTAGTGGAAGAGCACATTTTCTGAATAATTACTGTGATGAATTTAAACTACATTCCGTATTTTTGTATTGTGTCACAGTATTTTCCTGAAATAAATGTTGCAATGTAGTCTTGAAACTTCCTAGTTTCCTTGCATTCACAGTTAAATATTAGAAACATCCAGTGAAAAAATATTCAGACATTGTAGGAATGAATGACTCACATGAAATTGCAGCCACCTTCAGGGTAAAGCATAGCACTGAAACAGTGGACACAGTTAAAGCCAAGAGATGGGTAGCACCTAATTTTGGGGGGGAAAAAAAAAGACATTTTGTAGACATGATAACTTATTCTTTCAACATTGTGTGGCCTTTCTGTTGTCCATTTAGAAATCTTATTTTTTCATTCTTAGGTTTGATCTACCAATTCAGAAAATGTTTGTTCTTAATAAAATTCCAGCCTGTCTCTGTATAAGACAGATTTGTGTACCATTATTTTTTATTGTCTCTTTATTGTGTTATATTATTCTTAAAACTCTTATTCTAAATAAGCTTTTTTTTTTACAGAAATTGCAAGGCTGTTTTAAACAACCCCATCTGTTTTCATAGAAAACAACATGCTTCCTGTTCAGTATATGCTATTAGACAAGACATACAGCTTCAAGATCCTGAATGAAAATTAACATGTTAAAAAAACATACATGTCTCATAAAAGAATCCTGACATTTTTCAGAAGAATGTCTAGTGCTACCTGTCAACATCAAAGGATAGAAAATAATATCTGATAACAACAATTTCAAGAGATGGCAGATTTCTGCCCTTGGAAGTTCACATGCATACCAAGATTTTTTTTTTTTTTACCTAATGAGTTTAAAGCATACTCAAAATGAGGTCAGGAAAAATTTTGGATAAATTTTTTTCACTCACACAATAATTTTCAGTGGCACAGATGCATGCCTTGTCATTTAAAATATTTACCATAGTAGACATATTTTAGATATTCAATTTTAATAGAGTTTTTTCATATGCTTTGTATTCAGATCACTATAGAAGTCAGAAAATACAGCTTTGAAACTCCAGGCATAATGACAATGACAGAGAATAGCTACTGAGTGTCAGTCAGCCAGTAGCTGAGTAATGATAGTGATCATGAGAATCTTAAATACATTGATTACAGATTATGACAAATCATGGGGCCAGGGTTTTGCCCAGGTAGATATTGCATTATCAGGGAGATTAGCCTCACACTAGGCCCATATGCTGCTTATAACAACTGAAGTAAAGCAAAGAGGTTCAAAACCCATTTCTTCTTAGAAAAACAATGTTTTTTTCTAATCTCTGACTGATATCACCTGCCTTCTCACGTTTTGACAACATCAGTTTGCTCTTGTAAGATGATGTAGCTGCCTCGTGTGGCACATCAGGCTTCTCACCCCTTAATAAATACCCTGTACTCAATTTCTCTTTAGATCTCCTTTCAGATTAGACCTCAAAAGATGTCTCCACATTGTCTAATAACCCAAACTTTCCCATGAGCCCTCTCTTCCTAACAGGTCAGTCTTTTATTTTAGTCTCCAAATCATCATTTTACTGTGGCTTCTGACATAGGCTGTGTTTTCCATCTTGTTTATTGTTTTTACCACAAGGGTTTGTTGTTTGACTGTAATACTGTATTTCAGAGAGATAATTATTTTGATTTCTTTATAATTTAAGATAAATTATTTTTGTGTTCACACATGAATCTCGAAGCAAGTAAAGAAATGCAATTATTCTGCTTAGTGTTACATAACAGGAAGATAATTCACCAAGGTATTATGACTTTTCCTGATAAGACATTTGTCCATGTTTGTTTGAGATCAGTGCCAGCTGAAAATCTGCCCAATGCTGTTCAAAGGCACAGTTCAAAAAGACATCTTGTCTCTATTAGAATGTAAGGAAACCCCAAATTACTTTTGCTTTGGTGGCTGAGAACTTCTTGGGCTGTTCCTGCAGCATGTTTTTTAGCCAAGCACTAAAGGAAAACATCTTTTTGATACAGTCCACAGGGTGGCACAATCTGATCATGAGTGCTTTGTACTACTGGCTCATGACAAAGCTTTCACTCTTCCCAAGTTCATCTGCATTTTTAACTGATTCTTTTTTTTTTTTTAATTTTATCTTTCTACACCAAAGCATTGTTAAAAAATGTTAGGTTATGTGTTTCAAGACTCATGTCCACAACACACAAGGGGCTGGAGGCACAAGGGTGAGAAAATGAAAGGCTGAGGGAATAAAAAGTGTCCTGTGAAAAGGAGTAGTGTTTGTTGATGGGTCAGTGGGTCTTTACCTGCCAGTTGAGCAGGGCTCAGGCCTCAGGAGCTGGGCAGACTGGGATCCAGGGGCCAAGCACTGGCACAATGGAGTGTTTAACATCAGCTATGGGACGGATTCACTCTTTATGGCTGTATATGTATTTGCATATATTTTCTCCTCTCAGGCTTTCACCCTGATAAGGCAGGACCAGGCAGGTCCTGTGACACATGTCAGCATGAGTGCTGTGGTTTTGGTCCCTCCTGAACTGTGCATGCAGCCACACAGTCCTGTGTGTGCACAGTCATACGGTGAGCACACACACCTACCAGGAGTGCACACTCAGCTTTGCTGCTGGCTGGATGTGGGGATGGGACACCTGTGGCAGCCTTCGTGCTTATTCAACTGCTGGATTGGGCAGCTTCTAGTGCAATTTCCAGGATGGCAGTTCTGCTTGATTAAGACCTTCAAGTAATAACCTTTGAGTCCTGTTTTAGACAATATTGGGATATTCACTTTTCAGTCTTGTATAAAATTTTTTTGAGATTTTTTGGTTTTTTTCTCCAATTTAGTGTAACTTGTGAAGAATAAACAAGAGAAAATTGTCAAAACAATACATTTTGAGAGGATATAATGACTTTATTGACAAAAATGGGGTGACTAACACTAGAAATAAATGCCATTTGTTTTAGCTCGACTCTTGCCATATGCTAGACTGAGCTCATTCAGTACATATGAATCCTAATTATCTCTAAGCTGTTATAATTTTGATAACTTCACTTACAAGAATGTATCACATATCACAGTATGATATACTAGTCTAGCAGATGATTTTTTTCCTGATTTTTTTCCAGTCCCACATAATTTTGTGTAGTCTCATCCCACTATATTTATTTATTTCAGCACAATGCAAGGGAAGTGAAATGGTGTGTTGCTGTATTTCATGTAATTCAGAACAATTCATGTTAGTTGGAATATATTCTCTGGCTTCTAGTTTTATCTTGATTTTATTTTCAAAGTTTGCTCACCCAGGTTTTGTTACATTCAAATATAAAACACAAGCACTTAAATACAACATACAAAATTATGAAGAAAAAATCATGCAGTTTTACAGCTTATAGATTCTTGGAGAAGTAAGGAGATTTCAGCTACCTTGGACTTCTGGAGGGCAGACTTTGGCCTGTTTAGAAGACTGGTTGACAGTCTCTTGGGCGGCAGTCCCAAAAGGCAAAGGAGTCCAGGAAGGCCAGTCATTCTTCAGGAAGGAAATCTTAAATGTGCAAGAGCAGTCTGTCCCAGTGCACTGAAAGATGAGCCAGCAGGAAAGACCGCCCTGGCTGAATGGAAATCTTTGGCTCAGGGACAAAAAGTGGTGTTCCACAATTGGTTTTCCCCAGGTCTCAGTACTGGGGTCAGTTCCTTTCCTTCACTTAATATCTTTATCAATTAATTGGGTAAAGGGATCAAGTGCAACCTCAGTCAGTTTGCAGTTGAGACACCAAGCTGGGAGGGAGTGTGGCTCTGCTGGAGGGCTCTGCAGAGGGATGTGGACAGGATGGATTGATGGGCTGAGGCCAGTTGCATGAGGTTCAATAAGGTCAAGTGCCAGGTCCTGCCTTTCAGGCAGTGCTACAGACTTGGGGAAGAGTAGCTGGAAAGTGGCCTGGCAGAAAAGGACCTGGGAGTGCTGGTCAAGAACCACTGAACCTGAGCCAGCTGTGCCCAGGTGGCCAAGAAGACCAATGGCAAGCAGAAAAAAAATATATCCAGCAGGACCAGGGATATGATTGTCTTGTTGTACTCAGCACTGCTGAGGCCACACCATGAATCCTGTTTTGGGCCCCACTACAAGAAGGACAGTGAGGTGCTGGAGCATGTCCAGAGAAGGACAATGGAGCTGGTGAGGGGTCTGAAGCACAAGATTTGTGAGGAGTGGCTGAGGGAGCTGGGGTTGTTTACCGTAGAAAAAAGGAGACTCCTCAAAAAGGGAGACCTTTTCTCTGCAGCTGCCCAAAAGGAAGCTGTTGCAAGATGGATGTCAGTCTCTTCTCCCTATTAATAAGTGATAGTACAAGAACCAACAGCTGCATCAGGGGAGGTTCAGATTGGATATTTGTAAAATTTCTTCATGGGAAGGGTTGTCATGCACTGGAACAGGCTGTCCAGCCAAGTCATTGATTCCCTGTCCCTGGAGATTTTTAAAAGACATGTAGATGTGATGCTCAGGGACAAGGGGAAGTGACAGACCCGGATTGGGTTAACACCTGGGCTTGATGATTTTACAAGTCTTTGTTCAAACTATATGATTTTTTGATTAAATGTTTATACATTTATGCTTGATACAGTACATGAAAACCAGATGTAGATCTGCAACATCTCTCAGGAGGTGTGTGGCAACGCTTCCAGATTGATAGATACTGTGTGGCAGTTTAGGACCGGAAGGAAGTGGCAACTACTGCTCGCTGCAAAACCTGCAAGAAGAAGGGTATGCTCTTTTACTCATACCAGGCACAGCATTCACTGTTACAGCAAATGGACTCAAAAGAGATCAAGACACTTACAGAGATATCCTGTTCTGCACCCTGACAGAGCATCAAAAAATTAAAAATGCCTTCCAGGAAGACACTTGTCTAGTCTGAGCTTAAATATCTTCCATGATGCCAATTTCACTTCTTTCTTATGGTATGTGGTGCAAAGCTTTATTTCCTCTTAAAACTTGTGGTTGTGATATGACAAAACCATGTAGAAGGTAAGCAGATTACTTCTCGTCCTATGTACTGAGAAGTGATGATTCCCTTCCTTTTAGTCCTCCTTTAGAATGTTTTATACCTCATGCCAGTTTTTAATCTCTAGACCGAATAACAATTTCAGACTTTTCTTTTAGATTAAGTGTTCTAAACTTTCCACAATACCCATGGCAATCCTCTGGATTTTCTCTACCTGATTTAGATGTTTTATGAAGTGTGGCAACCAAAACTGGACCAAGTAGAGAGTGATAGAAGACTGAGGCAAACTGAAACATTATTGTACCTCTTTTATAGGCAGCATTTCTCTTTTGAGGAAGAGTGCCCCAAATTCTTCAGTGCAAAAGACCTCTTCATGTCTAAGCTAATAGCAGCAGCCCTTGAGGGTGCTGTATAACATCAAACCTAGTCACCTGTCCTTTCAGAAAAGATATTTACACATACCCAAGAGGCAACAGTTTCGGATCATGACTTTTTAACAATTAAAAGCAAAATATAAAAAGTAATACCGACAAATACATTGTCCTTAGGATAGCACGGACAATTTTTTTCTAGCTGAGCTTTTAAAACATACAGTACAGCATTTAGTGCTGAAATTGAAGCTTACAAATTGAGTGCTGAAACTGAAGCAAGCACTTTGCTGAACTGCTTGAAACAATAGTAGTATTATTATATGAAGTCTGAGCTTTTGCAGTGAAGATACTCTCACTCAGGTATACTCATACTCTTAAACTATAAAAATAATAGTATTTTCTGAAAGAGGCAGCAAAGTGAGGAAAGTTTTCAGCAAAAAAATATATGTAGAAAGGGGAAACTCAGAAACATGTTAGCATCCCCTTCCTTTGCCATTTTTGGTGCTGCAACTGGCATGGGGTAAGGCAGAGAAGAAGGACAAAGAGGTAAGAAAAATTGGATGAGAAAAGCTTTTCTGTTCGCCTCCTCCAAATCTTCTCCCCCCNCTCCAACCAACCAAATAAAAAATCCCACAACCCTTCAAAAGGAGGAAAATTTCAGGCCCAGTATGCCTGGTTACACTCATTGTCAGAAAGAGGCAATTTTTGTGGATGGCTGGAGGTGACCTAGATATGTATATCCCAGTTTCACATGAATTCTTGCTGTAGCTTCCAGTATGTCTGCTTCTTCCACACAGGACCCTGGCTCCAAGTGTGCAATCCATAACTGCACAGTGTTGGGATATGTGCCGTAAGTGTAAGCGTTCATATCACAAGGGTAGCACCAATGTTAATGTGACTGGTGCTAAAGGACAGGGTGATGCTGAGTAATCTCTGCTGCCTAACTCAGATTTTATCCATCCACTCAGTAAACACCCTGCATGCTAATGTTGTAGAATCACTGCAGCACTGCCAGAAACGATGAAAACTAAGAGGTTTATTGGCACTGCTTCTCCCAACTTCTCCATTTCAGCTCCAAATGAGTGGGTTTTTTTTTCCCAGTGACACAGACCAGAGATGATCCATCTCCTTAGCAGAAAAATATCCTTCTGTCTCCTGCATGAAGCTAGCCTTGATGGTATCAATTAAAATGAAGGAGGGAAAAAGCAAAATTAAGTCATAGGGATTGTGCAATATCTTTGGAAGAGGCAGAATCACGTTTTATACTGGGGGCACAAGCACTGTTGCATGGTTAGCGTGGTTTGAGCTTGAAAGTGGCAGACCGTCTTGCCAGCTCCTTTGAATATTTCTGTCCTGCTGCTGTTATGTAAGAGCTGCTGTCCCAGTTTGCTTGTGCAGCTCTCTGCCTTACGCGTGATGATGCTCTGGAGCCTACGCCAAAGGTAATGCCCTACAGTACGCTCTATATTGCAGAAATAATAATAATAGTAATATAAGTAGTAATAGTAATTAGAAGCGACAGCTCGATACAGTCGTTCTCAGAAGAATTTCGGCTATTCGCCGAAACGCACTTTCGGAGGTGTCGAGTCTCGGGGCTGAGGCCGGTGTCTCATCCTCCGACTCCCCGGCACAGCGGTCAACGCAGCCGCCCCCGGACAAGCTGCCCCGGCTTTGCTGCTGCTGCTGCAGCCGCGGCGGGGCGGGGCGCGGCCCCCCCGCGATGCGCGCAAGGACAGCGGGCACTGGGGCACGGGCTGCACCCACAGGCGGCGGCGGCCGCGCACTGTCAAGAGCCGCAAGGGTACGCCACACGCACCCCGCACACGCATCCCGCATCCCGCACACGCATCTCGGTACACGCGTCCCCGGCACGCGCATCCCGGCACACGCATCCCGGCACACGCATCCCGGCACACGCATCCTTGCTCCCGCCCTCTCGCCACCCCCGCACCTGCTTCCTCGCCGCGGGCCGGCGGGGCGGGGCGGCGCGGCGTGTTGTGCTCGGTAACCAGGCAGCTGCGCCGGGCGCACCGAGGCGCGGAGCAGCGCGGTGCGGCGGGCGGAGGTAGGGAGCGGCGGCGGGGGCCGGGGCGGGGGGCTCCCCGGGGCTCGGGGTGTTCGGCCGCCGCCTCGGTAATCCCGCGAGTGGCTGGAGCGGGGCCGGGAAGAAGAGGTCCCAGGGGGCAGCCTCTGACAGCTGCCCACCAGCCGCCTCTTGTCCCCCTACGCAGAACTGTCTTGAGGTGGATCCGAAACTCGGTGCCGCGGTTGCGGAGTTTGGCCGTGTCCCTGGGTGGGTTTGAGGTTTTTCCTTTTGGGAGAGGACAGACCCGGCGGGAGGGCTGTGGTTGTTCTCCTCCTGAGGTGCACGTACGTGTGTGTTGCAGAGATAGCCAGTTTTATGCTCAGTCACACACTGCTGCAGGCCAAAACGTAGTTAACCAAAGGAAATGTGACTATTGACGGGCGCTCCCGGGAAGCCAGTTTAGCCTGGGCTGCACGCAGTGATGGTGCAAAAAGGACAAGTGCACGGCGACAGAGACGCATAGAGCCCATATGTTCCCTGGCTTGTGTCGTAACTTCCCGGAGGTAAGACCTGCTGAAATACTCACCGACAAGGTTGTTACGAGGATTTTGACAAACATATTCGTGCTGAGGAAAAGTGCTTGTAAGGATTATTAGTAACCTGCTACGAAAAACCAGATATTGGAAAATGAGGAAATACTTAGGTAATTCACCCGTGTGATGGTGAGGGAAATTCCAGTGCGTCTGGCTGTGAGGGATTTATACCTATGTGGCTTGTAGGGAAATCGTATGTGGTGTTTCTGGCTGCCTGCCAGAACTCTTCTAGTGCGGAGCCTGTTGAACGACTCCTAACAGGCACGCGCTTTCCTGTAGTAGTACTAGTGATGGACTGACTGCTCTCCATGATCTCTGGTAATTATTTTTGCGATTCTTGTGTGTACTTCAACATTAAACAGATCCCAGGCTCTCAGTGCTGATGGGCTCTGTTGGCATGTTACCAATGGATGGAAGAAATCAGGGTGATAGGTCATTTTAATTGGGAAACAGAAAGGCTTTTTTGTTTGTTATAATAAATGCTTGTTGTGTGCTGAATGATATGGAAAAAAACCTGTTTTCTGAGGTACAGTGCTAAAATTTTTGAGTTACTTCTTTTCTGGTGAAAGGTTTTGCATATTCCTTAAAGCACCGACTGACGTTTTGCCCTGAGAAAGGAGCTCTCCAGAATGAGTGTGGTGCTGCATGTTGGAATGATGAAATCCTCATTTTTTCAAATCCTGTTAGATGTGAATGTAGAAGGAATAATCCCTACACTTCCCACCTGTTCCTTTAATTCCTGTTCATAGTGTCTGCTTTGGTTTTTTTGTTTAATATTACCTTCAGAAATAATGTATGTCAATGGAAATTCATCTTGCTGAGTATAAAATACCAATGCTTATGTATTTTACAGCGGAACCCAAATACATGTGAGTTTTTTAAAAATTTTATTCTATTTTTGCTTTAAGCCATTTTAATAAGTTCCAGTAGTGATTTGGGGTGCTGTAATTAATACAGACACAGGACTCTTGTAATGACTATATGCCTTCATGCACCATTACTTTGTTAAATATGAGAGTCCTCAATGATGTGTTTTGGGGACCTTAAGAACTTCACTGGAGCCGTGCAGAGTTACACAGCCTGTCAGCGAGTACACTGCTCAGAGAAAGTGGCTTTGATACTGGATCAGGGAGAGCAGAGGTGCATAGGGAAAGAACAGCAGCACTCTGTTAGTATTTGAATTTGGGGAGAGAATAAGAGTTCTTGGAAATGAAGAGGATCTTCCTGGGTGAGGTACTGAACAAGGCATGAACCTTCCAAGGCCAGCGCAGTGAGAGTGATTGCTAGGGGTCTACAGAGCTTTGGTCCCAAGAGGAATTCACATACATGCATGCTTCAGACAAGATGCCACATTAGCCACTGCGGTTATGCTATGTTAAAGGAAGTTAGTTGTGGCTCATTTTTTTTTTCTTATCAACTAGTGGCAGTAGTTATTGGGAAAGTACATACATCACTCATAAACAATTGTTTTTATAGTTACTCATCACCATAGCTAGTGACAAAACTTTATAGAGTCTTGTGTCTCCTTAGGGGTCATAAAGGTGTACATCTGAAGTGAATTTTGGCTTTGTTTCACCCAAAGGCACAGTTTAAAGGGAAAAACAGAGGGGTTTCTGCTTTTGCATTCTGTATGGCACTTGTCTGCCACTTGCTTAGAAGTTATACTTAAGCAAAGTTTGCTTGGGAGATGTGCAGGAATACCAAAGAACTGACGCTTACTTGCTTATCTCAAACTTGGTTTGACCCACCCTTTCCTGAGATGCTTCAGTGTTTTCTATTTTAGTGGTCTTTCATTTTTTTTTTTTTCCTCTCACAGATATAGCTCTGCAATAGTCTTGTGCTATAGGTCATATTATGCCACAGAACTCTTAGGTGTCATCAGTGTTAAACCAGAAAAATCAGAACAATTCTCCTACCATTAACCGGCGTACACTTCAGATGTGAGCTTCACTCTGTCCTATTTGCTTGTGTACTGTGACCTCTGATCTTAATCTCACCCTGTCTTTGTCTGCGCAGGTAGTAAACGCTTTTAGACAAGGATTATATCCTGTGTTTGTAGGAGGTAATGAGCTACTGATCCCAGTCTCCTGCTATTACCAGCAGCTATATGACTGTAATATATTCCTGCACAATCTCAATAGCAGGATTACTAACTGTAGTTTATGCTGTTTTTAACTTTTTGTATCGGTAAGTCTGAATGACCTTTCTTTGCATGTATCTAAAATTGTGTGTTCTGCCAATTTTCCCAAAAAAAGCAAGTCACTGCCTTTTATTTCCTGCTAGAACAGTTTTCATTTTCTGTTCAAATTGAATTACAGCTTTCAAGACAAGAATCACACCACTGGATTTTTGTCCATCTCACCAAAAAAACCTAATAAAAAGTAGTTAATAAAACACTCACTTGGTGAAATGAAAATGCATACATAGGTATGTGCATGACTAGGATCCTACAAATAATTTTTAAATGCTCGAGTACAATGGTAGGTAAAACATAGAAGATGGTGTGCCATATATGCCACAGATTTAAATGTCAGATGTGCAAATTTCTTTGAACTTTCAAATTATTAATTGCTGTTGCAAAACCTTCAAGCCTCTGTAAAATAAAAAACTTCTGTTCAACTCCAAAATATGCTTAAGGATACCTAGATGAACCAAAATAATCTGGAATTCCATAAAGGATCTAAATCTCTCTCTCTCTGCTGCTGCACACTCCCCAGGAAAAACAAATTTCAATACTTCCAAGTAGTTACTGCCCATTAAGTCAGTGTGAGGTTGGATGGCGAGTGAGAAAGAATATTGTGTTTCAGTGTTCGTGTTTCAATGCAGTTTTTGTCAGTAGAGAAAGGAAGCACAGAGTGACAATGTTGGTATTCAACCATCAAAAACACCTTTCAGAGCCAAAATTGCATTTTCCATGATCTTATGTGTTGCACAGTTATGTCCCATTGCCTTTGGGAGAGTTCCAGTATCCACTGACTTCTGCTGCATTGGGTTTAAGTGAACAACTGCGGACTTGCAGTTCAACTGTCAGAAAAAATTACCAGAGGGACTCCTCTGTTGGCCTGGATTTTGAAAGATCAGTGAGGAGATACTGCATTTTCTCTGATGGACGTATAAGAACCATGTTGGATCACTCTACCCCACTTCTTCATTCTAACTCTGAATTTTATATATCCAGTAGGCATCAAGTGCAACTGGACAGATTTATCCAAATAAATTTACAAATGGATTCCCATTTTTTAATCTACCAGTTATCAATATCCTGGACTGAATTTTATTGAGTTTTTCCACTTTTAACTTTGAGTTTATTTAAGAGGGTGCTGCTTCCATTTTTTGTCATGCCTTTCTCTATTAAAAATGTCTTCAGTGGAAAAATCAGTATAATACTAATTGAGGCAAATTAATCTCCCCTTGATCTTATTTTCTGTTTTGTTTTCACTTATCTGGATAAAAAGCCTTTGATTGCTGTCTTTACTTCTCAGGTGGTCTTTCAGCAGGTTTCTCTTCATCCCTCTGTTCAGCACACACTATGGCAGGGCTTTTCGCTTCTCATGCTCTGTTTCTGCCCTCTTATTTCTGAGTGATGGCTTTTCCAAATACATCTGGAGCAGTTTTATTCTGTTCTGAACAGGTGTAAAGCTACTAGACTTTGGATTTAAAGAAAACCCCAGCCTACTTCACAGGGGAGGCACTATGCTTTTCAGTCTAATTGATTTCTCTCTAATTTCCCTTTCATTTATTTTTTAAGCACTGTGTTTTTAGATCATTCCCTGACCTGCTTACATGCTTTGGATTATTCTTGTAATGTTTTGAACAATGTCAATCACTTCCTTAGTTGGAGCTATTTTCTATTAATTGGCATTTTCCCCCACTAACAACTCCCAGCTAAGCTAAAGCAGCTGGTTTTCTGGCTATTTGCTGTTTAAAAATGCAGTTATAACCTCCAGAAAATTCTGGTTCCTATGTTTCTGTGAGTCATTTATTCCTGACTGGCAGGAGGCTCGCTGCTGTCTCATAGAATTGCATCTGTTCTAGTAGTGTCTATCAACCTGGCAGCATTTCCAAGACCTCCTATGTTTCAGAAACAGAATCTGTGGATCAAAGTGGACTTCTAGCGCTGTACCAGTAAACTATGCTCGGAAATTATTTTCCTGGATTTTTTTTACCTTGATCAGTTCTGTGCAACTCTTGTTTACCAAGGAACTCTGCCTCTTTGTTAATATATAATGGCACTCCGGCACTTGACCCTATTTCAGTTGTTCCTGAGATTCTGTTCAGTTCACGTGATATAGTTAGTTACTCCACTGTATTTCTTATATCTGTGTAACATTTGATTTGTAAATGTCTTTTAACTGCAGGACTTCCTTGAATTTATTGCTCTGTTTATTGTCCTTTCAAATACCTCTTTTTGAAATGTCCCAGATTAGAAATAGTCGTTTCACTGCCTGCCCCTGTCTATTTCTTGCTCTCCTCAATATCTTTGTTTATTATTTGTGTTTATCCTTGTTTATCTGGAGTTTCTTTATCTATTCATGTGCCATAATGGGAGTTTATAGAAGTCTAAAACTCCATTTTCAGGTACAACCATACTTTCACATCAGTAGCTTCTTCTCCTGGCTGCTCTATGTGGCATCAGCCTGGTGTACTGGGAATCACAGAATCACAAAATGGTTAAGATTGGAAGGAACCACTGGTGGGGTCATGGGAAATCTACAATTTGTGGCACTATGAAGTACAGTCAGAGAATTGTTTACCTCTTCTTGGTTTATCTTCTGCCCTTGTTGCACATTGTTTATGTCATCTGCACCTAGCGTATGTCTCCTGGTTTTTCTGGAACCACACGGCTGTCAGGCAGGTCTGTTTTCCTTCAATATGTTTTGTAAACTTTAAGAACTAAAAGCTAAATTACAATGTGATCTTGTCAATGGTATTCTAGTTTTACCAATAAAAGGAAAATATCTTTTTCAATTCAATTTTTTGATTCATCTTTTTCAATGAGAAAAAGAGGATTGAACGGGGGACCCAGAAAAGTTAACATACAATGCAGTGTTTTTCTTACCTCTTCCATAGAACAGATGTCTCGCTTACCTGGCATTTGAAGAAAGGAACAAAATTATCCAGAGAATTGTAAACTGCAATTTAGTAAGGCCTAATGGCTGTTATATGAGTAAGGTTCATGTTTCTTTTTTGCGTCTAAACTCAGGGTACTGGGATATTCATATAAGAAAATGGTGTCATTGTAATGGTGTCATTATCCATTAAATCCAGATAACTGGAAAATGTAATAAAAGATTCACCTAATTTATATGCAAACCTTGTTTCACTCTAGTGTGTTGATTCCATGTATGTTCAAACAAAAAAAAAGTTTATAATATTGAATAATCACTTGTTGAATGCTAAACAGGGAATAGCTCATATTCAGAGTTAGCTTCAGGTTTATTTCAGGCTAAAGGCTTGTGAGATTTCAGCCATGCACTTTTTTTAAAACCAATGTATTTTGAAAACATATCCATCTGAAGACACATCTTTGTGTCTGGCACACAAATTTAAAAGTAATTCCATTTATTAAAAATTATTTTGTGTACCAACTATTCAAATAATTAAGAATTTAATGCTTACTAATCTGAAAAATGTAATCTTTCAGCAGGAAAAAAATATTTTGTTGATGGCTGTAAGTGTTTGTAAAAGCCATGAAAAATTCCTGTTCTACATTACGTTGAATACCTGACTGTCCACATAGGGTTTTTTGCTCTGTGAAACTTTAGGTGTTGCCTGAAGAGAGGTGAGAAGGGTGAATGAAGCTTTGTTTCATCTGTTCTGGTGGTGTTTTGCTGTGCTCTGAGCTGTGGTTTTCTGCCTGTGGAAGTGACCGGGCACACGAGAATCTTTTCTTCCTACCTGTACTAACTCAGTGTCACCTTTAAATGAGTTAATTCCCACTGCTTGCAAAGGAGCTTTTGAATGAGGAGCCATATTTAGAAACACACATACTTCTTCTGCAGCATATAATTTAATATCAGCTAAATAAATTATTAATTGCAACTCTGCCATTTATCGCTGCACAGTGACTCAGACTGCTGTATGAGTATATTGAACATACATCTTCATAACGCTTTCCCAGACTCTTTTCACTTGGACTTGGATCAGCATGTTCCAGAGCTCCTCTAAATCTGCTCGTGTACAGCTGATTTGTGCCAGCTCTGTCACAGTGCGAGTGAACTGGTGTTCTGATATTGTTACTGCTGTTAGCCCAAAACCCAATCAGATGAAGCATTTTTAATATCCCTTATCTCTGCCCATAAATTAGTCTAGCAGCTTGCTACTAAAGTGGCTGTGCCCAGCTTACAGTACTGCTCAAAATGTTAGCAGTGCCACTGCTGCAGAAACAAGGCTACATGTAACTCACTGTGTTACAAGTATTTCTGCTTTGGATGAGGTTAGGAAAGCTGATGTTTCATTTAAATATTGCAGCAGAAGCAAAGTTCACCAAACTGTCATATGTGAGCACAAGCAACAGAAATCCTCCTCCTGCTGCCCATCCAGCCAGTCAGGTGCTATTTGGTGTGGTGCTGCTGATGCTTTATGCAGGGATTTAGCAACAGCAGGGGACCATCAGCCCCAGCCAGTGTTGTGGCTGAGAGGTGTCGTGGTGGCACCTTCTCATGCCTGGTTGACACGAGCATGAGGTTCCTGCCAGGTGCCTCTCCATGCTTGGGAAGTGGTGACTGATGGGCAGAGTCTTTCCAGAGGAAAGAGAGTGGGGATATGAGCATTCAGGTGTCATGTAAAGTCGTATAGAGATATGTAAAAACAGCAGCAGTGTGTCTGGAGTAGGTATTAGTACCACAGTGGCCATGGCATGCAAGAGAACAGCCTAAAGACATGGGTGGACTCCACAATCTGTTCTGCAGTGTGGCCCATCTGAAGTGTGCTTCCCTCAGCTCCACAGATTTAAAGCCAGCTTGGGGCTGCTGACCTGAGCAGCATTTAGATATCCAAAATACAAGATAAACATACCACAGAAAACACCAGTAGGAGGGAAAGCAGGATGTACCTTGGGTCAGGCAAGTTTGAAGGGTTAGAAAAGGAAATGTTGAAATATCATTTCCTCTGGCTACCCTTACGTGTTGACACAGCTCCTTTGGGACAGTTCATAGTGCCTGAAGCTGTGCAGCCTAAAGGCTTGTCTGTCTGATAATGGAGAACTCTGTTCTCTGACAGACCTTGGGGCCAGTGAAAGAGGAAAGTGCGCAACGCTGGTAAACCCACTCACATTTATGATATTGATCAGCTGCGCACATCATCCTGAATTCAGGGTGCACCCAGAGTGTATGGTATGAATCCAATTATTCTTGGTGTCTATACACTCAGTTATTTCTTCTCAGGGAAATCACTGCATGCATACACAATGTGTACTTGTTCCTCAGAAGATAGGATGTTATTGATAGCATTATCTGAAGAAATCTAATTAGATTATTTTTAGATCAAATTTATAGTCAAGATTTTTATTATAGATGCAGAAGTGTAGCAGTTCTATTTCACAGCTTTTGATGTTAAATGACACAAAATATAGCATCGTTATGCACTAAAAAAGAATATAAATACAATTTTATTTAATAATGAAGTATATAAATATCAGTATTTCAGAGTAGATCACATTGTCAAGTGAAGTTAGGAGTTATCCTGACCAATGAGTTTCTGTTGCATGCTCCTTCCTACTGTGGGAAAGTAGAATGAGAGTTGTACAGTTTTTGGATTTTTACAAGTGGTTTTGTTTTCCTTTTAAGCTCAATAGTCTCTATGTTAAAAGTATTACAGTAATACTTTTAATAAATATAACATTATTATTATTATTTCTAAAACAACATCCACAAGCATCCTCAGGAAAGCATTGATGTCTGGTGCGTTGCCAGTTGTGTTTAATGATTTGTTTTTGCAGCTTCGTTCTGCTTGATGGTTGCCAAGCAAGCTTTCAGCATTAATTATGTCTCTGGCTGGGCCTACACTATAGGCAAAACATAAACCCTATCTATGCCTATTAAGATAGCTATTAAGACTCAGACTCCTTAGTTTTTCGGAGCTTCAGGTAAAAGTTTCCTCTAAACTTTGCTACTTTCTTTCCCAGGCGTTGAGGTTGTTTGCCACTGTTGTGCCCCGGCCCTATGGGGGCCAGCATTGGACTGGAGGTGTCTGATTGCCCCAGGGATGCTCTGCCACGGCTGAGGGTTGGACGCTAAAAGGAAACCATCCAAGGTCCTCGTCTCACTGAGCTCCACAGCTTGGAGGGAGAATTCTCTTAGGGGAAGCGGACTCACTCCAAAGAGATCATGGCTTCGTCCCGACTAGCAAGATCTAGAGACATCGCCAATGTCATGCAACGGCTTCAAGGTGAGTGACTGACTAGGGCTGATGCTCTCCGCCACGCCCTTAGAAATGGAAGTTCCTATTTTCTACTGTATTGAACAGTCAGAACTCTATTTCTGAAGTTTAGTAACTTTTCTAAACTTATCTAGTAGAAAGCACTTTTGGTGTATCTAAAGGACTGTCCTTTGGCATGGCATTAACAGTGATACTTCAAAGCAGTTGACAGGAACGTGGCTTCATGGGACAGTACTCTGCATTGAAGGTTATGAGACTTTGCATTTGGTTTTGTTTCTCACAGGTTATCTGATGTGTGTATCAATTTTCTCATAGAAAAGAAAATAGAAATTATATTCATCCTTTTCTTAACTACAAAGTCAACAGGTAGATCTTTTATACTGATAAACTAATATTTATTAACTTAGCAATGAGAACAGTGCTTTATTATATTGTTAAGCATTGAAGAATTCACAGCTCAGTGAGCTTATTATTAGCTCTCAAGTCGATGACCTTTTAGATAACGCATCACAGGATGTCTTTGCAATATTCTTCGAGTATTCATTATGGTTTTATGTTCCTATAATGCTGCATTACTAAGTAAATTTATCACGTTTTCTTAGAAGTTATATGCCTAACTGCTGCTGCTAAAAGCTTGCATTTGGAAATTTTTTTATTCAAATAATGATATTGACTAGAATCAAATTGTCAGTGCTACTGTAGATTTCACTCCTATTAACTTTTGAACTTGATCATAAGACCCTGGCCTTCTTTCCTCTACAGACTAGTTTCCACTTACTTCAACAAAAGCTTATATGCACAGAACTTTTGATAGCCCCTTCTGCATCCTCTAAATCTGGAAACTTAATCTGCTCGTGGGTTTTCCTTCCATTTATTGTTTTTCAGATCAGGAGATCTGAACTTTGCTTCCCAACCACCAGCTACTACTAGTGTGAATGATTTCCATGTAGCCTTGGTACATAAATGGAAGAGTCTGTCCTATTTAGACCTGCTACAGCACTTCATCAATTCCAGCATGGTTCTGCTTGATTTTCTTCAGCCTTTTGTGCATTTACTAAATGTTCCCATTCTGTTTTTATGTCTGATAATTCTTAGGCCACAGTATTGGACAATGGCTGTTTAAACTGTCAGCAAACATAGGAAATAGAAGGGAATATTTCATGCCCAGAGGATTTATGGTTTAAGCATTAGACTAAGACACTCCAGGTAGATTTAAATGACGCTTTGCAAGGGCACAGTGAGGCAGCCTTGCCCACAGAGCAGGCAGGGGTCTGAGGACACAGTGTGTGTGTATCACAGGGTACTATACATTTGTATGAACTCATGTTCTTAGCACGTATTCCAGAAAAAAAATACTGAGGGACTTCAAGCAAGAAATGAAATAATTATGAAACTGTGAGACCTTCGGAGGAATATGAAGAAATGCATGAGAGAAATGGCAGGGGTACTCAAAGGTTATGGAGACGTATTGCAAAGGAAAGCATCAGGGAGCTGAACTGTGTTCAGGGAGGATTATCCAGGCTGGTACTTTGAAGCAATGTATAAGGAGGATGCTACAGAAGGTATTTACAGAGTGTGGAGGCTATTAATTATCAGACTGTGATGTGCTAACTTTCTAAACATCTGTAAAGTTATGGCTGACACAATGGCTGTTCTGTTTATTTGCATTTTGGGAGTTTTTACACTTTTTGTTCATTTCTATATATTTGGCTCTGATGAAATGTGATACGTGGGTCAGTCTGCTATAATGTTTTTATATTATTTTATTTTTGGAATTTCAGAAAAAATAGTTACATGAATTCTGAAGTGAAGAAATTTTAAAAGAAAACATGTGAAATGAATGGAAATTTGGCATTGCATGTTAATTTCAAGTCATACCTGTAAATGGATTATTTTCTTCTCAGATGAAATCAGCTCAGCTTGGTATTGATGGGATCTGAGTTTTGCTGCAGATGCACTATTTCAATAAATCACCTGTGCCAAAGCTAGAGTGCTTGGAGCCTAAATCTTTTTTTTTTAGTCTGTAGTTCTGCATTATGGATGAGCAGGCAGTCTGCACTGCGACTACCTAAGCCCTTGTGTATTGAGGTTGCTCTACCTTTCAGAAATTATAGTCAGCTGAAATAGGAGTAGATGGGCATGGGAGCACAGAGATATTTCTTGGCATGTTTGTGTGGCAGCCCAGAATCAGTGCAGAGCCTGGTGCACAGCCCAAGGTGAGAGTGGAATTGACAGAATTCAAGGTGGAACAGGAATGGCGCTGGTTTGGGGGATCCTCAATCAGCGTGGAGCAGCAGTTGTGCTTTACAACACCTGGTTTTGTACCTGGTTGTAAGCTGAGGCAGAAGAGTTCTTCTTGTGTGATACTGTTTAGATAGTGCTGCAAGATGTCAGTGCTGGAAATTCATCAGCATTGAAAGGTAAAGCAAGCTGTGCTCCTTCCTCCACAATATGATATTGTTCTCATATTTGCCTCACGGGTTTTCAGTGAATGTTTGTGGTGGGAGAACATAGGAAATACCAGAAAAATGCCACTCTTTTCTGGGATTCTCAACACCAGTTTTGAAATATCTGCTGTACACACTTTTAGTGAACACAACTATATGTGCTCTCCTAAAATCTGTCAGAGAACAACAAATTCGATTCTGTGATAGTTGGGTATTTTATTTGTTTATTTGCATTTTTTTAATATAAATATTTTCAGTCACTTCCATTTGGTAATTATGGTGCTTGCAATACACTCTGTACATGTACAGAGATTTTGGATAATGTTGTGTATTGCTGGCTCAGAAATTCACCTGGTGCAAACAGCCCAGACAAACTTGCTAGTTCTAGGTTTTGTACAGTACCTTATGCTTCCTAATTGTTCACATTATAAAAGCACCCATAAAATCTGAGCAGAACTGGTGTACACCATGAATATGAGATACATTCCGGGGACTGGTTTTTGGATTTCTCTGGGAACTAAAGCCACTTGGCACAAAAGCACTGCTCCTTAGCCTACAGGAAGTGCTAGTTCATTCACATTGTAAGCGTACACTAAAGATTCTTAAAGCATCTTTGATAGCTACAAATAACAAAGCAAGGCATGCTGGAGGACAAGCTAGTAAATCCCTTATGAATTTGCAATCTCTGCCATCATGAAATGCAATGTTTTCTGTTAATATGCACTGTTACAGGAAAACTGCAGTCATGTTCATGCTGTTCTAAAGAAAAAAAAAACTGGAAAAAAAGAAATATCTCATTTGTCCCATTCCTCAGGAACTTGTTGTTCCATTATGCTGACTTGTTTTTACTGGCTTGTAAGGTGATGTCGAACAGTCACTGTAACATACTGTTACTGCAGGCTTTTCTAATTCCCACTTTTCTGTTCCTCTGTGCCTTTTTCGCTTTCAATTTCTCATTTAGTAGTCTGTGCTGAATGAAGGGTTTTGTGAGTGTCACTGTTCACTATTGGGTGGTCCATTTAGTCAAACAGGACACTTTTTTTCTTTTCTGTAGTGGATCACTAAAAATTCAGTCTGCACTACACTCTAAACATACATGCCACCCAAATTAGGTTGCTGTCATATAACTGGTATTTTGAGATTGTTATCCATTTTAACTCCATGCAGTAAAACCAGTTCTAGAGTGTACAAAGTGCAACAATTTAAACAATATAATGTTAAAAAACAGTAACTTTGTTGTCTTAAAAAACCCTCTACAATTGATAGGGAAGCATAAAAGATTGTTTTCAATCTTTCTTCTGGATTGCACCACTGTTCTATTAGGCTTTTAAACTCACTTTAGATTGTATTTTTAGATGTATTTACAAAACTTACTGTAGAGATACTTCATGATGTAGGAAAAGCTAAGGTGGTAAACCAAGCAACATGGTCATGCATGAAGACTAACCATGCTGGAAAGGAGACATCATTCTAGTAGCACTCTTACACTTCAGAAAAGCTTCAATACAGGCAGGTCAAATAAGCTTCAAGCCTTATTTTATGTAAAATTACCTACAATTGACTAACATCTTCTGTAGTTTTATGCCTTCCTTACATCAGCACTATTCACAGGATGTTGTGGGTTTATTTTTCTCCTGGATTGTCTTTCCTTCCTTTCCCCTGTCTTTTTCCCCTTAAGTTTTGGTTCTTCTTTTGCTTCCTTTTACAGCCTAGCATTTTTCTCATACCAGCAGCCATTAACTAAACAGTACTATTTTTCTTCTGTTTAGCGGATAGGGTCTTTGTTAATGTGTACCTTTGTTGGTGTTTTCCTCTGTTTTTCTCTCTTAAGTCAGCAGTGCCAAGAACCACAGTTTAACATTAAGCCAGGGTGATCTAACAGATACCTGCTGTTGAAAATACCTTGCTTTCCTGCACATTCCAAACTTTATTTTCACCAGTACTTTTCTTCTTCTTACCTTAGACCTGAATCAGCTGAGAATTGGTTTGTAGAGGCCAGGTGAGCTCCTGGGAAAAAGGCAGTCTCTCTCCATTTTATTGTTCGCAAAATTGAAGTGCAAGGCCCCGTTTGTAAACGTCAGCAAAACTGAAAAGGTCTGCTTGATCAGGAAGGGCATGCTGCACATCTTTGCACAGTTGAGTTTTATCCCCATATTATAAACACAGCTCTGGTCAAGGTTTCCTTCTATCCAATTTGTTTGTGTATACTGGTTCCACGTAGTTGTGCTGATGCCTTTTCCTTGCAGTTTTTCATTATCTAGAGTTTGATTCCTGCATCTTTCTTGGATTTCTCTTGAATTACAGAATATGCCAGTGTAAATTATTAGTGTATTGGGCGAGAAAATCTTGTATCTAAGGCAATTCATTACTCACTGGCTGTGTGTTAAGGGATGTCCTGGTCAAGGACAAGGGACAATAAAGACTTTTGACTCTATTGACTGGTATGAACTCTATGATCTGAAGGTCAAGAAAATCTAAATGATGAATCTGAATAAAACTGCAGCCCATGTATATACTTAACAAGAGGAAGTCAAGCAGGATTTCAGTATCTTTTTTTATTACTTTTATAGTGTGAGAAAATTTAAGTTAATGCCCTTTCAGAAAAAAATGCTGAAATAAATGGTTTATGTGTGAAGGTCAAGATAGCCGGAAAAACCCCACCATCATGGCTGGAAAGATCATTAAGGGGTGAAAACAATATTTTCATCTACTACCAAAACAAACAAAAAAAAATGTGTGAAAGGATAGTCTGTACCTGGGGATATTCAAGTTAAATATTAGTGTAATATTTGATAAAGAAAGCTACTAAAACATGCTGTAAAATCATCATTTTTGGAAGTATTTAGTTTTTGTTTATGCATATGCAAACAAGTTCAGTGAGAATCCACTTCAGGTTTTCTCTGACCCAGGTATATGATGGTAATAATCTGATGTATTGCTGGTAAAGAGAACTTCTGAACTCCCTGCAGGTATTGCAAAAACATGGGGGAAAGGATATGATCAAAACATTTCACTAGTAGTACAAATGACTAAAATATGAACTGAATTTAGGTATCATGTTATATTAGAAGATTTTGTCATATAGTTAGACTGTTTTGACATATGGTGCAATAAGTATCTCAGTGGAAAAAAACATATGCTGCTTTTTTTTTTTTAAACTGCAGTTAGCTTTCACTTTGTGTTCTCTTCAATGAGAACACAGTCCTGGGGCACTATGTGAAATGCAGAGTGTATATTAGTCTGGCAAGATCCTGTATTTTTCTTTTTAGATGGTTTTTCATCATTAACAAATTCCAACTTAGTAATTTAAAGTACATTTTTAGAATTTTTTTAAAGCGAATATTGTCATCTCTTTGCTTACATTTTTTTCTACTGCTTTTGACCACAAAACTAACAGTGTAAATCAACATATTCCTACTTTTTTTTCTTGCTTTCACTTTTGATTATCACAAAACTGTTTCCAGAGGTTGTTAAAATAATCTGTGCTCCTCTTTCCACTTGATTAGTCAACCAAGATACAAAGCACTAAAAATCACACAGGTGATATAAATTGCATATAATATATATATTTGCATTTGAGTTGCCTCCAATTTTCAACTGGGATAAGGTATATATTTAGGGCAGAAAATGGCTGATGTGGTGGTGTCTCACACTGAGATTGCTTTCATTTAGATGTGAAGAAACAGTTCAAAAACTGAAATTCTTCTCCTATGCTACTATTAAAACACTGACAGGATTCATTACACAAAATGTAGGAGGCAAAATGCAGGAGGAATATCTTCCTTGGACAATTTTACAGATGGTGGTTAAAATGCTGTGTCTTAAATATAGTGGATATGCAAAACATGTCAGGCAAGTTGTGTTTTACATGAACCTGTCTTCAGCAGCTCTGTGCTGCTCACTATGATTTGACAAGTTTGTATGTAGGCATCCACACTGCAGCTGTTTAATTTTGGTTTCGATAAAGTGTTATCTGAGGCTCAAAAACTGTTTTGAGTGAAGATTTTGTCTCAAAATAACATCTGCCATATTTGTTACTGGTGTGAAAAGAGATATTTCAGGAAGCCTAAATAGTGACAATTACGTGTCAATTTTGATGGTTTAGTGAAGATAGAGATTTTGAGAAGAAAAATATTGCAGTGTTTATTTTTGAGAGTGCCCCCTCTATTCTGGCAGGCTGCTAGACAGTTATTTTAGTAATAGCTTTGGGTTAGGGGTAACAAGAAGCAGAATATCTCCAAAATATTTTGATGACCTTTTTTTATGCAGGTTAGACAATTTATCAACTGTCTGTTTTGTGATTTCCTATTTCTATTATTTACACTGCAGGCTTGAAAAATTAAAGTTTATTTCCTCAGAGCTGTGGTGTAATACCTTTCTGCAATATATTTTGGTGTGTTATTAAATTTGAACATCTTATTGTCATTACCATAAATGATGCTCCCTTTTGGAATGCCATGTTTGTTGTTTAACACTAGAAGAACTGAAAAATGCAGGTGGACATGCCTCTTGTTACTAATTAAACAGGGACTAAAACAGTTTTGTAGATGAACTACTGCTGATCATGCTGCTATACTGAGGTAGAGACTTCTGTAACATAAAGGCAAAATATTTCAATGAGAAAGTTCTCTCTTTTTTTACAATTTTGCTGTAATCATGTTTTGCCCATTTGTAGAAATCAAAAGCTTCACCATCTTTATTTACCAGGATGGTAATATACTTCAGCAAATACGCATGCAGGTAGAAAAAAACACATAGATGAAAATAACACGTAACAATTATTAGTAATTTATTCCACAGGCTTTTTTATAGAATGCCATTTTTATTTTGCACTTGGGAGTTCATTTGCTTAAAAATATCCTCGTTTCTGTCACAAAGCTTCTCCTTGTGACTCATATCACTGAGTTCTAATTTTAGATGCACACTGAGGTTTTTTAGTTGGCAGTTGTATGTATCCAAGTGAATCGTCTATTACTGGGTGCAAGAAAACAGGCTACTTATTCTGTCTTCCATCCAAGATGAGAAAGAGCTCTATGAGGGGAGTGTCAATGACTTATTAAGAATCCAGTAGTCTAGAAAGAAAGAAAGAAAGAAAACCCAACAAGACCCCCCTCTCTAGCTCTTTGGGATTTATGTCTCCATGGTAAACTAAAAAGAGATGTTTGAAAGGTATTATTACATTTTACAAGAAGTTATAACTGACTGCTTAATTGCACAGCCATTTTTAAAATTCAAATTCTGACTGCTAGTATTTGGGGGTGTAAGTTTTTTATTCTCATTTGTTAGTAGACTTTAAGTTGGGGCCACTCCATGTACAATGTTCTTTGCAGAAGGAGTGTAAAGAAACTGGGACTAACATTGAAAGACTAGCCTCCATCCTGTACTTTAAAAGAGATTCGGATTATTTTAAGTTCTCAGTGATCATTTTAATTCAATATCAGAACTGTTAGGGAAGTACCAGAAAAGCAGCTTGACGTTTCAAGATAAGCAGCCTCCAGGTAAGGAGGAAAAATGCTGAGTTGCTGCACAGTGAGGAGAGTTCTTGGGCTCCAGCTCAGCCTCTGCATGGCTTGGCCTGGGGGCCAAGAGCTTATACCTTAACTTGCTCTCCCCTCTCTCTCTGGTTTACCTGCTTTTCATGCTTTCCTTTCTGAGGAGTCATTGTTAACAGAGATCACTGTGAAGTGTCTTTTGGAGCTTCATTACATGGAACATAAACATTAACATATCAAGAGATGTCATTTCTGAAGATACTTTTACTGTAATTTCACTAAAGTTTATGTAATTACTTTTCAGTATTTGTTTCATAGTCTTTTATAGTTTTAAGAGGATTATGCCCTTGCTGATGTACCTTGCTTTAAGTGACTGTGGAGAATGTGTGTAATCTCATTGTAACACTGTTAGGCTTGTGACACAGCCCTGCAAAACCTATAAATCTCCAAGCTGAAGACTCATGCATTCACTCAGATAAGAGATACATCTAGAACATTTAATAACACCTTGTACCCACATAGCTGTTGCAGAAACAAGAATTGAGATTTAGTTTATCCAAGTCACTGAGTTTCTTTAGCTATGCCAGCATAATTCCGGGAAGATTCATCATCCCCTTATAGAGATTCCAAAGGCCTGTACAAATGTACTAGAATGTTCCCTTGCTCCCCGTGCCTCACTCTTAGAGGTCAGCTCACGAATCTTGCCATAACTGCACAGCCTGTCCTACTTCCACCAGCTTGTCTGGGAGTGGGCACAACTTCCTCAATGTACAGTGTGGGCTTCCTCTAAGTCTTGACTTAAGGTGCTATTGCGAGAAAGCTGCAGACCTTGTCCATGCAGCAGCTGTTCTGTAAAGACTTTATCTTAAGCTCATTAAAACAGAGGAAAAAAATCTTCTTTCCATAAGGTGAATGGAATGAACTACAGCAGCAATTGCAGTTGAAGAGTAGTACTGTTAGCTTTCTGGTCTCAGACGGGAAAAATACCCCAAGTCTACATGCAAGAGCACAGTATTCAAGATGATTAGTGGCCAAACCAGTGTAGCAAAGCAGAATATTTACTTGCTTACAGTGACTTATATATATTTTAAAAAAAAAAATCTACTTAGGAATGGAGCTTGTAGTTCTCAGACTTGTCTGTTCACGAGAAATCATGGTAATTAGTAGTAAATTCACTTTTGGATGGTGCTTTCATTCTCCCAAGGGATCAAGTAAATTATTACAGTTGAGCCTGTGTAAAGATCTATCTCTTTATTCTGTTTGTTTTGGCCAGGGTTTATTGTCTCATTGGCCAAGGCATCCCTTAGCTTTTCTAAGTCCATGTGGTGCAGCCATTCCCGGTTGTAAGGCTGCAAACTGCTCCGGGCTTACGGAAGACAAATAATACAGACAGATTTTTTCTTTTACTTGAATGGGTAATGCAGAAACATCATGTCATTTTTCAGGAGAGAATCGAGAGTCAACATCACCAGTTACAGCAGTTACCAGCCAGTTTTATCAGCCCAGTCATTCTCTGCTGGGAGCTGAGTGCTGTTTTGCAGCCTGGGCATTCCTATTCCATTCACTCACAGGTGAACCTGATGTGCCTTGCTACAGCGAGGACAGGAAGTACCTTCCAGTGGAAGTCGCAAAGCTTGAGCTGCCTTCCAAATGAGGAGAGAAGTGTTGGGAATGGACCCTTCACTCAAATTTGTAGCCCAGCTGGCATTTTTTCCCCCATTGGAGTGTACTGGCACAGAAGCTCAGGCTGTGGTGGTGAGATGATTCTTAAATCAACCAAAACTCAAGTCTGTGGACAGGAGAGACGGGGGTGGGACTATGCAATGATCAATCACAAATCAGTGAAAAAAAAAAAGTGATCAAGCTGCTGTGTTATCAGACGTCTCCAGGCATAAATGTTTGTCAGCAGGTGTGAGTTGCGGTAGTAAAACATTCTGGTTTGAGACTTATTAGACAGGACATAAGTCTAATTAACCTGGATTTCTGGCTGTTTTGCATTACTGAAGTTGTGCATTGCAGGAAGAATAAGATTTGAAAAGACATTTGGGCACCTGGAGACAGATATTGCTGTAAAAAGGCATGATGTGCATTTTGTAATGCCTCTTTAGATTCCTTACTTCAGCTTCAAAGACCTGAGTACTCTATAATTCAATCCATGAACAAACAACTAAAGTGAATTAAAAATCTTCAATGAGATTGTATTGCGATTCTAATTAGTGTTAAGAAATTCCATGTTTATTATTTGCAAATTTATTTTGTACCCTAAGCATAGCTGATATTTCTAAATCTAAATTCTCATTTATCAGCAGTTGTGAGATGAAGTTGGTGGGCTATCCTGGAACTACTAATTTTGTTCTTTAGTGTTATGTCTGTTAAGTGAAAATGAAGCCACGTGACCACCTTGTTTACATTTCTAAAATACATGTTCATCCTACTAAAAAACTATAACTGTATTGAAAGCTTTGTATTGATTGCTGCTTTTTCATTCAAATGAATGAAATTCTTCTTCAATAGAAAGTCTTAAATCTTTTAAATCTTGCTGTGAAGATTTTGCCTTCTGCTTCCCAAAGAGACAGGAGCTTATTTTGGTGGGTTTTTTTGGTTTTTTTTTTTTTTTTTTTTTTTTTTTTTTTTTTTTTTTTTTTTTTTTTTTTTTTTTTTTTTTTTTTTNTTGGCTGGCTCTCTGAGGAGCAGAAAATCTGCTGCTTCTGCATTGCAATGTATCGTAGAAAGGAGTTTAGTTGTATAATATGCTTTCTTGGTCTTGCTTTCCAGAATGGCCTTTTGTTTGGTCACTTTGGTGACCTCGTGTACAAAGCCTCGTTGCATAATTCTTTTTCTTTCATAATCCTGAGCCTGCCTTTTTGTTTGTGTGGTTAGTAAGAGAGATGGAGGTGTGATCAGCTGCCAGAAGTGATTTGAATAAATGAGAGGAATCATGAACAGTTAATCGTTGTGTTTACATCTGGTTTCTAAGAAACTAATAGTTCAGGCTTACTGTTTCTGTGTGTTTGTATTTGAGATCTTGAGGCCATTTAAATCCTGTGCTCCCTAAGCACACTTGTGTCTGCAAAAAAAAAATTACACTTTGTATTTATCAGTAAGACATCATCAGTTTTGAATAGGAAATTACATCCAGTTATGAATGAGATTAAATAATGGTATACCATTGTGCTAATTCTCAACTAGTCAAAGTGGGGTTTTGTGCTGTTTTTGGGGGGGTTGTTTGTTTGTTTTGGTTTGATTTTTTGGTTGGCTTTAGACACAGGTATGCCAAACATGTAGTGAAGTAGCATATTTGGACGAGTGAGGGAGGTAAATATAGTGTCACTCTGGGTTGGAATGAGACAGAGAAATGTCTCATTCTCACCCACTGCTATGAAAGTGTAGGATGCAACATGGCCTTTACTGCAGTCAGGAAGAATAAATCAATTCCTAAAACTACTGAGCTGGTTCAGTACCAGCATGTTTCTACAAAGCAGGTGCACATCTATATAGTGAAAGAAATCAGCTCCACATGTACCTACTGGTAGTTACAAGTAGTTATTTCTGTTTATTATTAATAGCTGGTTGTTCCTGTTGAAAGGCTGAAAGAGTGTTATCAGGAATAGGAAGTACCTTAAAATTTGGCATAACATCTATGACTTACACCTTCAGTGGTGTCTTTGAAAAGTCACACTGTAAGTTTCACCAGTGTATTTTCTCCACATTTTCTGCACTATTATATGCTAGTAACCAAACTTGAAAGTTTTGCAGGCTGCAGTACTTTAAAAGAAATTAATCTTGCTGCAGTTAAAATGCCAAACCTCAGGGCTGCCAATGTGCAGCTATTTAAGGTATGACAATACAATGAAGGCTCTCCAACTGGAATGCTAATTGCTGACAGATATGTATTTTGAATGAGGCCAAACCTGGAATCTGTGTGCTTCAGATTAAGTTTAAAACTATCAAGCTGAATTATAGTACTGTCACAGGGGAAAAAAAGAGTATATATTTATATATTTATATATATATACTTACATGAAAATGTGCATTAGATTTTCATTGTATGGAAGGAAAAAATTGGAGTTGATAGATCAAAATTCTCAACATTTGTCTACTTTTTCTTTTTTGCCAAAGGAGATTGTAAAGCACAGAAATCAGAGCTGAGTGGAAGATTAAACAGCCTTAAAAAGAAAAAGCCCATTTTACACACAAACGCACACACACATGTTGTAATGCTTTCCTTGCATCTATGAGAAAGATAAACTTGTAATTAAAAGTCTGAAGGCATTGAGTAATGTATTTTCAAGGAAATAGAACAAGCTAGCACATAGGAATACACATAGAAGTTAAAGAAATGGAAATGAAAGTGAAAGGAACACATATAAGCTTCTGATAGGTAGAAATGTAAAAAAAAAAATACTGAGGAAAGAAGATTGGGTGTTGAGAAGAGCAATAACATTGCCTTGAGGAGCAAAAAAAGGAGAAGCTGCTTTACATCTCTGAGCATAAAAATTACCATGGCAAGTTTCAACTCTGTTATTGTTTGTGGAATGTCTCAGTCTCAATTAACATATAAGAGGGTGTTTCAAAATCCTTACGTGCAAAAAAAACAGATGTCTTTCATCTGAGTAAGTAATTTTAGTTCAGGGTACAATCAAAATGTCTATACCACCATTACTTGCTTGCTCCCTATCAGGATTTGGCTGTTTTCTAATTGCTAGATGACAGATGGATGCTGAGCTGTGCTTCCCTGATCCTGCAGCATACTCCTGCACTTGCCCTGGCAACAGCAAGAGCTGTCCTTAGTCTGTTACAAAGGGCTACCTCGGTGTCTTCTCTCTTCCTGATAAATGGATCTCGTTTTGTAGGTGATTACTTCAGTTTCCAAATAATTTAAAGCCCTGAGCACTTGTAATTAGAGTAGTTCCTTTCTAGTCCATTTTTACCCTCTGGTTTTCTCTGGCCTCTTTTACTAAAATCTGTTGCATGAATTCCTTTGCACTCTAAAAACTTCCAATTTAATTACATCTTTTTTCTAATAATTGTCTTAGATGAGAGCAATTTATTTCAATTTATTTCACTTTGTTATTTATTAGCAATTTATTTATCTGTATTTCAATATATTTCACTTTTGTGCTGTAGAACTAGAAAGAATTAAAAGCTTGTTAATGGCTGATTTGCATGTTAGTTAAGAATGTGCAGTGGCTATTGGTTCAGATTTATTGAGAAGCATTATCCTCTAGATTTATAGGCATTTTCATCTTGATTGATATTCTGGATTGATATTGATATCTAAATTGATATTTCTGTTTGTGATAGAAATGTTTAACTTGAGATACTGAGAAATAAAGATATAACTCAATAGCTTGTCCCTGAAACCATATGCTACATTTACATGACCTCTTTCACTCTGTCTCAAAATCAGTGCTACAGGATGCTGATCATCTGTGCTCCAGAAATCTTCTTTTTTTTCTTTCTTTTTTTTTTTTTTTTTTNCTTTTTTTTCTTTTTTTTTTTTTTTTTTTTTTGCCTGTGACTGGACCGAAACGGTGGCTGATTGCCAGCAATGCTGGACATAAGCTGCTTTGGCAGATTTGCGCTTTTAAAACTGTGCTTTATTTGCAGGGAAAATTGTCTCCTTTCCCACATACAAGAAAAAGCAAAACTAAAGAAAAAAAATACCCTTCAGAATAGGACTGAGATAAATCTAGTGCTAGAAAGTCACTATGGCAAAAAAGTCCTAAGCTTTACATTTGAAGGTTCACTAGGTTTCTGTAGTCACAGTGAGGACTGACTGTAACCAGTAAAGACAAAATCAGATTAAGTTGTTGGGTAGCAATATAATGTATAATCTAATAATCTAATTTCTCTAGTTTCCCTTTTCTTCACCCATTTTACCATCCATATTAGGAGAATGTATACATCTGAACTTCTTTCTGTAGCTGAGACTCAAATACAGATTGAAAATACAGACTTCAGGCTAGCATAAGCCTCTTTCTTGCTCTAAAGAGAACACTCAGACCTTGAAGCCAATGTGTTGTCCTTGAGGAAGAACTATGCTGACTGAGACAGATGCTTTTGGAGAACCTAGCACAAGATGCAGCAGATAAGACTGTGACCTAAACTGAAAGAATTCATGATTGTGCACCGAGGAGATTCTGTCCTGATCACCTACACAATTTCAGAATCCAGTCCAGAGTGATGCTGTGTCTCATATGACCATGTAATACTGAGAAGTGGAGTAAAAATGGGCACAGGGAATCTGTTTTCCATTTGCAAATGTTATTACATTGATTAATTTTAAATTGAACTGTGTGTGCATGTGTATGTGAAAAAGGGAACACGTATAGACATAAAAAAGGAAGTCGTCCAAATGAATAAGTTCCTCTTACCTCCTCAGATGAGCAGTTTGCATTTTGCAAGTCAAGATTGCCTAATATAGTAAACTTACAGAAATAACTGTAGCTTCTCTGTTCAAAGGCAGCACCTCTGAACGTGAGATTTACTAGACTCCATGTGTAAAGAGACCATACTGGATGGGAAAGTATTTGAAAGTATGACATCTTGTTTTGGAGCTCAGTGTTTTAGGGGCTGCATGAATTCCTGCTTGTTGGAAGGAGTTTGAATGGATGGGAATCAGCAAAAGATCTCTTTGCTTGTCTACCCTCTGCTAATCTGGGTTCAGAGCAACTTGAATATTGAAATTTGCATATGATATGACTTTTGTCAATATGAATACTATGCCCTTGGACAGTTACTTTATCAAGTCTTGGGCTCCTGGTGATCACTTCCAGATCTTCAGTCTGGATTTAATCAATTTAGCAGTGCAAAGTGTGAGATCATGTGTAAATCTATGTGTATACACACAAATACAAACATAGTAAAGCAGTAGACACAGATATTTCAGATCCAGTTGACCAAATTGCTATTTAAACCAAAAATGCTTACTACATCCCAAACATGAAAGAATAGTCCTTAATGGAGTACATAGGTCATTGTCAGCTAACTGGCAAAGCCCCAACACAGCAAATGTAGAAGTGCTGTGATATGATTAAAGTAAGTATTAAAACAAATTGAAAACATTCTTTATTCCTTTTTAGGAAGTAGAGCTCTGCTGACAAGAAACCGAAACATATTCATACCAGATTCATAGCAGTTTATTGCAATTTTATGATCCCCATTACCACATTATTTAAATTTCTCCAGATTTTTAAGGTATTTTTATTTATAGCATCCCTGCTTGGAAGGTAAGCCACCTTACCTTTGTGGAGTAAAGCTGCTGTAGACCTGTTTATAAGCATATCAAATACAAGAAATGCAGGCAGAAACTAAGTACCTGTTACTGCAGATTTCCATGGTTTTCTGTAATTACTGTGCAATAATTATGACTGATAAATAAACAGGATGAACACGTCTCTATTCACCCTGTGTCCCTTGTATAGTAATGTGCAGTGGCATATCATTTAAAAAAAAACAAAACAATAAAACAAAAACACTGCAAAGTAACACACCATAAAGAGCCTAAGAGCCTCACAGATCGTAAATACTGAACTGTGGAAAAGGCACTGACCCTTCTCCTGCTTTAAGCAGAGTTGTAACTGAGGTCATAGCTGGCCTTTCCAGCCCCTGTGGTACTCCACCCATATTGTTTTCATGAAGAACTTGAAATCACGTCAAGAAACATCAGAAGGAAATAGCGTTTGTGTTGAATTTGTGTTTCGATTGTTGTTTGTTTTCTTGGAAGGAGGTTGTTCTTCAGATGATGGTTATTTTTAGTGCCTATGAAACTGAAAGACAGCGAATGCAGGATGAAGCCGGGAAAGATGTGAGTAAATATAGTATTGGTGAAAACTTGCAGACCAGAATAGTTGCCTTTGTCCTAAGCGCCACCTATTCTGGATATTGGCTTCTTTTAAAATAAAAATGCCCTGTTGTTGGGATATTGTGATGTGGGTGTGTGGTTTTTCTACAGCAGGTCATAAATTACTGTTTTCTGTGACCTAGGGCAAGTGTAACTGTGCCTCTTTCCCTCTATTTAAAAATATCAAATTCTGTCCTATTAGAGAACCCTATTTGCTAGATGCATTCAAAAAATTAAACCTCAAGATAATTGAATAGGTCTACTGAGTTCTTTCAGTATTTTAAAAATCTTTTATGGCATGCTGTACATTTGTGAATTGTTTTTTTATACTAGCCTAATATAATTTAGGCTTCATAGCTGCTGTAGTTCTCAGTATGAAACTCTTCTCTGAAGCCTGAAGAATACAGAAAATACTTTTATGTCATTACAAAAACTCTGCCACCTCTAATGGTGATGTTGGGCTGTTCAGATGAATGGCAACTGGCAAAAAAAAATAAATAAAATAAAAGGACAAATTCCAACACAGGGGAATTAAGTATGTAGTGGCAACTGCTCCAACATCAGTTTCCTGCTGGGTTCAGTGACTGGTAAAATTTCTGTAGACAATATTTACTTTCAGAGGATAGTTAGAGTTTACTCTAACTAGTTAGAGTTAACTAAACTTTGAAGTCTGCATATGTAGGCTTGTGTTTTTGTGACTGTTAACAAAAAGTGATCTGCAAACATCTTAATCAAATTATTTGTTCTAGCAGTTGGGTATTTAGAAGCTGTAGATGTAAATTTTCACTCTAAGAATCTAATCTGAATTTGCAAACTTTATGTAAAGTCATCAGATAACTCTGAAGATACAGAAGACCCTGTCTTTCAAGAATTTTATTGAACCATGAATGGCATAGATTCCCCAAATTTGTGAGCTCTAAGGAAAGGTAATTGTAAAAGGGTTTTCAAAGCTGAGAGTCTCAATTGCTTGATACTGTGTGATGAGTCAGCCATTTGAGATAAGAGCAGTTGTAAAGCACAGCAGATTAAGTAAACTATATGAAAGAGGAGATTGTCATAAAAGGCAGTGTAGACGCCATTGACAATTCAAAAGATTTATAGAGAGCCTTGTTTGTTAGGGTTTTTAAAATATTTTTATTCAAAAGTGGCAAAATACCAAAAAAGTATGAGTTAAGGAAATCATATTTTTGAGGCGATTACTGAAGAAAATTATTTTATTAGCTGCATTCTACATCTGTTAGAGAACCCAATGAGCTGCAGGAAGAAAATACAAAAGAGAAGGTGGGTTTATATGGGTGAATAGATAGACCAAGCGTGGATTGTCTGTAGGGGAAGAAAGAATATCTTTGGTATTTTAGGATGATGTGAAAATAAGGATGATAGTCCAGAACAAATTTTAAAAAATAATTCCATACTGCAGCCATATGGCTCGAGTTAAATGTCTCTTCTGAGAAGCTTAGTTGTAGCTATGAGGAACTAATACACTCTCTTCATTTTACTGCAACTAGAACACTATAGAACTTCCTTCAAAGGACTTTGCTTCTTCCACCTTGAAAGTTTTGGAAGTACTGAAAGTGCAGAATGTACACTTCCTTCACAATTTTGAATGATAGTCATCTTCCCACTTCTGACCTCCATTGTACTTCAGTTTAGTTTATTTTAGTGCAGTAGTTTCCTTGCTGTAGTTGGTCAGACTGCTTGTAGCAGTCTCTGCTTAATCAGCAGTTATTTATAAGGGTGCCTGCTTGACCTGCATGACCCTACCAAATCAGCCTGCCCTGGTTCTGATCTGCCTTGAAAGAGAAAGATTGGCTTAGTCTTCAGGATGCTCCCTTTACCTGCAGAGGGCATGTGTCTGTCATCCAGCTGGCAAGAAGAATGCTGCACACTGTTTATCCGGCAAAATCCAGCCCACCTTTTACCCAGAGAAGTGGAAATATAAATATCACTGTTAATTTTTGTTTGTTTGTTGCTTGTGTGTGCTTTTTTTTTTATTACCCTATACATTACTAGAAAATAATACCTTGGATCTGGTAGCACTTTCGCTGACACTCTTGGCCACATGTTCGTGGTATGGGTGCTGTGGTAGGCACAGGGAAATCTCATAGGAAAAACTGTTGAGGCTGTTTTAAAAATCTTTGAAATCCTGGCACAGGTGAGAATTTAGGAGATGCTCTCGGACAGCACTTCTGAGGTCTCTAAAATTTTTCTGGAGGATGGGATGGAGGAGTGGTTTGGCAACTGCTACACGAAGGTCCTACCACCCAGATCAAGTCACAGATGATTGTTTAACAGTCATATCAGCTCAGAAATTATGAAGTCTGATCCTACATGATATGCAAAGGAAGTTCATTTTAAGTGATCACATGATCATAAGAGGTGGGACTCTCACTCTGAAAAGCAGCATTTTTACAGTGGATTAGCAATGAATGGTAGTGTTTCTGCATCTTTACATTTTAAAAAATTCTGTCAACCGTTTCCTACAAAACATCAGAAAAAGGTAAAGTCAGTAATTTATGGTTCCAAGTCTGTAGATTGCTACTTGCACAGTGCTGTTCTTTAGTAACACTTTTCTAATATTCTGGTTTTTTGGACTCATTACCGAGTCATTTGTATTTCTCCAGATTTTCTTTATAATACTGTCAACACAGTGTGTGGATTGTTCGGGGGAGATTGAAAACTGGGTTATTTCCTCTAGGAAGCAAACTGTTATTAATGAATGCAAATCTTTAATTATAGTTATCAAATTTTCATTTGTAAATTATATTTTTTTTAAAATTCTTGTCAGTAGATTTTGAAGAGAAAAATTCTTTCATACAAAACAATATTTAAGTTTGTAATTTCCCCATATGTTTCTTCAGCACTTTTGGGGGCACATCCTTCTAAATCAACATCCAGAAACCAATGCAAGGAAGTATCTGTATTAATCAAGAAGTGAATTCCAAGTATGATTTTTATCAGGATAAAAAAGGGATTTTCAGTTGAAAATCTTACTTGATCTATGTCTACATTAAATTATTCATGAAAGGTTGTTAAAACTTATAGATTCAATGACACAAGCTCCACCAAGCAAACCATACACAAACATAACCGTATTAAACTAATGGTAATTGAAACACTGTGTCAGGAAAGCCCTGTAAGAAGATTGGTTGAGAAATTGAAATGAAAAAGCAGTGACAGAGCAGTGACAAAGCAGATAGCTGAGAAATACAGTTAAGGTGTATGCACTTGCTTCCAGTAAGATGGATTCAAAAGTCTGACCCCGGATTTGTGGTGAGGAATTAAGGACACGTGGAAATACCCTCTCACTGAGGAGATGATGGCGAATTCCTGAGCCATGTAGGGAATCAGAAAAAAAGTATGCCCAACAGGACATGGCCCTAAAGAAAATTGAGATCAAGCTGGAGAAACCTCAGGCAAAGTAAGTTGGTGCAGGGGCCAGATCTCAGCTGGTAAGAGCAATCAGTGAGGAAAAGGAGGATCATTTCAGCCAAGTGGCAAATTGAACATCTAGGAACAGCTGGTGGGATGACTCAGATGGCATTTGGGGAAACCCTCTATTCAGGCTCACAGCCAGGCTTACAGGGCTTATCCTGGCTCTCAGTTCTCATTTGGTGGTAGAATCTGACTGCTGAGGTAGAGTCTGACAAAAGCTGACACACATTTATCTCTTCTAGTTTTATTCCTTGCACATGAAACTACATTTTCAAATGGAGATTTAGGGTGGTCTTTTTTTAAATATACTTTTTTCTTTTCCTCAGCAGTGAAATGTTGACTATTAAGTATTTTTAGCATTGAAATGGTCACCAAAATAGTCCCACAAATAAATGTGTGCATGTGATGTGCACACTTACATTGCTTGTGCATTCATCTATACGTGCATGAACATGTGCGTGTGAGCTGAAGGGTATTATCCAGGGGCACTGGCACAGACACTATCGTATTTTATTACTCTTATCTAAAATGCTATTTTCTGTTGGGGATGAAGAGGAGCTGTAATCAAACAGTTCATTTTATAGGCGCACTTGCCACTCTGGTAATCATATGTCTATATAAGGGATAGTTTCAAGGTTACTTAGCCCAGATGCAACAGTTTTGACTTGTATATGCCTCAATATTTATTTTTTAAAGGTTACATTTTTAACTTGGATCCCTAGAGAGGTATCCATATTCTTGTGCCTAAATAAAAGTGGCCTCATTTTCAGAAATTAGGAGCACCTTCAACCCCATTTGACATGACTGAGATTCTTTTGCTTCTTTAATAGTAAAATAATGAAGGTACACACCATGTCCCATCATACACTCCCTGCTAGCATTAAAATACTGAAGTTTTTTAATATCCTCTGCCTCTCATTGTCTTCATGCAGTATTATATTGATTCATGAGGAAGGCAGACTGGTTTTGACCTTGATTGGATGTGACAGCACGTTAGGATTCTGCTTGCTTTTACTTCCAAAACTGTACTAAACCCCATCATTTTGCATTCCCTGTTTCTGTGTGAAAGCTTAAGTACTTTTAATTGCCAAAGGAATTGTCTGTTTGTTTATTCTTTTGCTGGTTTTTGTAAGAGCACACACCCAAAACCTGTGGATATCATCCAACTTGGCTGAGACTTAGTGCCAGATAGATAATTTTTCATATTCCGTTAATGTTACTCAGTTAATCTGTTCAGAATTAATTTTTAACACATTTTTAAGCTGTGAAGTTCTGCTATTTTCTGGCCCAAGGGCGTAAGAGATATCCAGGAATTTTGAATTAGATTTTGAAAAAATACATAAAGCCAAACATAGTAACTTTTCCCTTGCCCAAGTCTGTTTCATCTAGGCAGAATTCTATGTTTTCAAACATAAGCAAAACCTCCTGTTAAAATTTACTTTGAAGGCTGCATTCATAATGATTTAGACATTGTGGGTTATTTAAAATGCTATATTACGTATTTATTGCTTGGGCTTTAGTGTAATTAAAAAAAAAAAGCTGTAATTTGTGCATCTCCTGGTAAACAAGTGTTAATCCATTTCTGTGTTTACTCTCCACCCTCCTCATTTTCTGTCTGTTTTTCCAACATTTGATTGCATTACACTTTACCTAATGCAAGGACCTACATAACAATGGAAATAACCTCAGTCAGGGTATGTCAGCATTGCTCCATTTCACCTGAGCACAGCACTGAGGAGCTGCCCTGTATCATTGTGCATGTGCAGTTAATGATTTCAGCTCCTGTGTCAAAGATGGAGGCAAACTCTGTGAGCAGGCACTCTGTGTTTTTTCTGTGTCCATGTGGCACCAACCCCATTTCTGTGTTGCTAGGGTGTTATGCTAGCCAGCATCCTAAAATGATAAATATGAATCGGAAATGGGGGTTTTCTCTAGGCACTCCACTAAGCTAAACATACTGTATTAGGGCCACTAAAGAGCATATTACAGTAGGTTGGTGCCCTAGAAATGACTGAGGCATTTGCACACAGGATTATCTTGCAGCTTGAATCAGGCACTAATGATGCCTGGCTGGGCCTGCACTCTGGAAAGTCTCAGCAAAGCACTCAGGGTAAGTTACAGAATTAAACACTTCCTACCTGATCTCCTTATCCATACTGCTCTCCCTGTCCTTACCCTTGCCCTATCCCTTTTCATGTCCCTCGCTTTATGGTGCTGCATCTGGGGAGAGGAAAGAATAAAGCGATGTTACCCGATTAACTTCTGATTTTGCATTCCATGCAGAGCACTTCTTTGCAGATCTGCTGGTACAGAAAACCTAAGCTAATGATTCTGAAAAGTTTTTATTTCCTGAAGCATAAATCTCATGGCCTCATCATGATCTTTGTAGTACATGTTCAAGTAAAAATTGGTGTGCACACTTCGTACAAGCATGTAAATCCACAGACATACTGTACTTTTATGTATTTATTTTTTAATATATGAGATATTCAAAACACACTTGAATTTAATCCTAGTTCTCTAGGTCTCGAAAACCTAAATCTATGGTATGTATTTTTGGTAGGTTCCATTTTTGTGGGATGTGTATATAGTCCAAAGTCCCAAATTTGGTAATTTCTCTCTGGCTTGGTTGCTTGCATTTCCTAAACCAAAGGGAGATATGTTGCCTAAAATCCAGAAATAGATTGACATGAAACCAGGTAATGGACCTCAAACATTTCCGGTGGTGTGTACAATGGAATGTGTATGGATATAGTAGGAATACAACAAAGAATACAGCTTAAGAGGAGTCAGGTTTTGAAGAATGTTATACTGTGCAGAATGCTTATTCTTACTCTCTGATATTTGTTATTTGGGACATATATGAGTGGTAACAAAAAAAGTCTTGAGAGGAGTTGCATGAAGAAGATTTTTCATTAATAATTCACTTTATGCCTTTAGAACCTACCAGGTATTTCAGTTTTATCAAAATAGCTTGAGGACAGGGGTCCAATATGACGTGTGTTTTCACTAATTTCACTGATAGAATCATAGAATATTCTGAATTGGACAGGACCCGTGAGGATCACCGAAGTCCAGCTTCTGGCCTGGCACAGGACAGCCCCAAGAGTCACACCATGTCCCGAGATCATTGTTCTTGAATTCTGTCAGGCTTGGTGCTGTCACTGCTTCCCTGGAGAGCCTGTTCCAGTGTTCAGCCATCCTCTGGGTCTAGAGTCTTTTCCTAAAATCTGAACTAAACCACTCCTGACACAACTTCAGGCTGTTCCCTTGGGTCCTGTCGCTGGTCACCACAGAGGAGAGATCAGTGCCTGCCCCGCCTCTTTCCCCTTGAGGAAGTTGTAACTGCAACAAGGTCTCCCCTCAGTCTCCTCCAGGCTGAACAAACCAGCTTCCCCTCGAGACCCTTCACCATCTTTGTTTCCCTGATTTGGATGCTCTCTAACAGTTTAATACTTTTTTTACACCGTGGCATGTAGAACTGCCCCAAGCACTGGAGGTGAGGCTGTCTCAGTGCAGAACAGAGTGGGACAATCCCCTCCCTTGCCCTGCTGTGATGCTGTGCCTGATGCCCCCCAGGACAGGGTTGGCCCTCCTGGCTGCCAGGGCACTGCTGGCTCATGTTCAACTTGCCATCAACCAGGACCCCCAGGTCCCTTCCCATGGTGCTGCACTCCAGCCTCTCATTCCCCAGTCTGTACCTACTTTCAGGGTTGCAGGAATCTGTCAGTTTCCCTTGTTAAATTCCATACAGTTGGTGATTGCACAGCCCTTTAATTTGTTGAGTTCTCTCCAAAGGGCCTCTCTGCCTTCAAGGCAGTCAACAACTTCTCCTGATTTAGTGTCAGTGGCAAAGTTACTTAGTATTCTTTTGAGTCCTGTGTCCAAGTCACTTATGGAGATGTTGACGAGAACTGGGCTAAGAGGCTTCAAAGCACCGAAAGACAAATTATAATGGAAAGTGCAATTACCATTGAGGCAAGAGCTAGTGTAGTTTGGAAGGTGTGCAGATAAGGGTCTTCATATTTATGTCTTTTTTTTTAGCTCTATAATGTCTAGAATGTCTACCATCATCATGTACTTAAAAGGCCATTGTCAGCCTTTGATTACAGAATGGTCAGCTCATAATATTTGATGCTTCTGGGATTCAATTAGTAGCAAAATACTGAAATAAAATATTAAATAATCTTCTGGCTTTCATGGCCAAAGAGGAAGGTTTAAAAATTAGATGCTAATAGAATTTAAAGAAAAATTAAAAATCACCATTGGGGGGAGTTGTTGCTTATATCATATCCTGGTAACTCAGTTTATCATGAGAATGTAACAGGTTCTGGTGTGGACCCTGCAGGGCAGGGTTTAAGAAACTTCTCTCATTCACTTTGCCTCAAATGTGAGCTTTTCTGCAGAAGCTATCATTTGAACTGGTTATCAGACAGAAAAGTTCCTTCACACATTTGGCTTGGAACTGCCTGTGTTATATTCATATGGACAATGAGTAAATGGGGCTAATCTGAAAACTCTGGGTTTTGGTTATATGTTCTCTGAAATGGGTCACTCAGATGATGCTTTTAGTCAAACTTCTTGAATAATTACATTAATTAATTTTGTACCAATTGTGTTAATACTTCAATAGCAGTTACCTACAAAAGTACTGGTGTAGTAATTTTATTTTACGCTATGAAGGTGACAGTTTTCCTCTATCTGCTGGGAGCCTAGAGGGCCTACTCTTTTTCTTAACCTTTATGACAAGTGGTCGTCAGGCTATCTGCAGATACTTGCTTTCAGAATCACTCTTTGATACTCTTCTCCTTGACCAGCAAGTTTGGACCACTCTAGAATAGCAATGGGAAACGCAGTTTTTCACTGTGTTTCAATGTTATTCTCTCCAGATAGGACACAAGCTGTACCCACTGAAGTTTATAAAGACTTCTTGGACTTTGATCAAGGACCTCAAACCTTCAGTGTCTTTCAGGAAGTACTACTCCTTTGTCAAAAAAAAATAGAAAATACTGTGGTATGCAGCTCTCAGTTTTTGAGGCAAATATCAAGATACTAGGTTGTAGCACGTAATCATTTCCTTTTCAGTTTTTCTAGTTTCCTGGTATGAAAGAATATCATAGTCAAACATCATTGCCAAGGGTATAAAAGCAAAGTGAGCTGAAAAACATTGAACAGTTGGTTGTAATGAAGTGAACATTATGTCCCATTAAGCAGCTGAGTGAAGTATTCCAGCCCTCTATGCGGTGGCAGACTTGTTTGGGCTTGTTTGTTGACCAGACAGCATTTAATTTTTCTACTCTGTCACAGATACAAAGTATTACTTTTCCAGACTGGGGAAATAATTCAAACTTAGGAGGTGCAATCTTTAAATGCAGACATTGTTGCCATGGGAAAATGGTACCCAGATTGATACAGGAAGAGTTTGTTTAAGCATGGTGTGAAACACAGCATTGAACTGGTGGGAAGGAATCCAGGTATTGCTGTTCAGAGGTCTCTGGAGGAGGCTGACAGTGTTTGATCTCTCTTGGGGCCAGCTCCCACCTTCCCCCAGTGCCTGCTCCTTTTTCCAGCTCTGCTGCCAGGTCCAGCCACTCTCACCATTGGCTCCTTGTTGCACTCTCTGTGATGTTCCGCCTGGACCCTGGGCCCCATGCTCAGCCCCTGTTTTGCTCAGCTACAAATTTGTTGCTTCTAGGAGGATTTACTAGAGGTCTCTCAAAGCAATTTCTTCACATGTGCTTTGTCTGAAGTACAGTTTCCCTTCAGGAGTGAAGGATCTGTTTCACCACCTAGAAATGACAGTGATAATAAAAAACAAGTAGCAAAGTTTAGAGGTGGTAGAAATACAGTAATACATTTCTTTGTTAATAGGATTTTTTCCTGGGACACGGCTTCATGCTGGTCAGTAATATCTAAGTGCTATAATAGTTTTTTATCTTGTTTTTCTTGGCAAAAACAATAGTTAAAGGAAAATTAACAAAACTTTATACCAGAACTACTGATAATGTTGCATAGTATGACTTAGCACAAGCAAATATTTTATTTTTCTGACCTTATGTAGGTATTTAAATATTTATATATTAATTCTCAGTGGCATGAGGCCTCTTCTTCTTCAGTGGACATACACAAAGAAGAATGGGCATCTGACGTCTTAGGGCACAAACTTTGCTTTTTTACCTGAAAGAAACCAATTTTTTATCTTCACTGGACTTGATTGATAGGGCAGGTACACATTCTTACCCAAACCAGCAGAGGCACTGGACAAATTACTTTTTCTTTTGTTTGAATAAATGTTAACAGAGAAGTGCCAGCTATTTCTCCCCCTCTTTTCACAAGGAGAATAAGAGGCAAGTGTTGTTTCCATATTGCAAGGTTCAGTTTAGAATGAGTTTTATCAGTTGCTGCAGCCTGGTAGGAAATACCTATTGGTGTTGTAATTAGGGTCACTTGTTGTGTTCATGAGCCAACACCACAGTTGCTTCTCAGTTGCAGCATATGGTCATGCAGCTCCATTTCTAACAGGATATGAATTTCAGCTCTTGTACTGCCCTTTCTGTTTCCATTGCATCCTTCTGCACTAGCAGACACAAGCACTGCTTTTTTAACACCTCTTGAGAATGTTGTGCATTTAATAGGAGTGCAGTTGGCATACATAAAGTAAAGGCAGTACGTTGCTGTACAGGAACAAGGTCACCACTGTGCTGCTGCCTTTGCCTGTGCCAGAGCCCTGAAAACCCAAGCTGGAGCTGCTACTTCCCTGTGGAGTCAGGATAATGGCTACTGCTGTAGAAGCAGAAGTGACAGGAATCTTTGGAGGCTCAGTTGCTGCTCTGACTTTGTACAGGGTCTGTACTTCAGGTTGGGCAGACAGCTTTACTATAATGTACCTTAACTGTAAACATACTTTGCCTAAACCCTCAGATCTCGGTGTATTTTGAAAAGTAATTTTGAAACTTATAATAAGGAAATATTTTAGGGTGGTGATTTTTGATGAACTGCAGTTAAAACCTTTCACTAGGTTCATCATCATTGTCGTCATAATCTGATCTAAAGCACAGTTCTCGTGTTCTGTTGTTTGGTATTTGGTTACTTTTGGAGAAAACTGACAAGTTTTAGGAGTTCTCAGGGGTTTTATTTACTGACTGAAATGTAGATACTGTGTGGGTTCTCGTGATTTTTTTTCTCTATTTGGAGAATACAATAGAAGCATCCTAGGGAGGATCAAAGTGCAAAAGCCTGATTAATAATGATGAAGTATAAATCTGTGTGGTCTATTTTTGCTTTTATTTAGACTGACTGTACAGCTGAATGTAGACCCCAATACGCTCATCTCACTGTGGTTCTTATCATGCTCTGATTTGTTCTCATGCAGCTCTGATAATGTCAGGGGAATGAGTCAGTGTGAAATCACAATCAGGCCATGAGCTTTTAAGCTTTCTAGAAGGTAGCCTCAGGTATGTCAGGAAACAATGACACAGAAAAGGAAAACATACATGCTAAATGTACTGAATAAAGCAATAGTTGTACCAAACAAGCACAATATAAGGGTTAGATTTACAACTTTTTTTTTCTTTTTTCTTTTTCATAGTATGCTAATTAATAACAAAACAAAAGGAAGAAAAATGTAACTACACACTATGAAAAAGAGCCTACTAACAACAAACCAAAATGTTTTCTCAATAATTGCTTTAACAAAGTTATACTTAGTTGTTTTTTGCCCTATGTTTCTGTAATATATATAAAATTTAGGGAGGATTTTATGCTGGTAACTACAGGCTGATATTTAATCCTTTCATTTAATTGTAGATAATGAATTTTTAATAAAGTACATATAGAAGTTAGTTTCAATGAATTTATCATCATTTTTAATGAATGTTTCTGGTTATTTCATAGAAGATATATGTTTCTCACAAAACATTGAAATTTTTGTGATTCAGTAATAATATTGTTCATGCTAAGTGAGGGCAATTAAATATATTACACAGTAATAAATGCTTTCTGTTGCTTCTATTGAGAGTGAAGTAAAGAGAGCAAGAAAGTTGTGAGTCTGCAGTAAAATTTGTAACTAAGTTGAAGGTATCATGAAACCGTACCCTGAGCTGCATCAAAAGAAATATGCCCTTGTGACACCCTGCCTGGAATGCTGCATCCTGCTCTAGGGTCCCCAAAACGAGAAGAATGTAGTCCTGTTGGAGAGAGTCCAGATGAGGCCACCACATTGATCAGAGGGTTGGAGCACCTCTGCTGTGAAAATGGGTTAAGAGAGTTGGAGCTGTTCAGCTTGGAAAGGAGAAGTTTCCAGGGACACTTTAGAGCACCTTCCAGTACCTAAAGAGGGGATACAAGAGAGCTGGAGAGGGACTTTTTACAAGAGCATGTAGTGACAGGACAAAAAGGAATGGCTTTAAACTGTAAGAGAGTAATTTAGACTAGATATTAAGAAGAAATTCTTTACTGTGAGGTTCATGAGGCACTGGAATAAGTTGCCCAGAGGGATGCCCCATCCCTGGAAGTGTTCAAGGCCAGGTTGGAGTTCTGAGAAATCTGGTTTCGTGGAAAGTGTCCCTGCGCAGGCCAGGGCAGTTGAAACAAGGTGGTCTTTAAGGTCCCTTCCAACCCAAACCATTCTTTGGTTCTATAAGTCTGAGATTTGTGTCCCAGACTCCTGAGGACTGACCACCTAGACAAGGAGTCAACTGAGGGATATCTTTTATCTTCTCTGATCCTTGCCCTTTCCTCATGAATCCAGGCTTGGGAAAGCAGGGAGTTATTGCAGACAAGTTGTCATATCCTTATGGGCTGGGATATGTGCTCACATCTGTTGTATTTGAGGACCACCAGGTCCACTAGATTAAACAAATACAATTCCGTAACAGTTTTCCTGTGAAGGAGAGTAATTTAGATAAAAGAGACAAACTCAAGAGTTTGTAATTCATCTCACATTTAAGATACCCACAGGGAATAAGGGAAGAAGTTTTACCTCCACACTGAACATTCATGCACTCCACTGTTTTCTTGCCCCACATATACATGGAAATCCTACAACATGAATTCTTCCTGTCTGCAGTATTCTCTGAGTTCATGACGTCAATGTTTCTGTGTCTGGGGATACAAACAGCAGGTTGTGCTTGTTGGAATATGTTACCAACCATACAGATTGCTAATGTCTGCTGCACTTGTAATTAGCTGCCTCGTCACTGCCATTGATAGTAATTAGCACATACTTGCCCATCATGAGTATTAGAAAGATGTTTGAAAAAAAACCCAAACAAGGTCAAGCTATGTCAGCATTGATTTGAGTTCATCTTTGAATTAGACTGTTGGTTTAAGGGAGCCTACTTTCATACTGTTCTAGAAGAATAAAATTAATTTAGAATCTAGACGTTGTGTTAGAGAGCTTCTTTCTATTTACTGCTGTATATTCCATGCCTTCTCATTTTCAGAGGAGTTGTGTCAGGGCAACTGGAATAAATACAGACAAAATCTCAAAAAATGCATGTTCAGCTTGCAAAGCTTCTCCTGAAGTTCACTCTCCGGTGTAAGGTGTGAATGAGCTGAAGGAAGTGAGGTTTTTGGTATTTGAAAATGTATTCATATTGTATTTTTCTCATTGATTATGAACTGGATTAAGACAGAGGGTTTTTTCCTAACAATTTCTGGCAAATCAAAATGCATTCATCTTAGAGGTGCTGTTTGAGACTTGATATTCTTGCTACTTCCTTAGCTACTAACAGTGAAATTTTGTGGGCTCTGGAATGTGCCTATCAAGTTTATCTGTTCAAGGGCTGGAGATCAAACGCTGAAATTATTGGCAGTGGGAAGTATTATTTCAGATTATTTTGGAGCTTTGTGCTATGAGAAAAATTAGATGCACCTGAGAAATTTCAAACTTCTGAGATTCCATAAATATCACTCTCAAGATAAACTTTCTATATGTGTGCAGTTGTGAGTACTCTGCTTTTCAGTATGAATGAGTGAGCAATCTCTTAACTGCTTATGCCAGTATGGGATAAGTAAGTCTCCTGAAAAGCAGAATGCTTATATGGTTTTTTCTAGTTATTGTGTAGCTATCTGATCTACTGAATGAACTTCTCTGGGTTTTACTCTAATTCGTTATTTACAAAGTGTGATTTTCATTACTTCTTTGTCAGGAGGGTGTATTTCATAGGCTGATAGGAAAATTCAGGTGGGAAGGAGGTCATTTCAACTTTCAGAGGTTTTTCAACTTCCAGATTGGCCAGCTGGAACCAGCTGAGACCTGGTTTTCAGGATCTTTATCTGAATAATCAGAGATTACAAGTGACCTGATCCACTGCCCTACAGTCTTCTGAGCAAGAAGGCATTCCCATTCCTGAGACATTTCTTGCTTCGCCTTCTGCTCATCCTTTCTCATCTCCAACCACGCTGCTGAAGAACCCAGCTCCATCTTCTTACTGACCTCCCTATAGCTGGTAAGGGGCTGCAGATAGGTTCCCCTGAAGCCACTTCTGCCCCAGGCTGAACCAGACCCCATACCTTAGCTTCTCCTTACAGGGCAAATGATGCATGGCATGGATTCTGTACGCTTAATGCCGTCTGTGTGAAATATTCACATTGCTCGTTGCTACCTACCTGTGTACTAGTGACATAGTATTGGAACCTTTAATAAAAACTCCAAACTGAGTTCTGGCACTATCGTTAGCCTATTATTTCTTTCATTGGAGTGGGGTTTCCCTTCACTGTATTTGAGATGGCCCTGGAGATAGTCTGCAGTCATCCACTTATAAAAAAGCTGTGATGAAGCCTTGAAGACTTTTTTGATTAAAAATGTAAATAAGAACTGCTGAGTTTGACAAGGAATATATTAAATGCCAACAGTGTTTAGTCACAGTATGGTTCCTGGGCAAATTTGAGATATCACTGTCTCTATGCATTTTGTCAAATGTCTTTTATTGTTTTGATGGTTGTTGGTGTTTTGGTTCTGTTATTTTTATTGAACCTCCTCTGAATTTGCTTGTCATCTCTTCTTTCTCATACCATTTTAATGTACTTTTGGATGTCCAGTACATGTAAAATTTCTTTTGAGGAAATACCTTTTCCTGCTTTTTCTTATACAGAAGAATATATCAGCCAAAATCAAGATCCGGTCAGTTTATTTAGAATGTTGTTCCCACGGGGGTACATAAATAAATTCTTCTTATGATCAGTTGCAGACTTGATGGACTCAGTACGTCTAATGATTTTCACGCTTCTTGTTGCTTCTGGAAAAATTTTGCTAGGAGGTGCTACATGCAGGAGTTTGTTTAACAGGACCCAGTAAGAGCAAAATGTTTTGCATTCAAGGAAATATTTTCTCCTTTCAAATATATATACTCTAAAACAAATGAAAAAAAGTGTACGTCTGTATTTCAGATGAGAAATAATGGCCATCTGAAGTGTAATCTTAATGACAAGTGCTTGTTTCTTTCACTGGCAAAATTCTCATTAATTTCCATGTTGCAGTGTTAGGGCAGGAATGATCATGGTTATGTTTAAATAAATTATAAAGAAGCTAATTTTTGCTACCAAGAAAAAAAATAAAAAGAAACAGATATGAGAGTGTAAGAGCCTGGTAGACCTTAAAAAATAATTGTCCAAAAGCAAAGTTAGCAGCTGCCATCATGGGATGAGAAGAAAAGTGAGGATAGATATTGAGCTTGCAGCTTCTCTATAGGATTATTTGGACCTGAAGCAGTTGTGGGCAGTAAAAATTTGATGTTTTTTCCCTGTATTTCCCAAGCTGAAGCATGTTCAGCCACTCTTTGTGGGAACAGTTTTTGTGCAGTCTGCTTAGTGTTTCATCAAGGCTATGAAGGTGGGTTGTTGGGGAGTCTAAGTGGTAAAATTCAAGTGTATGTGAGAATTTGAAAAGGCTTGTAAATTGGGCAAATTAGGATAGACTTCTTCAGGGATATCCAAAGCTCTGCTTCTTGCCAAATGTGTAACTCTGAAGGTCCTGCTTATTCATTTGTATTAAGAAAAAAGCAAAGGCCAGTCAGTCTAAAATTAAGACTCTTTGCATCACCCATAGCTTGTAGATGAATTGACAAAAAGTAATTTTATTTCCACTGACTTTTTAAAACTTAGTTTGCCCTAAGTTGTAAGCTTGTTTGTAGTTCTTCACCATCTGTAGCACTTTATCAGGTAGTTTCTTTGCAAGCTTTGTGTATCTTTCCCTGCTTGAGCAGTTACACAGTCTTCCAGTTCTAGATAGCACTTAGTTACCATAATAGAGTTGTCTGTGGGAATGAAGTTTTTACTGAACCAAATCCTAATAGAATTGCACTTTGTAGCTCACCAGTGTGCCTTGAAGTTTTAGCAGCCTCTTTTACCTTTGTCTGGCTGAACTGAACACCAGACAGATCTATGGTTCGTGTCCCTTTGAGGGCTCACTGAATGTTTAGGCCATTTCATGTTCTCAGTGGGCTATTTGGTTATTTAACTTGAGAACAAAACTGATTGAATTTCAAAATGGTTGATCCCATTCAGCTTTCATTAAAAGAATTCACTGGCTGTAAATGGACTCTCTCAGAAATGGTGGTCAGTTGTGCATTTTTCCAAGATGTTCATGACAGACAGCATGGAGACTGCAAGAATGTGGATCCCAAAAGTAGCTCTCATTTTCAGGGAAATCTATTTCTGTTCAAGACATTGCCCAGTTTGATTTCCTTGAAAATCCCTCACTTTTGGATAGTTAGCATCTCAAAATGCTGCCTAATGTTTGTTGAACAGCTTCCTTTCTGTGTGGTGTGGTGTTTTTCATCTTACAACATAGCAGGGTGTATTGTCTGGTGTCAGAAAATTTAGTATTGCTTTAATCCTTACTACCATGTCTATGTTTTTCCTGATTTTGAGCTGTTCTGTTGTTTTACTCTAGTCTCTTTTATTTGTATTAGAGCTATTACAAGATTTGTTAGTATAAACAAATAGAAATGTTTAATATAATTGTTGGTGAATATTCTGAATTCATGAGCAACATAGTAAAAATACCACTATAGTGAAAGACCTTTATATCCTGATTTAATCCATTGGACAGTATGTGCTCAGTATTATCTCCATTAGTTTTGATTTATTTCAGTAGATTCTGAACTTTTCCATATCCAAATCAAGTTTTTTCCCTACTGTTTTTAGGCTAATGAATTCACTTAGAAAAATGGTAATTTTAGTACTGGTAGTAGAAATTTGCTCCAAGCAGCACATTTGCTGCAGTGCATTTACGTTTCTGTGTCTTATGACAGAGAAACATTAAACATTCCAATTCAAATTCAATTCTGACATTTTTGCACAGTGTCTCAAAGGTTGTAATGCATAATGTTATGAGCAGTCCTATTAATGTCAAACAATATTAGCAGATCTACTGCAAATCAGTGATGACTGTTACAATAATTTTCCTGCCTGACAAGGTTGACTTCAAGAAAGCAAGACTGTCCATTGTTTTAGGAGTTCATGTAAGTGCCATACAATGTGTAAAAGATGGAATCAGAGCTCGCGCTTTCCATTTTCAGAGATCTGCTGCCTTCAATCTGATCTCACAGTTATTTTTGTATAACTGCTCTTAAAGTACCTTCCTTGACTGCAGAATGAGTGCCTAAATCCCTAACTACTAAAGTACTTGCAGACACGCTGGTACTGAGCTAGATTACCTATAGATCTATAGCCAACATTTTAAAAGAAATCCTTTAAATTATTTTCTTCAAATGATTTGATGTGAGTACTCCTTGTCTTTAATACTTCTGTTAAAAAATAGACTTCTTTTCAATGTGGCATGTTATTTTTTTTAAATGTGACTTGTTTAGAAGCTCTAAGGGCGTGGACCAACAACACACAAAGGTTATTACACAAAAGGTTTTCATGTCAATAGAAATACTGGCTGCAGAACGTGTAAATGGCAACATGATGTCAGTTGCGGAACCGCAATGGCCTGTAACAAAAACCTCCAAAATATTTGTTTAGGACATTTTTTTTAAATTATGGTCATTGCAGATGCTACTGTCATAGGCAATCTCTAGCCAAGAAGATGGCTTCTCATCAGTTTCTTTAAATACTGAAGTCTTCAGAAAAAATGAATTTTTAAATGGGTGTGCCTACTTATTAGCATGAATAGATGGAAACAGAAGTTGTATGTATGATAGTTTTGCTTATTAATGAAATTCACTGGATTTACCATTTAAATATGCAATTTACATGCATGTAAATATACATCCCTTTAAATATATAATTAAGGCAAAATAAGTAATTATAAGAAAAAATCACAAGTTGAGTCTGATCAGTTATATCAGGCTGTTTTCACCTTACCTATTGGTGCAGGAAAAAATATGTGTGTGTGAGCACTTAATTTCACTGTCCCTGTGCCAAACGGGTGAATGAACAGACACCTGCAGAGCAGCAAATCATGAATCTTTCAAACAGAGCTGAAGCCATTACACATGATTAACTCAAATGTTGGGTATCCTGTTTTTAGCTAATATCCTCTTCAGGGTGCTGCTGTCTGAAAATGAATTAAGTGTGCCTATGATGGTTTTCTAAATCATGGTGTTTAAATTTCTGACTGTATTCATTTGAGTGTGGATACTATGAAAGCGAGCCATATGTGAGTAATATGTTTACATCGCATGAAAATTAAGACAGCAGTCAGTGGAGATGAAAATAGTAGTGCAGCAGCACAGGCAAATACACAGTAAACATAAAATGCAAATACATTCATTGATTGGGTATGAATGTATTCTGGTTCTGCACATGCAGAAGAAAAAAATGCAGTCCATCCAGGCTATATATGGTGCATAGCAATTTAATTTCAGTTTGTTTTATTTTTAGTCACTCAAGACACAAAATAGGAGCAAATATGCTGCAAGGACTGGAAATGGGAAAGATGCACAGAGTCAAAAATAAAAGATATTTTGGACATATTTTCCAGACCACTGCAGAAATCATGTTGCTCTCATTCATTTCTGCAAACACCAAAGGAAGCTTTTCTGATCAAAGTGAAGAGCAGTTAGGGGCAGTGCAGTTATGCCCAGACAATGTCCTGGCTTCTAAGCATCAAGATTAAATCACTGCACTGTGCTCTGCTCATGCTCTGTTCCTTCCTGTGAAAACCAGAGTGCAGGGAAGTGGGGCATTATGTCTGGATGGCTCAGGAACATCTGATGTGCATGTGAGAATATGGCCACAGCGGGGCCTTACCTTGAATTTAAAGACTGGAAGTCTCCCAAGTCCCGCAGTATAAAGATATGTTGTGACAGCCTAAGTGCTGCTGTGAGATGCAGCCAACAGCCTGAGTTAAAGCACACACTCTGTGGTGCTGGCTAAATTTTTTGTTTCCCAGATTTCAAAAATTTAATCTGCTTGCACAGTCCACAACACGTGCTTCCAGAAAGCCTGTTTGCTGATTGTGCTTGCAATAAATTGACTGAGAACAAAAGAAGACACGTCCATTTTTTCAGTTTCTACTTTATTCTAATCCATTTTTTTATAAAAATGCAACATTCTTTAGATGATAAATGGAATCATTCTGTGTATCTTTCTAAATAGTTGCTAGATAGACTCCCTCTTAGAAGTGCAGGAAATCAATAAAAATGGCTTAAATTTAAAATACATATTTTGTAAATATATTTCAGACAGTAAGAGCAGAAAGTCCTCAGCTGTGTGCCAGTTGCTGTGCAGCAGCATGTGACACAGCAGGCAGTGCTGCTGCAGATGTGACCCTGCTTCTCCATACTTCAGTGTTCTGTAATTATTCCACCAGTGTGTGTGTGGGTTTTCTCTATGTCCACTCTTCCAAATGACATAAAACCTTTGGCTCTCAAAGGACTGTACTGAGGTTGTACCTTGTGCAAACCCCAAGAAAGCTGATTCCCATCAGGATGACTGGTTCCCTTTTACCCTTGTGCATGGATTTTTTCTCTGCAAAAACTGATGGGGAGCAGACTGGTGCTCAGTGGTGAAGCAGGATGTGGGTGATGTGTAGACCTAGATCCCAAATCTTGGAAATTGAGATAGATGGTTCGTTACTGTGACCAACTCACCATCTCTGATAAAGCACATCCAGTAGAAGCATGTATCTGAAAGCTGCACCTTGACAAATGCTGTCTTTCACCTTAAAATATAAAAAATTGATAAATGCATGAGGAATTTAAAAATATATTCCCATTCTTTATATCAATACTGCTAAGTCTTGTTTTCAACTGGGTAGTAGTGGCTGCTGAAAGCAATTTTTCACTCTTTGCTTTCATCCTTTATTTTATCCTAAAGTCTATAGAGTTACTATTAAACCTAAAAACTTAGAAAAAATATCTATTTTAGAGCTACTATCAAATTTAATTTTTTTGCTGTGGCTTTTTAAAAACCGAAACTTTCCTGGCATTATACCATTAAAAAATATCAACTTCTGGTTTAAAGGACAAGAAATGGATTTGCATTGCCTCTGTGCAGTACCCTTAGTTCGGGTAGTCTACCTCTTACGGAGGTGTTGTTCAAATGATGTACCTTAAAATATTGCCCCTTTTCATAAGCAGTGTCCCCACATTATTGCTTTCACTCTGCAAGCTTTTCTACCACTGCTTTAAGTTAAAACTGTCCTTAATGAAGATAGGAATTGTTGTACAACATAACTTACTGAAAACTTTCAAAAATGTATGCCATACTGGTCATCGAACAATATTTTTCAATGAGGTGCTGTCCACTGCTTTCTGTGTTGTGTTTTCACGTGGCGTGGAAACATGGCTGTTCTGGGACACTTTTCTGTACTTCCAGGTTGATTTAGCAGTATGAAATAAACCTGGAAGACAAAATGAGACAAAAAGCTCTTTGGTGTTTTTAGCGCAGAACTATCAAAACCAAAGAAAACAAATAAAGGATACTGAAAACGAGGAGCTGTGAGGAAGCTGAATTTCACTAAACCAAGAAACAAATCTTCACATTTTTCAGTCTGTGAGAATCAATCAAGATGCTTTTATTAGACACGTGTGAACTTGACTCTGTTGTGACTCTGCGCCTGAGCTTCCTTCTTGTGTTACCTTGAAGCAGATGCCAGTATTTGCCACCCTGCGCTGTTCCATTCCCAAGCACCAGGTGCTTGATGTGCCATCTTCTGCTGCACAGTACACACCTGTCAGCCTGATAGCAGACATTAGAAAAAATATGCACGATGAACATTCCATCAGCATCTTCGTGGCTGTCTGAGGATGCATAGTTGGTTGTGTTCATTGATCCAAATAATTTGTTCTAAATGTTTTGAAGTAAATATATCCAATTATGTTTGTATTTTTTTGCCTAATCAAAAAATTCTTGTAGAAAAGCAGTCTGTTGGGGATACTTTAGTAGAGAAAGGGTTTGTAAAAATATGAAGATATTTCCAGCCAATTAAAAGGAGATAATTGATTAATGCTATCTTTCTTGCAACCTATCAGATGCAGAATCATATTGTCAGAGTGTTCATGTTTTACAGAAACAGAAATTTGAATTTGGCCTCTATAGTGATACATTTACTACAATGGCATAATAAAAGTGATTCTTTTTATTCTTATTTCAATAGTGTGTATTACTCAGTTGGCCCCTGTAGGGGAATAACATCTGAATCTCCACAAAGGATTTTTCATATCTGTGTTCATTTTACCAGAGGAAAAAAATATCTGTTCAAGTGCTCTGGTGCTCTGATTTAATGAAATCGAAGGTACTGCATATTATCAGAAATTTGAGTATGTTTCAGGCTGATCTAGGCACACTCCAAAAATTCTCAGCATCCTTACATATGTTTCATGTCCCTTGTACAACAGATCAAATACATTATTCAAAGCTAAGTGGCCTACATATCTGTTCAGATTCATTGCTTGCCATTTCTTTCACTTTCAGTTTCAAAGCTGAAGGACATCCCTGTCTCACAGGAGTATGCAGTGAACCCAAGTGGTTGTTTTTAAAAGCTGTTTTCCTTTGTATGTGTGACAACCTAAAGAAGAAGGTCTGTGCCATTCAACCATTTTTTAAAAACACTGGTGAGAAAGCTGCATCAGTTTTTGCACACATCTTTTTGCTTTAGGATATCAGCAGTGTAGTTGGGTTGTCACGGTCCCTGGATGAATTATTCAAGCTCTTGACATCAGAGATTTCTGCTAGCGGATTGGCTGGTGCTGGGATAATAAAATCTTTCCACAGAAAAACAGTGGGGAAGGATGATGGCAGTGAGACCAGCAGAACTGCTGCTTCCAATACAGCTGGCTTTGTCTGGCTGTTGCATCTCTGCAAGAACATATAAGGATGTTTTTAAGGTTTGGCTTCATGTGAATTCTCTGATAAGAGATGGTGGAGGGATTTTTGTAAAAGGCCTGCACTTCCAGTGAGGAAAAGAAAGCGGATCATTGTTGCAAAATTACTTCTGGCTGTATTCTAAAGAAACGCTGCACATGACAGAGGGGTAGAAGCCGCAGCAGCATCCACAGCAGAAGCAGCAGCAGCAGTGCCCATGGCTCACTATAAAGGTGCTGGTGGCAGAAATATCCTGTCATTGAATGTGCTTCCTGAATTCTTTCAGGGCCAGCAGGGTAAGTGGTGCGAATGCGGAGCTGACAGTCCTTGCCAGTGGGGAGAGCGTAAGGAACTGCATGACACACAGGTTTTGTGGGTACAGATAAACAGTACCTGTACCTGTGCAGAGAATTTAATAAATGAAAATTACACAGTTGCTTCCAGGTAAATTTGTAAAAAAGCATATTTACAGTGGAATTAAAAAAATTAATGCACTGCTTGTGTTACGTTCAGACATATATTTTACAGTGGTAAAATCTGTTCCTTTTAAGCCTATGCAAAATAAATACTAGAACCAAGGAAACTTTATTGTTAGTAGTTCCAGTCAGGCTCATAAAGAATATATTGCTCATATAAATTCCCTTGAAACAGGGTATTTAGAAGGGCTGTTTCTGCTGTTTGTTGGTATGACTGAAACTCTGTGTGTCATCTGCTCATAAAGTGTCTCTTTAGAAGCTGGAAACTGGTTCTCTGATTTCCAGTTTTTGTCAGAAGCCTGTTTCTTGAATCACCAAGATGCATTGGAACTACAAATTATGGAATCATTTTCACTCTTGGTTAGAAACCATACACTGAGAAATCTGTTTTTCAGAATGTAAAAACAGTTGTCACATGCAAAGTCAAGACACCTCACTGCCAAAAATAGTCAGTGTGAAATGAAGCATGACGCAGTATCTTAGTGATATTTTTCATAACTTGCCCATGACTGCAACAAGTAGATTCTGGGAATGTAATAAATTTTAAAAATTTATGTAATCCTGCCTGCCCAATAATATCAAAGGAAACTAAAGAATGCAAAATTATTTTCTTTGGCATAAAGTGTGATAATCTAGCAATCGATGCTGGTGAGTGTAGGTATCTTTCTTCCCCTCTGGTATTTCTTACATGTGAGATGGTATTTATATATAAAGAAAACAGTCCTGAATTATAATGCAAAAACACTTTTTGGGAGCTTGTGTATGGCCACTGACCAACTGAAGATAACATTCTGACCTATGAATTTTGTGTGGTGATTCCTGTCCCTATGTACCCTACTTGTGAAGCAGCATTGCATGAGTGTAAATTAGGGAGTTTATTGTTAGGAATGCAACAAGCTTAGTAGTATCTATTCCAGAATTTAATGGGTGTTAAGGAATATTCCATTTTAATTTTACAGGTGTGGAATAGGAAAAATGCTGTTCAGTGCTGCACAAATCACTAACAAATGCAGGAGCTAAAATTAGAAATTCCATCTGTAGATTCTGGGATATGCACATATTCTTATGAAAAATCAAACAGCAGTTGTATTTATTTGAATTTTCTGTTGGGAAATGAAGGTGTTCATTCAGAACTGATGATGGTAATAATATGATTTGGTTTTCCATGTAATAGATATTTCCTCCTATGTTTGAAAGAAAAATCTCTGTCATAAATACTTCAATACCTCTGCTGTGAAATTATTCCATGTGTCAAAACTGATTACCCACAAGAAAAGGGCAGGACTTTGTGGATTGGTTATAATGCTGTGATGCTCTTCCCTCCACTGCTGTGACCCTTGCTGCTGAAGCTGGAGGAGCTGATTCAGGAGCTATTTTTATCTGTGCATCTGGCAGCTGTCCTGCAGGGATGATCTGACTGTCAGAGAAATTCACTATAAACCAGACAAGTGCTTCCAGACAGGACTAGGGATCTAGTAAGTAGTGGTCTAGAAACTGCCTGAACTAGCTAATGGCTCCTTCCTGGCAGGATGTTTCAGGGGGCAAATAAGTTTGATAATGCAATTTCAAATCTTTAATTCAACATTCTAAACATTTTCAAATACATATTCTGAGAAGTATTTTTTCCAAGTTCCTAGCTGACTTTCTACATTCTAGTTAAAAAAGTAAAGAAAAGTTCTGGTTGCTCAGACCTTGGGTAAGTATGGTATGGATTTAGAGCTCAAATTTGTCTTGATATTTAAATTTTAAGTGGTGTCTTTCTAGTCATTAGCTTATTAAGACTTGAACTTTGCTGTGAAACTCTTCAAATAGTCAGGTATCAAAACATTATTGTAATAATATGAAATATTTGTTATGAGTATTTAGAGGCAAAATTGACTGTCTCAATAAAATATAGTGTTATTTCTGGCAAGTGCAGAATGCATTTGTTGTGAGAAGGAAATTTTACTCTTCCACTATGTAAATCTAAAAGTATCCAGTGATGTCTAATCAAACTGATTTCCTTTTATTCTCAGATGAGCAAGAGTCAGTGCAGAAGCGGACTTTCACAAAATGGATCAATACTCATCTGGCTAAGGTAACACATGGCTTTGAAACTCTTTTTTTTTTTTTGAAACTTTTTTTTTTTTTTAATCAAGCCTTTTAATCTCTACCTATGCATCTGAGGATTACAGAATATGTCAGATTTCCATGAGCAGTATTTCCTAAAGTTCAAAAAGGATCCTCCTCATCTGCACACCATTGAGGATGAATCTCAGCATGGTAGTGGTGTTGTCCAGAGGCAACCACCCAGCTACTTTGGCCAGAACTAAGGGTAGCACAGTAGCTGGTATTTCAGCCAGAGGAAACATCTGAAACTGTTTTCTGTGGAGTAGAAATGTTAGACTTATTGCAAATAATATATTTGAATAAAATTAAGTAATATCTTGTGTAGTTTGATCTGGTTACAGACGTAAGTAGTGCTTCATGAATCCAGTGCTGAATTAATTATCTGATGCATTCTGGCATTTGTCATGAAGCTATTGTTGCTTCTTCTTGATTTGAAACTCCTGGTTTTGCCTTTAGAAGAGTAAAGACTGATTTACACACAGTTTAAAAGTATTAAGCTGGAATTGGTACTAACCTTATCTGAAAACATAAGTAGTGAGATTCAGTTTGTCATTCCTGGAGTTTTCACACAACACAGCTCTTACCATAGTTATCAATTAGTCCAATAAATTAAAATTTTAAACTCCCAAGAGCAGCTTTTTAAAATGTGTATTTTTAAGCCTGAAGATTAATGATCATTAAAATTGAGTAAAGAATAGCTGTAACAGCACTGTTTTAACTTTTGTATAAAGAAGTAACAAATAATACCTCAAAAATGAGCTGAGCAAAGCAGGAAGCCCATATAAAGCTTTATTGTATGATTTGATCTGATGTGACAGTATGGTAGAGCAGCAACATTTACTTGTATTGCTGAGGAATGTAATGGAAGAACTTATTGTGAAATTAACTACACTGGCATGGTAAAATTCAACTGCGAGAACAAGGTTATCTTCAGGACTTCTTGACAGTGGATTCTCACTGGAAACAAGATCTGTCCCCATATTGTCTTTAAAATAATTTGGAAAAGGCCCCCGTGTGGGGGAGAACTTAAGCACTCCGTGTTCTGTTTAGTTCAACTGAAATGAAAAGGCATTCAGTGTTTGCTAAAGCATCAGCCAAGGGGGCTGTGAACAAGTGTCAGAGGAGAAAAATAACTCTTACTTCATGTTCATCTATTTCTTAATTGTGTTGTGTCATTAGTGATAATCTGATAATTATGGAGAAGTAGAACTATTAGGTAGGTTATCTTTATCATATTGTTAGATATTACGAGTGTGTGTGTGCATGTCATGATAGTTTCTTAGTCTACAGACTAATCACTGGGAAGACACAAAGTCTTGGGGACCGCTCCATGAAGAGATCTTGCCCTGGATTGGGATTTGTGAATGTTTCCTGCTATGGTAGACCCTTTGGGCCCTGAGGGTTCAGATTAACCTTTTGACTTGCATGATCTAGGTGTGTAGGTCCTTAATGGGCCTGATAGTGTGAAAACTGATCAACACTTTCAAACCAGGCAGTTACGCAGCCACAGCACTGACTTCTAGCTACCTGAGGAACCTTTTAATTACTTGTAGTAACTAATTTGTGTTAATTCACACTTCAGCAGGAAAACTGTCTGTGATACTTTTATTGATGGCCATCAACACTTTTGCCTCACTGCCTAAATCAGATCATCTGGCTCTGCTTCCCATCTCCGCTGTTGTGCTGCAGAAGGAGAAACACTGTACATAGAAATTAGACTCAACAGAAGTGACCCATGCCATTTGAATTCTTAAGTGTTTAAAGCTTAAGCTTTTAAAATTTTGTTTCTTCTGTTTTTGGAAATATGTAAGTGGAAATATGTTTTCTGAGTTAATTACAGCTGTAGGAAATACGGGTGGATCTCTGAAGTGCCCAGGACTCCCCTTGCACTCATGTTCTGACTTTTAACTCAAAATTTCAATATTTAGGCTATTTGAGTTTTGTAAAAGATTTCTGTGGTTTTGATTGTTTCAAAAGAAACTGGAGAGCTGTATGATGTCCATTGTCTGAAAACCTTTGAAATGTGATATGGAAAAGTCCTGGAAGGAGACCCACTCTTAGGCAGCATCATCTGCATTCTGCTCTCATCTTTGAGCCAATGAAAAGTGGAACATCTGCTAGTCTGGTACCTAGCAAGGAACACTGTGAAGTGCTGGCCTCAAACTTAAAGTAGAGAAACAGCAATACACGCTGCACCACTGCGGGGTAGAGGAGCTGGGAGTGAAGGAGTGAAGCTGAGCCAGGGAGAAAAAGGGGTAGGTAGAGGGAAGGTGATTTGAATTTTGCCTTTGTGTTTCACCATTGATCCAGAAACATTGTGCTGAATTTGACTCAGTATATGCATTCAAAATTAACAGTAACTTCATGCCAAATTGTTTCTCTATCTCTTGGCTACTCTTGGAAAACTCAAGGTTTCTTTCCTTTCATTGCCATTTTTGATAAGCTCATAAAATTATTGATAGACAAAGTAATAGGAGGAAATAAGAGAAAACTGAAAACTATAATCAGGGTATCTGTAACTCCTAACATCATGTCTATATAAAGAAATGTTTCATCATAAATGAGTCGGAGGGATTTTGAAAATAAGTACTGCATGAAACCTCAAAAGCAGGAGAAATTAATGGTTTCTTTGCAAAGATTGATGGGGTTTTACAGTAGCAATTTGAAAGATGCATTTAGAGGTAGCAAAGGAAAGGAAACTGCTCAGGTAGAGTTGTCATCCTTATACTATGTTGGTTGAGTAGAGCAAAGGAGGATCTAGAAAGGAGCAGTTTCTCACAGTGTGAGGAGTAGTGTTTTGAAAGAAATGGAAATGGAAATTTGATTATTTTAGGTAGAACCAAGACCAATTCATAGCTTAGGAACATAAATCAGGATGTGATTTATTCTAGGGTTTGCTAGAAGTAAAAGATTTGTCCTTGCTAATGTGTAAGGTTTTAGTGTATGTTTTACATCTAAAAAGTCATGCTCTAATTGAAACAGAAGATAATTCAATAACTAAGGCTATCACGTACATTTAACCAATTATTTTTGGCTATTTAATGTTAGCAATGGGTTTGAAAATATGGTTGCTAATAAATACAAATGAGCAAAACACATAAATGAAATGAGAGTATTGCTGAAATTTCTTCACCAAAACGGGTTTTCAGGCACTGGAATTGGCTGCCTATGAAAGTGGTTGAGTCATCATCCCTGGAGGTGTTTAAAAGAGGTGCAGATGTGGCACTTAGGCCATGGTTTAGTGGTGGACATGCCAGTATTAGGTTAATGGTTGGACTTCATTTTAAAGCAATTTTCCAGCCTCGTTGGTTTTATGATTCTATGCATTGAATTTTATGAAAGCCAATAGGAGAAAGGTGTGAATTTTTTATTCTCTCTCACTCTTATGATAGAATAGTACCTTTTAAAAATTATATTTTGCATTTCAAAGATGTTCTTGCACAAGCAGAGGACAGGTAGAGGACTTGGCCTCAGCTAGTTATGGGACAACTCAAAAGATGGAGGTAAAACAGCCTGGGTGCAAGCTGTGGCCTCACCCAGAGTAGGGATGAACAGGGGGGAAAGACCTGCAAGTATGCTAACTAGCAGGTAGTGTAATGCAGCTTCATTTTGGGCAAGCTGTCAGCACAAGGCTGCATCTGTCCCTCTGCTGTCTCTCTAACCCCAACTGTCTCTGTTCTGGGGTTCTGAGCAGTAATCTGGTGAGACTCATCACTTGAAAATCATGTTTTCTCTGCCAGCCACTTGCAGAAATTGGGTCATGATCTATGGAATGAATGTGGTCTATCTTCTGGCAATCCTTTTGAAATTTTGTGCATCTGTGCAGTTCTACTAATGATAAATGAGATATGCATGTGTATCAGGACAAGAAGTTTTATGATTCCATATAATTTATACATATTTCTATGGTTGTAGAACTGTCCTTCCTCCTCTGAATCTCAGCTTCAAAGTGTAGACATAATTTCAGTATGCTTCTAATCATATTTGAAGCATCTTTTTAAAATCTAAATTTAAAATACAGAACAAATTTGCACCAAATATTTCAAAAAGGCAGTATTACTTGCATTCAGGACAGCAATTACTTAAATATTTTTTCATTTCATTACCTTTGCCAATTTTTGTGATAGGGGATTAGATGAGTAAAGAGGATGAAAAATATATCACTTTCTTTAACAGCTGAAGCATGTGCTTTTTATTGCCTTTCTCACCTTTCATGAAAGTTTAGGGGAATAGTAGTTTCAACGTTTGAAACACAGACTGTAAATTGGTTTAACCCAATCAAATAACGTTTTTGCTCCCAGGTGCAGGGATAATTTTAGTGTTTGTACTCACCAAAGTATTGTTGTAAACTCACTGATAGAGTGAACAACAAATACTTACTGAAAGAAATTACTATCAATTTTGTGTTTCCATTAAGAGGAGGCACACATTAAAAAACAAAAGCAGAGGATGGATATCAACTAAAAATAAAACTACGAATGGATGAAAATTTTTACTTTTATTCATGCAATGTTTATATAATGCTGAATTACACCTCAGCATTAAGCCTCATGTTAAAGCTTTTGAAACTGCAAAATTACATCTTTCATAGCAAAGAAAGAAAGAAAAAGAAACAGGTGTAGCAAGACACAGAACTCTCACAGTGCTGTCCATGATGTTACCTTGTTCTTAAAATGTAAATGTAACTTGTTCTTTCACAAACCTCATCAGTTTTCATAATTTGAGTCTCATCCTTTTGGTCTTTTTCAAGTGGGAAAACAGAGGCTCCCATGTATCTTAGTCACTGGCACAGAAAAAAATAAGCTGCTGTCCACTTTGACTACATAGTGAGGAAAATCTGACTGGTAGTTTTCTGCTTCAACAGTTACTGTATGTTCTCAGCTAGTATTGCTATAACCTCTAATGTTGAACCGTGAATACTAAATTAATTTGTGTGATGGAATTAATCATGCAAAACTTAGGACTGAGTCCCTCAGCTTTAGTCATCAAAAAAGTCAGTAACAGCAAGGAATACGAAAACATTCATATGGATTTAGGAATTAAATTGTGGCAGAGGAGGGATCGACCTATTACAGAGTAATGGAAATTTCACATTGTCCTTGCTGTTCTCACATATATTTCCCTGCAGAGACAAATTCAGTAGTTGCATAGATTTGTTCCTGTTTATGCATGTGGATAGATTTTCATGCATTTTTTCAGCAGTTTTTGAAAGATTATTTGAAAATTAATGTAGCAAAAATAGTTTTCAATGTCTGCATTGTCATTCATTATGATGCAGATGCTGTTATTTGTATAGTATGATTTATTCATTAGAGGAGTTAAGTACAGGGTGTGAGGAAAAGATTCCTGTAGAAAAGATGCAAGTGAGAAATTAAATGCAAGAAAAAGTCTTTCAACAGAAGAGTAAAGCTTAGCAAATATATGTTTGTTCCATATCTGAAGTTCGAATTTTACAAAACGTACTTTACTGTGTATGAGGAGGAATTTCTAGAGATTGCAGGTCTACTGAAAATCTTTTTTTGAGGCTTATCAGTCAAATTTTTTTTGTATGTACCAGTTCAGTTTTTTAGGTCATTTAGAATATTTCCTGGAGACTACAGCAAATTAGACAAGTTTTAAGAGCAACAAGTTTATGCAAAGCATTTCTTCCAGAGTTCCCATTTACGCTCAGTTTTAGATACAGTTATTTAAATCAATATTTAACGTGACCAAAATATTGTTTATTAGCCTTGAAAATTCATTCTCATTTAATTCTTATTCCTCCTACAGATTACATGAATTTGCAAGTTTTGAGTGACTCCCTCTTTGGGACATGACTGTTCTTAAGTATCATTATCACTATAAACTACACCGCTGTGTTTAGATAAACTGCAATAAAGGAGTCTTTAATAGAATGCATGCAATGCAGTAGGTAGCGGATAATTTATCTTAATTTGCTGTTTTTCTTTCATGAAGAAGCTTGCAAAAAATACTGAGGCACTTGAAATCATAGTGTGGACCACCTGACAAGTTGTAGATTTAATGTCTCATTATTCATTGAAGTATATTCTGAATTCTGCCAAGAAACTTTGTTCAGAAAGTTTAAAATTGAAGGCTTTTCTTTAGTATTACAGGATAATTCTTTGCACAGGCTTTCCAACATTCAAAATAGAGTGTATTAGGATCGTTGCAGGTGATTGCATTGCTAGGGCTAAACACCTACGTGCAAAAAGCTGAAATCTGAAGTACATTCAACGTTTTAAAATAGCAAAAATTTAAGTTAATTTTCTTTCCTTGCTCTTACTGATTTACAATTAGTATTTCAGCAGTGCATTAAGGAACTAAGTGAATAGTAGTTAAGTCTGAATCACTGAAGTTTTCAATATATTCTAAGTGAATATAGCATAAAAAACCTCAAAACCTTTCTTCTCTGGAGGCTAATAAGTAATCAGTGTTCACCTTCATCTTTCACTCAATTTGACATTATATATGCAGCCAAGGAGTAGGTGTTTACCTGTTCCAACAGAAAATGTGTTAATATCAGTGGAGGACATGCTAGAAAACATTCGAGTAGCTTAAGCCATCCTGTGCAATGGTCCATTATATAATAAATAACCACGTGTGAATTTCTCAGTGCCAGCTAGTGTGTGTATCAGCACTGGGAATAAGATTGCTATCTATGCTTGTGTTAAGGAGGAGTCTATTTTTCTATATATGCCACTGGAAAGATAACTCATCCCATATTTCTGAGTGACTGAAGTCGTCATCATCATCATCATCTAAATTCCATGCTTATGTGCCCAAAGTAGTAAAAGAAAAATAAAAGGTCATTTATGAAACATGATGAGAGTATAACCTCCTTATAATTAGGTGTTAACATCCTCAGTGTAGTGTAAAACATTATATTATATAGTGTATTACTGAAAACGTTTCTGGCAGTCTGTATAATTAACAGAATTTCCATATTAAAAGGGTCTTATACAGGGGATCTTGTGACACAGGTATTGTATCTACCTTCTGTTCCAGTTTTGATGGTGTAAGATCCATAGTGTGTGCTGCTAAACACTGGCACTTTTTGTAATTATGCCACCTTCCAGCAACCAAAAGAAGATTTGAGCTTGCTGAGTTAAGGACAATTGTGATTCTCACACTTCAGAGCAGCACCTCTTACCAACTTTGGAGCTTGAAGGTTTCTTTTCTGCTTTTCATCTTATTCAGTGCTTTCTCTACAGCTGTTTTTCCCCAAACCAATGTTTGAGTTTAGTAGGAAAGTACTGTAAGTGTTAATATGCTGGGGATACTTTCACTGCCTTGCCATAGTAGCAAACCTCAGTTGGGGTGTAAATCTAGTTTTTGTAGCTTCTGTCAATACCACTGAAGGGTGGTTCAGGGCAAGAGTTTGGCTTGGAGGATCAGAGGTTTTAACTATGGAGTGAAGCTATACACTGGGGAAACCAGAAGTGCTTCCCAAACTTACTTTGTAGATGAACTTCAGATGACTTTTGGCTTCATGTTGAGATGAGAAAGATTGTGACCTCTGCCTCGATTTGTGAGTAAGGATACCAAAGCACACGAGTTAGAAGGGATCTGTGTTATGCTCAGAAAGCTTGTCTGTCAAGCACATTATGGGCACCAGTATCACAGGGTACTGTAAATCTCACCCTTCAATATAAATGTATTCTAAATTGCCCACTGTGAGAAACCCATCTCCCTTCATTGCTGTAGAGTCAATTTCAAGAGACAAACCTCACTACTGGAGCATTAGGGTAGGTGGTTTTCTCAGGCCTTCACCTTCTGTTGGATTAGGATGGCAGCTGCTGTAATCCTCTTGTCTTTATGACTGAATTATTTTAGCACATAATTCTTCACTGTTTTGTCATGTGGTAATACTGATAAAACCAAAGCTGTTCCAAGCTTCAAACAGGAGATGATAACATAGAAGGTGAGGAAAATTAATTGCATTTGTGTCAACTGCCTGTGATGCAAGACTGGGGCAGATTAATCTTCAGTGACCTGCTTGCTTCATTGATTTCTTTGGTGTTATATTAAGGAAGAACATGAGCAAAGAAAGAACATTATCTATTGCATTGCTAGGAAATAAAAAAGGACTATGACTAACTATACCCTCATAATGAGTTGTAGTGCTGCTTTATTTAATATACATGAGAAAATAGGCTCTTCTATTAGTGTGACTATTGCACCATGTCAAGTCTCAGATGAAGTCTACTTCCAGCAAAGGAGTTCTTCTTTCACTTTATGCCAAAATTATAATGCATTGAAATACTACTTTATCCAAGCTGAACATTTTTTTTTTTTGATTTGGGGAGACAGATTCTTTTTTTTTTTTATCCTGATTTGTTACTGCATTTTTATCTTTTCAAGAGCAGTGTTTCATTTGTTAGATTCATATTTTCAAATCTCTATTTCTACACAAAAATAATAGGTAATATGTTGTACAAGCACTCCTTTCAACAAGTACCACAAAAGTAAATTACTAAACCTTAAGTAGTTTCAAGAATTTTGTAGTTTCATTGTAATTTTAGTGAATTAGCAGATAGTAGTAGTGTTATAATTATTTTTATTATTATCATTTTTATTATTGTCATCATGATCATCATCATGAGGTATATGAATTCTCACAAGGTGATGGAAGCTGGAGGATGCCTATTATATTTGTCAGCTGGACCAAGTTTCAACTTTTTGTTTCTGAGAGTCATTTTGTTATCATTAAACTATTGACCAGCTGAGAGCTGTAATTCCACAAAGTGGGGTGCATTTAAGAATACAGAGTTTTCTTATGTGACCTTATTATTTAAAATTTCTAAATTATCTTCTGTTTACATATTTTTGAATGTTGTCATTGTTGTTCTTGTGAAGGTAAAGACATTTGGTAAGCAGTTTGTCTTAAGTAGGAGCTGAGGCACTGCTGACAGCACCCGAAGCCTGCAAGGCTGAAGGAGAGAAAATACAGCAGCTCAGTGTAACAACTGTCAGCTGTGAGAAAGCGGCAGCATCGCTCAACCTGCTTCACTACTCTGGGGATCTTCCCTTCATACAGCTCCTCCTATTGCTTGGACTGAGAGAGTGAAATTTCTGTGAAATACTTAACACAAGGGAAAATAATCTTTTGGATTGAAGTGTAACTATAATAGTACATCCCTAAGTTGTGCATATTTTGTAGAACCAGAGGCAGCTGTTGGTGTGTTTCTCTGCTTGTTGCAGGGGCCCGGAGGTTTTTCCTTTGTATCATCGCTTGCAGAAATCCACAAATTGTTACAGCCCTGTGACAGAAATGTTAAGTAAACAATGTGGTGGCAAATCAGTGGTTAAAGGATATATTGACATTAAACATTATAAAACACAAAGCAGAGGACCAGCCACTCTCTTTGGGTTTCTGTTCAAGAGGAATGGATTTAGGATTTACTAGTGGTGAACCTTTATAACATCTGAAGCCTTCTCCCTTTTCAGCGTAATCCTCCCATGCTGGTGAATGACCTGTTTGAAGATATCAAAGATGGGGTAATGCTAATTGCCCTTTTGGAGGTCCTTTCAGGGCAGAAGCTGGTAAGAACTTTCTTCCTTCTAAATATACAAAATAGTTGCATGACTTCTGTGGGATACAATTTTCTAACAAGTTTCTATATTTCTATACCGTAAAAAAACTTACTCCTTCATAGGAAAATAAGTTTTCCACTGAGTGGATTATCTGATTACAAAGCATTATTACGGATTATTACAGACATGCTTGATTCTACGCTTTTTTTTAATTTTGGCATGTAGCTCATAAAAATTTCTTATTTATATTAGTCTTTGCAGTTCATCTACGGGGTTTTGCTGCTACAACACAATTAAGGTCTAAACTGCAAGTTATTTCTATGCACCTTGGAAAAAAAAATGAGACTTTTTTTGTTAAATTTATGACTTTGTCTCAAGAAAACCCCGTACAAGTGCCTCAGATTTCTTGTGGGCTTATATCCATTTACCTTGACAGTGGCTCTGCTACTGTAAATAACCTTAAATTATGCCAAATAGCTTTTTCACGGCCAAGTTATGTGCAGAGGGGACAGTGTGCACACAGCAAATAGACTGTCTCTTGGGAGGCAGGCTAGTTTTGTGCATGGAGGAGAAAAATGAAAGGATTTTAGGTGAAGGCCAAACCAGCATACAGATCAGGTGGCAACATCTGAAGAAGCAGTGCAGTCTGTCCTTCAGCCGGCTCCAGGTGTTACAGGTTCCCTCACATGCAGACAGTTTGCTCTCCTTTTCATACTTCACCTCTGTTTTGATTGTAGGTGAACCCCAAAATTAGGCAGTAAATCAAACTGCAGAAGCGATTTTACTGTGAAATGGGATAAAGCTGTACATCTGAGTGTGTTTCTGCTCCATTGAAATACATCCCTTTCCTGAGGCAGAAAGCCTCCCTCTTGTGGCAAACCAGAAGCAGTAAAACAGGAAAAGAATTTTAATGATGGCACCTGTTACAGTGAAATTCGCTGGATTGTATCCTGCCTATATTAATTAGGGAAAGACAAGAGATATTCCAAAACTAGAATAGTGTCTGGTGAGCTTAAAGGTTATGTATATGATAACCAGCATATGATATCTTGTGGTAACTACAAGAGGGATCCAGAATTTGTAGTAGGTCTTTGTTAAAGCCATTTGTAACATCCTGAACGGGAATTTAAATTACAATGGTTACACATTTGCATTACAATATAAAATTCCGTAGGGAATTTAATTCCACTATTGAGCATTAGAAAACTAGCATATGTTCTTGATTGAATTTAAAAAATTCTGTCTTTTTTTAGCCCACATGTCCCAAGTTCAGCAAAATTCTTTGTTCAGTGGGAATTTAGCTGAGGCTTTAATTGCCAGTAAGGTACAAGATAGATGGGATGAAGATTCTTAGGTAAAATATCTTCACTGCAGAGTGATTTTTAAAAATAACAACCACTTTGACTTATACATTGCAGGCAAAAAAAAAAATCACTGAGAGAATGTTGTCTTCTCTGAAATGCATATATATACACACACACACACNAATAGTAGCAATTTTACATTAGAAGACCAGTTCTCGGATTTAATGATGTTTATGGACTGAAGCCAACAGTTTGTATCCTGAGATTAAGACATATGTAACTTTTCTATGATGGAGTTATCACACTTGTGTCCCCTGTGTCTGTCAGTCCTCCCTGTGATGCATAGCCGAAGAGACAATTCAACAATTTCACTGTTCCAAGGACCATTTTCACAGAGGCATTGACAATAAATCTGGAAGTTCAGTTTTTGAAGCAAACTGACATAAATCTAATTGAAGTTTAATCTGTATTTTTCTCTTTAAGCCTTGTGAGCAGGGACGTCAGCTGAAGAGAATTCACTGGGTTGCCAACATTGGCACAGCTCTTAAGTTTCTAGAAGGTAGACGGGTAGGTATGGTCACACTTAGCCCTGGTTTTACTTTTGTTTTTCTTTGTCTCCATAAGGATAAGATTTGTATCCACCCATCTGTTTTTATTCTCCAAAATTTGAGCTATATATGCAGTCTTCAGTTTCTACACAGTGCCTAAAAGCTGCTGTAAAGTAAAAATTTTATGGTCCAATACTAATATATGGCAATACATAGGGTGAAACTTGTCTTTTTTTTCTTTTTAATTAATAATGAATCACCTTGGAGGATTTCCTTTTTTTTTTTTTTAATGTGCTTATTGGCTCCTCATGATCTCTAATTCTCTGTTTCAGTTCTCAGCAAAGAATGAGCTTTAATGCAGGAGAGACACTCATTTATAATTTAAAAAAATTGATTTCTGGTTTTCACTAGCTTTTATGTTCAAAAACCTACTCCCTGAAATTACAGATATGAAAATTTAGGGCAATATGACCCCTTATTAGCTTGCTAGGACTTCAGACTAATTCCTGGGTTTATTCTGGTACAGTCAGTGGCTGTTTTAGAAAAGAAAAAAAAATTCTAAATTTAGCAAAATAAGAACACTTAAAACTTCATTTTGATCTAGCTATGCATTTCTACCTTTTTTATTATTATTATTTCTACCCTTTTTCTTGACTTTGCTCTGTACTGTAATGACTCAGATCTGGGTTTTTTCATTAGATCATAGGTCTTTTGTCCCCTAATTTCTGCATTTTACTTCAATTTTTGTCAATGCAGTTGCTACACCTGATGAATTTTAGGTCTCCACAATGCTGTTTTCTGGGAGTTGTTGGATTGTGGCAGTCTTTCCATCTCTTTGACTCTCTGACATCTAGACCTGATTACAGTTATGTTATATGGGAAACAATCTTAGCAGATGCCTGTAAAATAAATCTAAAAGAGAACTTTTTAAAATTGAAAATGTGCAACCAAAGCAAAGACAAATATATTTCTGAAGGAAAAGTCCACTTTAGCTCAGAGTTTACCTGTTTGAGGAAGTATAGTTTATTAATACAAAGCATAAGAGAAAGCTGGGGGGAAAACACCCACGCTTCCTCAGTTTCCATGTCACAGCGTGGTGACATGATCCCAGCCTGGATCCCAGAAATTCTATAGTAGTGCAGCTGGGAAACTGGCCCTGACAAGGATAAAGAGAGAGTGCCAGAGCACTGTGTTTTTCCTTCTGATATCTCAGTATTTTTGTCCAGACTTGTCTTAAGTCTTGTATTAATGTCCCAGATTTTCTTCTAGAGAGAATTGGAAATATGCAGGGTGTCAGGTGTATCAGGGTGGTTAATGGCAGTGTTCCATAAGCTGAATCCAGCCTAAAGGATGCATCTATCCAGCCTGTCACCCTTCTGCTCCCATAGGAGGTGGGGATACTCTTCAGACAACAAATGCCCCTTCAGCAGCTGGAAGCCATCCCTTGGCTGTACTCAAAGGGCAACAAACACAGGCAGGATCTCCTTCCTCTCTGGGCTCTCCCATAAATAAACCTTATTACACATATGTTGCAAGAGGACACGAAAGAACGACACTCACATCAGGTTGAAGTGAGGAGCGAAAGAAGAAGGGTTTATTATGATTTGGGGTTTAAATAGGATTTGGAACTTGATCAAGGATTGGGAGATGAGAGGACCACCTCTCTGACCCCAGTCATCAACTCAGAAGTCCATCACAGAGAGGGATGAGAAAACAATCTAGTTGTTTATGTTACATACGTGAGAATCTCTAGTAGAAATGTGTAAACAATTAGAAGGCTACAGGGCAACACACATTAATTCAATTTCCTGTTATCACTGTCCAAAGAGACCTGCTAATACTCCTGTTACACTACAAACTGCAGTTCACAATTATCAGATACTATCCTGGACAAAATTTGTTTTCTCGGGGTTCTGAAAAGCTTGTTTTTGGTTCTTGATCCATCTTAATGGTGTATAAGATAAAGGTAACTCAATAACCAGACTAGATAGGCTGTGCATCTGTGAACAGTAGCCTAATCAGAAGCTTTAGATGAGTCCCTGTAAATTTTTCAGTTTGTAATAGATACTAAAATAACCTCACTTTCTTAAAAAAAAGAAAAGCTTTTTGTGGAATTGGTCCAGCTGAAAGAATGAGGTATATGTTTTTAAGATAGAGAATAGAAAATTTTCCTTATTGACTGAACTAGTAATGTCAGTTTTCCTAGAGTTTTGTCGATCGGTGGAGAGGATTGAAAATGTAAACTATGGGGATTTCTACTCTGCCTCTTCCAAAGCAGCCTGTGCAGGTTTAATTCGGAAAAAAACTTAAGAGGTCTGGACAATGTTTTGTTTGCACTTAACATTATCTAGCGGATTTCCAACTGCTGATTCAGAGAAATGCAGTCTTTTCTCTGTTTTGGAGGGACAAATGAGGTCACTTGATGTCGTTCTCCATCTTTTATTTATATTGTTCACCAAGGTTTTTCCACAACCTTTGTCCTTGAACAAGCTTGTAGTAGATGGGCACTTTGGGAGTCATTCATATTTTTATCATGATTGGTGTCTGATTCTTAGTTTTGCTGAGGAAATAAATACTAACATAGTTGCAGACTTTCCATACTATTTGTTTTGTTTCATTTCCTCGAGCATTTATCTACATGTTAGTTTCTTTATCATATATTCCCCTCTTTATTTCCTTCTATCTTACAAACTTCTTTTAGAGTGATATTTTGTTCAGACTCTAGATTAGCAGTTGAGAGTTAATAGTCATAGAATCTGTTCTAATTTCTGTTGAAAAACTTTATATGACCTTGGACAACTAATTTTTTCCTACTCTATTTTTAAGAGAGCTATTGTTAGGCTTGTCTTGAAGAGGGGCCTTAATCACTGGTTGTGATATCTTTTACAATAAAATGCTCTTTGCAGGAGAACCCTAGCGTTGTTTTTCCCTTTTCTTTCTTTTATGCTTTTCCCACCCCTTTCCTTTTTATATTTTTATTTTTAAACTCACTTTTCTCTTTTCATTACACATGGCTTAGAACTATATCAAGAAACCCCTGCATAATTTAAAATCTGCTGCAGAGTATGTAATTTGCTCTCTTGATTAAATTTTATTGTAAGATATGCCAAAAACGTGCTTTCTTTGCATTAAAAAAATAGATTAATGCATTTACCTAATTAATCATTTAGAAATTATTTTTGTGTCATATTTTTCCTTTTGCTTTTCATGCTAGTCCGTATACAGAGGATCTCCGGTTTGTACAGTGTTTCTAATTTTTATTTTTTTTTCTGCTTGAAATTACTTTTTCTACAAGTAACAGCATGGATTGGTCTTAAAAGTTTTCCATTATTTGCAAAACCTTTCTAAATGTGAAATTATGCTTCTCTAAATGTGAAATTGCACTATTCAATGTTTGGGTTTTTTTAACTGAGAATCTTGTTTGATTGCTGAAATGCATTTCAAATATAGAACCTATTTGAAATACATTTCATAATTGCTATCCTTTGCATGTGATAGTAACATGTTTTCTTTTCTATATAGATTAAGCTTGTCAACATAAACTCAACTGATATTGCTGATGGCAGGCCTTCTATTGTGCTTGGCTTGGTGTGGACCATAATTTTATATTTTCAGGTACTACATTTTTTATACTTCACAGTTGCTGGCTCAAACAATGGTTCAGATCATCACTTTATATGAACTGGTGTAGTTGCAGTCTTTCACCATAGCTAAGTCACTTTGTAATTTGCTGAGGATCCGGTCCTGAATAAATCAACAGCTGATGGTGGGGATGCTTCACATTGAGTAAAATTAGATACTTGTCTATGGAATAGATTGGACTTTGCCTAGAACAGAGTTCCTTTATCACTGAAACATATTATTCTGCTTTTCTCTAAAGAATACAACATAGCAGAAGAGGAAAGTAATAGAATTGTGGATTATTGTTACAAGTATCTTTAGAGACCTCAGTGGTGACTGTGCTGAGTGTCTAATTCCGGTGCACTAGATGTCAGTCAGCAATTATTTTCAAACCATACGTGCAAACATGGTGATTTCACTGGCAGATGCGGGTATTTGCAAGGATAAAATTTAGCTGTGAGTGGTTGAGAAAGGGTTGATTTGTAGAGGAGAAATCAGTTGCATTCTGTTGAAGTTAGGTGGGAGGTAAAACTGGCTTCTATATCCTGTCCATATGGGTTAACAAAGTGAGTCACTGTTCAACACTTAAAATAACAACTAATTTTATTGCTCTTTATGGAGTTCTTTGGCTCCCTTGTGATGTCTCAGGGATGCTGTTCTCCTCAGCACCAACCACTATGATACCTCAATAGTTCAGGGTTCATCAGAATAAAAGGTAGCCAGAACGATATTAACATTTTTATTTATAGCCCATTGAAATGAACAGAGAAGATTATGTTTTTCAGGTTTACTGAAACTCTACTTCTCTGCATCATTTTTGTCATTTCTTGACCTTTCCTTTAGTTGTCACAGACAGATACATAATTTTAACGTAATTGAAAGCAGGAATCCATAAGAGCTGTGGTTCTCATTCTGGCAGACTCATTCTGCGATGTGACAACTTTGGATTTTAAGAGGGCAGCATAAATAAGTCCTGCGACATCCTCTGGATATAGCTTTGTCATGTTAAAGAACCAAATTGTTATTCAAATTAATGTTCTTGAAAGAATCAAGTTAATGATTTTCATTTGATGAAAGACATAATTGCCATCCTACACGTTCAACAAGCACTTTTAATGCACTTTGTCTGCAGTACATGCACTATTTCTTCACAAGGTACCTCTGAGTAAAAACACAATTGAATTTATGCCAGAACAGTGCAACAGGAAGTAAGAAAACTATCCATGTGAGATCACTGAGGTCACTGCCATTCTTTAATTGAATGCAGCTCCTCTGAAATGAGTGGATTGTTTTATAATCTGAACTCCTATTTTGGTGATAATTTGCTATAACAAATAACACGACACACTTGCTTATTGTTCTAGCTGTAGGGTGTGAAGTCAATAATTGTTAGATGCTTAGTCCTTCCGAATTTAGGACCATCACCTGACCACATACATTAACATTTCTAAAGCTCCTGTAATGTATGTTTAAATAAAACACAGTTAATTATAGCTTTTGCCCAACTTTGTTTTGACAGTTGTATTGGGAAATTATTAAAGAAGCTGATGTGAATCAAGAAGATTATCTGCAAAGAGTTCATTAACAATTTTTCCCTGCAGATTGAAGAGCTTACAAGCAACCTCCCACAGCTGCAGCCGTTGTCTAGCAGTGCTTCTTCTGTGGAAAGTGTTGTCAGTTCAGAAACTGCAAGTCCCCCAAGCAAACGGAAGGTGGTAACCAAGGTCCAGGGAAGTGCCAGGAAGGCTTTGTTAAAATGGTTACAGTACACAGCAGCAAAGTAAGTAAACTACAGATTAAATGATTTTATACTTTAAGTACAAGATTTTTGCTCAGATTCTAAGCTCTTTCAGTCAGGGATCATCCTTTTGCTCTGTATTTATGTAGTACCTTCCTCTATATATAATTATAGACCCCCTCACCGTATTCTTTTTTGACAACTGAGGCTGCTAAATGATACTACCATACAACAAATCAAGTATTAAGTAATGATTTAGTTTTGCATGTGATCATATTTTATAGTTTCTGACTAATGAATGGGATTATCTCTGACAGAATGAGAAGCTGGAAGAGGAATTAGATGTCTGAATGACAGTGCATTAGTCTCACTGCCAAAACACTCAATGTGACACTGCCAGTACCACACTGGTTAAGCATTCCTCAGCTTGTAGGAACACTAAATTCTGGCACTTGTTGAAAGGCAAGTGATGAAAAGTTATGTATATCCTTCTGCAGTTTTTTGATTAAGTGGAAATATTAGTACACAAATTGCCCTGAATCCTCGTTCTTCTTAATCCAGGTTATTTTGGAGTTATTTCTTGCTATGTCTAGTTAACTTAAGAATTTTTTCCTTTATTCTGTAAGATTATCCCATGCTGTTTCAGCTTTCAAGAAGACATTAACCCCCTCATAAATTATATCAAAGATACTATGGTAATTTGATAGCTTCCACAATAAGAAAATCAGAGGTGTAAAATAGCATGGATTTATTTGCCCAAATTAAAGAATCACTGCTGTTTGAAAACATCAATTGTGCAAAATAAAGAGGATAAATGGTGAGTTATTGAATGGTGCCTCAGAGAAAAGAAATGCAATTGCAAAGATTCAGACTGATGCAGGGGTAGAGTACAGTAATTTATAGTCCAGTGCAGTGTAATTTGAATTTTCTTCCTTTGCATTGTTGTTGGTAAGACATTGGCAATGGAAAGTGGTCAGCTTCTATTTCCAGACATGCAAACAATCAAAATGAAAATAGATTCATAAATTAAACTGTCAGTGTTATTGTGAAGAGTCAATAAAATATGTTGAAAGAAGCCAAGTGATACTTAGTGGTACAATTCACCTAGGCCTGCTTCACACTGTAGCTTGCAAGGACTACTTCCTTAAAGTCAGTGAAAGTGTTTCACTGATCACAGTGAGATTTGAAATGAAGCTTTACTCTGCTACTGTTGCTTGAACCTGCCAATGGTGAGACTACCTTAGGATATTAGTGTCCTGAAAGGATGCTTGCTTGCTCAGACAAAGTTAAAAAGGGTCTTGCTGTCTGTGGATCACCATACCTTTCAGAATTACTGGTAAAAGAAGCAGGGATTTGGAAGTTTGATTCAGTTCTGATTACTTTCCTATTGTATACTGCTGTTTCTGGATTATTTGTGTTTATTTTTTAGTGGACATACTAAGTGTTCTGGGTATATGAAATTATAGTGTCATTCATGCTTTTAATAAGAACATAGAGAAATTTTGTGTGTTATAGTTTCCCTTAAAAAGCAGTGATGTCACTGTTCATGCTATCATCTTAAAAAAATAACTGCTTAGCAAAGGACTTTTTGAATTTTGTTTGCTGATGATACTGATGTATCTAATTGGACTGCAGCAGTTTTAATGGAGTGAGATTTATAAGGAGAGATATAATAGTGAATGTAAGTGTGTACATCCACAGACTCTGTGTGCGTCATATAACAACTTGGAGAACTTTGGGCACTCTGTTCCTCATTGCTTCGTGGCTTATTGGCACTAGCAAGCCCACTGGAGACAAGTACATCATTTATATGATAAAAAACCCCTTGTATTTCCATAGGCAGAAATGAATTTATGCAGTGGATGGATGGAGCTGTAGTTGACCTGACTGGGCATTACAGGAAAAAGTGGTTTAGGTTTAACGATGGCTAACCGTTGGGTAGAGCATTCATGTCTCTCCCTCTCTGTTTCATGTAGTCCCAATGTTATTAGTAACTTCTTTCCTTTTCATATTCTTTAGGCAAGTTGGAATTGAAATCAAGGATTTTGGACAAAGTTGGAGGAGTGGAGTTGCATTTCATTCTGTTATTCATGCTATCCGCCCAGATTTAGTGGACATGGAGAAAGTGAGGGGAAGGTCAAATAGAGAAAACCTGGAAGAAGCCTTCACAATTGCAGAAGCAGAACTAGGAATCCCAAGGCTCCTTGATCCAGAAGGTACCTAATGCATAGCTGAAAAAAGTTTTAACTACTTGTCATGTCTTAAGCCAGATGTGCTAGTTCATAGTGTTTGGACATTTAAGCAGCATTTTATGCCATTCTGCTAAAAATTTAATTTTCCATGTTTTATACTTGCCTAGATGTGGATGTTGAAAAGCCAGATGAAAAGTCTGTCATGACCTATGTAGCCCAGTTTTTGAAGTACTATCCCGATCCTCATCATACAGTGACTGATGTGCCAGAGAATGATGTAAGTTTCTCTTGCTTAACTATTAGAACAGTTTATAACAAAATGGGGGCCTTATAAATACATTTTATAGCTTTCTTTTAGTTTATTACATTTCCTTTTGATGAATAGTTCAAGTGACAAGGAAGCACACTAAGAAAATTGGGAAAGATTAGCCAAGAATAAGGGAACAATTCTTGCAGATGTTTAGTAGGTGGAGAAAATAATGTGGTGATCCTGCAGATATTTTCCTCTTTTTAGGAGTAGCAGGAGCAAAAAATAACACTAACAGTTGTTGTAGATAGTAGCAAACAAATGGATCCTAAAGTTCCTTAACAGATTTTGAAGCATAACACCAATGATATTGTAGTAATTTGTTACCTGAAGCAATGTGTCATTTATGTTTCTATTACATTGGGTTTCTGAATAAGAACAAGAATGGTCCAAGATATTACTTAGGTACAGTCCTTGGGCTTTTATGCTTGAGAGGCATTTACAATTTTGGCAGAAGTTCCTTTCTATTTCTCACTGATGTTTAACTCTTTGCTGTAAGGAATTGTTTTCAATTGTGTTTTTTCATTGTAATTGGTTTTGTGTATGCTCTAGTGCACTGGCTTTGCACTGAAAAGGCTATGCTCGGTGATGCCAAGTTATCATGACTCACTTCCTAGTGCTGATTTGCTTTCTTCATGGCAAACACGGGAAGCACTGCTGAGACAATCTGCTCAGCCCCAGCAAGAGAGAAAGAAGAAGTGATTTTTATCAGTGTTTCTCTGCATTCCCTACAGAGGCAGAAAGGAGATTTCAAAGGAGCGATTCTCCTTCCTTACGCCTGTGTTAGGCTAAGGCAGCTGTAACTTTGCTGTTTGATTCCAGTGCCTGAGCCCTGGAACTTATCCTTTTCCTTCCTGCAACATTAATCTGAGTACATCAGTGTACTGAGCCAGTGTCTCAGCTTCCCACTGGGCAATGAAGAGGACTGAGTGAGCACTGAAGCCTCATGCTGTGGCCTGTTCAGACTGAGGCAGTCCTGCCTTCCTCACACCATGGCACCCAGGGCAGCTTCTTCTGCCAGCAGCCTTGGCCAGGCCTTCTGCTATGCTGGGGTTAAGTTTTGAGGAACAGGCTCACCACCTTCCCCCGAGCTTTATGCCGAGACAATGCAGGAGAATGCAGGATTCAGCCATTCCAGGCTCTGCCTGTCTCTGGCTGCGCCCACAGAGATGTTAGCACACAAGTTATTAAAGGGCAAATAATGAGTTGCATCCAGAATTCATGAATTCCTAGGAAACAGAACACAAATCAATTTGATGTGCTAACAAGCTGATCTCAGAACCACTTCCTCTTCTTAGCTATCACTAAGGTATTCCACTAGCAATCCACATAAATTTTGGTAGAACTGCTGACCCCTTGCATGTCACACTACAGAAACCAGTAACTACCAGACTTTGAGAAAAAGTAAGGGTTTGACAGTGCACTAAATTTCTAAGGTCATCGTTCTTTGTTTTCTGGAGGAAGAACAGTATTCCTTTTTACTGTCCTGGAGTATCCATGTCCATCTTTACATTATTTGGTTAGTTTAGTTACTTCAGACAGGATTCACCTTTAAAATCTAAAAGCTTACAACACTCCTCCTGTAGTCAGCAAGAGATAGACACTTTCCCAGATGGCAGCATCTTTCTTAAGACAGTGTCCTACACAAACAATCTTCTGGAAGCCTGTGTTGCAGAGCATTTTAACAGAGATAGAACAGAGTCAGATTAATCGATCCCTTAGGTAATGATAGATAAAACATTGTTGACAGTTGATTAAAAAGCTTTTTGTTTTCTGACCAGTCTAGCTTCTTATTTTTAGCCTCTCTGTCTGCCTGCTGAAATATAGTCTAAAGAAATATTTATCACACAATCCAGGTACCTAGGAGAGATAACCTTTTAAGACTCTTGTCACCTGAACTATGAGGATTTTTTATTGGAGTAATCCTAATTTCTTGTTTAAGGTTATATTTTACCTGACATGTGTTAAGTGCCTGCTGTAGAATAAGTTGGACAGTAAATACTAGATACAACTGTTTTATCTATCTATCTATCTNNATCTATCTATCTATCTATCTATCTTCCAAAGAACTGAAAAGGGACTATCCCAGCTGCAGTTGCCTACATTTAGCTAGAAGTATCGTACTTCAGACTGGACCGTGTCTGGGTGAATTTTGACAGGGAAAGGGAGGCCAAGAGGAGATTTTTGACCCTCTTCCCCCACCCTCCACCCAACTCAGCTGGCGCTGTTTCCTTAAGATGTGTTGTCCATACAAATTCCTGTTCATCTTCCCTCCTGATTCAATGCTCAGTTTATAAAGAATTTGCATTGGAAGAAGTGGAGTAATGATTGAAACTTACTCCTTATTTGTGGTCAGAGGGAACAGCAATTTGCATGTACATTTCCAGAATTAAAAGGGGTCTAATCTCTCATGTATGAACCAACTATGAACATGTGTGAAGTTGTATAGGCAACACATCTCAAAGAAACACAGTTACTCTAAGGTAAGTAATTATTTTTCCAGATAAAATAAATCGTGTAGTGACTAGCAATCTGGAAATAAGATCTAATATGAAAACTACTTCACTAGATGTTATACAGACACATGAGCTTGATAATAGTTCTAAGTACATCTTGTATTCCTACATGTATGGCTCTTACTGTTCTCTCTGGACTTTCTGCCTGCTTTGCTTTATTTTATTTTGCTTCTTTTTTTTTTTTTCCCCTTGCTTCTCGTTTTCCCATTTGTTTCATATTGCTAGGAACTTCAAGAAATCCCAACTTTTGTCATTTCTTTTATGAAATTTAAGGTAAGGGTGTATGCTCAGAATAATTGCTTGAATTGGACTTTTCATGGTTATTATCTTTTTACATCCTGCACTTATTTGACTTTAGATTTTGGGGGGAAGGGGGGATTAATGTACATTAGTTTGCTAACCTTATCTTACCAGAAAAGCAATAGATTAATTAACGTCTGCTCTCTTACATGAGCTGACCCTAATAGCTTAACACTTAATTTTGCAAATAACTTAACAGAAGCATTATAGAAAAGCAAGTCAACATTCCTAAAATAAATCACAGACTGTGCTTTTGGTTTTCTTAAGTATAGATATAAACATGAAATAAATAGATTGTAGTTTGGTGTTTCTACACATCTAATCTCATTTTAGATGGATATTTTTATATGTCTTTAGGTTTATAGAGTAGATGGTAGAGTGTATGATTTTGTAAGTGATGTGTGTGGCTTTTGGGTTGGGTGAAGAGTGTATTTATCTGTAATTGCATCATGGTCTGCTCCTTTTTCATCTAAATTATGATATTTTTAACGTATACTTTTTTAACCATCCTAGACTTTTAGATGCTTCTAATTTTCTACTATTACTTGTATTAACTAGTATTATTTGTAGTATTAGAAAATACTAATTTTATCGTATTAACTGAGAGAAGTTCAGAAATCTAACATAGAATATATGAAATGAGCATTCAGAGGTGAAACTGGAAGACTGCAGAAGTGAATATATTCTGAAATAAATAGCAGTTGTCACTGCAGTCAGTCAATAGTTTATAGTTTGACCTGATCCAATGAATTGCCTAGATTCCACATTCTTGGGGTTTTTTTTGTTGGGATTTTTTTTTTTTTTTTTTTTTTTTTTTTTTTTTTTTTNCTAAATAAATATATAAAATAGATTGGTTTAAAGTGACTAGGATCAAGGGTTCATCTTTATCTCACATTATGTCTATCTAACTAGTGATGCATTGAAGCAAAGATTTCTACTGATAGCAGAATTACTCCTATGTTCTCAATCCATTCAAGCAAGTTTGGGCACCTTTAGTGGGACTTTGTACATCCTTAGCCTTACACAGCCCCATTGCATTGCTTCTTAAGCCAGAGGAGATTTGAAGTGGTAAAAGCTCTGCCGATTTCCTTATCATGGTATAAATTGCTGTACTTAAAGCTCACCCCCTCAAAGTATTTCTGATGTAAAGTCTTTCTCTTCTGGTGCTGTGATGAGCAAGTAATACAGAAGATAATCCTGTCATCTCTGACATTTTTATGCCAGCAGAGTTCCCCAGTGTAAGAGGAATTTCCTGAGCAGCAGCTGCAAAAATAGCTACTTCTGAGCTTTTCCAGGGATTTAGTCTACTTCTGCAGATAGTCATTAATAGTTCCTCCCTGAAGGTGATGCCTGGCTCAGCATTCCCCATGTGTCTGTGATACTGCTGTCAGGGAGTGAGTTTCAGTAACATGTATATATGTCCCCAATAACACTTATATATATATAGATATAAGCCAGAGTTTTCAAAATGAGCAGTCTCATCAGTCAAATTTATGCATTAACGTTTTTGAAGGAACTTTATTTTCTTGGTACATATGCAATACAATGGTTCAATGTCCCTGAAAAGCAGAATTAAAGTTTTTTTGGATTTAAAAGGTAATATTTGAAAATTCTATTGTGTCTGTGCCTGAGAATTTGAACAGTTCACCTTGTTTATAATTAAGTGTTAGAGAATTAAACAAAATACTCCTTTTCCAGTCCATAATTAAGATTCTCATTCTATTTTAAGCTCTTCAAACCCTACAGTATTCTGTATTATGTAATTTTCAAACTAAATCTGGTGTATCAGTTAATAAAATAATGTTTTGATTTTGAGTCTGGGCTGAAAACTTTCATTTCAAATTTAAAATACACTCCATTATCATATCAGAACTCATAAACACTTCTCTCTAAATACCTTCTTTTATGTTCCTTGTCAGCAGACTACTCCAGTTGTTCATTTCCACAAATCTGTGCATATTCATGGAATTGTGTAAGGATAAATGAATATTTTAAAAGCTGCTCAGAAGTAGCATTCTGAGTGAACAACAGGATTTTAGATAAATTCAAATAAATGGATCAGAGATCAATGGTCCTCATGCCGGAGAAAGCACAAATAGTTGTATTTATTCTAGATAACTTCTTTCGGTGGTTTATCTTCTGATCTGTGTGCTGCTTCAGATGTGCAGACTTTAGAAGATAGTTTACATATCTGCAAGAATTTCCTTTTGATATTTTTCTATTAAGAGTAAGAATACTAGGCACTAATGAAAGTCTTTTTTTAAGAATGATAGCTCATTAAATCTGGTGGGTGTTGATGACAAGTGCTTTGGTGTCTAAGAAAGTGAATCTCTTCTTTTGATTACCTAAACTGAGTCTTGAAGTGCTTTAGCATCAACCAAGGACCACAGAATCTAATTTGCAGTTGGTAAGTGAGGTACTGAGCTGGAAACCTGTGGAAACATATGAATAAATAACTGAACGATTCATTGTGCATTGTTGCACAGCGTAATTTCTAGCATCCAGTTAGGTGGTTGCTGAAGCACCTACATCTTTTGCAATTAACCAGATTGATAAAATTTGCCTAAATAAATAGTTTTGCAAAATGCAGAGGGCTAAATGCCACCAGTTAATTTAGTATCAGAGAAACCATATAAGGTCTAAGAGTGGTGAGGCTGTTGCTGTGTTATCTTCAGGCACCATAGAGGTGTTGGAAATCCCAGAGATACTCTATTTCAACAGCATTTGTTCAGAATGGGTTTTAGCCCATATTAAAGTTTTAAACCGATGAAGTAATCTTGCAAAATACCTGCTTTGCTCAGATTGCTGTATGAACAATTGCAAGCATATGGATGCTCCATCAAAGTCTTACCTTAAGGAATGTGAGGAATATAAAACAGTGGTTTATGAAACTGAATTTTATAGTGTGAATTATACAGAGCATCGGGGCACACTTGTTCCCTTCATGACTTCAAAAATATCTTACTGAAATTTTCAGTTGGTAAGATTGCTATAGGATTTTCAATCCATTAAGATGCATAGTTTAGTATTGCTTTTATGGAGCTGGCAGCTAAATGCTTGTTGCAAGAGGACACGAAAAGGAGGGCACTCACCCATCAGCTCGAGAGTGAGAAAAAGAAGGGCTTTATTTTGGGAATCTCAATTTATAGGTTTTGGGATTCGGTCAAGGATTGGGGGACGAGAGGAGCACCCCTCTGACCCCAGTGGTCAAACCAGCAGTCCGTCACAGAGAAGAATGCGAAAACAATCTACTTTGTTTATGTTACAATGCGTGAGAACTCTCCAGTCCAAGAATGAAAACAAGCAGAAGGCCGAAAATCAGGGTGACAAATGCTAACAGAGATCTCAATAGTCTAACTGAAGTTATGGCTTCTTAAGAATAGAGCCAATTTAATACCAAATTTAATACGAAAGTGCTTTTATCATGGCTGAATATGTTAAGATGCTCTCTTCTTATATTCTAAAGGTTGGATTTGATTATCTTAGAGGTCATTTCAACCCAAATGATTCTGTGATTTTCCTCCTAGGGCGATAGTCATGAATTTGCTGGTTTTCTTAAAGAACATTGATGTTATATTCACACACACAGACTAGAAAAATCGAAATTTTATACTCCTCTATATTTAAATGATTTGAGAATTTGGAAGTTCTAGGAGTTTTGGCTTCTTGGGGACACCATGTGTGCTCAAGGAAGGCCCAGTATTACAGGTGGCTGGAGCAGGGAAGTGTTATATTTGCCCTGTACTGTTTCTCAGGTATCAGCCTGTGTGTGTCAGATGACAGGAGCGTGAGCTACAAAGAATTTTGTTTCAGCACAGCTGGTCTAACAGCATGTTAACCTCACTGCAACTACCTGGCTATCAGGATAACTGATAATTACAAATCTGTTGTGCAAATTATGTCCAACCAACTACCACTGCTCTGAGTAGAGGATCAGTAAAAGAATTAGTAGAAATACATCAAAGATTTCTTTCTTATCTGAGGAACCTGTCCTTTCCTTGGCTAAAATGAAGCAGTAGCTTTATCTTCTAAAAATTATTAAGGGGAAGTTACATGTTACATATTTTAGGCAGCTTTCAAAGAAAGGAACTATAAATTGGCTTCTTTCCCCTGTCAGCTTTGTTTCTTAAAAGACAGTACTTCGTTACTCAAATTCAGGCAGTGACTACTCTTTTTTTGTCCCATGGTCTAGTTTTTCTTCTCTCAAGTTTGACTCGTTTTAGGCAATTAGCTTATATGATGAGATGTTGAATTTGTTCACTGTAATAGACAAATTTGTTGTGTATCTACTTCTGACAAATTTTACACTAATAAGGTTTCTTTGATTTCAAAAAGTAGCTTCTGATTAACAGCCGACACATCTGGTTCATTGTTTGGAAATCTGAAATGGACACTTGCATCCTACTTGACCAGCCTGCTTACATAGTGCATAGAATCCTTTCTATTTCCTGATAACATTTTGCTTATAACATGCTCACGGACCTGAGACTTCCTGTGAGTGTTTTTCTGTCCACTGCCAGGTCACTGAAATCTGCAGAGAACTTTGCAGCTTTAGAGTGCTATGAAAGACTGAAAGTCTGAAAAGTGTTTACCACTAAAAGTGGTAAACTATAAAACAAATATACTATAAAACAAATACACTTTTCTTCCAAGCCATAAAAGGGCATAGAAAGAAAATAAACTTAATATACTTTGGTTTTCTTTCTTTCTTTTCATTTTCCGTGTTAAAATATTCTAAATATTTTGCTAACTTCTGAACTTCGAGCTTGATGTCAAGGATTACCCTGAAGTCAATCAGACGATAACTTTTCTTTTCAGCAGTAGCAGACCAGCTAATAAAAAGGTGGTAAAAGACTAAAAAATCCTCTCCTGTTTCAGCTCAAATAACTTTTACTGAAAATTGACTTTGCTAATCTTTTGAAGATGAAAATTAGTTATTAAGATATCTTTAAAGAACTTTGTGTTAATTTAACATCAGATGATAACTTCTCTGACACTACCATGCCCCCATGATTTCACTCCTGTAAGACTCATATCTAGTTGCTGACTTCTCTCATACTGAGAAAGTTCTTTTCAGGTAGACTAGGTAAGAAGGTAAATGATAAGAGAACTGGGCACATTTGCTTTCACTGCAACAAAATGACTTGTTATAGAGATGTTAAATTCTGGATTATGTCTGACAACTCTACTAAAAGGCTGCAATGGATTTTTTTTTTTTTTTAATGTGTGGTTGTACTAAATCGTAGAAGGAAGACAGACTGGTGCTAAGAGACCTAAAAGTGTGGGCAGACCAATTTGAGAGAGACATAGCCCGAGCACAGGTGGCAGAAACAAGCTTACAAGAGAAATATCAGGTAAGCAGGAGGGAAATTATGTATGATAAATTCTTTTTTGTCATCATTATGTGTAACAGGTACTAGAGTATTTTGTGCAGTCTGTATGTATGAGAGTCACTATTGTGTTGTTGAAAGAAATAAGGACACAAAGTATTGTGCCTGTTACTAGTGGAGGAATTACAATGTCAGGTCCATCTTTTCTACGTAGGATAGTGCACAGATGGTTTCCCTAACACAGAGCTTTTCCCAGCAGTGTGAAGAAGGACTGTCCTAGTTAGAAGAGAGTATGTGTCTGTGCCATCCTTCCAGATCCTGCATGATTTAGCTCAGATAGGATATATGACTGAAGGTGGAGAGGACAGGACTTTTATTTTCATCCGCTCTCTCAAAGGTTAATGCCTAAATCAGAAATACAAAACTTGGCATAAATTTTCTCCTGAAGCTTGACTGTTCTCTAAATGCAGCCACTGTCCCAAGCAGCATTAAATCTAATTCAAATTTTATTTGATCAATTATTATCTCATTTCATACATGGTTCAGGCATCTGATAGCTGAAGGGAAATACAGAAGTCCTATCTATATATAAATAAAAAATGTACAAGTAAATATAGAAGTTAAATGCTACTCCTCTTTGGGAGAGATTAGGACTCCTATCAGTATAAAATTTCTATAGGTTATGTTACTCCATAAATGTTAAAGAATTTAACTGCTTCACTCTCTGGTGCAATTGATTTGATTTTCTCTTTGTGCAGTCATTTAAGCATTTCAGAGTACAGTATGAGGTAAAAAGGAAGCAGTTTGAACTTGCAACCCAGTCAGTAAGGAAAGATGGTAAATTATCACTTGATCAAGCTGTGGTGAAGCAAGCATGGGAGAGAGTTACTTCCAGGGTAAGTTGAAAATCATTGTGCTATATTTTTTTATTAAATGAAGGGTGGAATTTAAAATCATTTAAACACCTGTTTGCTATTGATTTTATTAGGCATTTGGTCCAGATTTCTGGCACTGCTGAATTGTTTTGCATTTGTTTTGAGAATATTTACTGAACCATCATCTTTAATATTGCTCAAACATAGAATATGAACTTTAAGAAAGGGACTATACTTTGAGATTTCCCTTAACTTGAAACAGTGGTAACAGTGCTCAGCCAAGTCCAAGACATTGTTGATAGAAAGAAAAGTGTGCACAATTCCGCTTCCATATCCAATGTTCCTATGTAAATTGCCAGGTATTTGAGAAATTTTAATATAATGGTTTTTAGTAAAAATAAAAAAATAAATTTGTGTAATACTGAATACTTTACCAATAAATGAGGTTTGAATTCTATTTTTGACCTATTTGCACTAGGAATAAATTAATGTTAATATTTATTATTGGAATTTTGCACAACTGAAGAAAAAATCCTGAGCAAATTATACTGTTTGACCCAAATTAAAAGTTATTAAAAAATATTGCTAGTATATCCACACTGTGTATAGCTATATCTATATATCTATATAAAATTTAATTTTTTTAAAAAAAATTTAAAATTATTTAGGAATTTTCACATAATTTTTATGTTTTCACTTCCATAACTAGCGTTGCCAGTAAGACACAGTGTTTTACTCCTATATTTTTCTCTCCACAGTCTTTTGAGACTCATGTGAACCTTACATATAGAAAGTATGTTCAAAATAGAGGTATAAAGATTTTATGGAGGAGTGTAAATTAAATAATATTGGCAAAAGAAGGTCTTGTATCCCTTAATGTGCCTATTAACTGATGAAATTCCAGATATTTTGCTTCTAAGTTGTTCCAGTTTATTTGTGATCATTGTGTAACTCAATTACCATTCAGAAAGGGAAATACATACATCAAAAAATTCTTATAGAGATTTTCTTGCGTCTGAGAATGCTGTAATTTCCAAACCCTTGTGGAATGATATACCTAGATTTATGTCTTGACTATACTCTGTTATGTGGGGGCTTGATTTTACAGTGTAAAGTCTGATTTTTATCAACGTACTTGTTTGTATTATTTAGCAAGGATGGAATTTCATTCCTTTTACTTTTATTTCCTAGATGCTTGATTGGCACATACACCTTGATAAATCCCTTCCTGCACCTTTGGGTACCATAGGTGCTTGGCTGTACAGGGCAGAGGCTGCCCTGAAGGAAGAAGTAACTATTCAGCAAGCTCATGAGGAAACAGCAAACACAATACACAGGAAGCTTGAACAACATAAGGTAGATGGAGATACGTTCATTCTGTGCATTATCCTCCATTGCTTTCACAGTTTTAAATGATCCATACTCTACATAGATAATTATTTCTACTGTCTGTGGGTTGTGTTGTCCTGTTGGTGGCTAAAGCTTGGTGTCTCATCATGGTGACTTGTACTATGATATCTATATATCTTACAGCCAATATTCAGAATTGCTTTCAAAGGTTTTTGCTTCTTCTGTCTGAAGCATACTGGGTGTTAATATTTTAATTTCTATGGTAAAATTCCGTAGGGAGCTCATAATATTGGGTGGGTTGTTCAACCAGGATGAACTAATTGGATGAAACAGGAAAAAGGGAATAAAGGCACAAAGGGAAACAAAAGGGAATAAAGGAATAACTGTCCTGGTAGTGCAGGTGAAATTCACACGGGGGAAGACAAGGAGAATTAAGTGAATTTTGGTAGTTTTGTGATGACAGATAGCATGATAGCCATCTGTGATGGCAGATAGCGTGCTGTGGAAAACAGGAAAATTTCCAGATGAATTTAAATAATTGTGCCATTATCCTTTGCTGAGTCCAAGTTCTCATTTAAGACCAAAACGGTGAGGGTTTTTCTGTGGATTTGCATAATATGTGTGAGAAAAATGTATTGGTGAAAAAATATGCTGGTGAGGTGATTAAAAAAAGAAACCAGTAAATGAAAGGGAAAAGATGGTATAGAGAAAGACAGTACTTGAGGCTGTATTGTTTTATATTGCTTTTTTTCTCCTCTGTCACTACTACTTTAAAACTTTTTTTGGTTAGTTTGTTATTTTTTGTGTTTAGGATATGGGTAGAGTTTTTTCATCAAAAAGCAAGGTTATGTAATGAAAAGCTGAGAAGTTTCATGGTCATCTGATTACTTTTTATTAGAACAATTGTAGGTCTTCTAACTTTAGTAGCAACTAATGAAATTTTTAAAAAACCTATGTTAAAATCTGTAAGGAAGATAAGGATTTTTTCAGGGGTTTTGTCTCCTGTAATGCTAAATTTCATGAACTTTATAGGTGGCATCAAATTCAGGATTCATAGGATTTGACCTTTGTTTTTACAAAAAATTAACAAGTCAAACACTCTTTTGTTCTTAGAATGTGAACACTGTAGAACTCATTTTGATACATTCATGAGAAGTACAAAAGAGTGTGCCCTAAACTGTTTTTTATTTGCATCAGAAATGCTGTAGTGAGAGATTTCCATGCCAACATATAAACTTTGATTTAGGTTAATCTGTGCCAGGGGAGTTTTCCCATGGGAGTGGGATTGAAAAAGCTTCAAGAGGAGCATATATAATTATATCTGTTCCTGGAGTTTGTTTTGTTGCTCAGATTTGAATTGATGAATCCTAATGTGCTACTGGGTAGTACCAGAAATGCATTAATGTATTTTTTTTGTAGTCCTTGTTTCCTTGTTTCCTGCTGGCTTGTTTGTTTGTTATGGATTTGTTCAGATGACATCATTGCCTCCTTTTTATCTTTGTCTCATCTGACAATGGGGTTTTTTAGTGAACTTTATAGTTTATGGCCATTTTGAATTTAGTACAAAATGTGCCAGTTTATTTGGACAAACCTCATGCAAGCAGGCAATGATTATTTTAGTTTATTTTAGTTGATACTGCTACCAAGATCCAGGAATCAAGGGCAGTGTCTATGATTGTTGAGGGTCATTTCCCAGAGCAGGATTTCATTTTATGGCAATTCTGTACCTAAGTTTTCATGAGCTTCCTGTTGATGTTGGATGAAACTACTGTGATTTGTTTTGACTCCCAGTGCGTGTTAGGGGCATCCCTTTTTGTATGGCAAGGTCTGAATGCAGCTATTTGTTCCAAATCTTTATGTGAGACTATGTCAGTCACAGGAGTTTTTGCCATGGTAAAATCAGTACATCACCTGCATCTGAGAAAGCCTAGCTCATTTGTTTTCACAGCAAGGTGTTGGCTGAAGCAGAAAACAATGAAACCCAGGCAGGTTGATGAGGATGGTGGGGCCATTTGGTGAGCTGAGCCAGAGAATTATCACTGATTCCTTCTGTGCTAACACTGGGTTTTGGCTGGGGAGAAGCCTTTCCTTGGCACGTAGGAATAAATACATATGTAGGATCTGTACAGAAACCTGCATTTTGTTCCCTGAGGTGAGAGAGGGGGAACCTTTGCACAATCCTCTTTACTAGCAGCCTTCTGAGCACCCTGTGCTAGCAAGTGTCTGTCTGCAGTGAAACGCGCCCCCGCCCCATTCTGTGCTCTCTCAGCCGCTCTCTGGGGACTTGACGTGTTACTGCTAACAGTATCTCTTCAAAGTCTGCTGCCAGTCATTCATTTTAATATGTAATCTCCAGGAAGCCGTTTGAAGCGGTGTTGCTTAGTTACAGTTGAAGTGCGCTCTGCTGTAGGGGTTTCTCTGGTACGGTTCAGATCGCAGGAATACAGGTCGGGTACCACATTCCGCAGCCGTTCGTGCAGTACTGACACAGCGAGCCTGAAGTCTTTTCATGGTGAGAGAGTGAAAAGTTCACTAAATATGGAATATGTGCTTAGAGAAGGAGCTATAGATCTTCTGCCTATATATAGTAGAGTAGATTAGTTGCTTAAAATTTCAGTCTATACTTAGCAAAGGTTAGTGTCTGTTATAAAGATTTAAAGAGTAAATTTAGGAGGATTATGCTTTTGGGATGTTGGCATATTGGCAGACTGCATTTCAGAGATTATTTGATACAGTTAGGGGTTCTTGGCTTGTTAAACCTTTTGCAGTGTATCCTGTTTTAAAATCTTCCATAATTGTTCAGCATAGCTGTAACAGAGCTTCATGTAAGGGGGTTCCCTGTGTAAACGTTTAAGCTGATGTAAATGCTTATGTGGTATTGCATGGAAATGTGAGAGCATGATCAAATAGTTAACTACATTGAGTCACCAGAGCCGGCTTAGAATTGTGCTTATTAGTTAGGTAGCCTACTGTGAGCCTTTTCTCTCCCTCCCCTCTCTCCCTCCACTCTCTCAAAATCTCTCTCCTTCTTAAAATCCTATCAGGATCTGCTGAAAAACATAGATGGTCACAAAAAGGCGTTCCATGAGATCCACAGGACCAGGTCTGTTAATGGCGTGCCTGTTCCACATGACCAGTTAGAGGATATGGCAGACAGGTAAGGCTTTCAGTCTGAGATAAAATGCTTCTGTGCATGAAGGGGAGCCTGTTTGCTTTTTTATCTGTTCATGCAGAGATCACTGTCTGGTTACATTTCTCAGTGGCACACTGAGATGGAAGGAAAAACCTCCTAGAATATACTTAAAAATATACGGAAAAACCTGATGTTTTTGAGATTGATAAGAATCAAAATAAGCAATAGATTTTGGATGGGAATACTTCTTTTACATTGATCCTGTTATTACTTGTCCCTGGAAGAAATGTTATATAACAGCCAGGATGAATGTGAAAAAAATGAAAAATGACTTTGCAAAACTTAGTAACAGAAGTGAACTGATGCCTTCTGTTATTAAAAAGAAATGTAATTAATTTGTTGTTCCAGAGCAGTCATCAGAATATCATCACACATAATTAAATGTTTGAAGACTCTGAATGTGGTGAAAGATTAGAAAAATATCCAAACTGTAACTAAAGCTTTCAATCTCTCCTGCAAAAATGAATATTGCTGTATTTTACTATACTGTGATTCATTTTATAGGTTTAATTTTGTTGTCTCTTCATCTGAGCTCCATCTGTTGAAGATGGAGTTTCTGGAACTGAAGTACCGTCTACTGTCACTCTTAGTCTTTGCAGAATCAAAGTTAAAATCATGGATTATCAAATACGGAAGGCGAGAGTCCGTGGAACTGCTTCTTCAAAATTATGTTGTAAGTTGGGGTTGTCTTGTTTTTATAACAATTTTTGAAATATTCATATTTAAGTTTGCTAGAATTGTATAAAAGAACAGAAACAGATATCAGATTTGTCAGTCATCAACTTTATGACTGCATTCCTATGGAATATATCTTCAGAGGGGAATCTGTTTTCCCCATGGAGGAACTTCAGTCAAAAGGTTAAAAGTAAAAATTGTTTTCTTTGCATCATGTTTTGAAAAACAGAAATAACATTCTAATGTTATTTCTAAGGTTATTCTAATAACAGCTTCCGCCCAGTGATTAATTTAGCAAGCGTGTCTGGATGTTCCAAATCTTAGATTGTTGCTTCCTTTGTATAGCAATTCCAAAGAAGTTAATTTCATCTTCTTTAAGACCTGGATAGAAGCACTTTATAGTGACTATTCACGGTGTAAGGGTTAAAGACAGAGAAGGTTTTTGGCATGCACTCCCACACAGTATTTTTCACAACCTTCCAAAAGATTAATAAGAAAGAATGTTATTTTACCTCCATATACTTGTTTAATATACTATACCTATAGGGAAGTAATTTTCTTCTTTTAAAGAATGACTTTTACTTTCCTACACAGCATTAGTATATTAAACCCTTTTCTTTATTTCCGTTCTGGAAAGAGTTTGCTCCAGCTTTGCATCAGCCATATGCCATGTTGAGGAGCAGAAACTATTGACTTACAAGTGTTCATTGATAAATTCTCTTTCAGTGTTATGCTGCTGTATCCTTTTAAATTCACACGTGCAGTGCCAAGTGTAGGTAGAATGATAGTACTGCTGCACTTCTACATTAGGGCATGATGGATTCTTTCAAAAGCAGGGCTGGTCTAAATATATATTCCCTTCTATCTAATCTGTATGGGGAAAACTGCATGCAAAAATAAAGTGTGAAAAGAACTAATACAGTTACAGAACCATTCAGAGCCAGGTCAATGAGCAGAGAAAACTATTGATGTTCCCACATCTTTGAAAAGAAAATTTCAAACTCAGTGAAATTTGGGTGAAATTCTCACTCTCCAAAGTGAGAATTTCTGTGTTTTAACTTTAGCAGTTAGGGACAAATTCAAGAGTCAATTAACCTTCTTTTTCAGACAAGCTTTCTAAAATCAGATAATTACTTGAATTAACTTAGTATGCTGGAGTGGTACGCGATAACTAGGAATGTAGACTGTGTTTTACTCTCTAAGACTGTAAAAAAAACTAATAAAAGGTGAGAAGGGAAATAATAAAAAAAGTGGATAGCTTGAATTTTTGGGGTTTTTTTGGTGACTTTCTTATTTTCTTCCTTTAAAATAAACGTGAAGTTGTTAACTTGTATATTAATTTGCAAGTGCCTCAGTTGTTCTTTTAATTCAGACCACTGATGCTGAGGTTGATCTTCAGGGAAGGAAGATGCTTCCTTGCATTATTTTTGAAACTGTGTAACATCAAAATGAGGAAATCAGGACAGGAAGATAAATAAATCTGACTTTCATTCTTGATGGCCTTCTGACTCCTTCAAGGTGTGATGGAAAGAGAATTTATTTGCTTTGGCTTACCTAGGACCAGTTTTCTAGGACTGAGAGATGGGTGTTACTCTTCCAGTACATTAGGAGTCTTACGTAGGAAAGCTGTAGTCAGTACCTTATAGTCAGAGTGACTGCATTAGCTGGAGATAAAAATGTAAGTGTGTTCGTCTGCCAAAACAGACTGGGGAATGTCAGCATTCTAGGAACATGCGTAATTAGGATCTGGATAGAACATATGCCTGGAAAATATTTATATGCTGTAACTTAAAAATAAAAATTTAGTTTTTACTTAATCTTGCCATATTTTCCCCCGTCTGGCATGCACCAAAAGTAAAGGTCAGCACAGATTGTACACCATCAACCTGAATAATATACTGTACCAAATTCCACAGAAATAGAGATACTAGGTACAATTATCTGTGGATTTTAACCCATGGAACTGTGTTTTAGCACTGCTGTGCTAGCACTTTTTTAGCATCATATGCTCTACTGGTTTGGGAAAGCTGTTTATTTTCTTCAAGTAATCTTGTCAGATGGTAGACAATATTAACCAGTAAAATGTCTTTATTTAATTTTTAAAAATGTTTCAGATAGCTCTTGATGTCAGTATTATGTAAATCTTTTTTTCTCATTTATGTGAAGTCTTGGAGGTTTTAGTTCAGGTTAAAATGTTTGGCAAAACTGAAGGTCATGAGTCTGTCACATAATTCATGGTAAAGCGTGTAGATCTTCATACATAGCAGATTTTGTTTTAACAGTAGAACAGAGAAAAATTCTGATTATTCTTGACTTTTAGTTTCCTTGGTTATAAACACAGTTCTAAATTTCATACTAGATAACTGCTGTAACATGACATAGCAACTGTCATGGGTTTTAAATAGAAGGGTTTTAGATATATACTGGCAGAATTATTTTTAAGTACTTTTTTCATGTTATATAATATGTGTTAATGAACACAAGATCTCATTCTTCTGTTCAAAATATGTTGGACTTCATTAGAAACCTGATTTAATCAAAATCACACATCTGATTTTGTCTATTCTCCATTCCAAAGCTTGTATAGACGTATGTGGGGTGTGCATTCCTTAGATGTATGTGGGGTGTACATTCCTTAATTTTGTAATCTGTAGCTGAGGATGGATGAAGTGTAGCATAAATTACAGAACCATTCCAAACTGTACCTTTCTCTTCCTGTTTTAACGCTGGTAATGCAAGACATAATGTGCCTGCATAATGTAGGGCTGTAATTCTGTATTGCACTTAAAAGAAATAACATTTCTGAAAGACATGTAAAAAAAGGTCAATTTCATTTGCTGTAAGGGATAAAGAGGCATAAATGTCAGAGGCATAACTTTTTTACCAAAATATTTCCAGATAATTTATTCATCGCACTATAACACTTCACAGAGCTAAGCCATCACTCACAAAGGAACAGCACTGTGTCACACTTTGGAAAAACAGCATCTCTTTGTGCAGTGTTTCCATGATCTTAATTTTTTTCTGGTTGCAAAGGAGGTAAAGAAAATTTGAAGAATAAAGCAAATGTTTTTCATCAATTAAAGTGTAACCTGTCTTTCTTCAAAGGCTTATTACAGGAACAATTTGATTTGATTTTTGTGATGACATATATGAAGGAAATTTTCTCTTTGATTAGAATTATTCCACTTAGATTTGAGTGCAAAATGGTTTTCATTAAATAACTTGTTTCTTACTCAGTTTCTACACATTATATCATATGCTAGTGATTTCCAGCAAGACAGCAAATAAGAAAACTTCAAATAACCTGTGGAAAGTATATAAATCTGTATTTGTAATGATATACTCTGCTGTACCATTAAATTAAAAAGGTGAAATTTGTATGTTATTTTGTAATTATGCTGTTACAAATATTATAATGATGAAAAGATGAATGGAGGAATAATAAAGTTAAATGTTTTCATCAATATCCTGATGTAATTTCATAGAAATGATTGCTAATCCTAATACCCCTCTTTATTTTATCTGTTAATTTTTTTTTTCTTTTCAGTCTGTTATTGAAAATAGCAAGTTCTTTGAGCAGTATGAAGTTACCCACCAGATCTTGAAACAAGCAGCTGAAATGTATGCCAAAGCAAATGGTTCAGGTAAATGTCTATATTTTTTGTCACTAGCATGTAGGCACCTCATCCAGGGCAGCCTGCTGCTTCTGAATCTCCAGAGGAGAGGAGGGTGGTCATATTCAGACTTCGTCCTGGGAAAAGCCCATTGTCCATGCTAACTCTTGAATTACTTCAGTGTTGTTAATTTGGGGTAAAAAATTGTGACAGAAAAACCAAATTAGGAGTAGAGAAACTCATGTTCTAGTGCCTGGAAATGCTCCCTGGCTTGGCTTAATTTAAAAGAAAAAGACAACTGTGAGTTGGTCCCAGTATTGTAATTGCAAAATCATCCCTTGGTTTAGTGGAGGCTCTTCATTAGCTTTGAAAACCTGGAAGAGGAACTCAAATGATAGTTGCAGTATGGATATGCATAAGAAAAAACATACAGCTGATTCAACAGCTGCCTCCTGTCATTCTTGAATATTGCTGAGTTCAGTGAGATTTCGAGGGCAATATTTGACCTAGATAATTGCAGACATGAGATCACTTTAATCTGCAGCACAATCATGTCTGTGGAGGATTGTTTCAGCTGCTGCTAAGCAGGGGATAAAATGAATAACTTTATTTGTTGTGAAATTTAAATTGATAGCGACACCCAAATTTTACAAAAGCAAACATTTTTTCAAGGTATTCTTACAAAGAAAAAAAGTCACAGATTTATTTAATGCTATTAATAAAATGCAGTAACAAATTCTTTTGTAAAGAACAAGTACTACCATAAATGAATTCAGCAATAGCAATTAGCTAAAAACTCTTTAAAACAAGTATATCCTGCGTATTTTATGAAGTCTTAGCATTTGCTTGGCATTTTTTCTTCTCTCAGTTTGTTTTCCTCTGGAATGAGGACACATTTGTTCCTTTCTTGCCATGTGGAAATGCTTAAAGTTAAATGGCAAAATTTAGCAGCAATGTGGTTTCAAAGTCAATGGCAGGAAGATCAGAATTTCATTCCATACTTTTCAATGTAGACATAATATGTGTTTTTATATTATACAACTCTAATTTTCTGCTTTTTTTAAGTCAAGCCTGTCTCTTGATTTCTTTTATTGCAGATTTGAAATGAACACCACACACAATATGCAGGGTGACTGTTTTAATTTCACATTCATTTCATGTACTTTCCTAAGTCTTTAATTCACACGTTTAATTTCTCAGTCATGAATTTGTGCTAAAATTGGGCTGTGAACTGAACATTCGTATGTAACAGCCTACTGAAATAGAGGTTACAGTAAAATATAATTCCCTGATGAGAGTGAATAAGCATGATATAAAGTTAATCTTTACAGAAATGGTAATGAAACAAAATAATCAATGTCTTTCCTGTATCTCAGTGGAAGAAGTTGAGAATGTGATGAAATTCATGAGTGATACCACAGCTCAGTGGAGGAACCTCTCAGTAGAGGTGAGAAGTGTAAGAAGCATGCTGGAAGAAGTAATTGCTAATTGGGACAGATACAGCAGCACTGTGGCAGGTCTGCAAGCTTGGCTTGAAGATGCTGAAAAAATGCTGAATCAGCCTGAACATTCCAAAAAGGTATGCACTAGTAGCATATGCATATGGCTGTTTTGTATATTATGAAACATTGGAAATTTTTTTTGCATTTGCTTAGGTTTTGCTCAGACTTGAACATTCTGTCTTCATTGATCATAGGAGTTTCAGTGTTTGCTTGCCTAGCATCTAGGGGCAAATACATATATACACAGTGGAGAAGGCCTCGTCTGTGGGACCAAGGCTAGAGGCATCTTTGACATGAATATAGGGCAGCAATATTGCTCACAGATAGGAATCTTGCATGATTCACTCAAAGGCAAATACAGCTCTTAGCACCAAAGTGAGTAATCATGGACTACCTATAAAGACACTTCCACTGATTTTTCTAGATGACAAATTTCAGTACTCGTTACCTTCAAAGAGCAGTATTATTAGTATGTGCTGTTATATTTGATGGTTGATTAATGAATCTATTTCCCTGTCATTTTGGAAATCTTTATACAATTGATTTTGGGGACCTGCAGTTACAAAGATAGTTCTGTATTTTTTTTCTGTTGTAATGTTAGAGTACTGAAGCACTAATATTTAAGTTTGTAAACCTTCAATAATAACCTGGATTGACTCAAATAGTCCTGCATTTAATAGGTGCTGAATTTGCACCTGATCCCAGCTATATAGCTCTTAAAACTAAAGTAGGGTTCTCATAGGTTGTAAGACAGCAAACTGACATCAGGTTAGGAATGAGCATTTCATGTTACATGAGAAAACAGATTTTGTTTTAAAGTTTGTTAGTTCAAACTGATGTAAATTAATGGAATACACTTTTTAAATAACAATAAACCAGTGAAAAAAGCCAGTCTGGCATAATACAGAATTCACAATTATTACTGGGCAAAAAGGATGCCTTCTACTGATCAGGGTGGTACTGGTGTATGATTGATGTAAGTAATTGGGCAGTGATTAAAATTATATCTTCTTAAATCCATGTATATGAATAAAATCAAAACATTTACTTTTCTGTTTAGATGCATAACTTTATCTTCAAAGATTTTCAAAGCAGAAATTTAAACATATGCATACAGTATATACTTGCTTTTGATTTCTAACCTAAAATCCAACAAGGAATTCTCTTCATTCTGATGTATGATTTCAAAAATTTCATGAAATCTTGTTGAAAAGCTTAGACACAAAGCTTCATTCTTCCCAAAATGCTATTTTTTCTTAAAGATACATTGGCTCAAACCCATTAAAGGTTACTGAGTGGTAGCATAATCTGCCTGTACACTGAGATACATATTTTAAAATTTCCTTCTCTTTTTAATGTTGAATTTAGCTCTCCACAGCAGTATTGTTCACTATAGTCGCAAGGAAAGGTCTGATATAGCAGTTTTAATATTTGGTCATTATAACCCAAAATCAGTTATTATAGTGGTTTGTAAAATTAATAGTCTTACAGCCATGAAGAAAAACGATCTGAAATACGAGGTGAAAGATGATAACTATTGTTTGGAATATGGCATAAAACATTTTTAAGCTTTTCAAAATATTTTTTCTGTAAATCCACAAAGATGTTAGTAAAGTGATACAAAGTCGCTCATTTGCCAACTTTACCTGCGTTACTAAAAGCCTCTATATTCTATCCTAGGCAAAGACCACAGTAGCCCTTCATCCTGCTGTCGTGCTTTCTTCTTCTTTCATTATCTCTGTATCACTTCCAGACCAGCATGCACCACTGTTTGATTTGGAAAAGAAACCAGTCTATTGGCTCCTCTTTGGCTTCAGTTTTCAGAAACCTTATTGTGACCATGTAGCACTGAAGATTTTGCAAAAAAAACAACCAGTGTGCACTTGGATTTTCCAAACTGTTCCTTCTACAACTCCTTTGTTTACTTCCAGTACTTCTTAGGCACTTTCCATAATAATTTCATTCTAACTGCATTTTCTCATGCTTTTCTCACACAGCAGTATCCAATGGGGTTTAGAGAGCTTCTAGGTCTCATGTGGTGACTTCCTTAAAAAGAGGTGCATTGTTTTAACTGAGAATGAGGTGTGCCTCCCAGTGCCTTCCAAACTTGTTTAAATTTAACACATCTTAGGTTTGGCTTCTGAAATGGAGAGACTCCCCAGCCAGGTCTGCTGAATGTAATGGTTAGTAGGAATAAGTGTGCAGAAACAAGGATGTGAGTAGTTTACTCCACATGCCTTTTTCTTCTTGACCTCTAGTGAGCCTGACCATTGGAAAGCTGACCAGTGCAGGATGCAGTAGACTTAATTTCTTTTGGATGTGCTCATAAAGGTTAGCCTTTGTACAAAGGAAAGGGATTGCTCCACGGAAAGTGGAAGAATACTCAAACTGCAGATGCAGTTTACTGAGCTGTTTAAATGTATTCACTGATACATCAGTACAGAGGACCTGAATACTGTTGATCTCAGCTTTGGGAATTGAAACACTGTGTGCTGTTCAATTCTCTCTTCAAGATATTTGACCAGTATACAACTATGTGACCTTTTTCCTTACAGTTGCATCTGAACCTTTTTTATATGTGGTTGAGTTCTGACAAATATAGTTTCAGAACTGTAACTTTGATGTAACTTTGGGATGACTGGCATTGTGGTTGGATAGGAATTCTTTTTATGTACCATTGAGCAAAGGATTGTATGGGGATGTCACATGGAAGGTAAACGGTTTTGGAATTATAGGGTAGATTGATAGTCATAAACAAAATGGATCACTGCCTCCTCCTAAATCCTGAGGATCAGGTACCATGGTTCAGCTTGAATCCTTCTGATTACTCCTTCTCCCCTGAAAGAAGGCACCCTCATGACCCAGTCTGCTTGGAACAGATTGTGCCATTCATTGAATTGTGCATTGTTTGGGAGAAGGGCAGCAGGGGCAAGCCAAAACCAAGTCAGAGGAGATGTGGACAATCATGAGACATGAGTCCTGTTTTGTTTACTGTATAGGTGGAGACATAGAGCCCAGAGATAAATGCCTTAGGAACAATTGCCCATTGTCTGGAAGAGAGAAAAGGAATGGAGGGAATTGGTCTTTGTCTTCTCTACCAGTTTATGTGTGTGTACCTGCCTACAAGATGCATATGGTCTGTTAGGCTGTCTCAGCGAGGGCGACAAAATCACTGACACCCATCTCTTTCCCCTCTGCGCTCACCTGCTCTGAGATAGGAGGAAGCAGTGATAAAAAAATCAGTTTTCACAGGTCTTCTGAGAGACCAGACCTTGGAAAGCTGCATGTAGTTCAGAGCAGGGGAAGGACATCTCCACAGCCTGTATATGGCCGGGGTAACTATCAACCCACACTGTTTAAGGATAACACAGAAAATGCATGTGCCCTCCTTTTCAGTTATGGAGCTTTCTTCTGAGATGGGGTTTCATTAGTTTAACTGAAGCCACCCACTAGAGTAAAATAAAGCTGTAAGTAAACTGGCAGTAATTTTTAATTCCTCAGCTTATATTCACAGACATTAAAATTCTATTATGGCATATTTGATGTGAAGAACTTCAGAGGATAATTGTTCAATGAGTCTTCATCAAGTCATGAGAGGGTGATTAGTTTTGTGATTTAAGATAAAGACTAATTGGAAAGGTTTTGGAACTGTGTTTTTTTTCTTCTTCTTCAGGATTTCTTCCGGCACTTACCTCATTGGATCCAGCAGCACACAGCCATGAATGATGCTGGTAATTTTCTGATTGAAACATGTGATGAAACCATCTCCAGAGATCTTAAACAGCAGCTTCTGTTGCTAAATGGAAGATGGAGAGAATTGTTTATGCAAGTTAAGCAGGTAAGCGATTTTGCCCTTTTTACTTTCAAATATTTACTTTGTCATGTCCATGCAAGCAAGAAAGATTACCTTGTTAGCAGGACTATAGTACAACTTTCTAAAAACTGTTCATCAGTGTTTAAATTAGAAATTACCCCCTCACAATAATTTATTGTATTGGGGGTCTTCCTTTATTTACCTTTTTGGTAAAGTATAAACTGTAGTTTTTCATCATGATCACCTGTCTTGATACAGTGAATGCTATTTATGCATAACTTCTACTGTTCTATGAAGAAAATGACTGGCCTATTGCTACTGTAAGAGCTGTGTAAAGCTAAACAGTGAAAATTATTATTTTCACGACTTTTTGATGAAATCTCCTTCTAATTATTGTACTGCAACTGTAAGCAGGGACAATAATAAATTTAATTAACAAATTTTTTTCCCCATTTTGGTCAGAGTTTACTTCTGTCTTGCCTACAAGCAGGCTCTGATAGTAAATGAATAAACCTACCCTTTACCTCATGTAAGAGATTCAGCTGATACAAAAAGAATTGTTATCTCTATATTTTTTCTTTAAAAATCAAAGAGAAGATGTGATCTTAATTACACAGAACTATTTCACACCCCATAAACTTGTAAGAAAATACCTTTGTTCTTGTCATTATACATCAATATTGTCCCCTTGCAGTGATTTTAAATAGCAGTTGCTTGTTTGAAGGTACTGAATCTGTTTCCTTTACTGGCATTCTTATCTCCTATGCAGTCAAGTTAAAAGGAAAAGCAAAAAATGGTTGTTTCTCTTTTATTGTAACTTTTCCAGACTGTTGACAAGAATGTTCTCAAGCTTTACTTGCTGATGCTATTTAGGGTAATTCACTGATGTAAATGTCTCTTCCTCTACTTATGCATATGCTGGCTATGTGGGTTTTTTTCTCACAGGCTTTTTCACCATTTCTGTCACACAGCTCTTTCTACTTTCTAAGGCATGTGTTTCCCCTTCCCCCGGCCAGCATTCCTTTATTAAGATTTCCCTTATCCTTTAGTTTTTCTAGGCTTTTCATGTTTTATTCTCTTTGCTGAATTTTCAAAGCTGATACTGCAGGTAATGAGAAATTAATTGAACTGTTGATTCTAGGGTAGAAACAAATGGGTCTGGCATTCATTCCCCAGAGCTTAAAAGAGGCTGGCCTCCTGTGTGCATGCTGTTCATTTTAGCATCCTTACTATTGAAAATAAAGCAGATGATGAATTTAGATTACTTGCCATTATATTTTATTGCATTGAATGCAATTTTTCCAGCAAACAATTGCACTGAAAACATGCTAATTCTCTTAAATCGTGACTTAATTGCTAGGTATCTAATTTGGGGTGGGGTTTTTTGTTTTGCCTTTTTTATTGGGTTTTTTTTTCCTTTACTTTCTCTTTTTCAGTATGCTCGAGCAGATGAACTGGACAAAATGAGGAAGGAATATGTGGATGGTGTGGCCCATTTGACAGCTTTTATTGATGGAAGCAATAAGAAATTTTCAACCCCTGTAGAAATGTCCTTTCATGATGTCAAAATGTTTGTGCAAGATTTAGAAGTAAGTGTCTTCCTTTTGTTTCTTTCTTCCCCCTTCAAAAAAAAATTGCAACTATTTAATTCTGATAGCATGAAATTATTTTAGTCTTAGCTATTTCAGCTATACCTAAAAGATATATAATTGTATTCTGCTAGTGACATTTTTAGGGCAAGTTTCCAAAACACTGTCTCAGTAGATATTTGTTTGTAGTTTCAAATCACATTCAGGTGAGTTGACTGATACTCTCTGGCTCAGTTTTCATGGATTTGAAATATGATCCAGTGTTCACTGAAATCAGTGATGAAAATAATTTATAATTGGAATATATATAACTTATCTGTTGTTTATCTCTTAGAATGCATAAATACTGTTGTTGAAATATTTTTTGAAACACTTTTTTTCAGAATATTAAGCAGAAATTGCCTGCAATGGAAGCTCAGTACAAAGCGGTTACAAGGACGGTGCAACTTGTTACAAAAGAAGTTTCCCAAGAGGAAGCAAATGAAATGCTGGGAACTTTGACACGGCTCAAAGAGCAGCTGGGCAAGGTTGCAGAAATAATTTTTTTATTACATATTGTAGACTGCTGAATAAATAAATAGTAGGGTCCTGTGCATAAATTCTCACGTTTATGCATTTGAACAAGTGCATAGTTGTAACAATAGATTGATTCGAGGTGGAGAAGATGTTACTTGTCTTAAATGCTAAAACTACCATTCTTAAATTTAATACTCTTTTCATTAAGAAGTAATGCAAGATCAGGGCTGCTCTATGTTAAAAAAGAATAGGTAACAACTATATAAACCTACATGGCAAAAAAGTTGCTATTTATTGAATTTTACAACTGTTTCAATAATTTGTTTTCCTGACCAAAAGGTTAAGGAGCATTCCAGTGCCCTGCTGTATGAATGCCAACGTCTGCTGTCTCCACTGGAAGAACTGGAGAAACAAATCACACATTTTTATGAATCTCTTGAAAAAGTAAATGAAATAATTTCTATCCTGGATCCTGAAGCACAGCCAACGACTGTTCTTAAACAAAAAGCCCAAGTAAGTTTCAAAAACATCATATAAAGGTTTGCTGCCTCTGAGTGTTTACAATTATCTTTCTAGGAATTTGATTTGTAGCTCTGTCAGCTGAGCAGATACTTCTTCATATTCAAGCTACTGATGTAGCCTTATTCTAAAGTCACCTAGGCAATACAAAAAGATTGAAACTTGTGTTCCTATCTAGTATCCTTGGTTTAAATCCAAGAAGTAAATATAATAATTTTTTTAATGTAGTGGAAATTTGACTAAAGTGAAAGAAATACATTGAATTTTTTATTAAGCAGGTGAAAAATCATGATCAGAAACTTCTCTAGGTTTCCTTGGACAATTACGGAAGTTTCTTAGAAGCTTGGAAAAGTGCTTTCTTTGAAATGAATTGCAGTATAACATTAACTTTTCTTCATGGCTAATAAGCATTTCTCTCTGGAGGAATTTAAAGCTAGTCAGAACTTTCTTAAAAAGTTAAATGAAAATAGGATTTTTAAAACATTTTTTCAGCCTGTACAATTTTATGCCTGTTTACTTTTTCTCTTTTTTTTTAGGTATATTTCTCATGACTTAATGTGATTTATAATGAAATCTGAGTTCCAAAAGCTGACTAATTTCACTTGCTAATGTATTTATTAGGATTAATTTGTTGAAAGGCAAGGAAGGTTGAGACCTCAACCTGCTACTGAGAGCTGTCATTCTTATGCCACTGTTAGTTATTTACAGTTATACAATAAATATAGAAATACCATAAAATTAAATCACAGAACAAGGTATTGAGCTACATTCTCTACAGCTACCCAGAGGACTTGGGTACATGCCTGTATATTGTTTTATGAATGGCTAGAGATCTATTTGGGTACAACACTTCGCATTCAAGGAGAAAATTGTGTCATCTGTGTTATTCCATGTAATACCTATGTAGTCTGTTTGCCATGGTACTTTGACCACATCCCTTTTTTCCTTATTGTCAAAAAGCATCTTCCTGTTATTTTGCCAAACCTTTTTCCTCTTTGTTCCTGGTCAGGATGGATATATGTTTTTTTCTTTCAGGATCTGGTAGCTTATCAAGAAAACTGCAAGAAAGATGTGTCCCTAATTGAGAGAAATAGTCAGAGTATCCTTCAGCGTGTGGCTTCGACTGAAGTGTTACAGCATTTCCATCAGTCAACATTTCAGAAGAAAGTTACACAAGTTCAGATTACTTTTCAGGTAAATATGCCTTGGTGCGTGTTTCTGAAAAATTGTTCAGATGCAGCTGATCCATCATCCTACTGTGCCTACATTTAATCACTCAGTAGCTACTATCTTGGGTGACTCTCCTCTCTGATCTCAAGTTATCAATTAAAGATTTGGTTTTATAAGGGTTCAGGGACAGTCATGTTCTCCATGCACTTATTTAGAGGTGAGCCTTCCACAGAGGAACCTGGGATTTCACAGAACTTCAACATTTCTCAGGGTCCTTTGGATGGAGGAACCTGAAATCCTGTTGTTAGGGCTGCACTGTTTGTTGTTTCTCCTGACTTCATTATCTTGGTTAATCATTTGCTTCTATATTCCTACACATCCCCTTGAACACAAAGCATGGAAGATGGAAACTTTTGCACATGCTACATTGCACATTGCTGGGCTTTGTATTTCCTCAGAAAATGCAGTGGACTGTGAATACAGAAAGCTGCAAATATGTTGCATTTGATAATGCAAAGATGTGGCCTTTGAACTATATTCCCCCTTACTTGTTGTTATCAGTTATTACTGCTATTTTCAGGACTGTTCAGCCCCAGTCTAGCCCCACTCTAATGTGAAATTAGCCATTACATGTACTGTGATTTTTTGGGGTTGTCTTGTGCAGAGCCAGAGATGAACTCAATGATCTTTATGTATCCCCTCAAACTGAGTGGTCAGTGATTCTGTGACTGTCTTAGAGTCAGATTTCCACATAATGGGTTCTATTACATTTATTTTCAGGTGATATTTGTTCAGTATAAAGCTATCCAGGCTGAATTTTAAACTGCAGAAAATCACCTATCAGTAAACAGCTCTCTGTGAGAGGTGAATTTCAAAATTTATATTTTGTGGAGTGTACCTAAAGATAAGTTGCAATTGATTTATAATGTAGAAAGAATTGTTTAAGTTCAGCTTATCGTAGCAAAAGCAGATGCACTTGTAACTAGGTAAATTTACCATGTTCAACACTAATTACTCGGTTTCTATAAAGCTAGACTGTGTTTTATCTCTTTTTGTGTTAGAAAATAAACCTACAAAATAGGCTATAATCATACAAAGTGTAACATACCTGGAGTTAAATTACTGAAAAATGGCAGTTTTTCATGAAAAGAATACATTCCTATACAATTCTATTACTATGCAGATATTTTTATCAGAAAACTTCAAAAAATTTAGCCAGATGTTTAAGTTGAGAATGACAGGTTTGATTAGCTGGCTGGATAAAATTCCTTATGCTGAGGTTTGTTACCAGTGAGGATGGTGAGGTGGATGTACAGTAAGCAGTGATACAAGCACCTTGCAGCAGCTAAAGTGCTGAACTGTTCATTTCTCCTGGTAAGTTTTCTTACTTGCTCATGAAATTAGAACCACTGGATATTGCAGTGCACAAGGATGGACTAAAAAGCAGATTAATGGAGGAGCTGTTACTAAGGTTGCAAAAGAAGGATTTCAGCAACTAAACCAGAAAATTTGCTGTCTTCTCAGCAGCTTTGTGCCTGGTTATTTATCTGATGTACTGGTGTGATAATGATTGAGGCCTCTTCCACATCAGAGGAACTGTAGCATGGAACTGGTTGGATCCATGGGTCAAACCACCCTCGCTTTGAGTCATGTTAGGGGAGATATTTTGATCCTAGGAAAAGTGAAATGGCAAGCTTCTGATTGTAGCAGGTACTTTACATTTGAAAGCAGGCTTTAGGAAAGAAACTCACTAATCAAATGGCAGAAGCATTCTGAAAATATCAGAGACATCTAATCTACTAATTTTTATTTGAATTATGACATTAGCATAAACCTCAGTGTTAAAAATTAGGAAAATGGGATCATGAGAGGGAGAAGCATAGTGAAAAGCATGTATTTAAAAGAGTGACACAAATTAAATGCATGTTTTGTAAGGTCATGGTAAAAGAGAGCAAATAAAACTCAGTGTGAATGTGACAGCTCATTTTCTTTGCTTGTGACTCAGAATATGGTCAGGAAAGCTGGTGAGTGGAGGAAAAACATAGAAGCCAATAGCCGTTTGATGAAGAAATTTGAGGAGTCTAGGGCAGAGCTGGAGAAAGTGATACAGATTGCCAACTGTTGCTTAAAAGAAAAGGGAAATCCTGAAGAACTTCTCAGGAAACATAGCGTGAGTAAATTCTCTGACCTTCTTCATGTAAACCTTTGAGTGCATGACATAAAAGCCTACTTGATTCTAAAACTGATATGGATTTCTTGCATATGTAGAAGTTATACAGATGAGACCAAACTAATGACAATAGTGAAAAACAAAAAACTAAAACGATCAGCTCACTTACTGATGTAAGATTGGATGTAAGTGGCCAATGTAAGAAGGTGAAAAAAGCTTGGGTGGGATTTTGAGCAGAACCATTGAGAGTTTGAACACTTTTTTGACAATCTCACATATCCACTGCTCTTTATCTTTAGATTAATATCTGTTTCTGTATTATAACCATAACTTGCGCGTGTAACTTTGAAATGTATTCTTGTTAAAATACCATCTCAGTGTACTGGCTGAGAATAAATTAACTTGCTGGACTGTAAGTGGCTAGAAATAGTTATTCTCTTTATTCAAACATCAATTCTTTAATGGAACAGAAGTAACATTGAAACTTAGAGAGTGTATTAAGGAACTTTATATTAGCATATCAATATCCAGCTTCATCTACTCACTTTCTGCCTCTACTTCAGGAATTTTTTAATCAGTTGGATCAGAGAGTCCTAAATGCCTTTCTGAAAGCATGCGATGAACTTACTGATATCCTCCCAGAACAAGAGCAACACAGCTTGCAGGAAGCTGTAAGGAAACTCCATAGGCAGTGGAAGGTTAGTGAATGACATCTCTGGACACTGTCAATCTTAGTTTTGGAAAGTTTCTGTATGACTTACATATTAAAAAAAAAATAACATGAAAGAAAACAAATTAATTTTTATTACTTGGCTTCTCATACAATTGGAATGAAGGGAGAAAATGTATTTTATAATATTAAATACCTCTACACCTACAAATAGCCTCTTGAAAAAAGCCCTGTTAAGTAAATTCAAGAAATGTGAGAAATTAATTATAAAACCTTATTTCTCCCCTGCTACCTACAGCCATAATGATGCCTGTCTTGAGAACAGGTGCTGGCATTTTTCGCTTTATGCTGATGCTGGATAATTACAGTTACTTTCCTGACCAAACAAACAAATTTGTAAGACATCAGGCCATCAGCCTAAATTGTGTCTGCTGCCAAAGACTCTAACAACTGAACTAACTTTGCTCACCAGCTATGGAATTTTTGCCTGTTACAGCATGTTGCTGGTCAAAATTGGAGTGCTGGATGAGAGGTCTCACTAGCAGGCAGGCAGAAACCTCTGGAAGCAGTTGTGAATACTGTTTTATACAGGAAATATTTGCTATGTCTTGCCAAGAATGAAGATGTCTCTGTAACAAGCCCTATTCACGCAGATTTTGGTCACAACTTAAGACCTTTTGATAAATCTAAGACATTGGTAACAAAGTGAATGTGGACAAGTCCCTATCTGTTCATGAACATATATGTTTTCTTTTCTGTGTTATCAGGTTTTAGACTATTTATTTGTAGCAAATTTACACTGGAGTAGTGGGAGTGGTGTTTTATCTCTGTGCTTCTTTATTGCCCCTGTGGGTGTGTAGGATCTTCAAACAGAAGCCCCGTATCATTTAATCCACTTGAAAATTGAAGTACAGAAAAGCAAGTTCCTGGTGACAGTGGAGGAGTGCAAAGCTGAACTAGCTCGACAGAACAAGGTGTTATCAAGAGAAGGCAATGAAAGAATGATCAAGGAACACATGGTATGAGTTCCATGCCTCCATGGAGGCATTTACAGAGATACATTTCAATATCAGTAATAAAAAGAAGTTCTGACTAACTCTTCAGCCACCAAACTCTTTGTGTCCAGCTTATGTCAGATCAATTCTTGAGGTCTTTAACAACAACAACAACAAAAAAATATTAGTACTTTATGAAAAATATATAGATATGCTTTGTGGTTTCTTCCAGTTTGTATTTCTGTTGAATTTCTGCTTTGTCTCCCATCAGTTGTTCTTCGGTGATAAGGGATCTTACCACCTGTGTGAGAAAAGGCTACAACGGATTGAAGAACTGTGCCAAAAACTGCCAGTTTCTGATCCAGTGAGGGGTACATTGGAGAGCAGCCAGCGAATCTTGAAGGATCTGAAATCCCAGATAGACAGCACGTACATGAAGCTGACAGAGCACTCGGACACCTGGAAGGGCTATAAGAGCAGGTGTCACCTCAGTTCATACCTGGGTCTTGCAGAGCCTCATACATGGTCGCTCCTCCATGTGTCATCACAGATCATGGAAGAAATGATTCTGTGATCTTAGCTTCAAGAAGAAAAACTATACTTTGTGTAGTAGTTCCACAAATTATAGTGAGATTTCAAGAGGATTTTTTAATTTTTTGCCTGCACTTAAAAGGTTGTTTCATGGTGGCAATTTTTGTCTAACTTCTTTTTTTTTTTTCATCCTGTGATGTCTTGTTTCAGGTTTTCTGAATTGGCAAGTTGGATTTCATCAACAGAAAGAGAGCTAAAGAAGATAAAGGAAAATGTTAATGATACTGCCAAATACAAGCAGTGTAAAGCATCTGTGGGGGTGAGCCCTTGGCTTATAAAATTCTGCTCCAAAGTAGTGCAACTGTTTTCCTACAGAGACCATAGGAATCAACTCTGTTGATTCCTGGTATTCTTAAAAATATTACCAGGACAAAGTTGCACGTTACAGCAAAATGTGGCAGAAGTTCTTACTCTTAATAATTTAGAGAATGACAGGTCCCTTTCCCTCTATATTTAGAACATTAAAAATATTGGGGTAGATACAAAAAATATTTGCCTGTCATCCTATTGCATGCAGAGTTAAAAGTACTGCTCAAAGAAAGGCAAAAGTTTCTGGATTGCAGGTTTTTGAATGATCTTACATTTAATTACTTTCATGTAAGGAAACCTTCTATTATAAACCTTCTATTATAAAATTCTCTTCTACAGTAGTATAAGAGGGGAGGAAAAAATAATCCACCATTCAGTTTTGTTCTGGTGACTGGTAAAAGACTGATAGAATAGCTGAAGATTGAGTTGGTTAGTTAAATTTGTTTTAAGGAACAATTAATTGGGTCACTTGAGACTCAACCCTACTTTCAGGTTTATTTTTTTTTAATTTCACATACTAGGAGCACCTACATACTTCAGGTGTTTATGTGAGGTTCGTGAGCAGGTTATGAGTCTTAAGTATATGGAGAAACATTATTACGACGACCTTGATAAAACTGATAAATCCTTAGCTTAATGGGTGCTTCTGCTTCAAAATGTCTGATTTACTCATGTAGTTTCACTGCTGCCAGCATCTCATCAGCACTGCCACAAAGATACAAATGAACTACAGGTGGAAAAGAGGTGTGGAAAAAAAAAAACAATTTAAATAGGAAAAAAATGACACAAAACTTTCATGCGTGAAATGATGTATTTGGCAAAGTCAGCAACTCAGATTTAAATTGCAACTAAGAAATATGGTCAATAAATGGAAAATACGTAAGTGCTACCTGCCCTCTATCTATCTATCTGTAAGTAAAAATGTTTGTGAGGGGAAAACTACTCCACTACTAACTAAAGAACAGTCTAATTAGTAGTGGAGTAAAGTGCATGGAAGAAGTGCAAAATTCGGAATTTGACTGAATCAGATAGGGTATGCAAATAGAAAAATACTGCATTTCTCATATTTCAAGATAAAGAAAAGTACTGTGTTTACACTACTAATCTTTGAACTGATGTCATGAATGTCAGTTATTGATGTATTTTGTTTGTTTGAGGAAAATATGTTCTGAAATTCTTTTTCTGTAGGAAATTAGGAAGCATATTCACAAGCATGGAGAAAATCACAGCTGGCTGAAATCTAGAATTGCTGTTTTGACCTCACTATGTCCTGATTTGGAGGCCAAAGAGACAGAGGATGAGCTGTTTAAACTTTCCAGTGACTTCAAGAGACTTCTAGATTTGCTGGCTGAGGTACAGTATGAGGGACACAAGAACTCTCCACGTAAAGTGTCACATAAAATGATACCAGTCATGGCTTCACAAGCACAAATTTCCTGCTGTGTTTTTTTAATTAATCTGCAAGCCTTCAGCAAGGAAAATTAATTTGTACTCCATGGATAGCAAACCACTGAGAGTAGCAGGCAAAGAAAAAAAAAGACACGATCATAGCAGATGTTTTCCCTTTGCAGAATTGGAAAGTAACAGAGTAAATGTTTCTGCAGCCAAAATATCCTTTTTTTTTAGTTTTTTTGCAATCAGTTTGTAGTGAACATTGTTAAAACCATGATGTATATCAGCTAGTGGATAAAGAATTGCATTTTAATCATGATTTACTTATCTTTTATGCTGAAATAAAGCATTACTTTGAGATTGTTTCTAGTCATTATGGATGTGTATTGCATCCTGAATTTGCAGGAAGAGGCTGCTGTTCTCTAAAGTCTGAATGAAAATGAGATACTGTAACTGGAAATCATGGGAAATTTCTAACTCATAACAAGCAAAACCTCTCAGAAGCACTGAACCCTCGATTTCTGCAGGCTCTCAGCGAGCTTACTGCTTCATAGTTTATACAGTTAAAAGAAAAATCAGGTTAAATATAGAGCATCTTGCACTTAAAATGTGAAATAGACCCACTTGAAAGCAAAAAAAAAAAAAAGAATCCATGAGAAAGAGTTCAGACTTCAGGCTTCAAATTTCATTGTTAGTGTCAGTTCTTGTGGAGGCCTTACAGGGTTTTCAAATGTATGAAATTTCTATGTATTTATTGAAAGTTCTCTAAACTTATGTGGTGTGAAAACTGTTTGGAAAGTTTGAGCAAGAAATGTAGTTTCTACCTGACTGTAAACAGCTTAAGATACTGGGTTGTTGGTTTTTTGTGGTTTTTTGTTTTTTTTTTTTCTTTTNTCACTTGGGTTTTGTTTCCTCTAAGAGTCAGAACTAAAAGTCAGTTAATGAGGGTAATATAAGAAAATAAGAGGTCAAACTATACTTGGTTTGAATCTAAAAGCATAATCTAAATGTCACTTTATATTATAGTTAACCAACAACTGATTCTTAGAAGTCCAAATACTATTGATAAAGCTTGTTAATCAGATGGATGAGACTGTTTAGACAAAGACTGATACTGGGTATTGCCAGAGTTCAGCAATAGTTTTGGAGACTAAAAACTAAATATTTATGTAACAGGAAAGTAAATGGCTTGAGTTCAAATGACTCTCCAAAGTAAAAAGGAAAGGAAAGGAAAGGAAAGGAAAGGAAAGGAAAGGAACAGGAAAAAGAAAAGGAAAAGGATATAGAATAGTTTTAGATTAAAACTTTAAAACACAGGAACTATGTGAGAAACAGAGCCTGAGAGTCAGCTACATGTATTTAGCTGAATCACACAAATAGAGAAGAACTGTCTGATATGTTTAATAGATATACCTCTTTCTTTATAAAATTTTGTGAGCTGAGACTGGATACTGAACCACATGCACATGTGGTCCATAAAACTAAGGTAATTCAGTACTTGAATGTATTCTTAATTTGCCAGAACACTGCTCAAGACAGTCCAAATGGCAGCAAAGTTTTTTTGTGTGTTGAGTAGTGCAGGTGTTTTGGAATCTGGGTCAGCCTGAAAGGATAAGGAGCGTGTGTGTTTTCTAAGTGATCACCAATAAGTAGCTGTCACAGATGGCTATTTGTCATGTGGCAGTGTAACAGGGAGTATGTTTGAACAAGACAAAGGTCTCCCCAGTCACATTTTAAGCCTAAAGACACTTTTAAATATTAAGTTAAAGATGTCAAAAATTCTGGAGACAAAAATGGTTTAAATATAAAAAATATACTGTATTTTTGAAAAGGTATTCTAAATATAAATGTACCCTAAAAATACAGATGTGTCTTTCAACATGAAATACTTAAAGTTATCTGTGATGTTAGATTGAAAATACCTTAGGCGCTGTTGGAGACTGTGTCCAGTATAAAGAAGAAGTCAAAAGTGCAATTGAAGAGTTAATCAACAACTCTAAAGAAGTTCAAGCAGAGGCTGAAAAGATCCTGGATACAGAAAGTTTATTGCAAGCTCAGCAACTACTGCTTCATCATCAGGTAGGGCAATTACTCATGTCCATATCCAATTTTTTTTTAAAAGACTTAACTTATTTAATTACAAAATTTTATTACATCCATTAATACAAATCTTTATATTTAAACCTGAAAGAATTATAAATGAAACAGTCCTATATGGCCTGGAATTGATTTCTTTTAATGAAAAATGTTTTCAGTATCTTCTAAATGTTAATTGTCAACTTCTGTTTCATATGGGTTTTTGGGACAGAAAACACTGAAAAACAAGCTTCGTTCACTTTAAATTTTGGGTGAATCTACTCTGCAAATATGTACACTCTCCCTTTTTACCTTTTTATAGCTTGAGTTTCAGATTCAATCATGGTAAATTGGGCACAATTCTGGCTTTGGAAATTTCTCTATTTTAGCAGTTTGGTGTGGCCCCAACTCTAAATATTGGAGGGAAGGTGTTGCTCTAGCCTTACCTCCTTCTCTGGATAGCTCTTTTTGTGACAGATGGGCCTCTGTTCTGTAGGAGTAGAACAGGGGTTTTTTTGTGCACTGATAATGGATCAAAACATCTACTGGCTACAGTAATAATCAATGGTATGGCTTGCATACAGCAAGAATCATGCTGTATGAAATCATACATCATGATTCAAGAATCATGCATACAGCAAGAGTCAAGGCCAAATATGGGAAAATAACTTTCTGAGCTGCTCAAAGCTAATGAGAACAGGAAAAAAAATACTGACCATGTCTGGGAATTATTTAAGTTTTTTTACATTAACATCTATTTCTGTGGAATCAGACAGCTTAGTGTCTGACCAATCACTACTAAATCTTACCTGGGTCTCATCTAAACTCTTTGGTGTTTATAAGCACTATTGTATGTGTTAAGGTTTGTATTCATTCTTTAAATACTCTACGTTCCTTATTCATTTTAGGAGAGGTAGTAGAAATAGTGAACTTCTCCTTGAGTTCTGTTTCTTGTGGTTGGGAGTCTACCAAGACAAAAACAGATTTTGACACAGACCTGAAGGTACCTGGAGTAGAATTGAGTTAGCTGTGGATTTACCTTGCAAGGCTGGGTGGGTCAGACATGAAGAGAGGTCAAGGCAAGGAGAGAGGATGTGTTCTTAGGAGTTTCTGATAATGCTACAAATCAAAAGCACCTCCAGGACAGTGTTACACAACTTAGCTACATCCTGCTGCTCTCTAATAAGGCTGATGTATTGCTCTGTTCAGTCTGAGGCTCCAGCCTGTGCCTCAGGAGTGCAGCGCAGACCTGGATTCAGTCATGAGGAATACATGCACCTGTGACTCCTGCTGTGGTTGCTCAACTGCTGCAGCTTCTGCTTTATCAAATATGCTTTAGATAAACAGTCACATTTTCACTCTTTTTCTCACATGCAAATGTCACAAAAGGCAGCATTTGACATTTTGGAAGCTAGGGCGTAAACTTGATGAGTATGAGACTCTGAAGAATATTTGCCCCAGTTTATCCCTTTGTGTGTTACTCTCGTTGCATACCCCTGCAAAAAAAGAAAGGGTCTGCATTGTGCCAGCTTCCCAAAGGGGCCAAAAGTGCTAATATTCCTGTTGGATAAATGCTTTTAGCAAAGGACAAGGAGACTCCGTGCAAAAAGGCAAGATGTGCAAAAGCAGATTTCCCAAGCCAAGCTGTTGCAGATTGAAGGTGGACTGCCCAGCACTGTACGAGAGGATTTGCAGAAATTAGAGGGAACATTGGAGAACATGCAGCAGACTATGGAGAAACGGGAAGAGCAACTGCAGGTGGGTCTTTGGTTCATGAAAATAAGAGCTCGTTCTTACTTCTTCCTCAGTTTCTTTTTATAAACTTAGTAGAACTCACTTTTTTTTTAATGTCAAAAAGCTGAGCTCACCTCTGACTCTTGGTCCTTGGGGTTTTCATGATCAGTACCTCTATGAAAACTCCTTGAAGCTGTATACCTCTTAAATAATAAAGGAATAGCATTCTGTCTGTAAATGTTTAAAAGTACCAACTATTCAGTCATAGTAGTTAACAGTTTAAAATCATTTATCTGTGAATTTATTTTTAGATGTCTCTTCTCTGGTTACTAAAGATGATCATTGCTCTTTAGTTGAGTGTCCTTAGGCTGGATATTAGGTTAATAACACCTGATATGCAAATATAATCCCACAACTACTGTGTGAAATACATGCTGTGATCCTAAATTTAAAGAAGGAGAAAGTCACAGGGAAATCAAATGAATTGCTTCAGCTTGTATAACCAACCATGGACTGATCTGGGATTAGAATTTATAGCTTCTTGCACCCGTATGTGATTTGCTCTTTACATGTTTCTAAGCAGAATGTTAATCCAAATGGCCACTATTCCGTGCAAATGTTTAAAGTCACCAAAAATATTTTCCATGAGAAAATGCAAAATGAGAAACACAATCAATAAACCTCAAATAACTTCTTAATATAAGTACTTCTTATTAAAACACATTTTTTCTCTAAAAAATCCCATATGTAGAGTCTTAATCTGTGCTTTAGAATCAAGAAAATAATTCTTTAAGCTGTCATAGTTCTTGTGACTGGTAATTAAATGCTGTAGGTCAATCAGAATTCTACCTTATCAGAAAAGAGCAAATAGGTCCTTAAGAGTGATTTTCCTGTGAGTAGGGATTTTCTTCTACCATTTTACTGCAATTTATTTCATTAAAGAACTTAAAAATCCTTTTGATATTTTTGACTACTTGTCACCCTAAGTCTCTGCATGTATTACTTTAGATTTTTTACAGGACATTTAAATATAAGATTTAAATATTTCTGGGAACTTAGAGAACAGTGCTTTTTTAGCACAGCATAATATGAATCAGCAAACATTGAAGTAAAAAGTTTTATTTGGTCTAGAAGAGTTTCATCTACTCACTGTAGATATGGCTCCTCAGGAAAAATTATTTTATGTCAAGACTTTCCCTTTTCTCCTTTTTCAATACTGTACAAGGAAAATCTCATTTTCTCTCCTTTGATCTCCTTGCGTTCCTTTTTTGGTTTTGTTTGTCTGTTTTTTAGGTCACAATAAATAAATGGGAGCAGTTTGAAAGAGACAAAGAAACAGTAGTAAAATATCTCAATCAAGCAAGCTCTGTACTTGAACGTATCTTGAACTTTAGCAGTTTAGAGAGCCTCTCCTCAGAACTGGATCAAACAAAGGTACTGACTGTGTGAAATGCAGGAAGGACCTGAGGTATTTTTCTGTCTTGCCTGTTGACATGGGCTGAGTGTATTGCCTTCAAACTTTGTGGGGTTTCCTGTTAATGTCCATGGAAATTGCATATAGAGATGAGAGATTGCATAAACATTTGAAGAGGTAAAAAGTCATTTTGTGAAAAAAAGAAAAAAAAAGACAAAAAACACGAAGGATTTCTCAAAGTCTGCATCTGAAGCATTTGTATGAAATTTAGTATTATTTTGAGGACTTCCTACTTTATGCTCAATAAACATCCATGCTGGTAATCCAGTGCTGAGCACTTGCATGTCGACATTATTAGGGTGCACTTTGGCAAGGTTGTGTGGAATGTGACAAATAGCACTCTTAGCCCTAAAAAGAAAAAGGAGAGATGTCTACCTCATGGACAAAGGCTATAACATGACACTTGCCCTTGGTGACACAGAATTATCCTTGCTCATTTTATTTACTATTACAGAAGTAATAATAGTGCTTGTTTTTCCTAAGTGCCACGGTTTACACACTGCTGTTAACCTTTGATGAAGTTCATAATAAATTTTACCTCCCTTGATTATGCTCAGCGTTGATTGTTCCGGTCTGTGGGTTTAATGTTTGTGACAAAAAATAATTGCTAAACAAAGTGAAAATACAAAATATGAGGTACTGCAAAATCCACTTGGTAAATGGTGGGATCTAAAAATTAAGTAAAGATGTATATCATCTTCTGCAATGCAGAAATTTCTTGAAGAGCTATAAAAGAGACTTTGATTTTTTGAGTTAAAAACTTTTGCATATACAGCATCCCTTGATAAATTTAATTCAATCTAGTTTGCCTAAATGGACTTTTCTTAAACACAATATGAAATTGACTTTCTTCAGAGATTTTTTTTGTATTTTCACATTCATAATATACATGTAGGACATGGGTACTTTTTTTCCAAGCATAAAGAATTGAGGAAGAATACTTTTTGAGTAAATATATGAAACTATAGTTGTATTAATACATCTTGCATCCTTACAGGAACTTTCTAAACAAACTGAAGCAATGGCAGTACAGGCTGAGAATTTGGTGAAGAATTCCTCTGAGATACAGCTTGGTTCAAAGAACAAGCAGTCCCTTCAGCACCAGGCAAAATCAATCCAAGAACAAGTGAAAAAAGTTGAAGTTACTCTTGAAGAAGAGTACGTTCTTAACAAGTCCTAATATTTATTCTTCAGTATAAGATTGTATCAGATTTCTAGACTACCTTGTCAGCATTTTGTGTTGTCTCGTCAGCTCTGTCATTTACTGCTTGCTCTGGCATAGTAACCAAGTAATGGTACCAAATATGTCAAAAGAGTGTGTGCAAACAAACAAATTATTTTCTTTTAATTATATTTAGTTCATAAAGGTTAGTTACATTTAATGTGTCACTTACCTTTAAGCCCCAGTCTTTTGAAGAAGGGATAATTGAGCTCATTCTTGAGGTACCGGACTCTTTTGGAAAGAAAAATCTCAGCTAAGTGTATTAGAGCAACACATTTACCATATTTGCCTCATTTTTCAGTGTTCCACTTTTTCTATAGGAGTGTCAAGAAGTGCCTTCGTCTTAGCTGAATGCCCAGATTGTATTTCATGGGCAATATCAAAAGCTGCTTCTGCTGCCAAAAAACGCAAAGGCATAATTTTCCAGATTTTGTTTAAAAATGAAAGGTTTAAATTCCAAGGAATGCTTGATAAATATTTATAGCTTTTTGTATTTATAAAAAATTCTTCCCTTCTCTCAAGTGAGTAATTCAGTTATTGAACTTGTTACTCAAATTCAGAATGTTGCTATTCTCATTTTATTCCTATACATTTTTAGGTATGTATGAAATCAGTATTTGGCATACACTAGATCTGACACACAAGTCATAGATACATGTGCCATTTATATTTTTTCTTACTGGAATTACTGTCTAGAATAATGTGCTGTATAAGATTAAGCAGGCACCATCCCCTCAAACTGGATATGAGCAAAGGGCAATGCCCAAATAATTGGGGTTTTTTTCCTCATAATGACCATTGTCCTGCTGATCTGATTTTAATTTAGTGCCATTTTCTTCCTGATGTGAACTAACAGCTATAAAGCAGAATAACTAGCCTGTGCAGCAAATGGGGGTCTGACCATTTATGTGATGCTTTCTCCAACATGAAGTGCTAGAGTGATTTGCAGTCAGATTCTACCATCTCTTACTAAGTACTTCACACATAATTTTCTCCACTATTAGAGAGAAAACTAGTGTGATTTTTCAATCTAAGAAATTTACCCTTCCAGCAATGAATATTTGCTTTTTAAATAAAGAAATCTATTTTTAAATGAAAGTCATCATTGGTCTACCCTTTTAATGTAGAAACTAAATAGGGTTTAGTTGAATGTATGGATTGTGCAGAATGTCTGTGATAGTGTGACAGATAATCAAAAGCTGAATACCTTCTGTAAAAGATGCAAATGCATACAACTATCTATAGGGTATCTACAGAACTCATAGTAAGTGTGTAAGAGTTATATTTTAAATTGGATCATCAAAAAAAATCTTGGCACAAAGTGAAGTTACTCCAAACTCATAAGTTACATAGTATGCCAATGAGCAGGAAGAGGAGAAAAGAGTTTGAGCAGCTCTCCACAGTCAGTTACTGTAACAGCTTAGCCCATCTGTTTTCCAGGGAAATCATGCAGAGCTGTGCGGTGTGTTTGGGATTATATTCTTTACAGTCTGTGGCTTTCTTAAAGAAACTCCAACGAAGGCATGCAACAGCAGTAGTGCCACTGATTTGGTCCCTGGATTCTGATTTCCAGCTGTATTTTCATGACCTGAACTTAGGTGAAATATTTTTGCACATTGTTTTCCTACAAAGAACTTGAATTTGCATACACTCTTATCAGTAAATGGCTGTTGACATTCCTATTTATTTTTTTTTAATTTTGAAAATAAATAACAAAAAATAAAATGGCCAACTTTTACATTTTTAGGCTACATCTTTTCTTAAAGCTTCCTCTAACTTTAATGAGGGGGGGAAAAAAGTTTAAAACTTTTTACCATGGAATGGTTTTTAGGCTATATTTAGAAGGAAAATGTATTTTGAAATTTTGTAATATTCAAACTTTTATGATGAAGCTTTAATATTTTCAGTGAAATAGAAAATGTGTGTTTTGCAAGCTATGTGCAGGACCTACATTAGCGCTGGTTTCAATTACTTGAAAGGAGCAGAAACTTGTATACTGGAAGTTAATGCTGTTAGGCTTTGCTAATGGCTGTCTTACTTGTGACAAAAAAAAAAAGGTGCTTTGTTTGCAATCCTAGACATAGAAAAATCAGTCATAATCTGTCTCTGTTTAACATGCTTATAATGTAAAACTACTAACTCAGAGGGAGTTGAGTCACATTTGTTGTTGATTCTTTGGCTTGATATGAAATCATTGCCACAGCAAACACGAACTTCTTATGGGGGGGGGTTTGCTGTTATAAAAAAGCGAGATCAATAAAGGATCAAGCACTGGTGACTGTGTGTATGTCCACATTTCACTGGTTTTAATCATTCTGGTCTGGGGACTAAATTATGAACATCTATGCACTCAGTTATTGAAATATTTAGATTTCTGATGTAATCATCATTCCATATTATTTCATAGAAATTTCATCCTGTTGATATTCTTTTTCCTTTCCCTTCCCACTACGATGAGATTTTTGTACAGCTGATGAATAAAGCTGTACTTTCTTTTACCTCTTGCTGTCCCTTCTATCCCTAATGCATTTGTTTGACTTCCGGTGTATGGTCTAAGAGAAAGAACCATGTTTGAATTTAAATGCACAACTTGATCCTCTAAAACGAGAAATTTTTAAAAGGACCCTCCTGTAGATTGAGTATGTTCCATTTTTATTTTGGCAAGAATATGGATAGCTTCATTATATTAAACTGTTTATTCTCTCTAATTGATTTGGTTAATTTTAGTATTAAAAGCATGGAAATGGTGAAAAACAAGTGGGATCATTTTGGCAATAATTTTGAAGCTCTGTCCATGTGGATAGCTGAACAAGAAAAAGAACTGGAAACTTTGGAAACATCATCATCTCCTTTGGACATACAGATCAGCCAAATCAAGGTGATTAGTTCTTATTATGTTTAGTATTAAAAGCCCATTTAGCTGTTATTTTGCTAGAGGCCAAATGAGAAAAGAGACATTTTACATGTTTCAAAAGTACCACAATGAATTGACAGTACATTTTATACATGAATATACCAAACAGAAAGGTCTTATATAAACTAAAGGAAAATTCTTACAGACTGCCTTCTCTTTTAGCGTTTAGTTTACATATATGAAGTCTTGGTGTGTATGGTCAAAAAAAAAATTTAGACCCTTCTCATTTTTTGAGTACTCTCAACAAAATAGCTACATAAATATAAGTTGAGGAGTTTATTGAAATATACAACAGCTAGTGGCTATAGAACTTGATTTTAATCTTGCGAGCTAAAGTTATAACTTGATTTATGTATCTTTTATACTGAATTAATAAAGAAACAATTGCTCTTGGTAGCTTGAAAACCTACATAACATTTACCGTGATTGTATTTGCACTGTCTTCAGTTCTGTGTACGTTCCTGTAGTTAACACAGTGGTTTAATTTCAAGTTGCTGGCTGAGGTGCATATTGTCTCCAAGCATTGTATTTCAAGGGCTGACTTTGTGTCCTTACACAAATGAAAATATACCTTCTCTGGAGTGGCGTGTTTCTAAGGATATAGAGTTTTTTCAATAGGGAGTGCACATTGCCATTTTCTTTTTTCTGTGACCTACTTGTTCTTCAGGAGGTGCAAGGTGTGCAGCTGCTTGCAGACCAGCTTGACACTGTATCCAAAGGATCCTATTAGGCACTTGTTTCATGGGACAGAAACAGTTTGTCAACAGATTTTCCTGTTCTTAATTTGTTCACAGCTTTACAAAGACCAAATAAATAAAATCTCTTGACTTCATCATTGGAGAACAAAACAATGCTTGAATTCTTGCTTCATCACCACAGCAATTCAAAAGCAGTTTCCTTATGAAATAATATGAATGCACTTATTCCACTGGCATATATTATAGTGTTGTCTTGCTTTTCAGTAATTAATGGACAGGATTCCAGTGTTTAAGACAGAAAATAAGTGCATCAAATGATTCTAATATTGTATTACAGTGTGTCAGTTCTTGTCTGTCTAAATGAAGCCTTCTTAAGGCCTACTAGCCTATTCCAACCATGTTCCCAGAAAGGTCGTTCCTTACTCTAGATGCAGATAAGCAGTGATTTTTACACTGCATTGGAAGTTTCTGAAAATGCCATCATAATTCTTACACATTTAAACACCATGGTCAGCAGATGATGTTTATGAGCAGCTGAGTGAAGAGACAGAAAATCCTCCACATAAGGCATCGGGTACGTCAGGGTACCTCAGGTGAACTAATGAGCTTTATGAGCTGTGATATGTGAAACAAGTCATCTCACCTCCAGTTCATGGACATGACCAGAGATCTGCTTCAGCAGCAGTGCTTTGTGTCTGATTTTGAAGAATTTTTTGTGTTTTGTTCTAAGTTTCCTGATGAGCTACTCTGTGTCACAACACTATTCAGCATACTGAGTACACAATTTCTACTACACCACATTAGCAAGGAACATTTCAATGCAGGACAAATAAAAAAAAAATAGTGTGCTCCTTGACACTTTTGGCTGACCAAATGAAAAGCCTGGGGTCAGCTGAATGTAATTATCCTACACGGTAGTGGTAATATCCTACTTTTGGTGACGCTGATTGCAAAGCCCCAGTGACTTCAGCAGAGCCAGATTTTCACCTACGCATTTCTCTGAAATTGCTGGTGGAACAAAATGACAGTTATCACAAGTAGTTACCATTGGTGGCAGACTCAGTGCGAGTTTGAAAGCCTCAATTATCCACCTTCTTTTATGTAACTGAGTGAATTTAACAGAATAGCGTAGGAGTGAGAAAGCACTGCCTCATTTGTATCTGCTGCATTGTTAGATAATTTCAGCTTCAGGGCTGCAAATCCAGTATTTTTCCTCAGCAACATGTTCTCATGCAAAAAAAAGATATTTTATAATCCAAATTAATTCAGAATATATTGCATAAATTCTTATAGCGCCACATTTTTTTCCTGACAGTCACCCTGCTAATTTTTTGACTGAATGTTGCAATAAGCCACTTCTGAGCTTTATAATGGCTTTATAAGAAAGAGACCATATTTTTATCACAATTATATTAGAAGTTGGGCACTAACTATGTTTTCAGAGTGCATTTTCAAGAAAGTTTTTGGTTGCTTTCATGTACATATGTATCTTAACTTTTTTTTTTTTATCTGAGAATGCTGTTGCCTGTTTCAATTTCAAAGAACTCACTTGGATCTTTCGAATCTCTCCCAGTGGGTATTTTCCATTGGGTTTGAGAACTCCATGAACATGATATGTCAGCAGTAATTTAAAAAAAAACCTGTTGTGAAAAAAAAGCTGACTTCGCAGCTCATTGGTGCCAACTCAATAAATAGATAAATAGCCACTGAATGGGAAACACTATAAGTTTCTTTTTTGGATGATGTAGCTGCTAAGTTTGCCTCTGATTTGTAATAAGTACAGAATAATAGAAGACAGTTGCTGTCCTACAGCTGCTGAAATGTAAAGGCAGTGCAAGTTTCTTTTTATGCACTTACTAATTGAGGTACAGGGCAGATAAAAAATTGCCATTATGACCCTTGTTTCATGGTTTCCTATTTGTACTGTAATGTGGTTCTTTATTTAATCTACTGCCTAAGGGCACACTCACACTAACTTATGATCTAATTAAATTTCTCCTTTATTATACCATAGTATTTTAAGTTAGAAAATGAAAACAATCTCTACTGTTTTCTAATCATGGCTTGTTTTGTTTGGTAAGTGCTTGAAAACCTATTAAACGTAACTAACCAACTGTTAGGGTTCAGCTCCTTGACAATACTTATTCAGCGACATAGTCATGTTTTTCCATCTTCTGTTTATTTTTAATCTTAAGGAGAATTGTGTACTACTTTCCTGTGACATAAGAGATGCTAAAATATGAACCATCGTGTCTGCTTGAAAATATGCACCTCAGCCAGTTCTAATTGCTCTTCACACACACTGGTTCTAGGGCAGTCTGTATTTTAAACTTTTTCCAGTGAGAGTTTAAAAAAGAAAAAGGATATTTACAGGTCATATTAAGGACTTTGGTAGACTTTGGAATAACTAGTTATTTCAAGTGGTCAATGAACTCTCCTCTCACATAATTTTTTGATGAAGGATGTTTGTAGCACAGAGAAAAAAATAATTAGAAAATATTATTCAAATAATTAAAAACTTATTTTGAATCTTTTTACCACTGCTTTACATTTTAGGTTATTAATAAAGAGATAGATGGTAAAATAACTGGAATCTCAAATCTAGAAGAGGAAGCCAAGTCTTTTTCCCAGTTTGTTACCTCTGGAGAACATGCACGTATTAAAGCCAAACTGACTCAGGTCAAAAGGTATTGGGAAGAACTAAGAGATCATGCACAGAGACTGGAAGGAACAATCACAGGGAATGCATCAGCACAGCAGAAATATGAAGAAAATCTTAAACAGGTAGACTATGAAAATCTAATGGATTCTTTGCACCAATTTCTCGAATTGCACTGTATTTTTCTAAAATTGACTATAAAATGCATATTGTAGCAGGATGGACTAAAATAAATAAGTGGATTTGTAAGGTAATTGCAAGACCTAAATTTGTGCTTTGAATTACCTAAAAGGCAGCTTCAGAAAGATGGTAAAATATACACATTCAAAAAATTGTATTGTCTTCTAGAAAGCCTATGTGGTTCTCCTGGATATTGCACTATTGAGTAGAAGAATCCATGCTTCTTACAAACACTTTTAACCTCATTCATTGGTTGATAGAAGGTTGTAAAGAAAACAAATTAAAATATTATTATTGTCCCAGCTGGGAGGAATTGAGCGCTGTTGGCATCTTTTAACTTCAAAAGGCACTCAGCACTACAAAGGGTTAGGATATAAAATTCTCTAAGCAGCAAACATTTAAAAGATGTTACTTAAATAATCATTTATGTAATTCCTGCTGGTTTCAGCTTCTGGTTTGCCTTTTTTTTTTTTTTTTAATAGGTGCAGCAGTCAGTGTCTGAATTTGAAGCTAAGCTAGCTGAGCCTCTCACATCGTGCTCTTCAGCAGCAGCAACGTATACAGCCCTCCAGGACTGCACGGTGAGCGTGTGGCCAGCTGCTCCTGGCACTGAGTCCAGGGACATGGTGCCACACTGGACCTCCTTACAGAAATGCCAAGAACCCCAGACCAGGGGCTGCCTGATGCCACACAGCTCAGGGCAAAGGCAGGAGCAGGCAGGGGCTGCCTGTCTGGGTGGGAAGCCTCAGGGAAGGCTTAAGTACTTCCTCAACTATTTCTTGTCACCATTTCAGACAGGATTGGAAAGTTTCTTCCCCAGTCTAGGGGGAAGGAAAGCCTAAAAGTACCCCTTAATCCTTCAGGTTATTGGTTTTGACTTTATGCATCTAAAACATAATGAAGAACAGAAACAAGTCTGTTCGACATTTTTCCTCTAAGGTTTTCATGAAACTTGGATTTTGGTATATCTTTGGAAGCAGTTTGTCTTGGGCAATGAAGAGACTGGACAGAGTTTCAACTTAGAAACTTCTGTCTGTGGTGCTAGGAATCCATGGGTGTTTCCATATTTGGTTCAGTCCATTACAAAAGGAAAACAAATATTAGATTGGTATTTAAACAAGTAATCCCATCTCAGGGAATTTGGTGTAGTATTTTTCTTTGTAAGTTCTGATATGTAATTCAAACAATAATCATAGCCTTTCTTTCTAAGAAAATATTACAAAAAAATTTAGTCATATTGTTCTTGCAGTAAAATGCATATAATGTCTTCTGAACCTAGTGATTGATAACTGCTTGCAAAGGATGTTTTCCAGGGGTGTCTGACCTGTCTGCTTCAAAAAACCTTGATATTAGTTGAGGAAAAATATTCTGCATATGGGGAATTTATTCAGACAGCACTTATAATCACCTTTTTTTTTTACTTAAACATTATGAATATCCTGAGTATGTTGTTATAAGGTCTTGTTCTCTTTAGGAGATCATGATGATCCCCTGACCATTTTCATGACAATTCTCTTGCTACACACAAAATCTGTTGCAAAACGTGGTGTCAATTTTAGCCCCTGCCATCATACAATAGAGCTGTATGGAAAAGTCACACTTTGTCCTAAAAGAGAGAAAAATACCAACTTTGATGAATCCCTACTTAATTTAGCTGTCTGAGAGGTGTTGAGTACCTGTTTGTCCTAATAGGCCTCAATTCCTCCAAGGATTTGACTCTGCTCACTAACTTGACTCTAAATATCTTGATGTGAAATTATGAGCAGTTTGTGCCTGTATAATTCACATTTCCTTCTATATATGATTTCTTGTAATTAGAACAGCTACTATTGTTGTTACTATTGCACACCTGTGAGTTGGAACTTTCGTGATCTTAAATCTGTTTCATTTGGTGCTTTTCTAACTCACTGTACTACATTTCAATCATTTTTATATGGACAAGTCTCCCAGCTTTCTAGAAACAACAACACTGGAAAATGTAGTTAATATTAGACATAATTTCTACGAAAAGGACCTTTAGCTAATGCTGATGGCAGTTCCAAGTAACTCTTCCCTACTTCTCCCGTGTTGTGACATTGGCTGCAAGTCTAGCAGTCCTCACCTGTTGGAGTCAGGTTTTGGGTTTACTCTATATAAATTAGAGCAGATCTTAGTCAGACATGAAGGAATCTGAAGCTTTTTCCTGAATTTGGATCTTTGTCCTACATGGATGATGCTGTGTCGCAGGCCTATTCAGGAGATCTGACTCTTTTGTTGCAGAGTTTTCCCTTTAGCACTGTTCCTAGGGAAGGTTTTTGCACTACAGTCTAGTTCATTGGTATGCTGGCAACACATGTACCTAGGGTGGACCTGAGCAATATCTAAGCTATGAAGTGACTTCATGATCTGATGGGAGTAGCACTGCTTCAAATATATAAGTAGGACTTAAGAATTTTTCCCACCATTGTTACCATAACTCTGTTGTTTATCTGTGTGACTTCTGTTTCTTTTACATGTTCACTAGGACCTTTGTCATACTGTGGAAAAACTGAGCAACCCTCTGGCCTCTCTCTCAGCCTGTGTCCGAAAGGTGGCCAGCAAGCAAAAAGCTGCTCAAGAGGTTACAGCATTACAGCAGAAATATGAAAAAGTGCTGGAAAGTGCTAAGGAGAAGCAGAGCTTATTAGAGAATCTTCTGGCTCAGTGGCAGAAGTGAGTAAACTCTTACATCTGTTGTGATGGACACAGAGACCTTCCCAGGCTCAGTGTGTGAGACTGATAGGATGATTTGGTAACTCTAGGTTGTGATTTTGCTAGGCAGGAGAAGGAGCTGTCTGCCTTCCTGGCCTGGTTGGAGGGGTGTGAAGCTGCAGGCAGGCCTTCAGAGCAGTATGTTTCTGCTGACAGAATTAAGCTGGAAGGTGAACTGCAGGCACTGCAGGTATGTTTCAATTGGAATATTTTCCTCCTGCATTTTCTGGTGAATTTCTGTGTCTTTTAAAGGAAGAAATTGCTCAATTATAGTCTGACGGGTCAATTGATTCTGGGCTTTGCAAATCTTCTGAGAGGTATTACATGATCACTTGCAATTGCTCCTTTAACCATAATATGCCAGCAAAAGAGAAAAGAATAAAGGTGCCTTGGTATATCCTATTATCTGTCAAGGAGGGACATCAGTCTGCTTGTTAGAAGATCCTTTCTCTAAAGAAATTCCTTTATTAGGCAATACTTCTTTTCTCTTTTTTTGCATGTGAGAAAAGATTCTCAAATTAAAAAATGCTCTAAGATTTTGAAATCACAATGAAGTCTGCTTTCTGATTTTTTTTTCAAGCACAAGACTTACATCCTATTCTAAATTATGGCTTTCCTTTGAATTTTTGCCAATTGTTTTTAGATTAATATGAAGCAGGTGGCCAAATGTAACATCTTTTTTACCTTCCTTGAAGCCAAGTAGTCCAAGTTGTCAGTTTTGAGTATTACTGAAGAAAAGGAATATTAATTGAGGTGTTGGGGTTTTTTATGCTGTTGTTTGGGGATTAGTTTGCTGTTTGATTGCTTGTTACTTTTTTTATTTGTTTGTGGGTTTTTTGGGGGGGTTAATTTTTTTTGGGGGGGGGAGGGATTGGATTTGGTTTTGGTTTGGGTTTTTTTCTTTAATGTTTTCTTTGTTTGGGCCATTTTGCAACATTTTCCTGACAATTCTCTTGCTACACACAAAATCTGTTGCAAAACGTGTCAATTTTAGCTCCTGCTATCATACAATAGAGCTGTATGGAAAAGTCACACTTTGTCCTAAAGGAGAGAAGAATACCAACTTTGATGAATCCCTTCTTAATTTAGCTGTCTGAGAGGTGTTGAGTACCTGCTTGTCCTAATAGGCCTCAATTCCTCCAAGGATTTGACTCTGCTCACTGACTTGACTCAAAGTACTCTACTGGAAATTTGTAGCTGGTTTTTTTTGTTAGTTTTTGTTATTTTGCATCATATGGTTCCATGCTTAATCTAAAAGTTTGTCATTCCATTGTTATCCCAGGATTTGCAAGCAGACATTGAGTCCCATACTTCAGTCTATGAGAGCCTTTTACAGTTAAATGAGTCGCTGTTTCCAACAGCTTCAAAGCAGTGTGTGAAAACAATAAAAGAAAAATTTGAAGACGTGGATGAAAGGTGGAAAGCTTTACCACAAACTGTTGATAAAAGGTTTGTGCTTCAGTGTTTTTTACATGTGGAAGTAACCAATATCCAGATGAGGAAGCCCAATCCCAAACCGTATTTTTTACAGTATTACCATTAGGAAGACAAAGGTTTTAGATCAATATCAATCCCTGAATTCCCAGGAATGGGGGGTAGAGAATCTCACACATTTATGATGCTATCTTTTTGACACGCACTCCCCCTATTTTTTGGTAGAAGAGTCTGTTTGAAGGAGTGTGGGGCAGGAAATGAAGGCAGTGTTGCATTTCCTCAGTTACAGTTTCCCAAGTAAATTCCAAAATCTCTAATAATCTGTTCTTGATTGTTTCAGTTACATGCTTTATCTTGTGCAAAGTCACACTATTGTATTTTTAAACTCACTTTGAAATTCTAATTTGCCATGAATACTATAAATGCTCAGTTTATATAAATGCTCGGGCTGCTGGCTCAGGTTAAGCTTAGAAAAACTGTCTCCTTTATTTCAAACTGTATATTAGCATGTATTTAGATATTAATTCTTTCCATAATGAACACGCATATTTTAATATTTGTAATGTAGCTTAAATAATAGATCCTGATCAATGCTGTAATCTTCTAGGTGCCTTGCCAATACGATTGTTTTACAATATAATGATCTTCTACATGTTGAAAATTAGGTAGAGAAATTTCTAAGGGAAATGGGAAGGTAGATGACAAGGTCTTTTCTAAGGGCAGGGTTTAGACTTGGTGCTTAGGTACTTAGTTCTGCTGAGTACTCCTCTGGACACATTCTTCCTTTGAATTTACCCTTGCTTACTTCAGTGGAAGCTGAACATGAAATTCCTCACCCCCAGCCTAAATTCATGAGACTCTTACCTTAATTCAGTGTATCAGATGATAGGCAAGAATTGCTATGACTGAAAATCAAAGTTTAGCTTCCATCAGTAACATTGTCTTTGCTGAGATTACACCAATAAAGAAAATTTGAAGAACTTAAATTTTTTGGGGGGCACTTCTAACAGTTGGTATAAATAAAAGAGTGGAAACAGGAAAGATCCAAAGGTGTTTTCAAATGTTATGTTATACCCCAGAATTAAAAAATCAATATGGCAAATTAAAGTAATGTTTCCTACTTTCCTTGCATCTGGCATTGATTTTAATGCCGATCAGTCAGCTGTGGGTTTGATTATGGGAAGTGACTAAATTGCATCAAGTGCTTTCTTATTTACATCTGACATTCTATAGGATCAACTTCCTTCAATCACTTGTTGCTGAGCATGGGCAGTTTGATGAGCTCCTGCTCAGGTTTTCAGACTGGATTAAGCAATTTCTTGCTGAACTACAAGCCACTTCAGAGATAAACACAGCTGATCAACAACTAGCTGCATCTCACAATAAGGTAAACTTTTGGATGTAAATATTAAAGACAGAGAAATTGTACAGTGCGTTTGGCTAAGTACTCATCTAGAACTAGCAAGTAATTTGTTTGTTTGAAAACCAATATAATGTTGCAATCACATACAGACTTCTGTTATTTGACAATTTTAAAGCAAAATTGTAACACTGAACTATTCCTACTGAAAATGCCTCAATAGTACTTGTTTCACTCATAAGTTTAGTACTAAAATGTTTCCTGAGCTCTTGATTTGCAGAAGAAACTCAGCCCTATTTTCTTTCTTCCCTTCCCATAGAACCATTCAATGGAAGTTGAAAGTAAGAAGCAAGAGTTACAAAGTCTGAAGGAGGTTGTAGAGAAGTTGGGTTCTTTCAGCAGCCCAGAGGACCAGCAGACATTGCAGGGAAAGACAGAAGATTGCTTTCAGATCTTCCAGGAGGCAAGTCAAATAACTAGCCAAAGACAGGATGCCCTGGATCAGCTGCGAGTGTTCCTGGAGCTCCATAGTGCTGCCTCAGGAGTGCTCCACCAGCTGAGGCAGACAGTGGAGAAAACAGGAAATATGGATAAAGCTAAATCCGAATTACTGGAGAAGGAACTCACTGGTGTTGTTAAGGATCTTAACAAGTTGGAATCTGATGCTGTCAGTTTGGATGGTTCCCTTACTAAGGCTCAGTATCATCTGAAGCACAGCATTTCTGGGCAGAGGACCTCCTGCAGGGCTATGGTGGATAACCTGGGTGTGGAACTGGAGGCAGTTCAAAACCTGCTGGGAACCAAACAAAGTGAGGCAGAAGCTCTTGGAGCCTTGCAAAGATCTTTCATGGACCGTAAAGAACAGTTACTGAAGAGCATTGAAGATACTGAGGAAAAGGCTGACAAGGAGGGCTTGAAGGAGACAACACTACAAGCCCTCCAACAAAGGTAAAAGCATTGGCACTTCTACACTTGATTGCAGTCTCTAGACCTTTTGTGATTCATTGGAGGCATGTGTGTGTTTTCTACCTGGGTACTTTATTTCTTGCCAAGCATATGTAGCTACTAAATAAATTTTGTAAATAAGTGAACTATTTGGATGCACAAAACACTAAGCAAGTCCTGCTAATCTTTTACATTGAAAGAACAGTCATGAAAGTCTGCGTCTCAAAAATATATTTTGTCCAAATGAATCTAAGATCCAACAGCTTTTAGAAATCCCATATAACATAACTATCCCTACCTTGCAGAACTGATGATTGTACATGGAATGATGAAATTAAAAACACTTACAGTAATAAAGTATTAATCTAAGGATGTATTTGCAGATGACTGTTTGAGGGGGAGGTACATATATATATATATGATTTTATAGCAGTATATGTATCAGAAAAATCAAATTTTGAGCCCAGTTCTAACAGAAAAAAACCCCAACAAATTCTTATATTGTAAGAAATATTAAAAAAGGGAGTTTTATGCACAGTAATGCTAACAACTGTTTCATTCATTCTTTCTCCTCTCCCTTGAAAAAAAAAAAAAGAAGCAAAGAGGAGTAAATTTGATGCCGCTCTTTTAACTTGCAGATTGAGGATCTTTAACCAGTTGGATGAAGAATTGAATTCTCACCAGCATGAACTCCAGTGGCTCATGGACAAAGCAAAACTAATAGCCCAAAAAGATATCACATTTGCTCCTGAGAGTGACAAAGAGATAAATTGCTTAGAATCTCTGTGGAAGGATACCAAGAAAGCTATACATGAAAAGTAAGTAGATCTTTAGCTTAAGCTAAGAAAGGAGAAGATGGGGAAAGAGACATAGTTATTACATATATCTTCTTGCTATATTAGTTAGACTGAAAAGCAGGGCTTGTAGGTTAAATACTTAGTAGAAGATGAAAACACATTATTAACAAGAATATTTGTACCAGTTGTACCTATACTATTAATAAAGCCACAGATAGGTCCTCAGTACAATGTGACAGATATACATTCTATTACATACATGTTATATTGCATGTTATTGTTTTCTGAAAGATAAGAATTCTCCACTGAATTTTCGCTAACACTCTAGCTGGGACATATTCTCCTTTTAGCACAAATTTTCATTACTATTGGTTATGTGTTTCTGACCGTTTTATATTCAGAGATCCTAAATAAATTTTAAATATTTCTGTCTGCTGAAGGGAATGGGTTCATAATCATCAATGCTGTGTAATTATTTACAGTGTTTGTGTATGACACGTGATCCGATGATCAGTTTTATCAATGACATTTGATAGTGAAAGAAACTAAGAAAGTTTTATCATACTCTTTGCTTTGTCTCAACTGCCTCAGGATCATCTGTAAAGAAAACTAGCAGTGTTTTCTCTCTCATATAGAAACAATTTTAGACACTCCTGAACCTGCTTGTTTTGGAAAGCTCTTTGGAGCATTCAGAGAAGAGACAGCTCCTAAAATAGTTGCTCCTCTTTTTTGACAATGTCATGTTTCCCAAAATCCTTTCATTGAAAAACACTGTTTTACAAATAAACATTGCAAATATCCAATGTATCAGTTTTACTTCTCTCTCTTCAGTATAAACACCAGGAGTGGATTGAATAGGTCTTTTTCCTCTGTCCGTTGCCTGAGCATAAACAGGCTTTCCAAGAGAGAGGGTGGGAGAAAAATTAGGCTTGCTTTTAGCAGACAGCTAATTTATTCTCTGTAGAAGAGAGATAAGTTGAACGTTTTAGTCCAAAAAGCATGCATCTGACAATTGGAGGACAAAATAGACAAAATAGTATGCATTGCTTTAGTCTTTTTTTCTGCTTCTTTTTATCCAAAAAACACTCCATGTTAAAGAAACATGTTTGTTTTTTTTTAATGAACTGTGAGTGGCACAATCATTATAATGTGTTTTTCAGTCAAAAAGATGCTAAACTGAGGAACTGAGAAGCTTGAATTCCAGTTTCAGTCTTTCTTTTGCTGAAGTCAGTTGCTTTAGTATCTGATATATATAAGATGGCAATTCACGTTCATGTCTCTTCAGTAAGATGTTTTGTGATGGGTCGACAGTGATTTGTAAACACAAAGTATTCATATTTCCTTGGCTTCCCAATAGATATTTAGTACTGCATCCTAGGTCTCCCATGGTGAATTGCTATGTCATGTTGTCTTATCCTTCAGAAACATGACAGCAAGTGGTACTAAGACAGCTTTTTCATATTACAGAAAGGAGCAGTCCTGTGTTCTGATCGATCTGATGAGGGAATATCAGAGCTTGAAGTCAACAGTAATGAAAGCCATAGACAGTGCTAACAGTGCTTCTGTGACCAAATCCATATGGAAGGATCATGAAGATATCAGGCGAACATTAATAAAGGTAATGACATATTTTTTCCTCCAAGGAATTTTAATGATTTTTTTGATTAAAAGGATTTTTTTGTTTGTTTTAAAGATGCCCTTGAGCTGTGCTTAAAGCTCCTTGAATTTACTGTCAAATCTTGTCTCACCAACGTTCAGAGTTTAAATTATACTGATTATGATAAGGAAAGACTATAGCCTTTTTTTGCATTTTGGTGAGATCTATTAATCTGTTGTTAATGGAAATGCAGGTTCTTAATACATGGAAAGCATAAGTGGAAAATCGTGGAAAGCTGTTTATATGAAATATATTGAGTATATTCCTATCACAGTATGAAAGGATAGTTCTAGTCAGCATACTTCAACATTTTTCTATATTGGGTAAATTTTGGAGTACCTAAGATGAATTGCACACATTTCCAAAGTGTGTAATTTTTCTGTCTCTTTCCCTAAGAGGACTTCTGCCATGGTGTATAATGTCAATACTAGCCATTGAGCAGAGATTAGATATTTAGATACTTACACTGTATTAATTTTCACTGGATTGTATTTCAAAAATGCTAAATCAGCTGTCCATCGTCCTGCCAGGATAAACTGTTCTGAGTTAAATTCTTTCTGTTTCTTTGGAGGATAATTTCATTTGGAGGCCTATTGAGCTCTTGATTCAAAATCTTTCAATCAGATCTGTATAAAACTTATCCTAAACTGTGTGTATGTATGGCCTCTTTCTAATACACATCTTAAAAGAACAAAAACCAGAACATAGCTCACCAGTCTGAAAATGAATTTCATGTAACTTCCACATTATTCCTTGAGATCTGGGCTGAGGAGAATTCCCTGCTGCAGCAGTGGACACATCTAGGCCTGAAGAAGTTTGAGTGCAATGAGTGTTTTGGCCATACTGCACACACATTAGTAGGTTATTGTTAGTACTGCTCTCTAGTACTTGCTGTAGAAAAAAACATAGGATTCCTACTGTGATCCATTCTCAGTATTTTACCTTTTCAATGACAATATTTTAAAGATTTCCCTAGGCCCAGGGTTGCAAACTTAGTAGCCCTGAAGATTTTGTCCAGTTCCTTTCAGAACATATCCGTGCTTTTGTTTTCCAGAATGTCTAGTAGTGATGGGGTTTTTAATCCTAAATTTCATTTGCAACACCCTCTATTTACCTTGCTGTAACTCCTGAACCAATTATTCAGTGATGAAGAATGGAAAGGCAAATAAAATAAATGAAATTTCCTTAAGTCCAGAAAATATCTGCTTGCCACGGGGAAGAAATTAAAAATTTGTCACTTCTACTTGTGTACTTTATTTCTAAGAACAATCATCCTATATGATTATGCTAATGAGAAAACCGTGTCTGTTGCTTTGTATTTTGTGGAGTAGTTAAATATTCGATATGAGAATTAACAAATTCATAACACAGGGCTAGGAATGGGTACCTGGAGAACTGGATTTTCATTTCTTTCTTTAAGGCTTCATTAAACAAACAAATATTTATGTCCACAGCATGAAGCTGCCAAGAATGATCTGAGTGATAAACAAAAAGACCTGGATACTTTCACTAATACAGGAAAACATTTGTTGGCAGAACTGAAAAGAGTGCACAACTGCGACTCCACTGCGCTGAAAACAGATATGAACTCCATGGTGGACAAATGGCTAGATGTAAGAATCTGATATTTATATGCCAAATGCAGGTTTTAAGTTTGGCTAAGCTTACAATAGTTCTATTTTCTTAGGATCTAAGATTACAATTGTTTAGAGAATTTACTTGGAAATATAACTCAAAGTCTTAGAGGGATTTGGTGGCTGCTGTATGCATGAAGTTGTGACATCAATCTGATAGATTTTAAATGATGTCTTACGACAGTGGATGAATGCTACTACTGTAAATTTGCTCACTGCACAGTTCCAAGCATGAATTTGGGTTGGAGTCACACCTGATTCATACCAGCAATAGTTGAAGTATATTGGACTAATAAGTCCAGCAGTAAAATACATTAAGCTAAACCACAAAAGATATGAATATGTTGAGAAAGACGTCACTATAGGAGAGAAAGATAACATAAAAGCTAGTTACAGAATCATGGATTGGTTTGGGTTGGAAGGGACCCTTAAAGATGTGGTTCCAAGCCCCTGTGCCCAGGGCAGGGGTATCTTTCACTAGACCAGGTTGCTCTAAGCCCCATCCAACCTGGCCTTCAACATTTCCACAGATGCATCTGCAATGACTCTGGACAATCAGTTCCCGTGTCTCACCACCCTCACAGTAAAGAATTCCTACCTAATATTTTACATTTTCACCTTTATACTGCTTTAGTAGCAAATTCCTACATTACAATAAGAAGGATAAATGTAGTCAAACATAGTTTTTTTTGAAAAATAAAGTTTATTTGAACATAAAACTCTTTCCCAGTTAAAAATATGCAAATATTTGGAAAGAGACACATAAGATTTGTGTTCGTTTTATGATCTGGGTAACTAAATTGAAATTAGAATTCAGAACTTAGAGCTAAATGCAAGAAAATTATTTTACCCAGGTTTATTAATTATTTTGATGCATTTGTCTTATAACTGTCTGCAAAATAGAGAAGTCTAAAATTCATTTGTGAATGGTATTTATATATTCTTCTTGCCTAAAAGGTGTCTGAAAGACTTGATGATAACATCGACCGACTGAGTGTAAGCGTGTCTCTATGGGATGACATCCTGAAAACTGGAGATGAATTAGATGGATGGTGTAATAAGTGCATTTCCCAACTGAATGAAGGCATCAACAACTTCAGTAACAGTCAGAGAATGGAGGTCCTCCTGAAAGATTTCCAGGTTTTTACCCATAAATCAGTGATAAAAATGTTGTGGGGATCAAAATGTCAAGTGATGTCCAGCACAGAGAGAAGACTGTGCTGTTGTGGACCTCTGTGTCCTCCGTTCAAGTTGTGGTATCCTAAGCCAATAGCTAGCTGAAAGCATTCCTGTCCTTTTCATTTTAAGGTGTTAACTTCCAAAAGAAACGAATAGCACATGTTACTAAATCTAAGCTCCAAAGTTATTTTGGCTCTTGCAATTGTATTCAGTTCTATACTGAATTCTGTTCCAGTAAAAACCAGTGGGAATTTTAGACAACTTCAGCTAAAGTTTAGCAAAAAAAAGAGTAGTTTCTAAAACCACATCCAGGAAAGTAGGTTCTCCAAACAATAAAAGAGATATGCTGGACTGGAAGGCAAATTTTAATGTCAGGTTCTGACAATTTCAGTCAGACTATGACTTTTTTTTTTTTTCTGGATAACCTTAAACTTTTTTAGAAATCTGGCCAATATTCAGCATGCATCCTGTCTCTATTGGCTTAAAGTACACATCAGATCAATCATATATTGAGCCATATTCTACTTCATTTGGAATAAATTATGTCCTTAAGAAGATGCACAATAAACATATTCAAGTTTTATGATAGAGTATGAACATTGATAAATCAGCATTTTGCTCAAGGTTAAGTTCTATTGAATACCTTATGTATCAATCCAACCACCTAAACTCATTGCTGTTAAAACCAATTTGGAGTAGAAGCAGACTACCCAAACCACCAGTGTACTTGGTATGCAGGAGGGGCAAAATAGCAGGTGTGACCACTGTGGGTACATTTACAGTCAGAATTCATAATGCCTTTTTTTTGCACTTTGTTTTGCAAAGGCAAGAGGAAGAAAAGTTCAGGGACAGCTGGGTCCTGCCCTTTCAGCAATCAGAGATAGATGAGCATGGGCAGCAGCAATCAGTTTACCATCTGTGGCCCAAATCAGTGGTCTCCCTCCTGACTGATCACCTAATATTATATCCTCCCTAGCACAAAATACCCGCTAACTCTTCTTCTGGGTGTTCAGGGCAAATGTCAAGTTCATCAATTTAATCCTGTAATCCACTGTCCAATCTTTTAATTAGAATGATCTGTTTGAAATTTTTAGAAAAGAAAATTTGGGCAATAGGATAATACTGATACTTCAGAACTCCAAATTATGATTTTCACTTTGATGCTATATTTTTAATTAGTATTTTTTTAATAACTTGGATCTATAAATACAAGGTCCATATATGTCAGTGTATATATATTAGCATTTTTTAATCCCTCTTAAGGTAAAAATCTATTTCTGTGTCTAATTTTTTATCAATACTTCACTTGTTTATAATAAAAATCAGAGACCACATGTAATACACTCTCCATGTCTTTAAGTGGAACCTAACATCGTTAGTAGATACTTTCAGTCAAATAAAAAATTACATTTTCATCTTTATTTTCCCAATTTTAACAAACAAAAGCTTTTATAGCATTTTAAATTCTAATTATTTGTATGGTTATTTTAAAGGAGGGGAAAAATTCTCTGAACTGAGTCTAAAAGCAAAAAGAGATGGGAGATTTTTAGAGCACAAAATTAGGACAACAGTGTTTTCCCTCTGGTTGCTGAACTGTGCTTACATTTTCTTTCCATTTTTAAATTGATGGGGCATCCTTCTGAAAGTCTAGAAGCTTCTTGTAGTTTGGTATGAAACTTTGACCACATCTCTTTTACAGTCTGAAGTCAAGAATAAAGAACTGAAGTTGGAGCAACTTAGTTCCAAAATTTCAGAACTCAAAGAACTGACCCATAGTCAAGAGCCTCCTGCAGATCTCCAGGTAAAATAAAGACATTGGTAACCACAAACTGTCCTCAGATAACTAAGAGAACATTCCTTCTGAATTTTTTGGTTTTGCTACGCTGCCTTTTTCTCTCAAGGTGACAAATGCAGCATTACTATTCATATGTAGCATTACTATTCTTTTTTCATATTTCTCTAGGTAACCTTGATTTTTTTTGCATAAACAGTATGTCATAAAGTAAGTGACCATTAGTGTTGCAGAAGTGTTTTTTAATAAATCAAAATAGAAAAAATAATTTATCATGTAGTTGATGAGATATGAGACTACAGATATTCTCTACACTGCACAACATTTAGCCACATCATACATGACTGCATGCACAGTTTGTTTCCTTGAAACGATTATAAGGCAGTAAAATATGTTAATTTGCTTTCTTAGAAGTATTCTTTAGTGGACTAGAATAAGGGCCCTGAACTAGGTCTTACAAGAAAAACACAAAACAATGAACACAAAGGTGAGCTGTTGAACATTTGGCCAGATACTTATTTCTGTGTTCTAGGGCAGTCACAAAATCAAAGTATGGCTATTTTAGCCATTTGATTTCAAACAGAAATTGTTATTTGAGATTATTAACCTAATGTCAGAAATTTTAAAAAATAAGTTGACTTCTGCTATTTCCATGGGCAGGGATATATCTTGATACATATCAGGTTTTAAAGGAAGTTAATATAACACTCAAGCTTTGCCCACATTTTGGAACAGACTGCCCAGGGAGGCTGTCAAGTCTCCCTCTCTGAAGAAGGAAAAAACCCACCTGGATGTGTTTCTGTGTCACTTGCTGTAGGTGACCCTGCCTTGGCTGGGAACTTGGACTAGGGAATATACAAAGTTCCTTCTAACCCAAAGGATTCTGATTTATATGTAGTACCATGTTATGGCTGATTTGATTTACTTCTATAAGTGGCACGTGCTAACATCTACTATAATTTTGCATATTCCTGTCTTTGAGCACGTTAAGGGGCAAGGTTCTAGCTTATTTTTTGTAATGTCTTCAAGTTTCACCTGCCTTACACTGAGATACTTTAAGCCTCAGTGCTCTTAAGGCTCACTCCCCAACTGATATTTCTTTTCATTGAGCTATTTGAGTGTAGGTCATGTTCTGCATATATGGCAAATTAGTAAAGGGAAAATATCAACTGTTTAATTTTACAGAAATGGATAAAAACTGCAACAGTTTGCAGTCTGGCTTTTTATAAGTTAGTATCCCTTCTTTGGATTATTGTATATCTAAAACTGAATTCTGAATGGTTTTCATTTTGTAGGTATGTAAGTATCTCCAGTTAAAGCTGTAAAGAGAGCAAAATTATCATTCTGTCCCACTTTCCTACCTCCCATTTTGCCAATAAGCATTTACCCTAACAAACATTTCTATTATTAAATGCCTTAATATGTAACATTTTGGTTTTAGTTTATAGAATCAGATTTGAGGCAGAAGTTGGAACATGCCAAAGAAATATCAGAGACAGCAAAAGAGACGCTGAAAGATTTCAGCACTCAGAAGTCGCAGTTGCAGAAGCTGATTGATCGGATGACAGACTGGCTAACTCGAGTGGAGGAGACACTGTTAAGCTGTGCACGTAACCTGGATCCTGAAGCTCTAAATAAACTAAAGGTCAGTGTTGAAGAAAATTAATATACTTTTCCTTATGTATTGATATTTGGGGATTTTTTTTCTGAGCTTTATACTTAATTTTCCTTTGATAAAAAAATGCATATCTCCTGCACAGCTACTAGAATTTTAACAAATAATACAGTGATAAGTTTTAGGAAGTTGCACCAGTGAACAAAAGTTCTGATTTATTACCATTATAGAAACTTGCTGGAAAATTTTGATGAATAATATGGTCTTTGTTTTGGCAAGAACACAGAGTTACATTGAACTCCTTGATCATTACTCCAGCATGTTTGCAAGTGCATTGTCTTCCTTGCAATAAGTTATGGACTCATAGCACATCACAGTAAAATACACTGGTCCAAATTCAATTTTAACACAAACTTCTACCTCAGAAGCCCTCCTCAGTCATCATATGTAGCAATTCTTTTTTCTACTTCCAAGTACTCTCTTGACTGCATGTAGTTATGCACTTCATAACATGACAAACCACATGGAGGTATTTAACTGTGAGCACAGTTAATACTGATATCCTAGCCAAATCACGTTTAACTTTCAGAAAATGTTTCTCATTCAGAAGTCCTGCCAAATACCAGTGTCATATTGCATCCCACATGTGCATTCAGACTTTGCTGAAAATATCTATTTCTGTTCAATATGCCTTGAAATCTATTTATTTCTAATAGAGTAATAAATCATGAGAAACAGCACTTTTCACATTTCTAGGATGGTTCTCTAGTTTCAGGGATTCATCTCGCTTGGAAAATTCAGGAAACATGATCCCATGCCTCTTCCCTTCTTTACATCTGGGATGACTTACAGAGTACAGGAGGAAAGAACATATGGGAGGAGTAGGAATGCTTGAGAAGAAGACAGTTCTTTTGTTTCTTTCTAAACCCCATATTTATGTTGTAACTTTATTTTCAGGAAACACAGAAGGACCTTCAACTTCAGCAAAGCAGCATTGACTCAACCCGGGAGACCCTCAACAGCCTCTGTCGCAAATACCCTTCGGTGGAGCTGGAAGCTCTTGGTGGCACTGTCACTTTGTTAATAAAGAAGTATGAAGCTGTGAATCTGCTCTGTTCCAGAACACAGGCCAGGATGCAAGAGTCCTTGGAAAAACATTTCCTCTGTGAGTCCTCAGGCTGGTTAATAGGAGTGAGCCGTTAGCCCGCAGCCATGAGTCATCCTGGAGCCTGCCAGAGTTTCCAGTGACCTCACTGGCAATTACAACTTTGTTTTCATATGGAGCCTCTCAAAAAGTCCTGTTAACCAAATGTTCATTGGATAACTGCTATGAAGCAAAGCATTCTACATATTCAACTCTAACCATGTAATATGCATGAAAATGCACCTTTCCTCACTATTAGTATTCACCTCTATTGCATAAATATGCTTTGTTTATTTGCAATAAAGAGAGGTATATAAGCAAATTGAGGTGTTTATAATGTAAAAGTACTCATCTGAAGTATTTTCTGGGCTCCCTGAATAGTCAGTGGAGAAAAGTAAGCAACTTATTTATTAAGATACCGATTTAGATTTCATCTAGTATAAAATTGGGACATATCATAAAATGAAATTGACTGTCAAGGGCAGCCTAGTAAGACTGTTCAAATTTGGATGTTTACAGTGGAAGCATCTAGGTTCTTGTGAAGTTAATCCTTCTACCAAGGTTGCTGAAGACAGTTAGACTTATTCTGTTAGCTTTTACACACTGTTCCTGAAGGATAAAAGACTTGTTTAAAACAGTTGTATAATATTGTGGATAATGCTGGATCTAAAAAAAATATTCTCTTTTCTATACTTTTTTGTTAAATAAGACTCTATGCAAGAATTCCAAGAATGGTTTTCTGGTGTGAAGGCTGCAGTAAAAGAATCATCTGACAGGTCTGGGGACAGCAAAGCCATAGAGGCAAAGCTACATGACTTGCAGGTATAGTGAACAAATTAAATTAAAACAACCGCTAATTAGCAATTTAGTATGGGAACCAATTGTTTCTCTAAAATAATTTGTAGATGCTAACACATTTGTTGGTTTTGTTTTTAAAAAGGTATTATACAAATGGTTCAAGGCAAGAATATACACTTTAGAGGGATTACAGTGGAAACTGTGGTCCCTGTTCTGAGAGATCATAATTTAATTTCTGGAAGGTTTATGTGTAATATACTATTCTTGTTTCTGATTATTATTTTTTTTTCTTTTTGCTTTCTTTGTCTTCTTTTCCTATTTGTTATAACATTTTATTTATTCAACATTTCAGATTAACACTGATATGTCAAAGCTTGTATGTATATACTTTTCATGAAACAGAACATAAGTAGTAGACAGTAACCAGCCCTAATTCCTGAGATGTGTAACATCTTCAAGAGCTTATTAAATTATTCAGAGAAAGCCATGACTACCTTGGGATCAAATAAGAAAATTGAGTGCTGTGAATTGTAGCACCACTTAATAAAATTTTATTAGAACTATCTGCTTAGAATTTTAATAACTAGACATAGCTCTTATCTTTTTGGAGAAATCTGACCACTTCTTGGAGAAGGATTGCTTATCTTTATTTATCAAATCTTATGCGTTTAAACTCTGTTCTTTCATTGCACAGAGTGTGCTGGATTCTATTAGTGAAGGACAGAACAAATTAGATGCTGCCTGCAAGGAAGGAGAAAGTTTATATGGTTGTTTACCCAAAGCAGTTGTGAGCCATATCCAGGAGCAAATAGCAAAATCTAACCAGAACTTCCAGGAATTCCTCAACCAGTGTCTGAATGACAAGAAGGCCCTGGAAGATTGTGCATCACACCTGGGAAGGTGAGTAATACCAGCAGTCACAAATAAATTGTGAACTGCATGAAATTTTCTGGCTTCCAAAGTGCAAGGCAAAATACAAAATTATTTCCACTTGATCAAGTCCTGTTTGCTTTTTCCTTTGGAAATATTTAAGAGAAATTGAAGTTCACTGATAAAAACAGAGCAACAGGTCATGCTCCAAGGGTTAAAGGATAGAAGGTCAGCATCATATATGCAGTTGTGTAGCTGATGGAACTCCAAATCAGCACTTGGGATTCCAGTAATTCAAATGCCATTTTCTGCATGGAAAATGTTCGATGAAGTTCATTTCTGCCCTGGGGTTTGAAGATAGTATGCATTTTACACATCATGTGCCTGTTCTGTCCCATTCCAAATGGACATATTTCCTAAGGAGCCAAGAAGAAAACACCCTTAAATTACTACTTAGGGCTGGAATTCTGGGAGTTGAAATATTTTGAGATCTATCCAGATTAAAAACTGTTGGTAGTTGAAAGCAAAGTTAGTGTGGCAGTAATGGGTAAAAGAACAGTATGAGATGGTGTGCCTGCATGTAAGGAAAAGTTTTCAAACTTAGGGCCAGAACATGTTTTGCTGAGTTTGGAGCACTCAAGATTCCAGTTCTCTTCTGTAGAAGAAATTGAAAGCACTACACTTTGGGTGTTCTACATATAAATGCTGACAAAAAAAAAATCTCACTTTTATCTGTTGTTTGTTCTTAGTCTAAATTATTGTAAGAATTTGAAAAAAGCTTTCTTTTTGTCGGCTTTTATTGAATCTAGTAATAAATAAAAGTACTGTCACTTTAAATTTTGGAGGCTTCTGGTCTCCCTGTAGTTCCCATGATTTTCCTGAACATTTTTAGAGAGTTGCTGAATATTTTTAGACTAGTAGTCACCGTGGAATTATGTTTTGTGTGCGACTCTTATTCTCAAAGCGTGAAATTGTGGATATTAACTTCTTGTGGATGTTAAGTCCTGTGGATGTTAACTTCTTCCAACTTTACTTCACTTGAGAAGTACTTTTTAAGGGAGTATTTATCTGCTCTGTAGCTTTGAAGATCAGTACAAGAAGCTTGCCCTGTGGATGCGTGACATGGAAGAAAGAATAAGCACAGAAGCATTAGGAGAGAACAAACAGCTTGTTTCTGAGAAGAAAAAGGAGGTGCAAAAAGTGGAAAAGTTCCTGGAAGAGTTGCTGAATTCAAGGTATATTGAAAATACATTTTCTAAAATACTCTCACTTTTTTCTCTACTAGGGCAGAAGTAAAATTAAACTGTTGGGGTAAAGTGTGTTTTTGAAAGGTAGAGGAATGAGTTGGAAAATTCTCTGTGAAAAGAGGCTGAATCCAGATGTTTCAAGTTCTAATGAATTTCAACCAAATCAAATATTTGCTCTTGATAAATTATCATACTTCATCAATAAATGGAAACTGAAAAATAAAACTTTTAAAAATAAAAGTTTAAAATATTGCTTTAAAAGCAATAGTGGAAATTACATTTATCATTACGTCCATTTTAAAATTTTCTTTCTGTCCTGTAACATTTAACAATCCAACCAGGTTAGCAGAATCCCCTTCCCCATACAGCTTGCCTTATAAAAGAGCTCAAAAAGCATCCACATTAGCAGTGAAGTCTTTCTAAAATTCAGACTTAGCCAATAGATGATGAAGTAATTGCCATTTTGAGAACAGAGTTTTTTTCAAATTCTCTTTTTATTATTTAGTTGGTGAAGGTAGAAAAAAAATAGTTGTCATTTGTCCGAGTCTCGCAGCATCCTAAAAAGAAACACCGAGTCACTCCCCATGGCTTTGAGACTGATGATCTGATGTAAATTCCCTGTAGTCATCATGTATCAGAAAGGGTGATCAAGTAGAATGAGATTAACTGAGGCTGTATAAACCCAGTTTTAATCCCCTTTACTGACCCTTGTACTGAATCTGAGTCATTGTCTAATCCTGGACAAATGACCTTTCCATCATGCCTTCCTACCTATCCAAGATTATGAACTTTTGAGAAGCTTTAGGAGGTACAAAAGGGTAGCAGTTCATATAGAAATGGAAAGTTTGACTGCTGAAAAGAAAAGCAAGGTAGCTTTTAATTTAAATGTTTGACACAAAAATTTCAGTGTGATCATTCTGAGCACTAAGATTCTGCAAGAAATGGCACTGCACACAAGAAAAGATAATAATCGGTACACACTGCTTATATTCTTTCAGTCTTTCACAACTAATTTTTTCAGTTAACTGTGAACTCTTGTCACTGGTGGAGTAGGTGTTACGTCAGCAGCCTTCACAGTCTCTGGCAGTGGCTATAATACTTCATGCTTTCTGAAACTTTTAGTCTTGTTATTTTCTTTCAGGAACTCTTTTGACCAGCTCTCCCAGATGGCACAGACTTTAAATGAAGAAGGCCGTGGTGCAGGGAGAGAAGTACGTCTGGCTTCTCAGCATCTCACCAATTATCAAAACATGGTCAAAAATGTCAAGGAGAAGCTGAGGACATGTCAGCTTGCACTCCAAGAGCATCTCACTTTTGAGGAGGCATTGCAGAGTATGTGGTCATGGGTGAAAGAGGTTCAAGATAAACTGGCATCATCACAGAGCACTCTTGGAAGCAAAGACGCCCTGGAAAGACGATTGACACAAATTCAGGTAAAGAAGGATACAAATAGATAATACACATCAAGATAAATATTGGGTGTGGGATCATCAGTGGGAAAGGTATATTTTTGTATTGTATTTTCTCTATGGTTATGAAGAAGAGGATCAGAATTTAAGGTGATTGTGACAAATTGGGATGGGAAGTAGGAAAAAACAGGATAAAGTTCAGTGGGAACAGGTGTCAGTTATTACATTTCATAAGAAAAATGATACAGATTTTCATTATGAAAACCTGTATTTAGGTCCTGAAAGCTTTCTAATAAGAGGGGGAAGCCTTGGAATAATTGGCAGTCTTTCTGTCATTTCTGTCATGTCTGTGGTGTGTCTATCACAGGAGGAAGAAATTAGATAAACATCTAATAGGAAGGTCATTAGGAGATCTGCCATAGGCCCTTCTGAGGTTTCTTGTAGCTCGGAGGTGCTGTCTTACTGTGCAGTGCTTGACCTACTCAGTATCTACTGCAATGTGACCAGTATTTTAGGTTGACCAATGACCAGTGAAAAACCTGTATAGCTGTGGGAAAAACTGCTGGATCACTTGCTCCTAGCAAGGTATGGGCCCTTAGAAGAAAAGGTGCTTGGGAATTCCTACTGTATATGACTGCTAAGGATGGATGAGCTCAGAGAAGATGATGTTCACTGTTGAAAGAATAACAGATCTCATTTCTCATCAGGTTACATTTGATATTTTGACCTGTTCTGCCTCACAGGAGATCCTCTTACTCAAAGGTGATGGTGAGGTTAAGCTGAACATGGCCATTGGCAAAGGAGAACAGGCACTTAAAAGCAGCAATGAGGAAGGACAAAAAGTGATACAAACCGAGCTTCAGATGCTGAAGGATGTATGGAATGACATCATCAGCACCTCAGTGAACTGGCAGAGGTAAGAATCCCTGGAAAACACAGATCAGGCCCTGCCATCTTTGCTTACAGGGAGTGGTACCTTAAAGCAGATAGAAGTACATTCATTCATTACTGGCATGTGAGGGGAAATTTGCATTATCAGAGAGAATCAAAATTGCCTGGAAAAAATATACCCTTCTATAAAAAAAAAATTTGTTGACCCTATCAGATGAATCAAATTTTATATGACATGGTACTTCTATTCATTAAGAAATTAATAAAAGTCATACAAATTCATACAGAGAAAAATCTAGAAAGCACTTTCTGAGTTTTCGAGCCTGTTCTTGGGCAGGACCAAGAACATGTGACAGATATTTATCTACTGTTTCCATACATAACCCAGGGAAGGTTTCTCAGTTCTGTTTTTCATTGGTTTTCTAATTTAAAAAAAAAATTTAATATCAACTCCAAATGATCTTTCTTGCATATTAAGCTGATTTCATCTCATCTTGACCTGTGTGGAAATGGAAAGTTTTTTCTTATTGCCTGTATGAGATAATTTTGTATATCTGAAGGCCTCCATCATTTCTGTTCTAGACCGACTAATGTTTCTTAATTTTTCTGTGGACTTTCTGGGCCTCTATCACACCTGTTTCTTATTTAAGAGATTAAAGGCCATCACATGTCTATGTTTTTCTTAAAATACAATAACTGAAAATAGTGCCACATTTCTAGTTGCACCAAAACTGTAATAGAATTGTATGTAGAAAATTATAGTGGGCTGTCTTTGTGATGTCTCTCAAATTTCACACAATTTTTATCATAAAATATTATTTAGATTAGGTTAGACCATAGCATTTTGAGTGAAATTCTAACCACGCCCTTGTCTATCTGTAAGTCCAGTGAAATGAAAATTAAATTCCTCAACTTGAATCCCAGAGAAGTATGGTGATCTACTAGGAAAAGCAATATATAACAGAAGGGAATATTGCTTATAAATTGTAAATGAGTGTCTAAATAATGAGTTTGTTCTTTCAAAACTTGCCAGAATATCTCTTAATTGACAGCAATTTCATAGGCTGGTGCATATTTTATTACTCTGATCATAAAGACCTCCAGCAATATTCCATATACCTCCAGCAATATTCTATATTTTACTTTGCTGAACAGACACTGAAATGTGCTTTTCATTAGTCTGAGGCAGATAGATTGCTCATGTAACCTGTAATAGGGAAGCAGCTATGTTGGTTGTACAAAGGAACCCAAAAGCCACAGGAATTCTAAAATAACTTGGATGCAATTTGATATAGGAAACAAAAGTAAGATGAAGAAAAAAGTGTATTCTAAACATATGGTGCATGGCTACAGGCAGTGTAACATTTAAAGTATAAACAGCCTCTTTTTTTGGTTGTTTTTTTCCAAACCATTTAAAAGTTTTCAAGTTCTCATCTGCACTTTGTTTCTTTTAATGTCAGCTGCTTAGATTCTGTCATTAGCCAGTGGAATGACTATCTGGAAAGGAAAAACCAGCTGGAACAGTGGTTAGAGAATTTGGATCACAAAGTGGAACAGCCTTTAGAACCACAGATTGGTCTGAAGGAGAAGTTTGCTCAGCTGGACCATTTCCAGGCTATTGTTTCTGAGATAGAGGATCACTCGGGTGATTTACAGCAACTCATTGAAAAAGCTATGGAACTGTATGAAAAAACAGGGGATGATTCCTTTGGAGATGCAGCTCAAGAAGAACTAAAAACACAGTTTAATGACATCACAACTGTAGCCAAGGTAAGACAAATATCTCCATTTCAAGTAAGTAATATGTTTAGACATTTGTATATATAGCTAAAAATTTTGATTTTTGTATTTTTTAGTAACTAAAGGATTGACTGTGAATAATCTTGCCTCTGGTGTACTTGAGTCTAATAAAAATATTGAATGTAGTTTACTAAAATTCAATGGAATGCCAAAATGCTATTGAGAGTTGAAATTGGTATGATTATGATTTTGGAAAAGTGAAGGTCATATATTTTGTTCCTAGTTTCTTGTATACAGAAGTATTTCTGATATTCTGACACATTTATTTTCATCTAATTATTTTCATTCATTCATAGCAATTTTTTTTTATTTACCTAGAAAGGGAAGAATAAAATGCCTCCCTGAGCAGGAAAAATATTGTCAGAAAGAGAAATCCTAGTGTCAAAAAGATATATGCCCATATTTTGTGGTGTTTCAAGCCACTAAGCACTGCGCATGCTATACAGATATTCTGTTTGGTTTCTAAGGAAAGATGTATGAGCCCACTGAGACCTTCTGCCAACCAGATCATGAAACTCCTTGCCTCCACGCTCCCCTTGTACTGGTGCTACATTTTGGTGTGAGCAATGTACACAGGGATGGCATGGTTTCCTTTCCTAGGAGTGTTTTGCTTCCCAGGAGGCTGTTTTGGTGCATGTGGACATTTTCTTACCCTGTTGCTGCATAAAATGCATTAAGCTATAGAAACTTTGAGGATTTACTTTAGGTCTTCTTTGTTTAACTAGTAACTGTGCATTGTCTAGTTGACAATGACACATTCTGAGAGATTATGGTGATTATTTTCAGAGGGAACAGTAGGTCTTGTTAATCTAACATATTTTTTAATAGCATTTGTTGAATGTTGAGTTACTCAAACTTTAAAATAACTGAGTTTAATTTATAGGTGGTTTAGTTTGAAACTGGCTTCAAGAAACTTCAGTCTAGATTAGAGTATCTACACAGGGGAAAAATCTATTTGATTAGCTCATTTCACTTTTGGTTAGTTTTGATAAACATTCATTAGTGTTATCTCAAAAGAATATAGCAACAAGTTTACTCAGTCAGACCAAAGGCAAATTTCAACCACTCTACTCTTTCACTGTGTCACAATAAGATAAACTGACCCCACTCTAAGCTTACATTAGAAAGCTAAGATGGAGCCAGGAAGCAGCTGCATGTCTGTGTCCTCCAGGACTGCAGGGTAGGTGGCTGGGGACAGCCACCACTTCTGATGTGATGGCCAAAATGGGGCTCAGCACCGTAAGATCATTTTGCACTTTTGGACAGCTGAAGTTTTTGTTTGTGGTTTTCCTATGGGACATCTCCATGACTCTGCTTAGCATTTGTAGAGACTTGGTGCTTCTAAGAGCTGTGTTTCTGGCAGGAATGCTGCACCCTGGGAGTGATCTGCAAGATCCTCTCCAGGGTGTATTGGAAAAAGCATGCCAGAGTGACACAGCTGCAGCATTGATATCTACTAAACCATACATTAGGCTGTGTTAAAGTACATTTTTGCATCCATTTTCAGAAGGTTTCTGCTCCAGCAGAAAATCCTTGTCCAGACCAAACCAAACCAAACCTTTCACAGTGTAGCGCTCTGTTCTGATGCTACAAGCTATACCCTATTCACTGTTCAAATGCATGCTGTGGAGTCAAACCAGAACTGCATGCTTAAAGCCAGTATAGTATTTAAGTACTTTAATGGTCTTTTTTTTTTTTTCTTCTTCATCTGATTGATAGGAGAAAATGAGAAAAGTGGAAGATATCGTGAAAGATCATTTGCTTTATCTGGATGCTGTTCATGAATTCACAGACTGGCTTCATTCTGCAAAGGAAGAGCTTCACCGCTGGTCAGATGCATCTGGTGATACACCAACTATACAGAAGAAGCTGGCCAAAATCAATGTAAGAGAGCATTTCTTCCGCAATTCAGACCTTGTGCTTTAAAAAAAAACCAGTCAAACAGTTGTGGGGTCTTGCTCTTTTTTCTTTGAAATGGTGATCACATTCAGTGAGCTGAAAGCAAGCTTTCCAAGCTGTGCTTTGTTTTCAACCCCCTTCTCATATTAACAGATGGAGTAAAAGTATAATCAGACGTAAGTTAACCACGGCACACATGGAAACAATTTGCTAAAGCGGAAGCCCAGTAGCATCAGAGAAGAATGTAGCTTAGCTGATTAATAAATTCTTCTCTTTCCTCATCCCTAAATACGCTTTCTCCATGAGCAGAATTGTCTAAATCAGAGACAACCTTTCCTGCTTTGCATGAAATCCAGATGTGTAAAGCAGCACAAGGTTGTTCTCCTCAAACATGGTAGAAATATGTGAGTTGCCTCCCTGTGTATACTCTCCTTAGCCTGGCACCTATTCTTAGCTCTCTAAGTGCTTAAGAAATCTGCATACTCCTGAATGCAGCACTAAAGCTGGCTACATGTTTTGCCCATGCCTGGTATTTGCATTCAGATATTCATGCTAGCAATATTTTACTTTGCTCCTAAATATGAGAGAGTGAACTTGAATGCTAGATGAAGATTCAGGATCCCCGAGATCAAATTACAGATTCTTTGTACATTCTGGGGTAATTTTCAGTCTCCTTTGTGCTCAAACTTCTGATCTGTGAAACGGTAAAGGGAGGAGTTAGCAGTGTCTAGTTCATAACATGAACAAGAGAAGAAATAACATGACTGTAGCATGCAGTGTTTGGGATGGTATTTATACACTCTCCAGTTTCTTAAGCTGAAAGCTCCCAAGATTCTCACGCGTGATATGTGTGAGATTGAAATAAGGACGCAGTAGAAAGAATTTAGCTCTGAAAACAAAACCATATACTCACAAAAACATGTTCAACCAATTCTGGCACATCACAGCTCACATGCAAGCTGAAAACTGCAGCTGTGGTTTTGAGACTGCTGCGAGCAGCTACACACCAGCATTTCTTACGTAAAAGAGGACAACGAAGTCTTTATGTTCCTTATCTCAACCTAAATAGTATTTTTCGTATCTAAAACACGTTCATTCTTCCTGCCTTTCTCTCCAAAGCTGAAGGCAGTTTCAGAACTGCTGTTTAATCCCCGCAAGGGTGACACGCTGTTGACTGGGTTTTACTCCCCGCGGTTCCCGGGTGGCTGCCGTCAGGGAGCCGGGGCTCGGGGCGGTGCGGGGCGCTGGGGACGGGACGGGCCGGGCCGCGCCCCCCGGGCGGGCCCCGCCGTCCGCGGCGGTGGCGATGTGGCGGCCCCCGGGTTACCATGGCGATGTCTCCCCGCAGGAGCTGGTGGAGTCCCGGCAGAGCGGCGCGGGCCGGCTGAGCCGAGTGGAGGCGCTGGCTCCGGCGGCCCGGCGCGGCACGACGGCGGGCGGGTGCCAGCTGCTGGCGACCGAGATGCAGGCGCTGCAGGCGGACTGGCGGCAGTGGGAGGAGAGCGCCCGCCGCAGCCAGGGCGGCCTGCGGGACATGCTCAGCCAGATGGCCCTGTCGGAGCGGGAGTTCGCGGCGCAGGCCGGGCGGCTGGAGGAGGCTGTGCAGCGGCTCGGAGGGCAGCTGGCCGCCTGGGCGCAGGGGCTGGCCCCCGCCGACAGCCGCAGCACGGACGCCGAGGTGGTGGAGAGCTGGCGCAAGGAGAAAGTAAGGGCATGTCTCTTTTCCTAGCGGCTTTTCCGCCGTAGATGTGTGGTCACCGCGGGCAGGAAACTTCCGCCAGGCGGGACTATCGAGTACATCATAAAATCAGTACTTGCGAAAGATATTTCCGTGAATCCCCGAGTTCCCAAACTCTTTGTGTTACTGTGATCACAGCGAGCGGTGTTGGCAGAAGACCTCCCTCCCCTTGGCCTCTGCCGTACCAGGCTTAGCAAACGCTGCCTGGATTTTAGGTGTTAAACCCAGGGCTTGCCCCTGGGTGGAAGCCAAGGAGCTGGCACGCCGGCTCCGGGCTGCGCTTCCAAGTTGCTCAGTGGTTCGAGCCAGAATAGCATTTGATGGAGGAAATGTGAAGCTTTTCCTAAAAGCCAAGTAAGAAACTGGAGCCATTAAAATTTGTCAGGAGTGTATTTGGCTTATACTTTCCTTTTCTTGAAATATCCTCTACGTTATGCATATTGAGATCTTGTCCAATATTTAAAAGAAGTTTACGTGGAAACGGATCTAATTGCTAATTGCTTTGCTTTGGAAAGCAGTAGAATTTAGAAAACTAGAGGTTGTTTCTGTTACTCATTGTCTCCTAGCAAAAAATTCCCCATGTATGTATCACAACCCCTCCATGTAAATATAGTCACATATTTGCAACAATCTAGATACATGTTTGTAAGTATCACAACCACAATGAATCACACATGTTGATGAAAGATACACAGTTTTTCTTTCAGAGTAGCATTGTAATAAAGCAGTTTCAGTAGCAGGAGAGAGGTGTGTATTGCCTACTTTCTGACCCCTTGACTGAAGTCATGTTCAAACAAAACCCCAGAACACCTTTCCTTTGAACTATTAATCTCCTTCTCCGGGGGTCGTGCCAAGTTATTTCTGTGGCTTCCTCTTTCACAGAATTCCTTGCATGGGTTTATGAAACCTGCCAGCTTGAGTGCCATTATGTGTCTGTAGGAATAACAAAGAGGGCATTAAGAGAAGCAAATAATTGCACAAATATGCAAAATGTTCCATACGTGTTTTTAGAAAGGAAAGGAAGACATGGGATTGTTATCAACACACCAAACATTTTTTATTTCATAAATGGACAAGTATTAGATTCAAACGATATTGCTTTTATTAGTAGTATATATAATATGCATGTGCTCTAGGTCTATGTAAGAGCACTTTTTTAGATTAGACAGTTGTAAACTTTGGCTAATGGGGAAGATGCAGAAGCATCTCATGAGGTAACTATGCACAGCCCCACAATGTAATTTTATTTATAGTTAGAGGAAATGTGACAGTTATCTTCCCATTTTTTGGACCCCAAGGAAAGGCCCTATTGTGAATTAAAAACAGCACTGCAGTTGCCATTTCTGTTGTATCACAGCGATTCTGTTGCCATGTTAGCCAAGGCCACATATTAAAAATGCATTTCCTAATTCGCAGATTTAGCAAGATCATTCTGCTACTCTGTTGTATTGAAGCTGTGTTCCCTTAGGTATGTGCAGCATTAAAGCAACAGATTTTGTGCTTGGAATTCAGAAAATTATTTTTGTAATTGGCAGATTGAATATTAAGTCCAACTGGCTGCAACAGTCATATCACTGTATGGAAAAATGCCATAGTCAAATTTACCCTGTTTTGGGAGTTATTGCTCCTATTTGTTACTAGGCTATGCCTGAGGCTGTGTGTAATCAGAATAATCTCTTAGTAGTTTTTGCGGTAGGTTATTTGAAACTGAGAAACTGTGTTGAAAACAGTCAGTTCTAACCTTGTATTAGTCTTAAGAGATGCTTTCTTTACAAAAAAAAAGGGGCTGTTAGCAATTCATTATGGTGATTCCTGCCCTTGGCAATTTATGATATCCTGGGTTTAGGTAATGTCCATTATGGTGTTATTTCTAGTGCTTTCCAAAGGAATGATTTCAGTAGTTTAACATAAAGTAATGTAAGCAAAAAGTAGTTCAGGGTTTTTTTTCTAAGCATCATTACTCTTACATAATTACTTTTCAAATGCTACTTTATAAGGCATTGAAACAAGTGACTACTTCAAGTAGCTGTTAATCATGATTGAAGAGCTTTCTGGTGTATGAGTGGCTCAAAGATCGTCCATAATATGACAGTGAATAATGTAAATCAGGGGAGCCCTGAAAATCTGCTGCAGCAAAATATCATTTGTACTTTTCCTCAACATTCAATTTTGTGTTGAACTGTTTACTATGTGTATTTTCAATCATCCTCTTTCTTCCTTCTGAATATGTATGTATACATATATGTATGTATGTATGTATGCATATTCAGAAATGCATTTTGGGGACATCCTTATCTCCCACTTCCAGGTCCCTGTTCGAATCTATCTTCACCTTCATATGATCTGTTTCTCAAGTTTATATTGTAAGTTTCTTCCAGACTGCCACTTTAGCCAAACTATTCTGTACAAGCCAAATGCTCTGGTCTGCCTGGACTGCAGAACCTCTGCTGTTAGTCTGCGAGGAATGTCTGAAGAATTTAGTTCCTAGTGAGGCGAGGAGCCAAGTCTGCACTGCTCATTGTGCTGGAGTAGCTGTCAGGATTCTGCAGTGGAGATGCTGTGGACATCATCAAGCACTGTTTTTGTTGGAGTACTTGTCACACCTCTCCCTGTGATGCAAGCCAAGCCAACAAAATCTCTTTTTTTCTTGTTGTTGGCTTAGCTGTCTCCAAGAGTCATTCCAGTGCATCAATGACAGACAGTAACCCAGTTACTCTCACAGGACTGTGAGCAGCTGTACTTTTAAATTATGAAGTCATCTGTGAAAAGACTTGAAGCTGTTAAAAAGCTTTGTGCATAAATTTGTTTTCTGGATAGAACTCAAAAACATTTGAATTGAACCTGTTAAACTCAAGCATAATTGTATTTATATAAAAACACGTATCATTTGCTATTCTCTGAATGTATGTACTTTTATATGTGTACAGGTACTTGACAATACTATTGCTCATTTATTAGAATGAAATTTGTATCTTAAAATGGGTTTCATGAACATTTTGAGCTAAGGAAGTTGAGGCATTCAGAAATTTGGTCTCTAGAAGCTCATAACTTCAAATAAGGTACTGTAGACTTGACTGCTAAAATACTCTTGAAAGTAAACATATAGATCATAAATGAATTGATTTAAATTCTGATAAACTTTGATTAACAAGTTGTGGGGGTTTTTTATATTTACTATCCAATCTTTTTCATTAATTTTGTTTTAACAGGAAACATTGGATGCTCTATTAAAGTCTGAACAAATGACAGATGAGATCAAAACTCAGTTGAATGATCTTTGTAGATTTTCCAGGGATTTAAGTACTCATTCTTCAAAAGTTTCAGGGTTGATTAAGGAGTATAACAGGTATGCATTTATCTTGTTTAGAGTTAATGTCGTGGGGAGGTGGGGGGAGGATGAGCTGTCTTTTAGGGAACCATTAATTAGAATTTTAGAACTAGAGACAGACATATGCAATTGTTAGAATCATTATTTTGATTGTGGTGTCAACAAAAGTTATACAAAGTAGTAATTTGATTTTTTGGGTTTTTTTCTCTCAAAGCCGGGCTATGCCACTAAACTCAGCTGAAATTAAATGTACATCTATTACAGGAATAATGTACATGTATTACAGGAGTTCTTGTAAAAAAGTGAGGTAGCAGGATGTCTTATTTGTCTGAAGGAGAATGAGCTATACCAGCTAGTTCAGATATTTTTCTTTGTTTTTTCCTCCAGATTCTTCTTCTTTTTTAAGTTGGTTTCTTGAAACAGAAACTAGCTATACAAGGTAGCATTTGCTTGCTTTCCTGCCTTTTCTCAGGTCACTCTGATTTACTTTGGAGTGTGACACCTGCATTTCAGACAGAAGGTCCTGTTGTTTCTTGCAGGAGGTTACAGCCTCTGGCTTCTGTAGCTGCAGGAAGATGTGATGACTCAGATTGATCCTTTATAATCTTGTGGACTTAGCAGAGCCACAGAAGTTAGAATTTATTCGTTGTAGTCCTGCACCCTCTCCCTAGAGAGAGAAAGAGGCTTGCAGAATACACTGATGCTTAGGTGCACTGAGTCACTCTCTGGAAACACTTGTACCTGTCATATCTGTGACAGCTATGTCCCGATTTACATGCTTCACTTTTGAGAAATGAAAGCTTCTAATGGATTTCCTGGTGCCTCAGTTAAGTGCATAAATTTGGTAGGAGGAATCCAGGTTAACCTACCCTTACCATTGTGTTTCAGAGAACAGAATAATAGCATTGTCACCTAACAGAGTCCTGCCTTTCCTCCCTCCCTCCCTCGCTTTCTTCTTCTTCCCTGATGTGATAAACCCAGCCTCTGCCTGCAAGCTTCAAAAGGATGTCAGAGCAAAGAGCAGATCCTGCAGCAAAGATTTCGGACGGCTTTCAGGGATTTTCAGCAGTGGCTGGTCAATGCAAGAGTCACCACTGCCAAATGCTTTGACGTGCCTCAAAACATCAGTGAAGCTTCAGCAAGTCTGCAGAAAATACAGGTAACTTTATAGCAGCAAAATACTAGTCTAAGGGAGATCAATTCGGTTTCATGTACAGCTCAGATTTATTTCTTTGATTAACTACTATTTTTGTTAATTTTGTTACTGTTAACACTAAAGGTGACTCGTTGCAAAGAAATGAACACTTCTGTTTTTCTATTTTGTGTAGATAAATTGTTGGGCTACAGTTTGTAAGTAGTTATGTCTCATAATAGTTTTCCTTGTCTGTTTTTTACAATGGGAAAAAAAAAAAGTGGTTTAGGTGGGAGAGTCCTGTAAAATCAGAATGATACCAGAATCAAGTCTTAATACCTGGAGTTATTTCACAATTATGGGAATGTTTTTCGTCATGTATGGAAGTGGAGCCCTTATGGTACAAGAGCAGAGTTAAATTAAAATGCAGTGTGAAGAGGCATTTAAAAAGAATATTTTTCACATAAAACTAAAATAAGCCCAAACAGTTCTGTGGAAAGGAATGACAGCTGAAAGTGTATTTTAATAAATGAGTTGAAAGAAATACTTTTATTAATAGACTATAACTGTCATTTTAACTGAAAATAACAAAATTATAATTATTTAATAAGGTTATTACACCTTTATAGATAGTATAACAGAAGAAATTCATATCTGTTTCTCAGAAAACACCAAAAGCCAAATCACTTCTTCCTCGTTTTGGTGTAGTCACTTGCCCTTGCTTAAGTGGTTTATTTAAAGCCCAAATAATGCTGTCTTGATATATCAAATATATGACTGCACCATGTTGAGAATATCTTCAGAAGGGGGAAAAGTCCTAGTAATTTTTTATGTTAAAAATAAATGGTTTAGCAAGGCTGGGGTTTTTTCAACAGTGGATTTTTTTAAATTTTGTTTTTGTAATCACTACAGCCCCTTCATAATGTAAAATATTGTTCTTGTTCTCTGTGAAAGCTGCCTTAAGTGAAATAAACTTTTTTTTGGACTGCTTTAGGACTTCTAAAGATGTCTTGGTAACCGGTATAAACCTAAAATTTTGTTTTTCTTGAAAGTTAACATTCTGCCTGTTAGCACATTTTGCATCAAGTCACCAATATGCTTCATTTTAATATAGCCACAATTTATAGTCCAAGTATCTCAAAGTTAACAGACCCTTTGCATTCTCCACTAAGACCTCTAGTGTAACCTGACCTAATAATTTTGGCATCAAGCCTATTACTCCTGAGCATGGGTGTATCCTAATGATTATGTGTATTACATAATCATGATAGTAACAGTTTAAAATATTTCTATATAAGACTACTAAATTTCTTTGAGTCCTAAATGCTCACAAAGTTTTTTAATAATTAGAGGTTACAAAGAGATTATCCCAATAAATTGGAATTTTAAAATCTTTCTCTTACCCTGCATTTCTGTATAATTTTTGTACCTGCATTTTTTCCACACATTTCTTGCATACCAGCACTGTGCAAGATTTCTGTGAAAAAAATACTTCTAAACAGGGAAGGTAAATTAAGGATAAAGAGGCATAAATCACACAGGTTGGACATTGGTCAGGTTCTGAGCCTCAGCCCATACCACCACATGCTCATGGCAAGTCCAGCATAGCTGGAATTTGCCCATGGGCAGGAGTTTGGTCCAGTGTGTGCCTCTGAGGGGGCCCCTGTGTTGTGTCTGTCAGGATAATGGCTCCCTGAAATGAAACTTCTATCACTTTCTAGGAATATTTAAGGGAATATAATACCCAACTAAATCACTAGCAGTTGTCTTATGAAATACAGAAAATAAATGTAGTTCTAGAGTCTTAATATACACATTATTCAGACACTTTAGTTTCTGGATCAAGTGGCTCTTACCTGTAAATCCCATTAATACAAACAATATTGAAATGAATTTACTGAAAGACATATTAGCATGTTAACAAGCAGAAACAGTAAACTCTCATCATTGGTAAGTTTTCTAGCAGCTTGACTTTATAGGGACCCAAAGTTCACCAATTAGCTTTTTTATTATTATTTTCAGGAATTCTTGTCAGAAAGTGAGAATGGGCAACAAAAGCTAAACCTGGTGGCATCCAAAGGAGAACTACTGTGCTCTGTTTTACCAGAGGAAAAGGCTAAGGTTATCCAGGACAAATCTGCTGCTGCTAAAGAAGACTGGAAAAATTTTATCACCACACTCCACCAGAAGAAATCTGCATTGGAGGTATTGAACCAGTCACAGAGAGGAAAGATTGGATCTAAATTTCCTCTTTGATTCTGTTTCAAACAGCACAATTTAGATTTCGTATATAGCTGTGAGTGCTTACTATGTGACAGAACTAAGAAATAGATGTTTTCAAGAAGTCTTATTCTTCTGCTTGCATTTTACTTTTGTTTACTTCTGCTATCTTTATGACCTGATTTCACTTAAAGTGGGGTGTTTCGTGCAGAAGGGTGTTGTTCAGAATCAAAGATAGCAGATGCTGAAATTCAGTAGTCTCGTCAAATGTACTGGGTTACTAAAACACATTTTCTTTTTGAAAAACTGTTTTAGTACAGGTTTCTGACACAGCTGCTTATTGAATAGTCCCAGTAGAGTGTGCAAATGCTGTCTCTCTTACTGCAAATAGGTGAAATGTACGTATTTAATTGAGCAACTTTTTAAGTAAATGCCAGTGGCTTTCTCTGTTCAGAACTCACAATTCAACCAGTAGGTGATGAATGTCTTAAAATCATAAACTTTTTAAGGTCATAGGTTTTAAGGTCAAAAAGGTCTCCTCTGAAATTCTCTGCACAGCAGAGGAGAACTAAAGTTCCTAGGCATTCTTATTTCAAACCAGTGCTGCCTAGACAGGTGAGAAAAAGTTTAAATGCCCTTAATGCATTATGTAGGAAATAATTTCAAAGTTCTCAGGTAGCAAGGACTTACCTTTCTTCATCTCAAGTTGCCATGGAAGGAGGATGTTCTCAGAGGTTAATCTTTTTGAGTCAAGCATTTTTCAGTCTCATAGGGTTAGTTTTTCATTAGGATGTTTAAGTGATATGGGTGTAGCTAAAAAGAAAACTAAATATGTCTGGGGGAAAAAATACATAAAAATAACCAGGGCACAGGAGCTATGCTGTTCAGGTTTATATTCCACATGAGTTATTTCAGATGCTCTTTTATTAAATAATGCAGAATAAACCTATAAGAAAAGTGTGCAGGCCTTGAAGGAATGACTTCATATGCCTTTAATGCACTTTCTTATGGCCAAAATTTTACTCAAAAAGAATATAATCAGAAGTGTTCCCCAGGACTGGGTTGAATTTAGACATTGCCTAGAAACAGTGGCACCCCATTTAAGAAGGGGTCACTGTGAATGACTGAAGTAAGATATTAGATAACTCATATCCCAAATTAGCCTTTATTCACACTGCATAGTTATGCAAATTAGGATTAGATCAAGTCAAATCTCATAACATCTGTAAAGCTTTCCAATCAAAAGAAATTTGCTTCAGCCTCCTCTCACCTGTGTAGGACATTGTTGCTTCTATTTTGCTTCTTTAAAGTGTGCCCTATCAAACTTTTGGTTTTGTGTCTGTGGGATAGTAACAGGCAGAGCTGATGTAATTTACTGGAAGAGTTGTGGATAATTTGCCTACAATTTATATCCTTTTTGTGAGTTTTATCTGTGTGGTGTGAATTAGTTATGTCTAGTGCACTGGGACTGTTCATTGAAATTTGCACTCCTTCCTAGAACTTGAAGATCCAGATGAAAGACTTTGAAGCAACTGCTGAGCCTCTGCAGGAGTGGCTGACCATGACTGAGAAGATAGTACAAGGAAGTAGCAGTCGGCTCCATGATCTTCCTTCCAAGAGGAAAGAACAGCAAAAGCTGCAGGTGACTTATAAAGGTTCTTAACACAGCCAGACCTTCCTGTCCCATCCTTCTGGCCTCATTGGCTACTTGCAAAAGCTTAATCATTCTAGCATCCTGACCTCTAAATAAGATGGGAACTGTTTTCAAGGTTTATTGTTGACGATCCTGTTCCATCAAGTTTTGCATCTCCACATTTCTGATGACATGCTGTTCCATTGCCGTAACCGTATGGTGTGCCTTTCTCAGCAAGCTTGCCATATGTCACTTCTATTTTTCATGGCACCTTCATGCTTCTCTATTTCCTGCTTTCTTGCACCCACTCTTATTATTACTGTGCTTGTGCTTTACAGTCTGTCCTTGAGGAAATAAGCTGCCACGAGCATCAGCTCAACAGGCTAAAAGAGAAAGCTCAGCAGCTGTGGGAAGAACAAGCTGTCAGCAAAAGCTTTATGCGCAGAGTATCTCAGTTGTCTTCTCAGTATCTTACTCTAAGCAATCTGACAAAGGTAACGCATCCAGTGTGTGTGCTCTGAAGCAACTCCTTTGATGTATGTGGGGAAAAGTAAAGGCTGAAATGTGAAACACTGCAGTTGTCTTGCCTGCCTGCTCTGTGGTATGTCTGAGCTATTCTGTCTTTCACATTGACTTTTAGGAGTGGAGAGTAAGGACTGTCTACAAAATATAACTGTGATTTTTTTTTCTGATTATTATTTAAAAGTATACTGATTAAGAAGTAAACCCCCCGATAATACAGTAATCAGACTAGATTTTGATTCTTTCAAGCACTGAAGACATTTTAGTTTTGTAGTAAGTGGCATCTGAAAGAGGCATTTTTCAAAAATTAGCAGGGGTGGGGTTTTTTTTAGAAAATACAGGATGTAGACAAGTTATTATTCCATCTGATCCTATAATGATGATAATTGGCATTGTAACTATTTTCACCTAGTAGTTTTAGATTGGCATTCTAAAAAAAAAATTACCTCCTAAGATGCTTTTGGATGTTCAGGGGGAAGCACGGGCCAAATTCTAAACCATCAGACCAAGAACTGAGTTTAGCATAATTTTTTTTGAGCAGTGCTTCACATACTTTATCGCTTAATAGTTCTACCATCTCTTTAGTGTAGACAAATAAGAAAGCCTCCACATTAAGACTGTTACTTTTCTCAAAGTTCACGTCATGAAGAAGGCTTGACAGAGGCATACAGTTACTACAGTAACAAGAGTGATTAAAGGTGTAGGAAATATGTTTTGGAATAGCAATACAATTCAGAAGGTATTTGTGTTTAAGGGTTTGCTACTTTGTCAATTCCTACTTTTTCTGTAGAAGTAACAATTATAAAGCATATCTTCGACTTACTGAAAATGATTGTATACCTGGCCATAATGAATCTTCATGTCTGTAAAATGAGAAAGGGAAAGATGCAGGATACATATGACCCAGCTATTAGAGAAATCCTGAAACCTTTTGGATAGCCGTGGATCCCTCTCACAATGTAACTTTCAAAGCCTGTTACATTGACTTGACTTTAGTTCTCTGCCACAGTGGAAAAAGCACAATCTGCCCTGTATTCTTGTTCACCTCAAGCCTTTTTGCCATGTAACTTCAGCATTTCTTTTTGATTTGTATGAGTGTCAGTGATTTTTCAGAAGAATGGTTTTACCAGTGAGAGTCATTGAGGAAAACAGGTCTTTTCCCAATATGAACAAAGTATATATTGCTGCAGTGGTGTAGCTTCTCAGGCTTAATTCTCTTTGTACTGGCCGATTTCACAAGTTAGCTTCCATTGCAACACTGACATGGAGCTTAGATGTGGTTTACAAGGTGTTTAAGAAAAAGCGAAAAAAGAAAACTGCAGCTTTAGATTTAGAAAATAAAAAATTACATTTCTGATTTTTTCATTTGTATTTTATGTTTGGGCAATTAATTTCTGTGTGTATGCAAAATTCATTCCATGTTTAAGTGTACTTGTAATTATGAGTGTATGAAGAAAACTTCTGTGTATAGTTGAGAAACATTCTAAAGTCCGTGAGTTGGTATGGGAAATAGGCAATCCTTTAAATAGCGGCTGGTGCTAATTGCTCTATGAATTGCAGGAGAAAGTTTCCAGAATGGATAGGATTGTAGCAGAGCACCAGCAGTTCTCACAGAGTGTCAAGGACCTCCAGGACTGGGTTGATGATGCAGTTCACATGCTGGATTCCTACTGCCATCCTACTGCAGATAAGAGTGTTCTGGACAGCCGGATGTTAAAACTAGAGGTATGGGAACAAGAGTCCAAACCCTGCTCTTCTTAGATCTATATGAAGAATACAAGTACAGGATAATTAGTTGTTGCATATTAGTCTAGCTGTTGCTCAGATGCTGATTGTCAGTTAACTCAAAAGTAACTCCTTTTGTAGCAGAAAGAGCTTATTATTAGAACTTTTTTCTAAGAAGTAGATGAGGACCTTAATGACATGGAGAATGCATCCATGAAAATTCTTGAAGTACTCAAAAGATGTTGTGTAGCTGAAGAAGGTTAACTGGAAGAAGTAGAATAGTCACTTCTGTTAGTTTAGTATATTTCAATATGTATTCCTGTATCTTACAGGTGATACAGTTGATTCAGCAAATCTTTTCCTATAATTGTTTGCTTTTAAAATGGTGACTACAGTTATGAAAATAGCATCTGTTGATAATAGAACATAATAATGTTAATGAGCACTATTTAGAAGACAATACTTTTCATTTTATTGATGTCTTGGGTCCTGAGCCAAAAATCTTCAAAATTATAAAGATAGATCAAAAAGCGAAAGATAAGCATAATAGTAAAGTTGTGTTTTGGCTTTTGTTCATTGAATCTCTTGGGTTCATGCTTTCAGATTTTTCATGACTACATAGTGTTAGAAACAGAGTTTGCAACTGCACAGGTCCAGGAGCTGAAGTCCCTCGGTTGACACTGATGACAGATTTTATTTGTTGATGCCTTCCTGTTGCAAATACATCCCAGAGCAGTAGAACTGTTTTTCAGCCCTAGAAATAGAGAAGAGCTTTGTCATTACATCTTGTTGTCTCTATGAATGAATCCTCCTGTTTTTCATCTGAGTGATGTTTCCTTTGGAATGTCAGCCTTTTCACCAAACAGTACCTTCTCTGATATACTCCAAGTACCTGCACAGATTCCATGAAAATTTCCCTGTCAACTAAGGGGTTTTTTTAATAGCCTGAACCTACCCATTGAAAGTCACTTTCATTTGCAAAGCCCAGCTGTGAACCTCACTGTCCATCTTCCAATTCACTACAGGCTGTTAAATATGATCAGGTCATGTTCCATTAAAGCTACTTAGAATATTCATGTCCAGGTAATGATAAAAATAAAATATATCCACTAACTTCTTAGGGTCTGCTAGCAGTGAAACAGGAAAAGGAAGTCCAGATGAAAATTGTTCTGACAAGAGGAGAATCTGTTCTGCAAAATACTTCTCTGGAGGGAGTACCAGTGATTGAAAGCCAATTGCAAAATCTGAAAGACAGCTGGGCTTCTCTTCTGTCTGCTTGTATCCAGTGCAAGAGGTAAAAAGGGAATGAAGTGTAGAATGAGGCTTAGTAACAAAGCACTGTCAAAACTTTTGAAAAGTAATTTTATTGCTATATGAGTCAAATTCCTGTAAAATGATTGCATATGCCAAACACTTTGGGTCTAGAAGTTGTGATATATTCATTTGAAGTAGAAGAAGGAGAGGAAACTGTGCGGGATCTAAGCTTAACACTTATTGTCAGTCGACTCTTAAAACTGGATTCCATGTTCATAATCTTGAATATTTTACTTTGTGTTGCACTTGGCGCTTTAAAACCTTCTCAGAAATGACATGGACATTAATGGGCATTAATGGTTGCTCTGTCAAGATCCTGCCAGGTTTTCCACTTGCCAGCATTCCAAAGAACATACTGTAAATTACAGTGTCCAACAGGGCTGCTCCTAATGATAGAATAAAGAAATATAAAGGAAAAAATGGAGATTTCTTTGGTGGAGCATCAGTAGTTGCAAATGTTTCAAGTTAAAGAAACAAAGTAATTAAACATTAGAATGGAGCAACTTTTGAATGTAGGTAAAGGGGCAGAAAATTTCTGATTCTGGATCTTTTGCTTTCATTTGAAATTTAAACCTAGAATGTGTCAGCTAGCTACATAAATTACAGATTTACTTAAGGTACTTAATGTCTACTTAATGTTTGGAAAACTTAATTTCTCTTTATTATTCAAACAGTGCACCTAGTTAAACCCTGTAGGATTTTAACAGATTGCTTATCTTGTGATGTATCTCTTTCGTAAATATAGTCTAGAATATCTGTATATAACTATATCTCACTGCTCAAATAGCATGGGAACTTCCACTGTCACAAAAAATATGTATTTTTAAATTGCAGTCAACTGGAAGGAGCTCTCTCCAAATGGACAAGTTACCAGGAAGACGTTAATCAGTTTTCCAAATGGATGGAAAAAGTAGAAGCAAGTATGAGCACTTCTGAAAGGCAATATGCTGAACTGAGGGAAAAAACAGCTGCCCTCAGCAAAGCAAAGGTGTGCTTGATTTACAACAAACCATCAACAATTCCATAACACCTTAGAAGCAATAAAACAAACTATCTAACTGCAAGATTAATCTGTAGTCTTGTTTTAATGGCCTCTTTCTATTTTGCAGCTACTCAATGAAGAGGTGTTGAGTCATAACAGCCTGTTGGAGACTATTGAAGTGAAAGGAAAGGGGATGGCTGAGCATTACATTGCTCAGCTTGAGCTGCAAGACCTTCAGGAGAGGTATAAGTTCCTCAAAGAAAAAACAAAGGTACGGTTTTTCTTCATGACACTCATGCTTTAGTTGGCAACAAGGAAAAAAATCTTTTCATTTATTTTACAGTTAAATGAGGATTGAGAATTTGGGGACAGCTGTAGATTAATGTAACAGGAACCTACTAGGGTGATTAATAAATCTGTCTTCCTTTACTGGGCTTCAGATCTTTCAGAAGGGTTCTAAAAATCAGGAGAATAGTCTGAGGAACTCCATGTCAAAAGGTTCATTGACTTCAGCAGAGATCTAATTTTACCCGTTGTGACTGAAATGTTGAAAAAATCTTTGAACCTGTGATTTGCATAAGTGTGTGTTTGCAAATTTTACCAGTCAGTTGTGTGATTCACAAATGGTTGACAGTGACAGAGATTTTATTAAAGAACACAGACCTTATTAGCAAGTAAACTGACACAAGTGCAAGAAGTACTACATTTACTGATAAATATTGATATTGTATATCTGGAAAAGATTAAGATCAGGATGGGATTTAGGTAAAAGATAAAAAGTAAAAAAGAGATAATAAAAGACTTGGTGAGAGATTTAAAGCTAGGTGATTATCTCCAGTTAACCCAAGTTCTTCTGTAATAATTAAATAATGACTAATGCATGCTCAGACAGCCAATTTTGCTTCAGGACTAAAATGTAGTAAAATTGAATTCTGTTGTCTCAATGATGCCTTTGTCATGTAGAATGACAAAATTAAAAATCCAGCCAAAATCCAGTTTTTCAAACACATAAGTGATTCAGTGTTTTGTGGACCTCTCTTCCACAACTGCAAAAAATGTCATGTTCTGTCTTTCTTTTGACCTTGAGTGAATAAAATTGCTCCGATTTGCCAAAGAGACACATAAGTCCTGGGAAATGCTGGTAAATACCTACTATTCCTGTTAGTATGGGGATGCCCTAGTCATTACCTTTTTCTCCTGCACACAGCTATACAGGCTGCTTCTGTTTTCTCAGCTTGAGCAACAGCATGGGAACAGTAAGAAATGGATGGTGACTCACAGAGGCAAGAGTTCTCTACGTCTTACCCCATGTAGCAAGAAGCATTCCTTCTTTCTCTTCCACCTAATATCCCAGATCACTGGTCTTCCCCATTCCCAACTCTGGTGATAGTTTAAGTATCAAGAGTGCAATGAACCCTTAGAAAGAAATTCAAAGTTCAAAGCAAATAGCTGGAAAGTAAGGAATGTTCAAATCTTTTGCTAATCCTCTGGCCAGTTAGAAAACCTTACAGGATTCTCCAAAGATTTATGGCCCATATCTGAGCAGATCAAGACTTGTAATTTCCTGAGCCCCTGCTGAAAGGCAGGAAAACTGGTCTCTCTTTTCCCCTTCCCACTTCTGGGCATGGACAGGCCTTGTAAAAGACTTGTGATGAGACTCCTGTTTTCCTCCTTTCTCCTACTAGACAGACTTGTTAGGAATAAGAGGTAAGGCAGACAGTAAGTTCAGAGGTTTGTTGAAGTGTTTGTGTTTTTATGAGCCTGCTGCTCTCAAATCTTGTCTTCATCAGAACTTCATTCCCCATTCCCATCATTTCCCATCATGTGATTTACATGTAGTATATTTTTCTTGCACTTAGTATGACTAATCTTGTGCCAATGTATGAGACCTTTTCTTTCTACTCCAGGGATGTAATATTTTAGTGCTGAAATTATTGCAAGTTGTTCACCTACGTACACAGAGAACTTGTGACCCATTTCTTACTGTGCTCTGTAGGGACTGCCTGCAAATATCTTCAAACCTAAGATAGTAGATACTCCTAATAGAGTATTCCAATTCCATTTGCAAAGAAAAAAGTAATGGAAAAGAAAAAAATGCCATTTCTAAGCTCATATGCTTATTAATCACTTCAGCAAAGTTAATTTAGATTGCAGTAAAAACCAAATCTTTTGTTATTTAACACTAAGGTGTTGTTTAAAAGTAATCCCAGATCAAAACTCTCAGTCTCGAAAGTTACAAGCTTACCGTCTGGGATAAGTATTTTTACTCCTACATGTGCTTCTTCTTTCCCTGTAATTGATTAAGTCATCTTCAGAATTCAAGTACTCTCAAATTCTTGGAAAGTACAGCATCACATACAAACCTTTTCCCTTGGGCTGAATGGCTGGGGTTTATGTTCCCTTAGTTTGACAATACACTAAGATATTTACACATATTTGTAAATATTTTTACATGCAGGAGGCTGTAACAAAAGCTGAAGGACTGCTTACCTTACACCAAGAATACCAAAGAAATCTGAAGGCCTTTGAAGTATGGCTGGAGAAGGAGCAGGAAAAACTTGACTGTTTATCACATCTTGATGGTGATGCCCAGAAACAGGAGGCAACACTCCGAGATTTACAGGTATGTGATGTGTGATACCCTAAGAAAAAAAGATCAGTCCTGTGATGGTATAGTAACAGAATAGAGTGATATAGTAACAGAATAACATCTACTGATCGACAAAAATTGTCTTGAGAACCACTTGAAATTGCATTTCAAGTATATGAACACTTTGTTGCTCAAAAGTGAAACTATTGAAGGTGTTGGAGATATTCTTGCTCATTTCTGGAAAGAAGTGTCAAGCCTTGAATGAAATCTCCAGGCACATACTAATCCTTTCTTGAAAGTATTGAATTTTTTGTCAGATATTGGTCTATCTCTTCTTTTCCCTGTGTGTTTCATAAAATATGAAAGTACTTTCATTGGCGTTCCATCTTTTATTGCTGACAGTGCAGGTGCAGTTCCAGTCATGCAGGCTGGCTCCCATAGTGAGGTGGGAAGACCACCACTGACTCACTTCAGTGAAAGTGAAAAGTGAACCCATAGTGCTTCAGTAATTCCCCAGTTACTATCTTAAGCTGACTTAAAATGAGTTAATACCTGTTGTTGAAGGAGCACAAAGTATGTATGTGAGATATGAAATGTTTATTACCTTATTAAGGATACTGAGAGGGTCTTTGTAGGATCAGGGACTCTGCATATATTTCTGCACATTATAGTTACTCTACAAAACCCATTTTGAAAATCGGGATATGTGATATGTTTCTCAAGTGAAACCTGAGATGAAACACAATTGTGTTCTGTTAAGGTAATTTCCTTGTTGTTTTCTAATCAGATTGAACCACTTTTTACTTTCTGATGAAGTTCTAATAAGCATGAAAATGCCATATATGTCCAGAAGAGGGTATCAAAAATTAGTCTGCAGTGTTGTCTCAAACATATGTAAAAATAAATGGGCTTGTTTATTTTAGAAGATTGAAGCCTCTGTTTTTAAAGAGATTCAATTTTAGAATCAGTCTTACAGTCTGCTTGCCAGATCTGGAAAGTTTCGAATTTATGCTGTGGTGAATGGATTCCATCCATTCCATGCTGGCTCAGGCAGCCAATGTTTCAGAACTGATAAACTTGGCATGAGAGGAGAGAATTTAATGCATGCTTTGTCAATAATTTTCTGCAGTTCAGTTGTCAGTAATAGTGATACTTGGTGTGCTTTGTAAGTGAGCATGCTGTCACTGGTGCTATTAGAGGAAAGACTCTCTAATATATGTTTAACCATAGATAACTAAAGAGAATGCCCACCTGTCTACAGAGGAACCAAGGGGGTTTTTGCCATGTGTGAATGAAAGCTGTCAATGTAGGGTATGTAACTAACTCTGCCTTTACAGGAGCTGCAGGTCCACTGTGCAGAGGGACAAGCATTATTGAACGCTGCTGTCCACGCCAGAGAGGAGGTGATTCCCTGGGGTATTCCCCAGATAGAAGACAGAGCCCTGGAATCCTTACGGCAGGATTGGCAAGTTTATCAGCACAGGCTTTCTGAAGCAAGAAGCCAATTAAATGCCATTGTGAGCAAACTGAGGTTAATGGAGAAAAAATTTGAGAAGGTTAATGACTGGTTAACAAACCTGGAGGAGAAAGTTGCTATCAGGACTGGGAGGAGGTCTGGTAGAGCAACAAAGGAAATGCAGCTTCAACAAATGAAGGTAAAGAATACAGTTAAGACATTCCTTAAACAAAATACTGTGAGTTTTCCATGTCAATTCCTGATTGAACTGTGAAAATGAGAGCAAGCTTTTCAATTTATTCTGAGTTGGTCACTAAAATGATATATCCAAGAGAGCTTTGTGCCTTCTAGATCCAGGTTCCTTGAGTTTTACTAGTGGAGGTATGGCTATAACAATGTTGAAACCTTGCAGGGTGATCTGTAATTCTTATGCTGTGTAGTGTGTGAGGATGTAACTGAATACCAAGACAGGCAGTGGAATGGAAAAGAATTAATATGGTAACAAGAGTAAAATGTGACCAACTGTGTTGTGAAGTCTCCCCTGTGTCGATGTAGTAGTTTTCCTTTAGTCGCTGGAACAAGAAGGCATAATTCTGAATAAACACAGGAAGCAGATTTTGAGCCAGGTTACACTTTTACACATCTTCAAAACTTCAGGTGAAATCTATAGAAGTCCAGATTGCATTTCTATTATTTTTTGAGGGGGAAAAAATTTCAAAAAGGTATTGAATCTGTTGTAATGAAATGCAGTATATGGGATGAAAATCTTTCCAGCATATCTGTTACAATAACTTCAATCAGATTCTTGTTTATTTCCAGCAGTAAATTGTTATTTGCAATCTTGTATTTTTTTTTTCCTTTTCAATGATTTCCTGACTTAGTTACAATTAAATTCCTCATAGTTTAAGATGTTTGAATCAGTCATGTAAGTTTGATAATTTCTTTCTCATAGAAGTGGCATGAAGACATTACAATCTACAAAGATGATGTAGAGGAAGTTGGGGTATTGGCTCAGCAAATACTGGAGGAAAATCTCACTGCAAGTAGAATGGGAAGTCAGGCTACGCAGCTTACATCTCGTTACCAAACTCTTCTTCTTCATGTCTTGGTAAGGAATGAAAGCTGATTCATTGTCTTTCAACATCATAAATTGCCAGTTAAGAAGCAAATACAAACAGGCTTATGTAATTGGACTTTATAGACTGAGTCTATTCATTACTGTAGACTCAATAGCACAGCATTCACATATATGTTCTTATACACATACACATAGATTTCATTGGATTAAATGTATTACAGAAGCATAATCAGGATAATGAAGTATAATCAGGATAATGCCTTGTCACTGTCATTTTTGATAGTTTCAGGAGAGAAATTCAGAATCAAGTATACTTGAATGCTAATTGACCTCTAGAGAAATGTTTTTAGGCTGCCAATTAGTATGGAGAAAAATTTGATTGGTAAGATGCAGTCTTCAGGTTACTTTAAGTAGTAATTGCCTCGTAGTACTGTAATGACAAGTCACAATTCGAAGTTCAAAATGTAAGAACATTGTCAGTGTCTAGTATTAGTTCAGTTTTAACATTGGTGATTCCTGTATGTACACCCTCACAAGAGCCCCATAAGAATTACCCACTATTTATGAAATAACTCAAAGCCTGTATGCTTTATCTTTGTATAGTAGATTTTATTAATAAATAGCAATTTATTGTTATCTTAAACCAGTAGCAATGATAAACATCTGTCTGGTCCTTGTTTCTTCCCCCTGCCCTCCGTGTTTGTTTGAAGGAGCAAGTGAAGTTTCTGGAAGAAGAAATTCGCTGTATGGAGGAGTCAGAATTGTCTTTTAGTGCTTACACAAATTGGTATGGAGCTACTAACAAGAACTTCAAAAACGTGATCACCAAATTTGACGTGGTTGATAAAACAGTAATGGAGAAAAAAGTGCAGAAACTAGAGGTACAGCTTTCTTAAATGCAGTTTTTGTTTCTGTTCCCGAACAGGAGGCTGTATTTTAACATACATCTTAACAGCTGCTCAAAATTCTGACTTTACCTTGCCTAGAGAAGATAATGGGATAAGACCACACAGTACAAAACTTTCTGTTATCACATCTCGTTAGAACATAGTTTGCCTAGTGAAAAAAAGTTAGTTATTAAAGTTTATAGTTATTTATATGAAGTTTAGTTATTAAAGTAAGTAACTAAATATTATAGCAAATAGTCCTAAATAATATTGTTCTAAATAATAGTCCTATCCTTCCATAAAGCATGCTTATATCTGTTTTATGTTAGGTTAAAACTTAAAATAAATTCCCATATTCCCATTTCCCCATAAGTATACTTTTCTGTGCACTGTGTATTTTCTATGTCCGGTGGCAAGAAGTGCTTCCTGTTTCTCTTCATTGAAACACTCATGTTTCATCTCCAAAGTTGTAGATGAGCTTCTCATGTGTCCTGCAGCTTAAGCAGCTTAAACGTAGTACACTAAGGGAAAGCTTTCATCTGTTCCAGAATTTGGAGTACAGATCCTCTCCTGGGAGCCCTCAGTTTATCTGTTTAAATTCACAAGCCCAGTGCAGGGCAGAAGTATTTGCTTTATCTACTTCCTTCTAGCTTGACACACCTTAAACCCAGGCAATTTTGTACTGAAAAGTCCACTCATTTTCCCTAGCAATTCTTTCTGTGTCTGTAGCAAAGTTAAAAAAAAAAGTAAGTTTTCATACATTTTCTGTTAACCAAGATATCCTTCACAGGTGCTATTGAGTGATATGGACATAGGCCACAGTTTACTGAAATCAGCCCGTGAGAAGGGGGAGCGAGCTATAAAATACATGGAAGAAAACGAAGTTGACCAGTTAAGAAAAGAAATTGGAGATCATGTGGAACAGCTTGAAGAGCTGGCTGGCTCCATCAGGAAAGAGCACATGACTTCAGAGAAGTGTCTTCAGCTGGTAAAGGAGTTCTCAGACAAGTATAAGGCCCAAACTCAGTGGGTCATGGAGTACCAAGCCATCTTACATGCTCCTGTGGAGCCAAAGAGTGAACTCTATGAGAAGAAGGCGCAATTGTCCAAATACAAGGTATAAAGAGGTTATCTCATAGTACTACTGAATTGATTTTAATCTAGTGATTCTCAGTAAATCCTCCAATCAGGTATCCAAGTTTCTTCAATAGGTACATGACATGTTTCTGATCTGGATGTCCCAATCAGCATCAGTGAAAACATGCATGGTCTGCAAACCAGACTGAGCCCCTGGATTTGAAATGTGAATATCCTAAAAAGGCTTCCATATCTGAATATTTCTTGTAATGGAGCAAAATTCTTCTATGAGTACACATATGAGTAATTGTATTGATCTCAACAGAGGTGATTGTAGTTGAAGTGAATATAGAGATCAGTTGGTCTTTGTTGACTTCAGACCTTGTCACTGTTTACATTGACTTAATCAGCTTTCTGATTAAAGCTGGATGTCCCAGCTCAACCGATATCCCAGACAGTCAGCTGCTGTGACCTCCAAGTTTTTGTTAGGATTTTATTGAAGTGTTTGGGGTTATTTTTCAGTCACAAAAATGAGTAGAAAATTTGCCAACAAACCCCATTTCTTCTTCTAATGATGTTTTTGTAAAATACTCCAGGTTACAGATGTTTCATGAAATGTGTACTGTGCCTGGCTGAGGTGGAGTTAACTCTCCTCACAGCAGCCCATATAGTGCTGTGCATTACATTTGTGGCTAAAAAATGTGGCCAACAAACCAGTGCTTTGGGTATTGCTGAGCAGTACCTACATTGCTTCAAGGCTTTATCACTAAAGCTGCCCAGTACCCCTTGTCAGCTTTCCTGCTCAAAATTGTATGTCACAGCTGTGTGCTTGCTTTCTACGTGCTTTAGGAGTTGTACTCTCTGGAGTACAGTGCTAGGCACTCATCACACACCAGCTCATTAAGGGGATGGCTTTGGTGAAGCTTTCCCACCTGTTTTCATAATCTGTTCCTCTGAACAAATTTTATACCTAGCATTGGCCACGTCATACAGATGAACTCCCTTTGCTTCACCAGCTCTAGTCAGCCATGCTACTAGCCACTCTCAAAAGGACCAGTTGTTTTTAGGTGTGTGCAAAGTTGTTGTCTCAGGGCAGGGTTGAGAAACAGAGTCCTGCATTGGTAAAAAAAAGTTCTGCATGTGTGGAAAGGATGATATAATCCATGGTAGAAGGCTGTGGATCAGATCAAAGGGAAGTTAGTGAAATACATCTCAAGTGAGCAGTAGATATATTTTAATTCTTACTTGCATTGTAGTCGATACAACAGACTGTTCTGTCTCATGAGCCCTCAATAAAGTCAGTGATTGAAAAGGGAGAGGCACTTTGTGATCTGGTGAATGATGTGACTCTGAAGAACAACATTCAAGACCTTCAGAGCAGTTACCAGGAACTCTGTGGCAAAACAAAGGTAAAAAGGGAGAAACCTCACGGTTCTTCCAACTTGCTATATTTTTACCCCCCTTTAAGAAATTAACTATTTATTTCATGCTGTCATATTTGTACAAAGAACCAGCTACCTTTAATTACTTTTGGTGTTTTGTTAGGGGTTTTTTGGCTTTCTTTTGAAGGAGGGACGGAAGTGACAGGCAAATTTTGAATATGGAAAAAACTACATAAATAAATCTAACCAGGGTAGCTGAAATGAATTTTGAGTGTGGCAGGTGAAGTCTTTGTGTTCTGTAACACTAAGGGAATATGTGTAACACTAACGGAATATGTATCAGTGACTAGTTTGTGTTATTGTTACTACTTTTAAAACTGTTTAGTAGAATTCTAAATACATTATTTCCTGAAGAGACAGATGCCATTAGATTATACCCTCTCTTGTTTCTGCTTGATCTCCACAAACACTGTTTAGTTTAGTTGTTGAATAAAAGGCATCAGAGAAAATAAACTGCAAGACGGATATGATTTAATTCAGCAAGGGCATTATTAAGTAACATTGATTCAGTAGTCCATATGTATGTAGTGCTTTGAAAGGTCTAATGCTTCTAAATACATCCTAAAGTATGATTACTTCTAAAGCTTTTAATAGGTTATACTCCTAACAAGGATAAGCTCTGCAAACCATGTTAGTACTCATGTTTGACCTAGGCACCTTTAATTGCCAATCCATCCACCAATAGATGATTTTGTTTTCCAAGGTTGATTTTTAGTTTAAAGGCATGCTTCTGATCTGTACCAAAAGAGTGATGTCCATTGCATTAGATATAATGTTGGTGGCTGAAATTTAGAGAAGCTTCCTGAAAAGCATAAATACATTTTAACTCGGTGTGTATATTCTTAATTTACCTACCACAGACATGGGCAGTGGGTACATGCAAGGGCTGTAAGCAGCAGCCATAGCATTTGGAAGGTCAAGTGCAGTCTCTCAAACAGTATGTAATAACTGTCAGTGAAGTTAATGTCAAGTTGACAGTGTTCATTTTCTCAAATGTTTTCCTCAGTCTTCAAAGTACAGTATTTCATCTAGAGTAAAAATACTTCTCAGTACCACAGAAGTAATTATTCACAGAAATTTATTCACAGAATAAATGTGTCTTTTGATGTCTTCCTTTACAGTCTATTCATATGAGATCCCCTCACAGGAATATAAATTTGGATGATAATCCTTATTATGTTTTCAAGTTCTTGGTGGGTTTTGATCTGTTTGAGGGGTTTTTTGAACTCTTGTAATTACCTGAAAAACATAATTTCGGTTATTGTGGACCTACAGGCATATGTTGAAACCTTAGAGGTGAGAGTAAAAGAACATGAAGATTACAATAGTGATTTGCAAGAAGGGGAGAAGTGGTTATTACATATGTCCAGCAGATTGGCCAGCCCTGACCTCATGGAAAGCAACAATCTTGAAATAATCACTCAACAACTAGCTAACCACAAGGTGGGTTTGCTACCGGTGATCTTCTTTTGTAAATAGAATTTTTCTTCTTTGTCTCCACTCCAGAGCTCTATTTTTCATTCCCCTATTTTATTTCTCTTACTGATGTGTAAATAAGCATCAGTCTCATTAATGCAGTTAACAAATCTGGCTTCTTGTTAGCATAGTTTCTTGGATGAAACTGCATTTTCACAAAGAGCTTTGTTGTACTCTGATCTGGATTCTGTGTCATATTTTCTTTGAGACTTCCCAGGAAATGAACCACAAAAACTGGATTTTGGTCAATTTACTCCTCAGGTATTTTTTGCTCTAGCACTTTTAACGTTGAAAAAAGGATTTAAATTGAAAATTTTCTTGGTATGGATCAGCTAACAAGATCTTTAAAATGTGATTGGATATGGTTGATAAAACAGCAATGGAGATGAAAGTGCAGAAACTAGAGATACTTCTATTAGGTTGTTCTAATTCTAGGTTCTTCTGTTGGGTTGTAGCATTTTCTCCATTGCTTTTATTCAAGGTGTTGTTATGGTTGCTGTTAGTGAGAGTCATTTAATACCTTAATAGCCACTGCTTTCTAGAAGATAAAAGAGAGCAAAGTCCAACTTTCCAATAGCTAAAACTGAGATTCCAATGGCAAATATAGAAGTCTTTAAATTATTTGTGATTGGTGTGTTATTCTTTAAGTAACCTCCTTAGATAAAAAATTGGTTTCACCAAAGTCAATGGAAAGAACTGTCCACTGGGAAAGAGTTTATGGAATGAGATATGATTCAGCATGAGATTTAATTTGCATTACTAGACACAAGAGAAGCTGGAGGAGCCCTGAGGAGGATGCAACAAATGAAGATTAAATGTAGTCTTGAGGTCTGAGCAGTCTGAGCATACACATTATGGCAGTGCTGCTGCTGTTTCTGTGGGGTATCTTTGTAAATACTTTTGACAATGACTTTATAATGAACATGCCATCCAGTAGCTTGGCTATGACAACACATTTTGTCGGATTTTTTTTTCCAAATCTGAAGATGATAAGTTTTTAAAGGAGAGAGAAAAAACACAGAGTATTTCTTCAAAAGTATTTTATCTGTTTCTTAGGCTATCATGGAAGAAATTGCAGGATTTGAAGATCGTTTGAACAACCTTAAGAGTAAAGGTGATTACCTGATCAGTCAATGCTCAGAACATCTTCAAGCAAAATTTAAGCAAAATATACAAAGCCATCTTCAGGGGACGAGGGACAGCTATTCTGCCATATGTAGCACTGCCCAAAGAGTAAGTCTTGTTTCAAAAATTCTTTTTATGCAATTTAAAAATAAAATTCATTATTATTTCTAGGAGTTACTTCTTTACATGGTAGAAAACTCTTCCTACTATTTTCATTCTGATTAAGCCCATAGATTACTGAGCACTTCATCATTCCTGTGCTACAGTTGAATTCCTTGTGATCCAAATGTTGTCTTGCAACCAGGGAAAGTAGTGGCTGATCAGTTCTTACTTTAATCTCACCACATGCTCACTACCTTCATGTTACATTAGCTTCTGAGCAGCTACAGCAAAAAAAATTAGACTTTTTACTTCAAAAACTAGGGAGCAAATTGCAGTCTTAGTGTTGATAGTTTGCATACATACATAAACAGGTCTCGAGTGTATGCTAGTAAATACTGTCTCTCTCATTAAAACCAGAATATGCAGTTAAGAAGGGCCAGCTGGGTTATTTTGTTAAACCAATTAGGAGATCCAGCCAGTAATCAAAAAAAACCTCCAAACAAAACCCAAAAAACCCTGAACAGAACAACCCAAAAACGAACTAAAAATAATTTTATGCGAAGTCAGAGCAAAAATATTGGATACAGAAAAGAGAGCATGTTCTTCATTTGCATCTCTGTTTCTTTCTTTTCAGAAGCTGTGCATTAGATATTGTCCATCTTCTTCACATGTTAGCAGGGTGCAGTAAGAGTTTAAAGACCTTTCAACCCTTGGTACATTTATGTACAAGGGCTAAAATAATCAAAGTCCTAATAATTCTGTTTTATCAGCAGTTTTCAAGATAGGAGAAGAGAGACAATGGTGATATTTGAAAATGTGATAAAACTGACAAGATGTTTTGTTTAGGTGTACCAGACTTTGGAACATGAGCTCCAGAAGCATGTTAATCATCAGGATACTCTCCAACAGTGCCAGACTTGGCTGTCTACAGTGCAGTCAGAGCTAAAGCCAACTACTTGGACACCTTTCAGCCTGGCAGATGCAGTTAAACAGGTAAAAGTTTAGCACTTGAAAAAGCTCAGTTATTCTTAAGAAGGTGAATTCAGATAGAGATTTAAATTTCTAGAAATTAGATATTTTTTAGCCTTCTCAGAAAGCTGTGTAGTCTCAATGTTCATTCCAACCCCATAAAGAATGCCTGGAATGCAAAATAACTGTAGGTGAGAAATCAAAGAGGGCTTTTGTTAGCTCTGTTTAATGCTTAGAAACATGTTACTTGAAAAATGTTTGCTGGTTAGATAAATCTGCTCCAATACTCCATAGATGTCTTTAGCAGATACAGATGTTTAGCATAGATGTGTTTGGCAGAGGGGTTGTGTTTTTCTGCTTGTCCAATTGCCCATCTGTCTGCTACGTTCCTTATGAGACCTGTTTTCACACTACCATGGACACAGAGTCAATTATCAGGCAATTAAAACAGGGTTTCAGTCTCAGAGCATAGAACTGCCTGTAGCCCGCATTGACCATTAAGAATTCTGTCATTGCCTCTTGATTATTCTCAGTGACAATGAGTTTTACATTGGATTTGTAACTTGGTTTTAAATTAAACTGGTATGGTGCTAAAAATGCTGGAATTCAGAGCTGTCTCGTCCATCATCTCAATTAATACAGACCTTGAAATACTAGAGATGGCAGAAATACTACAAGGGCAGGGCAAGCAGGGTGTGACACAGTGAGACCAGCACCCAAGTGCCATTAAGCTGAATTTCTCATGATCTGTGAGACACTGGAAAATTTTATAGCTGTAGGAACAGGATACATTGATAATCCTAGAAAGCTCTGGTTCCCATTCACATTGAGAAAGTCTGTCCCCTTGTTGAGACTGTGCGTTTCTATCCAAGAAATAAGCTAGCTAATCCATACGTCTCTGAGTGCTTTGGTAATTGGATAATAATCAAGTTTTTAAGGATTATTCCTTTCCATAATTATAACATAGCAACCTTACCTGAAAAAAGAATGTATTTCTACATTTAATTTTATGTAAAAAATAAGAAGATAAAGTAAAAATACTAAAATGTAAGATTGCAATAAAACAAGATATAATTTCCACAGTCAGGGTTTATTTTTGAGTTGTCTTCCCTCAGGTTAAACATTTCCGGGCTCTGCAGGAGCAGGCCAATACATATTTGGATCTTCTGTGTTCCATGTGTGACCTGTCAGATGCCACCGTGAAGAGTACAGCAGCAGATATTCAACAAACAAAACAAACGGTACAAGATAATCACAACAACCCGCTTTTAATCCTATTTAGAGCTTTAACTGCCTTGATCTGTTCCCTTTTAAAGAGGTCATATTGGGTAATGGTTTAAAGAAATGTCATCTTACTTTCATCTTAAGTATTGTTTTAGAGATAGTTAAATAGTTTTCTCTTTCTGCTTCTTTTTTTTTTTTTTTTTAATTATTAAATCCATAGCATTGCCATCCTGGTACTAATAAAAAGACACACAACCGAGGTTGCTAAAGGTACTTAGACGATGTTACAAGATGTTGGTCTAAAGCCACAGAAATAACATTCTGTGAAAGAAAACTTGATTCAAGTTACATTTTCAAAAAACACAATTCAGTCTGATCCTCTCTATATTGTATTAAATCTGAGACATTATTTAATGCTAGTATTTATTCAACAATAGACTGATGCTCATATTGGCATATATTAATAGATTAGTAATATAATAATCATCATAACAATAAAAATATGGTGTTTCAGTTAGTGAATCAAAGTGCATCTATTTCAGCATATCAATTTATAGAAATGTTCTTCAATTTTAAGTTTTCAAGTCACTTAATGTTTGTTTAAAATAGAATTATAAACTTAAGTTACTGGAAAAGAAGAATTATGAGCATTCCTCTTGTTGTAAACATGAAATATTTAGTCTCTCTTACACAGACACACAACCAAAGATTTGAAACTACTTCTAACAAGAGTAAAAATCTAATACATACAGTAACAGTATTCCATACCAGAGAAGGGACTTGTACAAATTCAAATAACCCATAAAAATACAGCAGTCCAAGGACTGAATAGCTGAAAAACACCCGAAACATCAGAATAAGATTCTCCTTTGACAAAGCAGTGAAACATTTTTAGGAAATCAGATGGTATAGTGCCGAGATATACTAAGCTGGTTGAGTGTTTAAATCTTAAAGGCAACCGACTGCTGTATTTAGAGCAAAAGCAGCTGTGTCACTATTGGTGTAAGAGGATTGATGGGCTCAGATCTGGTAAGCATTCTTCTTATTGGCATTTTAGAAGAGGCAAAAAGGCAAAATAACTTAAATGGAAGTGTTTACTTGAAACTTTTATGTAGGGTATATTCTAACAATATTCTTGCCATGCAAGAATTGCTAAATTATACAATTCATTTAAGCTTGGCATGCAAGAATTGCTAAATTATACGATTAATTTAAGCTTTAACAGAAGACAGCATTGAAATACAAACACTCATGAACTTATTTGCTTCTCTCAAGGGTGAATGATAATTAATTTCTTTGTTGTTATTGTTGTTGCTGTTTCCACCCAGATTTCCTTTGATAGGTACAGTTTTTGTGAGTTTTGAAGGTTAAGACTCTTTTTGTGGATAATATTAGCCTCTTCAGTATTTGGTGCAGAAATTGCTTTAGTAAAGTATTGTGCTCAGAGGAAGAATGGTATTTGTCCTCTATTTTGCAAAAACATATGCATTAAAGCACTCCTACTCCTTTTCATTTCTTTTCTTCTAGATTGAGCAACAGATAATGCACTCACAGTATTTGTCTCAAGGTTGGGAAGAGATCAAACAGTTGAAGGCTGAGCTCTGGATATACTTCCAGGATGTGGATCAACAACTACAGAATTTAAAAAGGAGACGGGCAGAGTTGGAGCTAAATATTGCCCAGAATATGGTTCTCCAGGTAAAGGTAAGGAAACTTTGGGTTAAGAACAGAAGGTAAGGAAAAAGTTCATCCTGTGGCTGATATTATTTTAAGATTTATATTATATGCACATACTAAATCATCTCTAATATGCTCTAAGCAAGAGCAGAGAAGATAGAGGAAAGATTGTTTCCTTGTTAATGCTGCCGGGTGATTCAGAGAGCAGAAATACTTCTGTATTTTTCTGGCTTGGATTTTTTAATAGTAGACAGCTTTCAGCCTACTGATCTGATTTGCCTTTGCTTGTAGAGTAGACTAAATACTGATCACAGTGGACCTGAAGATAAGATTTGCAAATTGCTTACTAAATTCTTTGATTTTTATACGTCTAAATAGTTTAGAAGTATTTCAAAATTAGTCAACAAAAGTATTTGATGTTGCTGATCTCTAAAGATATGACAGAAACACAATTCAATTAATGAGACAAATGCCTTTATATCTTCTCTCATTCATTCCAGAAGAGAGACATTTTATGACCATTCTGTGCACATCATAACCAGGAATTTAACAAAAAGATGATTTCTTTAATAAATGATTAAATATGTGGGGTTTGCATTTTTGGTCTAGACTTTGCTTGTATTTTTTTTCTGATGTGCCAAGAGTTAGGTGAAAATTAAACAGCACTTCCTCTCCATGTCTGTTCTACTCACACTTTGGAACAAAGTCAAAGCCTTTGAAGATGCCTCAGCACAATCTGGACTGAAAGCTGTTATACCAGCTATCATTAGAATCTAGGAAGAAAGAGTCTCTATTTCTTCACTCTTTAGTCAGTAACTTTGGATTATAATGAGAGGGAGACACCCGCTGTACTGTTAGATGTGGCACAAGTTCTGTTTTTTCTAATAGTTTGCCCTGGTAAAGGAAGATGCCTAGCTCCATTTGAAGCCATGAAGAGGAATGAGGCAGAGCTGGAGATGGGCGTGCTTATTGAGCTATAGTTACTGGAACTAGAATTTAGGAAAAGATCATATTTACCTTAGTGTGTAAGGGCTGGAAAATGTTCGGTTAGTTTTAGTTGTCCATATATTGTGTATTCTTCTCTTTAGGATCTCTCTGACTTTTTATTTGGTAGGACGTGTATGCAGAAGAAGTCTTTTAGTTACTAGTTATTAGCTCAGATAGCAGTCATACCTAGGTAATCCATGGTTTTGTTTCAATGATGACAGTGGTAACAGTTGCTGTTAGAGGGGTAGGCACAATACAGAGTGTGGATATGGAGGCTCAGTGACTCATGGACTCTGCTTCCTATTTTTAGTCACTAATGACAAAGGAAAAGAAAATAAGCTAGTAATAGTACTGGTAAAATAAATTATTCTTGTGAGATTCAAGACTACCTTGCATGTTTTAGTGTATGGTGGGAGCTGTGCGAGTCCAGAAGCCTGGACAACAGGATGTGACTTGATCACAAATTTGGTTTATCACTGGCACTTGGAAACTCCTCTGGTTTGCTTTAGCATCCATTACCAACTTGCCTTCACATGAGAAGGTGGGGAGGAGGGTTTGGAGAGGAGTGAAAACACTTCTTCCAATTTACATCTGCAGAGCATTTGTCTGGGTAGATAATTAGTCCATATACAATTTATTCATTTCAGAGCTTTTATTTAAATTCCATTTTATAATTTTGAATGCATGTTATTATATTGAGTTTTCCTTGTATCTTTTTCAGGAATTCAGTCAGAAGTTGCAGTCTAAGCAGTCAGCTCTCACCTCTGTGTCTGAGAAGATGTACAAGCTAACCCAAGGACAGGAATCACCTGAACACAAGGAAATAGAAGAACTGAGCAACCAGTGGCTGGACATCTGCCTTCAGGCACAGAGTTTGCTCATGCAGAGGGAGGAAGACCTGCAGAGGACAAGGGATTACCATGATCGCATGAATGTCGTTGAAGTTTTCCTGGAAAAGCTCACAAAAGAGTGGGACAACCTGGCTAGGTAAAAATGAGTCACATCCACAAAGCAAACTGTGCATATATGCTAAAAGAGTTGTTTACACAGTGTCCCTAAGTGGGAGCCACTAAAAATCCCTTTTTGCATGCTTAATTAAAAGCACACCTCCCTTAATCATTTCTATTGTGATAAAGAGAGTTTGAGAGACCAGATCTTCAGTGTTTGTCTTTTAAGTCAAATACTGATTGATCCCATCTCAGGGTATAGCATTTCCTGATATTTCAAGAATGTTGACTATTTCATTTGAACTCTTTCATTTGTGGCGGTTCATGAATTCATGGTTCATTCACTGGTTCATGAATTCATGGTTCATTCACTGGTTCATTTTCATTGTGATATGGTGTTATATCTATAAGACTATTATATTAAAGCTTAGTAACTACTTTTAAATATTTGCAGCTGCTTTGCATAGGATAAGCACACCAGCTGTAAATAAAATTGTGAGTGTATTGCTGCTCCTGTTTACTGTCACTGAATAAGATACACTTCAACCTCAATACTTGCCGTTGTTCATATATGCAATATAATCAGTATGGTTTGTATTCATGTAAATGTGTATGGTCAGCCTGATGACCGCAGAGCAGATTAAAGGGAAATGAATAAATTTGTAAAGTTTTTAAATTAGTGTTCAAGGCTGTTACCTTTAAGTGAATCTGAAAACTGTAGGTTTTTATATCATATTGATTTCGTTATGTAGTGGGCTGGTAATTATTCCTGAGCTCTCTTAAAAGCCTATGCTGAAATAAGATCTAAAACTCCTTTTTGTCTCTCCTTTTTCATAACAGATCTGATGCTGAAAGTACAAATGTGCACCTTGAAGCTTTGCAAAAACTGGCAATTGCACTACAAGAAAGGAGATTTGCTCTGGAAGATTTGAAAGATCAGAAGCAGAGGATGATAGAACATTTGAATCTTGATGACAAAGAATTAGTAAAGGAGCAATTCAGTCATTTTGAACAGCGCTGGACTCAGCTGGAAGACCTCGTCAAACGGAAAATTCAAGTTTCTGTTTCAACCTTAGAAGAGCTCAGCTTGGTGCATTCCAAATTTCAGGAACTGATGGAATGGGCAGAGGAACAGCAGCCTAGTGTCTCAGAGGCTCTTAAACAGAGTCCTCCTCCAGATATGGCTCAGAGTCTTCTCATGGATCATCTCACCATTTGCAGTGAGCTTGAAGCCAAACAGCTTGTTCTGAAGATGCTTGTGAAGGATGCTGACAGGGTGATGACCAACCTAGGGCTCAATGAAAGGCAAGAACTGCAGAAAACAGTGTCTGATGCACAGCACCACGTGGCTTGTCTCAGCGATCTGGTTGGCCAGAGGAGAAAACACCTGAATAAAGCACTGTCTGAAAAGACCCAGTTTCTCATGGCAGTCTTTCAGGCTACAAACCAAATTCACCAGCATGAAAAGAAGGTGATGTTTCCAGAACATATTTGTCTTTTGCCAGAAGATGTGAATAAACAGATCAGGACTTGTAAGAATACCCAGGCTAATCTGAAGGCCTATCAAAATGAGGTCACAGGGTTGTGGGCTCAAGGAAGGGATTTAATGAAAGAAGCAACAAGTCAAGAGAAGAGTGAGGTTTTAGGTAAACTGCAAGAACTACAGAATGTGTATGACACTGTTTTACAAAAGTGCAACCAGAGACTGTTAGAACTGGAGAAAAATATGGTTTCCAGGAAATATTTCAAAGAAGATTTGGATAAAGCTTGCCATTGGCTAAAACAAGCTGATATTGTCACATTCCCAGAAGTCAATGTAATGAATTCTAACACTGAGTTATACAGCCAGTTGGCCAAATATCAACAGATTCTTGAGCAATCTCCAGAATATGAAAATCTGCTGCTTACACTGCAAAGAGATGGCCAAGAAGTCCTACCATCACTTAATGAAGTGGATCATTCTTACTTAGATGAAAAACTTAATAGTCTCCCTCAGCAATTCAATATTGTCATTGCTCTAGCAAAAGAAAAATTATATAAGGTTCAGGAAGCAATTTATGCAAGAAAAGAGTATGCCTCTTTGATTGAGTTGACAAGTAAAGCTCTGACCGAGCTAGAAGACCAGTTTATTAACATGGACAAAGCTCCAGCTGCTGTTTCAGCCAAAGAAGCTGTGTCACTCCAGCAAGCCTACAGAGATCTCTTAGGTGAAGCCATGAGCCTTGCTGGAGCAGTGGATGAACTGAACCAGAAGAAGGAGGCTTTTCGAAGCACTGGCCAGCCTTGGCAGCCAGATGAGATGTTAAAACTTGCCACGCTGTATCACAAGTTGAAGAGGCAAATAGAACAGAAAATCAACCTGTTGGATGATACAATAGAAGCATGCCAGGAGCATGAGAAGATGTGTGTGCAGTTTGAGGCACAGCTAGAGACAGTGAAAAAGGAGCAGGTTAAGGTGAATGAAGAAACTCTCCCAATAGAAGAAAAGTTGAAAATATACCATTCTCTGGTGGGCAGCTTGCAAGACTCGGGAAGTCTTCTGAAGCGAATAACTGAACATCTAGAAGCCCTTTCTCCTCAGGTTGACTCATCTGCATATGAGACAACAAATCACCAAGTTCAAGCTTGGCAAGAGAAGCTGAAGTCTTTGCATTCTGCCATCGTTGACACGGTGATGGAGTGTGAGAACAGACTTGTGCAGAGCATTGACTTCAAGACAGAAATCTGCCGCTCACTGGAGTGGTTGAGGTGGGTGAAAACAGAACTTAATGGAACATTAAGTTTGGACCTCAAACTGCAGAACATCCAAGAAGAAATCAGAAAGGTTCAGATATATCAGGAAGAAGTGCAATCAAGCCTCAGAATAATGAATGCACTGAGCAATAAAGAGAAGGAGCGCTATATGAAAGCAAAGGAGCTGATACCTGCTGACCTGGAAAACACTCTTGCTGAGCTGACAGAACTGGATGGTGAAGTTCAAGAAGCTATACATGTGAGACAGGTTAGTCCACCCAAACCATCATTAGTTTTTTGGTCACAAAGCTGAAAAAGATGGCTCTGTGGATTGATCTTTACAATCATCACGAAATGACTCATTTTAGTAATCATACTTCTTGGTTTTTTTAAATTACACAGGCTACTGTGATTTTATGTTTGTGACTCTCCCTTTTATTTCAGGCTACCTTGAATAAAGCATATAGCCTCTGCCAAAGGTACTACCAAGTGATGCAGATCGCAAATGACTGGCTAGAAGATGCTCAGGAATTTCTACAGTTAGCAAGAAATGGTCTAGATGTTGAGAACTCTGAGGAGAATCTAAGGAACCATGTTGAATTTTTCAGCACAGAAAGTCAGCTAAAGGACCATTTGAAAGAGTTACAAGGTCTTGTGTCTGAGATAGAGCCCTTTTTACAAGCCACGGCAAGTGAACAGCTGGTGCAGAATGTAGCTGCATTGGAGGAAAAGGCCAAAGGGACAGAGCAAGAAGCCAAAACCCAGCAAGAGCAGTTACAAAGGTATAGTCTTTCTTTTTTTTTTCCCCTTTTCTTCCTTCATTTTAAGATCATTTTGTAGGTATGAATGAAAGAATCAGAACATTAATTGAAGTTTTAAAACATTTGTGCTACTTTTGAGAAAAGTGGTCAGAGGTCTTGGATTCTGCTTTCTCTTTTGCCCTTGACTGACTAGTTGTGTGATCTTAAAAGAAGCTCTGGTAGAATTATATTAAGCTTGGAACAAAACAGAGAAGAAGAGTAGGGAATAATTGTTCTATATTTCAACTGACATGAAAATGAAATCAAACTAAAGCAGACATTTTGAACTAAAAGGAAATATCTTTTTAACAAGTATAACTAAGTTTCTTATTTTTTCTGAATGTTCTGAATTCCGTAAGTTTGGGTAGGTTTAAACCACAACATAGGCAGTCTCTGAGGAAAAGTCAGACAAGGGCTATTAAATGCGCAGCTGTATTTTCTGTAAGACATAGCTGAAAATCAGGAGCATATGCTTCTCTCTATGCTGTTTCCCAATAATATTTATTTTCTTGAAAAATACTGCATAAGTGCAAAACTAAGCAGTTGCATTGAAAACTAGGTGCAATAATATTTCTGATTTTCAAATGTTTTTATATAACTTTAAATTGTTCTTTCTGGAACTGTATTTGTTTAAGGTGTGCTTCTGAGTGGCAGGAGTACCAGACATCAAGGCAGAAGGTGATTGAAGTGATGAATGATGCTGAGAAAAAATTATCTGAATTCTCAGTTGCTAAAGCTGCTTCTTCTCATGAAGCAGAAGAGAAATTGCTAACACATAAGGTAAGGTACTGATAATTGCATGAAATCCTTCCCTTTCAAGTGAAAATGAATGTATAATATGTAGGTCCCTACCTGTGCTAACATGAATTTGAATTTTTTGATCTTTACCTGTAGCACTTAACTGTGTCATAACCCACCAAGACATGTTTAGTGCTGTGCAAAGCACACATTTTATTTGTGGGGTGACTGAGACAGATATCTTTAATCACTTTTCAGTGATTGCCTATTCAGTTGTTGCCTATGACTGTAGAGAAGTGCAAAGACCCAGGAAGTTCCTAAAAGCCGTGGGTCTGTAAGCCCCAAAATTACATACCCTTCAAGCAACTCAGGCCAATAGAAACATCCATCTACTTTTGATCATGGAACAGTTTTACTAGGACAGGAAGAGCTGGAGTTTAATATTAATTCTTGTTTAGTCTAAAAGCAAGAAATATAGCTTAAAAAAACTTATTTGCCTGTATTTAAGGTACTAGTCAGTTGCCTTCATACAGTCAGTGATAGTTCAGACATGCTGCCATCTGTGTCTTGTGAAATCAAGAATCTCCCCTAAGAGGAATGTCTTGTCTGCCCAGTCCATGAGAGTGTCCTCAAATCCTTGGGCATTTAAAATGTTGCTAAAGGTAAACAGGACATAAATGTACACTTAAATACCTGAATTGCTTTTTTTTGTCTTTAGACTGTTTAGAAGGCAGTCTTTGCTATGAGAAGGACCCTGAATGCTTATTTTCATTCCTTTTGAGGAGCTATCAAGGAAGAGAAAAGATGATTACACCAGATTCCTGCTGCTTCCAGAAGCTTGCATTTTGTACCAAGCTGCTGTAGCTAATATATAGCCTATGAGAAATAAAGTGACCCCTAGCTACCTCTCTTGAAATACAATACCTCCTCCTCATCTGCAGTGGATGGGGGTGGTTCACCTACCTGTATGTTGAATACTAATGAGTTGACTTGTGGAAAAGGAAAACAGTGCTTATTTTTGCTTTTTCAGAGTCTCGTGTCCATAGTGAATTCTTTCCATGAGAAAATCACAGCCCTTGAAGAAAAGGCTTCACAGCTGGAAAAAATTGGCAATGATGCCAGTAAGGCATCTATAAGTAGATCCATGACAACAGTTTGGCAGCGCTGGACACGGCTTCGAAATGTAGCCCAGGAACAAGAGAAAATTTTGGAAGATGCAGTGCAGGAATGGAAGGGTTTTAATGATAAGGTAAATTCTACTCTTGGAAAATCCTCCCTTGTACATAGGTTTTCACTCTTTATGCTGGGTGATATAATTATCCTTATTAATCATCTTGTGGTAGGGAAAACTGATAGCAGGAGTAACTGATTTTTTTCATGAGGTCAGAAAAGCTATGAAAGATCCAGGTTTAGAATTGTTGTGTCCCAAGTTTAGGCTGTCCTTCTCTTGCATACAGGTATAGTACATACAGAGTTGTTTTGGTTTCTGGTGGCTCTTTAGATTCTTCTCTGTTTCCTTTCCTCAGATGTTCTGTTCTAGATTATGTTAACCTCTTTTTTTTCTTTCTTTCTTCTTCTCTCTTCTCTTTCTTCTCTCTTTTTTCTCTTTCTTTTTTTTCTTCTTTTTTTTTTCCTGAAGAATATGAAGTTGTTCCTTTTAAGCATAAGCAGTGATGATAGTCACTGTTCATTGATCATATGTTTCTTTTTTCCCTTATAGCCTACCTGACTCTTTTTATCTGTCATTGTCCATTACTTATGCCCAGATAGCAGGTTCTCTGGGAATGAGGATAATCGTTTTATTAAATTCATGACTTGTGCCAAATATAGGTGTGCCCCAGGGTAGAGCTCTAGTTCCTATGGCAATAAATATAATAAATGCTAAAGATTAAAAGAAGACACGCATAACTGGACAAAAAAAATCCCTAAACAAGTCCTAATCCCCTGTGAAGAGCAAGGGATCTGGCACAGTAGAGCACAAGCCCTATACAACAACAGTTTTATAGAATCTAAATGTACAGCACTGGGTCTAGCACCTTTGGGTGTCAGTTGTACTAACTTCTTTTGTAATTTTATTATTGACAAGACTGCATCTCTTTCCACAGATTCAGAAAGCCACCATAGCTATAGATCAGCTACAAGGTCGCTTACCAGAAAGCTCAGTGGAAAAGGCATCCAAGACAGAACTCCTGGAACTCCTGGATTACCATGGCAGTTTCCTGCTGGAGGTGGACCACCAGCTGTCATCTTTGGGCCTGCTCAAACAGCATGCTATTAGCATGCTTCAGGATGTGGAAGTAAAGCCTCCATCTCAGAGAGAACTACCAGTTATGCAAGAAATCAAAGCAATGCAAGATCGATGTCACAAGTAAGGAAATATTTTAAAAGGTTCACCAGAAAAAGGGTACCTTGCAATTCTTTATTAAGAGCTAATATATCATTTTTATATCATTAACAATTATCATACCTAAATAAATATTAGCTGTTATTTTTAAAATAAGCATCAGTTTTAATTTAAAGTTACTTTTAATTAATTTTGAAATAACTTTTTTGCCATTATCCTTTATTTCCATCAGGACGAGTATGCCTTTTAGAATATGTATTTCTTGCCTTGCATAGCAGTACTACCTTACATAAAAGCTGCATAGACTGCATTAAAGTTATAACTGTTTTTAAACACTTTCATAGCTTCTCACATTAACAGTGATCATTTATCTTTTTGTATCTTCTTTTGATTAGATTATCACTTTGTTTCCCTTGTTTGAAGCACTTAGGTACCAAAAGTAGGTCCTGTATGACATTTACAGGGGAATGTATAGCATATGCAAACAAAACATAACTTTTCACCTTGAGGCTATGCAAATGTTTACCTAAATCTAAACCATCTCCCTGTCATGTAGAAAACAGGAAGTTTTACGTTAAATTTTAAGACGCATATCTGCCCCACAACTACTCTAAAATACTATTTAGTGGATCTCCACGGTGGGAAGACAAAGAGAAACGAAAAATTACAAAACTGTAACCCAGCACCAAGCCTGTGCAGTTTATTGTGTGTGTGTATAAATAATTATAGTAGAATAGCAATCACATTGGAAAATGTGTAGATGTAAATAATCTTACAATTCCATTTTTCACTTACTTAAAATTGGTTTTTAAGATACAGGGTCTGTGATGACCTCCTGCTCATGTAACTAAGGCATGATTCATCTATGCAAGGGTATGGAAACATGAATGAAATATGGGAATATCAAAGATCCATGTCACATGTATAAGAGCTACAAGTAGTCCAATAGAGCTTTCGCAGAGGTGTCATTTTTTACAGGAGATCCAGGTTATTGAGGAAAGTGCAGAAGTCTGGTCTGAGTGCAAGTGTGGAAATAGGCTGTGTTCAGATGCTTGATATATAACTTATCCTAAGTATTCTGCCAATGCAAATCCCATCAATAGGAGTGGAATTTATCTCATGTTATTTTACATTCTAGATATCAATATCAGAGCAGGTTAAGTCTCACTCTCTAATTACTGTAGAGAAATAAACAAGTGTAAGTTACATTTTTTCTAACCTATTTTAGAACTTTCTTTTAGAATGACGACGAATAATCCTGATTCATGCCCTGCAATTGCCTGTTTCCTCTACTGACAATGAGGGCAGTCTGCGGTGATGAACTCAGATGTAGGGATCTCTATTGTATACATTTGCATTTTTTCAAAAGAATTGCATGTTTGATGTCCAAACACATAAAACCAAAGAATGGACATGAAAAACTTAATTTATTTAAATTTATTTCTCTGGATGTAGTGCTCTTAATCATTATCTTTATTGTTCAGTATTTTTTTGACAAAGGTGTGTTTTTAGACATTGCTTAATTCTTCACAAATAGTTACTGTTTCTTTCTCTTGGAAGTATGCAACAGAAAGTTAAAAAAGGCATGAAGATGGTGAAACAGGAGCTGAAGGAGCGTGAGGAGGTTGAAGCAGAGATTAATATTGTGAAGTCCTGGATCCAGGAAACCAAAGAATATTTATTAAGCCCTGATGCGGAAGTGGACATTCAACTTCAAGAGCTGCAGGTATACCAAATTTTTCAACTTCTAAATCACAATATTTATCCTCATTTTAATCTGCTAATGAATGCTGAAAATTTCAAAACCACCACGAATTCAAATTAGACAATATTCATGAGTTTTTTAGTAACCCACTAGACAAATTCATAAAGCATGAAGTAGATGATGGACTGTGACATTTTATTTTAAAGATATTTAACATGTATTCTCATTGTTCTTAACAATACTGTTTTTTTCTGTTATTAGTCTCTCTTTGGTGAAGTTACTACTCATCGCCAGGCTGTTGAAAAACTGGCTGAACAACAACAGAATAAATACTTGGGGCTTTATACCATTTTGCCTTCTGAACTCTCTCTTCATTTAGCAGAAGTTGGACTGGCCCTCGTGACTGTACAGGATCAGGTAAAGTGCAGTATTTAAGTTCGTAACAGATCTATAGCCCTTCTTCAGGCTTTGCAACTTGGTATCCTGCTGTGGCCAAACTGTGATAACACAGAATAGTTTTATTACCTTCATCCTTAGAATTAAAGTTAAATGAAAGTTAATTTCCTTTAAGGAGGAGTGATTTCTGATTATTGAATTTAATTCTTAACGTTGACAGATTCAAACCAAAGAAAGAGAAACTCAGCAAATCAAAACATTGAATCAAGAGTTTGATCAGAAAATACAGGGGATAGCAAATGACCTAAATACCATTCTTTCCAAACTGAAAAAGAAAACAAATGACATAGAACAAGCTAAACTTGAACAAAAGGTAAGACAAGGATTTTCTTATGGGGTTATGCCATAAATTTTCCTGAACTGGGACACTCACTTCATACCAAAGTGTCATTTGTGATGGCTTGCAGGACACAGTTTTTTGATGTAGTTCAACAGAAGAATTATACAGAAATAAGGGTTGACTGATGATATTTTAGAAACCATATTCTTTGCAAACTGGCCCACACAAGTAACAGAATTTGGAGGAAGCAGCTGAGTGTTAAAGTCAGATGGGACAAAGTTTCACGGTTCCTTTTAAATAATGAGTATGACTCCAATCTGGGAAAGCCTGAGGAACCTTCAAACTGTTTCTTGTTCTTGTCTGTACTGAAAAGATCATTCTTTATGATAAATAGATCAATAGAATTTTACTTGTAGCCCATCTCACATCATTTGGTTCAACAATAAGGTAAAGTACTACTCATGCAATTCAGAGTAGTGCAAAGGACTGTTGGTTCTTTTTGAAGGTTTGCTTAATCTTAGGTATGTGCCACACTCAGAAAAAATCATCTGTACTGAAGTGAAATGACCAGATTAGGATTATCATATGAAAGTAAGGGATTTTGGGGAGAGGAGAAATGGAAAAGGGGCTAGCTGAGGGCTTGGGGTTTCAGGTTTTTTTGTTTGTTTGTTGTTTTCTTATTTTAAGTAGTCAAAGTTAAACTTGACTGAATTAGTCTGAAATTAAGCAAAGCATACAAAATAGAAGATTTAGCATGACTGGTATGTCATAAATTACCTGTTTATTTTCATGAGTTGCTCAAGATGTTGCAAAATACTGTGTACTTTGCAAGAAGTGTCACTGAACTATATCCCTGGTGTACCTTCTTGATTTCAGTAAGAAAGCAGAAAGACAGTGAAATCTGCTTTCTTACATTGCATAAATGAAAACTCTCTGTCATTGGAGATGCACTAATGTTCCAAGTGCTTTTATGGCAGCATTTAGCTGATACTCTTGAGACTGGGTTGGCTTTGGTTACAGCAATAAATATTTTTATATTAGCATTGAAACAGATTGTGAAAAAATAAAAAATAAATCAGTTTTAAATCCATGTGACTCAAGTCAAATGGATCCTTCCTTCAGAAATGGCATATAAATTCTGTGTAATATCTGTAGTAAATATGTTTACTTATGCTTGCTGTAATATGTGTGTCTTTGTATTTAGATGAGCAGTTTAACATCTGTCTTTGTGTCTACATGTAGACAGTTATGTCTCCAGATTTGTGGAATAATACTGATTTATCATAATGATTGATAAATAACTTGCACTCTGAGGTGTGTCCTGTCTGCCAGGACAGCCCTAACCTGAAGAGCTTGAAGTAACTTCTTGAAGCACCTGTAGCAGTGTTCTGAATGAACTCTCTTTCTATTGAAACAGTCTGGCACAATCAGACTGTTCCTGCATCAAGATCATGTTATGAAAATGCAAGTTTCAAATTAAAATTAAAATTTTCTCAATCCATTAATGAGTAACTACATTTTAATGAGTTTATAAACCTATATTTTAAGAGAGCAATAAAACAAAACCTTTTTCCGATAGATAAAAATCCTTCTCATGTCAGTCTGTGTTGACAATTTGTTTCAGAAACAAACACAGAAAAATGCCTGGGAACAGTTAATGTCACATTGAAGTGACTCAGTCTTTGGAAAAACGGTTTTCCATTTCAGGCAGGAAGTCAGAGGAGAAAGAGTAATGGCACATACTTAAGAGATGACCAAACATCCTGCTGTTCTGCTTTCCTGCTTAAAAATGGAACAAACTATGGAGACTTTGGACAGGGTATAAAAGTTGCAAGTTGGACTAGAAATAATCAACCAGAAAGCTAACACTTCCTGGATCACTGATTTTATTGTTTTTCTGTCTAGATCCTTGGTGACGAGTTGGACAGCTGCAATATAAAGCTGTTGGAATTAGAGGCATCAGTCCAGGACTTTGCAGAGCAGAACGTGCCCCTGGCTAAGCAGCTAGCTCACAGATTAGGGAAACTCACTGCATTGCACCAGCAGACCGTACGGCAGGCTGAGTACAGAGCAGCCAAGCTCAGTCAGGTATGATCTTAAAGCCTTTCTGCTCTTTCCTCTCAGAACCAGGAGGAGCATGCAAACATCTCATTTATTTTCCTGGAGTTATGCCAGACAGGGCATTCCTTGGCACATCTGCCTATTATTAGTCAGGGCTTGCATCACATTCCAAAGAGACACAGGTCAAATCAGGGGCTGAAATAATTCTCAGATGCTGCTTTAACACCCTCTTGCATGAATCACGTGCTGTTTGGTTCCTTTGGTGCCCTAAAAAGATTGTAGATCTCACAAACAGTAGCATGCCTGGAAATAGTACCTCAGTGTGCTTCTCAGGGTTTGTTTTGTCACTGTACCTATATTTGCAGCATTAAAAACAAAAGAAAAAAAATATTTTGCTAAAGTCACAATCTATAGAGGGTGAATATAAATTGTACATTCAATAGAAAAGCCAATATACAATGGCCCTGATAATGCATAATATTTATGCAATATTTTGGCATTCATAAAGATGCATTCCCTGTGGATCAAAGTCTCTGAAATACTCCTTTTTTTCTTAATTGTTCTTACCCTCAGAAAACTCTATCTAAAAGCAAATAAACAGATTTTCTATGGTTCTGCCATCAATACCCTGATAAATTATGAGTTCTCCTTTCTGCACGCTTGAAGTTGCTTCTGTAAGAAAACTTCAAAATATTCTTTTCAGTTTCCTCTGGAAAATTGTTTTTAAGAAGAGATGAAAAATTATTATCAAAGTAAGAACTCAGTCAAAGGTACTTGGTAAAGAGATTTAACATTAGGAATTTTTTTTCAGTATCAAAAAATCCACTTATTTTAAAAACTGATAGGTACTGAAAACCGCTTGCAAATACAGTTTGGTCACCTCGGATTTGATCCATCTTTTGTAGGGAGAAAATTCATGAACATGAATGAAATTATTCCTGCTGAAAAGAAAATTGGAGCTTATGACTACTTTGCTAAATAGAAATTGGATTAATCAGAAAGCAGAACTTTTGTCCTGTATTTTGAAATAGTGCAACATTTCATTTTTTGGAGATATGGCAGACTGAGTGAACAAAGCAGACTCAGAAAAAAAAAAAAAAGGTGATTTGAAGGATGTAATGGAAAGAGACATATCAAAATAAGAAATTGAGCCACAAACTGAAAGAGGAGGTATTTTGGAACTTACATGTGAGGCTGAAATATTCACAAGGAGTGTACCCTCTAGGGAAATATTTGAGCATCAATGGACTCTCCCAGTGTGACCCACATTCTTATAGTGCCATTTTTTTCCCCCAAAACAGATAATCTTACTACTGGAAACTGACCCATTTTAACTCCATAAATACATAAGAAATTAACTTATATAATAACAGGAAGGAAAAGTTGTTAAAATGATCCCCAGGTTAAAACAATGAAGGAAATTAAATTAGTTTTTTCATCCTCCAAGAATTGTACAAAATTACATCTTAGGCTTAAGCAAATTTTTCTTTTATCCAGGCTCCTTCACACTTGGAAGAATACAATGAGATGCTGGAGTTCATATTGAAGTGGATTGAGAAAGCAAATATCCTAGTGCATGGTAGTATAACATGGAATTCTTCCTCTCAGCTTCGTGATCAGTTTAAAGCCTACCAGGTGATTATGTGAGCTATGAAATTTAAAAGGCAGTTTATATAGAAAGTTCTTTTCAAAGCAATGGAGTTCTACTTCCTCCTAAAGTGCTAGATTTCTTTGACTGTTCACCCAAGCCTTAAAAATGATTAATTGGTTTTGGACAACTGCTTTGACAACTGAAATAAAGATATGTTGTAGAATAAAAATGCGATTCAAAGTTGATCTCCATGTTACTCAAGTAGTTTGGTTTCATAGAGGCTTTTGGCTGAATAGTGTGTCTGCACAATATGATTCTGTCACATCAAGCACCTTATTGCAGCTCATACTCTAAAGCTTTAGTTTTAATCAAACACCATTTTCAAATTGGGATTTTTTTTCTTTCTCCATTATGCTAAACTGGAATAGCTATTTTCCTCATCTAATGAGTTTTATACCAAATATTCTCAAACATACCTAATGGAAGAGTTTCTTCCAATCTTTTCCTGAGCATTTCACATCAGAGTAATTTGCTGTCCCTGTGATTGTACAATTTGTTCTGTGTCTGTGTGTGGAATGTGTGTGTGAGATTAGTGGGACATTTTGATAAGGTTCAAGCTTTCCTGGTGTTACATGACCAAGTAAAAGAAATCAAGGCATCATAAGACAATAACGTATCCCTAATACCAAAACAAACATCAATTACAGTTTTTATGTATACATTACTTAATTGCATTACTAAGCTGCATTCTCATACATTAGTGCAGTGTAATATGTCAGCCTTTGTATTCTGAATAGGAGCTTCCAGGCAATTTATCCTGAGGAAAGCTGGAGACAGAATTTCTGGTTTGGTTTTGCTGTGGCTTTTTCCCTGCTTCAAAATCTGATGATAAAGGCTTAACCAATGCCATCCCACACAATACTTTGGCAGTGATTTTTTTTGGACAGCATTAGCAACTCCTGCACTGCTATAACACTGCACTCAAGTGCTTTCTGCTACTTTCTATTACGTAGATGAGGCTCCCAGGACAAATCTCCATAGATTCCATATATTATATTTTTACACACAAGTGTGTATAACAAAAACCTAAAATTAATGTGTTGGTAAGTACAGCTGCTGAAGCTTCATCACTTAATCTTCTGTTTTCCAGTCTCTATAAGCTGAAGCACTTCAGCAGACCTTCAGAACTAAGCATATTGCCTAAGCCTTACAGGAAATCAGTGGAATTTAATCATAAGCACATGACTCTGTACAGATTGACGAGTTTGCAAAACAACATACTTAAAAGATATGTGTCATTGAGTCTCAAACCTGACATTCAGTATGCTTGTATCTCCATCTAGAGCATTCTTGATGAGTCTGGAGAGATTCATGGTGATCTTGAGGCCATGAGCGAGAGGATTGATTACCTGGCAAGTGTGTACTGTACTGAAGGAATGTCACAGCAAGTGCTGGAACTGGGGCGGCGGACGGAGGAATTGCAGCAAGTTATCAAAGTGCAGCTACCGAACCTCCAAGATGCTGCCAAAGTAAATGAAAGCAGCTTTTCTAATGCTAGCTGGCATCTAGGGTGATGTATGCATCAAGCATACATCAGAGATTTTTAGCAGTGAAGATAATTTGTGGTCTATACAGGGCATGACTTTGTTGTCCAATGTCAGGTATCTTGCACTGTTCAAGATGCTGCCTTCAGACGCTGACTCAGATGGGAACAAGATTTCTGCAGATCCTGAATGCCCTTTCTGGATGGATATATTTGTGATAATGGTGTGTCTCAAATAGCATTGAGCATCTATGTGTTTAAATACTTGAAAAGTGTATTTGTTGACAAAAAGTGTATTTATGTTCTGCTACTGCCTTTAGTCTTCTCTTAAATGATATCTAAATGCTGTTCTTTATTAATTTAGATCAGTACTGGACCAGACCAGAATTCCATAGTTTAAGGCTACCCTCCACAAAGGAGTGCAATGAAAAGAATGAACATGCTTTTTCAGTTTTATAAAGTATATGCTGTATTTGAGATTGGAGTGCTTAAAATAACTCTGCCTTTGCAATCCCTTTTCCTAGACTATCATATGACTGGCATTTTTATCTAATATTTTAAACATTTAAAATTAACTGCCAAAACTATGATTTTTTTTTCCATTGTATGTAAGGGGGATTACCTGCAAAATCAGACATATATGTTTATATTTATTTCTATTTTTCCTCTTATTCATCCCTGAATCAAATGTGTTACAGGATATGAAGAAATTTGAAATTGAGCTGAGAGGCCTACAGGCTGCTTTGGAGCAAGCCCAAGCCACGCTGACATCTCCAGAGCTCGGGCATTTGAGCTTGAAAGAGCAACTTTCTCACAGACAGGTAAAAGACCAGGACCTCAAAGTTAACATTTGAGTAGTGTGACCTTATACGAAGGATGATGAGTGTTGAGGAAACTGTTTTTTGCATTTCTTAGGTGGGTCACTGTTTCAGAGTGTAGCCCCAAATTACTGCCAAGGAAATAAGGCATGGAGCAAGAAGAATCATTCCCTCAGAGGGAATAGTTGAAGTATAAAAGGAAGTCTCGATTGTTGTCATTATTTTACAGATAGAGACACAATGATGTAATTTGTTGCTAGCATTTCCAATAGTAATCTGGAGCACTAAGAGACAATTCAGGTTTCCATAAGCCCAGTTACATTTTTGTATGCTTAGTTGAATTATCTCCATAAGGTATTGTGACTTTCTCTATTACATTTGATCTGCTATGGAGATTTATCCATTTGTTAGTTTTGGTCTCAGTCTTTTAACGGGAAAAATAAGGCAAGTTATAGCTTTTTGAGTTTCTCAAGACATGTTTCTTTCTGCAAGCTAATATGAAGATTTAACTGTCTCAGTCTGCCAGTGAAAACTGGATGTCAGCAGGTTCACTGTAAGATTAAAATCTGCAGAAAAACATATGGAAGAAAGGTAAATTTGCACAGCTTTTCATTAAAATACTCAGTCTTTATTCTGGAGACTTGTGAACAGATTTCAGAATGTGGCCTTGAAGAGTGTAAGTGAAACACATCACGCACCATAAGAATAAGGGAACATGGAGTTTACACTGGGTTTTATGGGTTTGCTTTGTCGTTGCTCTAGCAGATCTCGCCATGCAACTTTCTTTTGTACAGAAAGGGGCTGTAGCCCCTGTCCACCTGTTTCACCAGACCAGAGAGGGGATGTTGGAAAGTGCCTGGCTGGCACACAGCCCCCAGCGTGCCTCTGGGTGCTGACTGAACAATAAAGACACCCTTTGCCAGCAGTATGGGGTCTGACAGAGGAGAGGCCCCACCTGTGCTGCCTGATGAAATAGGTCATTATACTGAAATTCTGGTTAGATTGTCCACCATATGTCATGAAACTGCAGAAATAAAAAACAAACCACAATCCTCTCATCAGTATGCACTTCAGACCCACTACTCTATTATTCTGCATGTGGTATAGGGGAAGAAATTCTCTATCCCTGTTTGCCTCATTGTCCAGCTGATTTATATCTATTGAATCTAAAATCTTCTTCTAATGTGCTAAAGCCCTTTTTATCAACTTTGCCTTTTCCTTTTTCTGTTGTTGTTTTTTTTTTAATATCTGTACGTACATTAAACTCCTCAATGCAGATAAAAAGAACGGTGATCAAATCTATTTGCCAACCATAGCACTAAGACCCTTCTCATGCATATGAACAGACAGCTTGAATGGACATCTTGTATGGAATAGGCAGTATTAACAAAGGCATACAGCTTGTGATTATTCAAAGAAAAAGGTTTCTGTGTAGCTCGGTTCCTTTCTGTTTGATTGCCTTTTAAATTTTAAGCAACATTTTCAGCTATGGTTCGTATTTTCAAAGGAAGGTTATGAATACAATGGGATTCATGTGTTGTTTTGAAGATGTGCTTCTATGTCCCAGCAGGGAGTTCCAGTCAGAGTTTAACACTGATATGTGTATATATAAATTACTCTTTTGCTGCTTTGATTTTTGGAGTTTTTAAATCTATTTTCTCAAATCTGTTAATAGAAATATTTTTTACTTGGACACTTAGAAATAGGTACTACTATGCTTTTTCATTAATTATTTTTATATCTAGTATATGGGCTTTTTGCTTAAATACTCTTTAAAAGAATTCTCATTTCACAATGAGCAACTCCACAGGAAGTGTTTCTAGTTATATTCAATTTAGAAAATAGATAATAAAATAATAATAATTCTATTATTGCTTGAACATACCATTATTTTTCTTTAGCTGCATGAAATGCTCTGGGAGTTCTGAAAAATCGGTTTATTGTGGCACTGACTTTGTTCCTAGCATCTGCTGTCTGAAATGGAGTCACTGAAGCCAAAAGTTCAGGCAGTACAAGACTGCCAGAGTGCCCTGAGGATTCCTGAGGAGGTGGTCACCAGCCTGCCCCTGTGCCACAGCGCCCTGCGGCTCCAGGAGGAGGCCAGCCGCCTGCAGCACACGGCCATCCAGCAGTGCAACATCATGCAGGCAAGTGCAGCTCCATCCCATCATCACTCAGAGGAACTTGAACAGCAACATACAGATTGCAGTGAAAATGCAGAATTTCATATCTCCGTGCATTCCTCTGTTCTGTAGTAGCGTTAGGGATCTCCCCACTAAGTCTCAGTTATTCCTGGCTCTAATATTCATGACCATGTTAATTGTTGATTTACTCATCAGACTCTCACCTCAGTTCTCTCCCTGATATTGCTATAGTTTTTGCAATGTTGTTAGGATTAAGTAGACAAACGGCCAATATGCAATTGCAAGCAGGTTAATTTTATAAGATATATAATCAACTAATAAAATTAATATAACATTATAAGATCGGCTGCTTCTGAAGATTGCATGAAAACTATCAAGCTAATTAACTTTGTGATATAAAAATTATTATTTTTCTCTTTTTTATAGTTTATATGTGTTTGTTTTCTGATTCTGGAATCATTCAATGTCTCTTAAATTTCATTTTTCAAGTTTTGCTGAATACGAGTAAACTAGATGCTGTTTGACTGTTTGGATTTATAAATAAACATGTAAAAGGTGTTTCCAATGAAGAGAATAAGCTTTTCTTCTCTGCTATTTAGTGATAGCAATATGCAGAGCATATTCCATAGGCTAGGGTGCAACTACAGAGTTTCAAGTTGGATAACAGAAGAGACTTTTGATGATGAAGGATAATTACTGATCCTTAAATGCAAGAAAGGCTACAATATCACACTGAAAATTTAAAAAATGGTTAGGCAACTTGCTCATGCATCTATGATAGAAAGAACTGATACTACACTGGTGGGATAATTACCTGAATCAATCTTCATAATCCTTTCCCAGCTGTATTTTCTGTAATATCTAAGCTTTTGTTTTAGTCACAAATGAACACCTGAAGTGAAAAAGCAAGTGAAAATACTTCATAATAAAACCATGAGACTAAGCAAGGCTATCTTCCTGTGAGTGTGTTTGGTTCAGGTACTTGTTGGAATCAAAAGTTACAGCACCTTACATCTGAAATCTAAAATATCATGTTATGTGGACTGTGGGTTTTGGAAATATTTAAATAAATGAAACCATTCAAATCATTGCAATTCACAACATTTATGAATAGACTTTTTCCTGACTATACTCCTGCTTTGCTTATCAAGATGTGAGTGCCAGATACTTCAGGAGGGAGATCTGTCATGCTTAGACTAAGTGAAAATTAATTTTCATGTAGGCACTCAATCTTTTTTTTTCCCTTCTCTAGGAAGCAGTGGTTCAGTATGAGCAATATGAGCAAGAAATGAAACATTTGCAGCAGATGATAGAGAGTGCTCATCGTGAGATCCAAGACAAGCCAATAGCAACCAGCAACATCCAGGAGCTCCAGGTCCAGATCTCACGTAATGAGGTATGGCACCCAAATTGCATCAAAACATTGGGCTCAATGGAAGCTCACTGACCCAGACAACTTTTCATAAGCAATAGTCATAAGATAGCCGAGTTGCTTTTCAGATTTTCTCAATGCTAGTTGAGCAGATTGACTTGATCCCACAGAGGGAACTCCTGCTATTGGTACAACGTGGGCAATTTATTTGTTTATTCAGTTAGATATATCTTAACCTTCAGAGAACAGTATGATAAACAAAAGCATTGCATAATTAAGGGGCAGGTAACATTAGAACTTGATTGAGGAGTGTCCCAGAAGTCAAAGTTCAGCAGTGGGTCAGTTAATTACAACTAGTTTGGTGATCCATATGTATATCCGTATGTATATCCTAAAGAACTTGTACATAGATGCATGTATATCCTAAAATACTTGCTTGTTCTCATCCCAGTCACATTCTGTAAAGAATACCAAGAGACTTGAATCAAAGGAAACCCACAATAGATTTGGAGGAAAACTCTGCATCGTTCTCTCCAAAGGTTTCTTTAAAGTCTTTGTTGGGAAGATTTTTGTGCTCAGGAGTTGCGGGTCCTGCCAACAAACTCATGGATTATCAGCCCTTGAATAAGTCTCTGTGCAGCCTTCTTGCTGTGCTGGCTTGAGAGTTCCTCCTGAGCCCTTTTTACCTCCACCTGTCCGTTGTGTAATTCCTAGGATAGAAAATGCACCACTGATCTTTGTGTGTCACTTTTGGCACCAGATGGCACCAGTTCTTTAACTTTGAATTAAAGCTATCCCTCCTGGTGTGTAATATGACCTATTGTTACATGTGTTGCTCATTTTCTATCCAACTGTTGCAACTGTTATTTACTATAAATTCAAGAGCAGTTTGCACATACAGACACTTTGGGTTTTATTAGTATTGAATTGATAATGCTGCTGTTGTCTATTCAAATATTCTGGAACAGCAAATGCAGGAGGGCGACCAGTGATTACGGGTAATGTTGCTGGAGGAAGGAATAATGCTGCAGGCAGGAAGGAATTAAAAATGGATGGATTGAAGTTCCATGTACATTTGAGCCAGTTTAGTAGCTAGGAGTGGTCCTAAACATCTGCAGGAAGACAGCAGCTTTATGATAATACACATTGGGATCAGCCAGGACAGACAAACTTCGTACATGCAAGCTTTCCACATTTAGGGGTAAGAGCATTTGAAAGACTGAGATAAGCATATTTTTGGCTTGTGTTTTCTCTGCTAAATACCTGTGAAAAAGCATAACATTAAGTGAATATTCTGAACCATACATTATTAGACTACTTCAAAAGCCAAGTCAGTCAAGATGTTTGTTAGGTGTGTTATTAATTTAAGAAAATACCCGTTACCACATTCCCTGTTAAAGGCTGTACTTTAAGAAGAACTTTAGGGGACATGTGTAGTAGCTATATTTAGAATTAAAATAAGAGGAAGGAAGAAAGTAGAAGGAAATTACATCTTGATTTTTGGGAAGCTTCTATTAATACACATGTATGTAAGTAGATACCATGTCTACTGACCTGGGTTTCTTTAGAATTTCAGATAAGAATGTGGGCAAGTAGCTCCATACTTGAGAATTAATGGAAAATACATTACCTCATGGGACATTGCTTTTATAAGATGCTGTATTATTTTTAATTTCCTTTTGCAATCACATTTTCGCTTACTCTTCCTTGTTTTCAGTTGAAGGAGGCATTTTAGATACTCGGTGCATTGGACATTAATACCACAGATGTCATTGCACTTAGTAATGTGATAGAATAGAGTATACTGAATGACAATAATTTTCTACTGAGCCTCAAATATGTCATTCATTGAGCATTTGTGAATGACTGGAATTTGCCGAAGAGCAGATAACTATTAGAGCTGCTAGACATTAAATTTGTGGCTTAATTTTATTGCAGCTTGGTTTTTGACTATTCTGCTTAATATTTTATAATCAAGACTTTTCTTAGTCTCCAAGGAAAGCTGTGGAGCACCAAGAGAGGTCCTTTTGTTGCTAACATGACAGATGGTGACAAGGTGCCATTGAAACTCAAATAGTTAAGTGTCATCCTCCGTCTTTGAGGTGTCTCAAATACTAACTTGGTATTTCTTGCAATGAGTGTTCTGCGCTATCATTTTGAGGAATTTTCTTACTGAAAGTGTCATACAACCAAAAAAAATCTTGTATTTTATCAGGCTGAAGCAGCAGTCTTACTTTTGAAAAGATATTGTAATAATATACTATTATGCCTGCTAGATCTTGCAACTCCTATTGCTATTTTTCCTTGAAAACTTGGGGGTTTTCAAGAAGCAAAAGCAGATATGAAAATGAAGTAGAAATACATGCTTGAACAAATAATCACCAATTTAATAGGCAAGCTTATACAAATGTTTTCACTTCTTAGCTCAAAACTCTAAGTTGTTATTGAGCGTCTAGGGAGACAAAAACAGCAGCTTCAGCAGAAATATGAGGCACTTCCACCATTTTTTATTTGAAGCATATTAATTGAAAGGTTTGAAACTGGACACTGAACGGGGCAACAGTATAGGGTAGAAGAGAAGACCAGACACTTATGAATAGTCATAAGGGTATTCATTTTAATCTTTCTTGTCTAAAAACCTTAAGCTTATGATGGTGTTTGGCCACATAAATAGACTATTTCCTAAACATAAACTCCCCAATAGTTTAAAATATAGTCTGCTTTATACTAGTTTCCCCAGCTATTTTTAAAGAAAGGTTAGTCCTGTGCAGCTCAACTTTTTACTCAGTAGACTTACACAAAACCAAAATGAGATTAAAATACAGCTTATCCAAACAGTGAGAAAAAGCGATCCAGTCTGCATTTAATCTTATTATGTGACTGATTGTTCCTATCACATTTGAGCCTGTTACACCCTGTGAGTTATTGTTTGGACAATTCATTCTTCCTGGTCAGAGCTGAATGGGGCATTTTTTGCAGTTGTGGCCACCACATGACCTCATTTCCCTGGCATGCACTATGCGGGGGAGCTTCATCATCCTCAGATAAATGGAAGTGGATGGGGGGCGGGGAGAAATAGGGCAGGAAGAGGGAAAGACGTTCCCCTTTGCTGCAGCGTGCAGCTCACTGACGTGGGCTCAGGTTCAGGCAGGATGCGAGAGTGAGCCGTCCGTCCGTCCGTCCGTCCGTCCCTGCCCGCGCTCTGCCTGCGGGGCACCCGCAGCCTCAGGCGGCCGCCGCCGCGCCGGAGCCTTGGGCTCTGCGGTGTCGCAGCGCGCCCGCCGGGTCCCTCGGCTGGCGACATCCTGCTCATCAGCAGAGCTGCCTCGGCATTGGCTGCACAGGGAGGCGACGGCTTCGCTCCGCCGCGGAAGCTGAAATGCCGCCGGTCCTGTGGCCTCTCCCGGCTGCATCAGCATCAGGGGAGAAAAAATGTTTTCTCAGGAGCTGGCTCAGAAGATCAAAGGATACCAGGAGCAAATTGCTTCTTTGAATTCCAAGTGCAAGATGCTGACAATGAAAGCAAAACACGCTACCATGCTGCTGACAGTGACAGAAGTGGAGGGGCTGTCCGAGGGAATGGAGGAGCTGGATTCAGACCTGCTCCCAGCACACCCCACTCATCCCTCGGTGGTTATGGTAAGCAATGCTTTGGGCACTGTGCTCATTATCTGAGCTGCTTCCTCTTGCATCATTACAACATCCCTGTGTAGCAAATTGCCACAGCTCACATCTACATTTAGCTTTTGAAATGACTGTAGGGTGGCAAACCAAACAAGTTGCAGCTTCCCTTTATGTATTTTGCTTTATATGTGTTCTCAAGACCTGTGGATAAAGGTTGAAGTTACTTAACAGACAAATATGTTAAATTTGTGAGCAATAATGCAAATATTGTGCTTTTTATTTTGTAGCTCTCAGCATGCAAGAACTAATGATAAGAAATTGATGAGTTGCAGGAATAAAATAAAACCAGAGTAAATATTATTTCATTAGATGTTGCAGTGTGTAGGCTTTTCACACATTAAAATGTTGATGTGATAATTGACAGTATGCTCCTGTATTCTCAGATGAGTGTACTGGAAATGGAAGCTAAGTACTGCCATAGGCCTAATGTTTGACTTCGCATTTGTTTGTTTCTAACTGGATCTCATTACAAACATTTTGCTGATGCTACTGGCCTTTTTGTCTGACTGTCAGACTTCAGGATTTGTCCCTCTATAGCAACACTGGGGAAGGAAGAAGTTTATGTTTGAATACTAGGTTGTGTGTGTTTTGTATTTCAAGTCTGTTCCTTCTTGTTCTAACTGGACCTGGATTCTGAGACAAATAGTCCAGTATTCTGTAGCTCTGCACAGTATTTCTGTATGCAGCAGGTTGTATTAGATGATGTTTAGGCAAACCTGAAGATGTTATTCTTGAGTTGCTTGCTCTACAGTGTTTTTTAAAATCCATTAGGGTACAGAAGAGCATTTTCATTCTGAAATATGAGAAGTAAATGAGACTATTTATTTAACGGATTTCTAAACTGGTAAATGTAGGAGCATGAAGCATGACTAATTAATGTCGTGGTAATTCTGGCCATGTGTTGTTTTGATCTTAGTCTAAGTCAAGCCTCACCTGAGGCAACTGATTTTCTTCCTGTGCTCTGGGGTTGCTTTTCCTGTGGCAGATGACTGCTGGTCGCTGTCACACGCTGCTCTCCCCTGTCACTGAGGAGTCTGGGGAGGAGGGAACCAACAGTGAGATTTCTTCTCCACCTGCCTGTCGCTCTCCCTCACCTGTGGCTAATACAGATGCTTCTGTTAACCAGGTACCTCTCTCTTGGCATTCATTCAGCTTTTATCTCAGACATACATGGTTCCATTCCACAGGTGGTTTATTTAACCCTCTGAAATTATGTTTAGCTATAGCTCCAAGGCACTGAGGCTTAACCTCTTACCAAACTGAACCTTCATGTTCTGGTTCAAAATGGATACAGGTATTGACGTCTGATTTGAAATTCTATAATTCCAGTGTTACAGCTATTCATTATTTTTAAAAATAAATTTTAAATGACAGTTGCAATGTCACCAGTGTTTTCTACTTATAATTTTTATTTTCTCAGTAGTACTCAATGGAATCTTGCATCCTGAGAAAAAATGCTTTTTTGTACTCCCCATAATGAAACATTGCATTATGTCCATATCCATCTATCTTACTGTACTACTGCCATTGTGGCACTGAAATCACAGCCTGATATCTTCTACTTAATATCATTTCAGTTATTAACTTTCATGTGGTTTTTTTTCATGTACTGTTCATTCCAATGTTGTTAATTTCCATGGCAGTCTATTTTAAGTGCCAGTGAGGCAGATCAGTGAAATAACAGACATTAGCTTTTAAATCAGAACTGAGGGCTCTTGCACTTCTAATAGGAGCAAGTGTATATCAGTACTGATAAAAATGTGAACATTGAGCCAGCACATTGAGCATCGTGTGCACAAAGTCACACATAAAATGTTATGCTTTCGAAGTTTAGAAGTGAGCCTTAGAAGCTGTCACCACCTCACTGAATTCATCATGTTCTGGATTTTGTGGCTGGTTGGTTGGTTTTGTATTTGTGACTGCTTCCAAAATTGACCACTGCAGATTTGAAGGTTAGATTGTGTTGTGTTGTGTTGCACTGCTGAGTAGAATTAAAGAAGTTTGAGCAAGATGCTCATTGATTCCTTCTGCTAATTTCAGAAATGCGTATAGTGTTATAGAAGTTGCTAAATATAAGACACAAGAAAAACTACTAATATAACATAGTAACAGTGGTGAGAAAATCATCAATTGCATACTAAAAAAAGTTGTATAATGCATAAGAAGGTTTTTTCTAGTTTTCTATCATTTTAGATAATCAGAAAGTTCCCTGTGAAGTTTACTTACAGTAGAAAGGCATCTATATAGTTCTACAACATAGAAGTCTTATGACAACATTAATTAATGAAGGAGTTAAAGGACCAGAAGCAGCTTGCTTCCTAATCAAAAAAGCCAATGTCAGTTCATTACTTATCTCTGAAAATGTAAAACAAGTCAAACAGCTCCAGTCGCTCAGACAATAAGGAAAACACAGTGAACATGCTGTTGCACCATGAACTGAAACCAAAATACAAGTTTTAGAATAAGTGATTTATTAGGGCAAAATTGAACAGTAAATTGAAAAGTATTGTGTCTTTCATTTAGCAGAAGACTTTTGAGAGAGGTGAAGTTGATGCTGTTACAACAGTCTTAAAAACTTAGAGCTGAAGCTTTCTTCAGTGTGGTTAATGTTGAAATGAACTGCATGTATTAAACAACAAGCGGAAGAACATTCCAAAATGCAGTGGTTTACTTACAAAATTCTTAGGTTCACACTGACATGAGATTAAGACTAAAGAAGCTATGAAACTGCCAGTGCTGGTCATGATGAATGCCCAGGGAGACTTCAGGAGGGAAGGTTGGTTAAAAAAAGAATCCTAGACGTTAGTGAACTAGGAGCTCAAATGTAACTTATAAACATTTTGCATTTTTACAGCAAATCAGCAAAATAATTTGGAAATATTTTATTTTAAAAAGTAGCCAGAGTTAAGAACTAATTTCTCACAGGAAGATCTAAGGCAAACTACCAGAAAAACTGTGAACAGGAACTCTAAAAAGTGAAGAATAACATGAGTTTAGGCTTTGGAAAAAAATGTAAAACTCTTCTGAAGAGGCAATTGGGGAAGGAAAGGTTATGTGTTAACACTGTTTCTTAAATTCATGCTGATTAACTCTCTGTAGTGTTTCATCAGTTTCCTAGCATCTCTTAATGGTGAAGCATAGCCCGTCTGAATTCAGATACCTGTACACTTTATTTACATTTCTAAAATAGTGAAAATATAAAACAAGAGCCAGCTGCTTATTAGTGAAATAATGGAGTTATGTATTGAAATAGGTTAAAACCAGACCAGAAGTACAAGAAAATGACAATTCTAGCACTATCACAAGTTAAAAAATGTGTTTTTTCCTGAAACTCTTCTAAAAACAACAGGGTGGCGGGAGCTATAAAAGTGTTAATGTTGGAAACACTGAGGAATTTCATAATATATAAAACATTATATTAACAGTCCTGAAATGCAGCTAATTTTAATGTTTAGCAAAACCAGACACTTTATCTGTGTTGTAGTACTGAATGAGAATCCTTTGGGGCTAAATCTCTTTGCACTTACCCAAAGATGTAATTGATTAAAATTTGACACACTTTTTAAAACTTGATTTGCTGATACACAGTGCAGAGCAGTTGAACTGGAAAAGCTGAAGAGTTGGCACGATGCCCTGTAGGCCACAGCTGATCCTGTGATTCTAGTCTTATGCACTGGATCACTGTTAAATGCTTTTCTATCTCCTTGTACACAGCCTACTTAAGGATTTTTTCTCCTGCCCTTACGGATGCAGCAGCCCTTGTTACATATCTTACAAAATCTAAACACACCGTTTTTGCCCCTGTATCTAGCAACAAAGCTTGACTAATATTCACTGGCTATTTGTCATAAGAACAGCCATGGGATATTAGGGCCTTTGTAGGGGCAACAAAATCTTTCACTTCCATGAACATCTGGATTCCTGCTATCGTCATGTGAAAGCCCTGCCAAAGAGAAGCTGCCATGCTGTATGCTTCAGAAAGCAGTTGAAAAGATGGGGAAAGGGATTGCTTGTCCCTTTCTGTGAAAATAAACCCTTTATTCCGAAAACCTTGTTAAGAGGTCACATAAGCATTAATCTTGGGAGGGGACTAGCAAAGGGCTGGACAGTAGTTGCAGGCAAGGCAAAATGAGAAGTTGCCTCCGCTGGTGCAATTTTTTTACCATTACTCGGAAAGATCACTTGTGGTCTGAGTGAAAAATTCTGCAATTGCAGTCCTGAATGCTGTGCTAAGCTGTTACCTATTCCATGCTGGCTCCTGGACATCGTAACGAATTCATCATTAGATTTTTCAAGTTTCCCAATTATTGTCTTTGAAAAAGTACCTCATCACTTTTGGTCAGTTTCATGGGAGCGATCTGGTTTCTGTGCTCTTCTAGAGCCTGTCTGGTTTTGTTCACGTATGGTATTAGATAACATATTTGCATTCTGTTCCAAATTAGGATCTTTCTTATACTTTGAGCTCCCGTACCTCAGAATTATTCTTGTTTAGTACCTGACTTTTATACATCCATAAAGAATCACAGAGTGGTTGAGGTTGGAGGGCCTTCCAGAGGCCATCTGGCCCAACACACCATGGTCAAGCTGGACCATGTACAGCAGGTTGTCCAGGACTATAATCAGGTTGATTTTGAGTATCTCTAAGGATGGAGACCCTGCAACTTCCCTGGGCAACCTGTCCCCGTGCTCAGTCACCCTAACAGTAAAAAAGCATTTCCTGGTATTCAGAGAGAATCTCCTGTGCTTCAGTTTGTGCCCACTGCCTCTGTTCCTGTCAGTGGGCATCCCTGGGAAAAGCCTGGTTCTGTCTGCTTTGCACCCTTCCTTGAGGGAGCGTTTTTCACCTCCTAAATAATGTGCTGCTAACTGTCATACACGGTTTCAGTTTTAAATAATCCTTGTCATCAAGTCTGCTTTCCTGACCTAAGTATAGATACTGTACTTGTTTCCTTAATTCTACATTTTCTGTAGATGTTTCAGTTGTCATCTGCAACAGTTGAAGAAGTCTCCATACACTAGGTATAGAACTTCTGGTGAGAAATAATTCCCCTCTGAATTTTCATTGGTGATTTGAACATTTGCCCATTTCTTTAACACTTTTGTCCCTTTTTCTCAATATTTTTTATAAGTTAGTTGAAGCTCCCTGTTTGTTTGAAAGCTTACAATAAGCTGATGCTTCATACTCTTTCTTGCCTCATTTACCAGTCCTTCAGCATATTCCTTTTAGATTCATCTGCTGCTCTCTCTGTGATAGTGTCCATTAGGATGTTATTTGCCACCTACAGTACCATTACTCACTATCTTTTGTGATGGGTTTTTTCCCCCATGTGTAGTTGTAATGATGCTGGAACAACACTCCCATTTAGAGCACTTCCCCTCCCAGCCTTTCCGTGATTGTCCACAGTTGCCTTCTGCACCTCCTAGCTAATATGAACATGAAAAAAAATGCATCCAAAATCCTCATCATAATGAAGGTCCAAAACATGCTCAGTCTGCTACTGTTAAATATTACTACTGCTATTGTGTTACTAAGAGGTTTCCAGGTGGTTTTGGCTTTGTGGGCTTTATTTTAATGGACATATGCAGTGGGGCAGTATGGGGGTGATAGTATGTAGAATCTTTCTTTTTGAAAGTGCAATAATGTACTTCGTGCTTGTAGGACATTGCTTATTACCAAGCCTTATCTGCTGAACAGTTGCAGACAGAAGCTGCTAAGATTCAAGCCAGCACCTCAGCCATCCAGGAGTTTTTCGAACCAGGCTTAGAATCATCTGCAAGTGCCAAACTGGATGATTTGCAGCGTTCTTGGGAAACACTGAAAAATGTGGTAAGTTTGCATCTGGAGACTTCTAAATAGTTGGCTAGCTTGTAAGGAATAAAATTCAGATAACTGGCTCAGCCAATATTCTCTGCGGTTTTTGGTTTTCAGATGGTAACTTGAATTGTTACTTGTGAAGTACTGTTTTTGTTCTTTGTTTAAAAGCCTGTACAAGATGGACCTCCATTAATAAAAACAGGAGTCATTAAAGCTGATAGTTGGCTTCAGAAATATCAGCTTATTGACAGACTGTATTCCATAATCAAGTAGGGACATCCAGTCATGCCGAGTGAGTAGGCAAAGAAGGCCCAAGAATCCAGTTTCTCCAAATACTGAATTAACACGTCTGTATAGGTTTGCAGCATAATCATTCAGTGATGTATGAAAATGGTCAGAGTTTTTATCACATGCTGTAAATTTTAATTCCTTTCAGAGGAACAGTAGCTTTTAAGGGATATTGAGAACTATGTGTCTAGAAAATAGTGCACATCCATGTTTGAGTGCATGAAATCTAAAATAATGTGTGAGAATGTGCATAGGTTTTCCCTGCTTTATTAATGCCCATTTCTTTTAAGTAGCAGCACCTAGAATTTTACGGATGAAATTTAAGTAAATAAATATTTTTAATATGGGTGTTTTGCATTGTAATTTATACTCTTGAAAACTTGCTGCAAGTTTTTTTGCTTTGGTCGCTTAAGCCTAGGGACATATGAAACAGACTAAATAGCAAATACTGTGTCAGTGGTCAGAATTTATCCTGTCCTTCACTCTTCTTCAGATCAGTGAAAAGCAGCGCACACTCTATGAAGCTCTTGAACGTCAACAGAAGTATCAGGACACACTCCAGTCTATATCCACAAAAATGGAAACCACTGAAATCAAACTAAATGAGAGTTTGGAACCAGCCAAAAGCCCAGAGAGCCAGATGGCCGAACATCAGGTAAAATCTTACATGTGAGGAGGAGAGGGAGAGTGCATATTGCCCCTGCATATCTTTTGTTCTGTTTTTTAGACTGCAATCTTCTTCATGGCTGAATACCTCAAACATATACATTTGTTGCATGAACCTTCTCTGTTAAAACTGTTAACTTCTCTGTATGTCTTACCTTTCTGGGCTTCCTGCTGTTCTAAAGCTGGTGTAATGGGTATTCTTTTAATAGGGAGCCTTTTTGAAAGAAACAGAATAGATCATATGAGTCCAGCTGAAATTTTCAGCAAAAGGTTTTGTCCAAGATTGTTTCCAATGACAGCTATACATACTGTTCTTCAGCATCATTGCTGAAGAATATTTATAATTTTGCCAAATTTACTAAGATCATAACCAATACTGATACATTGTACATTAATCAAAATATATTTTCACCTTGTTAAACAAAACAAACCAAAAGCACACAAAAATACCCTTACAAGGGAAGTCTCAGGAAATAGTGATCTGAATAATTAGAGAATACTTTATTAAATAATGCATCTGACATATGTCTAAGTTGTAATCACCTAAGTCTTCTAGCTTGATAGCTTGAGTCTATCTGGTGTGGCCAGTGAATGTGTGTTTATGTGAGAAAAATAGGGGCATGTTTTAGCTTCCAGCCTAAAACTTTCTAAGTGGACAAGGAACATCCACCAATAGATGTAAATATTCAGAGATTTATTCCATGGTACCATCCTTTTATAGGTATCTTGAAAACTTGTTCATAGGACCACAGTATAAGAAAAGGAACTTAATTTGCACCATGCATAAATACACACTCACTTACTTGTTCATTAACTTTACTGTGAATATGAGAATGTCCTACAGATAATTTATTGGAAGAATAAATTTCCAATTTCCAAAATAATTCCCTGTGATATGTTTGAAATTCAAGGTATGTAATTAAATCCATATTTAAGTAACCAGATATATGATCCTAATTCAAGCCTCTAAAAGCAAGACTCAGTCTTTATGGAATGCTGTCTCTGCCGTACTGGTAGTGATACTCTGTTCTACTCTGTGTTCCTGGTGCTCACTCAGGGTAGTTGTCTTGATTTTTATATTTAGTCTGTGTCTCCTGAAATCCTTCCTTCTTGCTGGTAAATGAAAGAAATGCATTCTCTGCTCTCATTTCTAAATAGGCTTTGATGGATGAGATTTTAATGTTGCAAGAAGAAATCAGTGAGCTTCAGACATCATTGGCCCAGGAGCTTGTTTCAGAACCACTGGATGCAGAAGGTGCTGATCAAATGGCACTGCAGTCCACCCTCACAGTCTTGGCAGAAAGAATGGCCACAATTCGAATGAAGGCATCAGGAAAACGACAGCTATTAGAGGTACAAGAAAAACATCACCAATATTTTTAGTCACCATAAAAAAGAATGTAATTTTCAGTTCTGTATATTTCTCACGATTCCTTTCAGTAATAAATTACCATTCTTTTTTTAGCAAGCCCCTCATCTTAATGCTAAGTGATAAGCAGCCAGAAAGAACTTGGAACACACATATATTATATATGTTGCAAGTTTCTTCTGGCTATATATACATCCATATGGATGTGTGTATATATATATTTGTGTGTGTGTATAAATTAAGTGCAGATATTAAAAGTCACATTGTTTGCAATGTCTTTTAAGGAGTCACCTCTTCAAGCTGTGAGACAAGAGAAGAGGGAAAGCTTAAACCAAGAAACAGCTCCTCTTCCAAATCTTTGTGTTGTCTACACTCATCTTCCCAGTGATTTGCGTGCAAGCTTTTTTTCATGGGAGATGCATCCCTTTATTTCTTTGCCTATCAACCAAAACTTCTTTAATACTAAGGGGATTTTTACAAACCCTTTGCAAATAGGGGTGTTGCTGCACATGTTATACAGGTGTGAGCATGCAATTATGCTAAAGCTGGTTACAGTTTGGCTACTTTGAACACTGCAGGGCAGCTTTATTTCTGTACTGTTAAGAACTGCAGCGGTGAATTCACAAACACATTACTGCCTTCATATTTTCCATCATCAATTGATTCAGAGAAGCAGAGTGAGAATTGGCTGTGTGGATCTGAGGTGTGGTGCTTAGTTGCCAGCTGGGGTTAAACCAAGACACTGGATTACAGGAGAGCTTCAGGGTGCTTCAGCTACTTTAGTTCTGTCCAGTCATCTGGGGCAGTGAACAGGTCATTAGGAAATATCTTTGTTGGTCTTAAAATAACAAACAGGTCATTAGGAAATATCTTTGTTAGTCTTAAAATAACAAAGATATGATAAGCTTTTCCTTCCCAGAAGAAAAATAACTTTTAATTAAAAATAAGGGGTTGGAAGTAGAATGGGGGATCTAGCTGTTTATAGCTTGCACCCCGTACAGGATCTAACAAACATCTTGGTAGTACTTAGGAAATGCTAACTAATAATTTTAAGATAAAGCATGAGTCAAATAGATAACTCTTAACTGTGGTTAGGCATCTTTGACACTATACTTTGACTCTATACTTTGACACTGCAAGTATTCCCTAATAATCCTCGCTAAGAAGTACATATGGTATGTAGACAACATTCAGTAATTTAACCTGTGTACTTCATAGCTCCGATTTCACAGAAAAAAATCTTCCAGAACACCCCAGGGAAGTAAATGTAGAAATAAAGATAAAGCAGGTAATTAAAATATTTTGCTGTTGAGGGTGTGGACTGGTAATATTGTTCTTTCTTTGGACCTGATTTAAGTAACTAGCATTTGAGAACTGTTTAGGTCTGGATTATTTAAGACAACAACTATCATTATTCTTTAAATTATTCTAACAGCAATATTTAATTTTTTATTGAAATTGAGCATGCAGAAAAGCTGTGCAAACCTTTTTCTGTATGGGGCAGCTGCCTTGGACATTTGAATCTGAATTTCCATACAAAGTGTTGTAGGTTGATCATGCCAGCAGCCAAACACCCACCCTCACTCCTCTAACCTGAGATGAGTTAAAAATAGAAGGCACACAAAAAGACTAATGGAGCAAGATAATGATAGTTTAAACAGGGTAAGGAAGAGCTGTGCATGCAAGCAGGGAATGAGGAACTTGTTCACTGCTACCCAATCAGCAGGCAGATGTTTAGCTACTTTCCTGGAAAGCTCTGCATGTGTTTCTTGGGAAGACAAACACCATGAACAACCACAAATGCCCCTCCCACCCTTTCCCTGGGCTTTTATTGATGAGCATGCTCTCATCTGATGTGCAGTATCCCTTTGGTCAGTTCAGATTCATTGTCCTGGCTATCTCCTCTCCCAACCTTTTGCCCACTCCCAGCCTATTGGCCTTTGTGAGGGGCAGATAGAAAGCCTTTATGCTGTGCTCAGCAGTAGCCATAACATTGCTGTGTTATCAGCACAGATTTAACTACAGCTGCAAAGCACTTTACAGACTGCAATGAAGTTAACTCCATCCTAGCCAGATCCAATACAATCTTTCCCCTTGTTCCACAATATTTGCACCATGCTTAGGTTTCACATTATACAACTAAGAATCCCCTGACCATCCATTGAAAACAACCAATATGTTTTCATATTCACAAAATCCCCTCTATTCTCTCCAGAGCTCAGTATCTCTCTTGTATTGGGGAGCACAGAACTAGACACAATACTCCACGTGTGGATTTATCAGTGTTACGTAGAGGGACAGGATCACCTCCCTCATTCTGGTGAAACCAGAATGAAACCACTTTTAAAACCAGCCCCAGACACCACTGGACTTCTTTCCCACATTGTTGGGTCATGTTCGACATGGTGACCACATGGTGACCACACTCCTGGTTCTTTTCTGTCAAGCTGCTTCCCATCTGCTTAGCCTCCAGCCTGTGCTGGTGCATGGGGTTGCTCCCCTTCAGGTACAGGGCTTCACACTTCCCTTTCTTGCTATCAGCTCATTTTTATAGCCTTTCAGGGTCCTTCTAGATGGCAGAATAGCCTTCTGCCTGTCAGCCACTCCTCCTGTTTTGTGTCATCAGCAAACTTGTTCAGGCTCATTACTGGCCACTCACTAGACTGTGCCACTGATCACTGTCCCCTGGCCGCAGCTGTTCAGCCAGATTTCAAATTCATATGGGACAATTAAAGGGTGAGCAAGACTTGCTGATCACTCCCTGTCTTTCAATGGCTGGGTGAGCGTATGGACGGACCCAGGGTGTTGCAGACAAGTAGAAATGTTATAAAAGAAAGGTCATGAAAAATATGGTTTAGGCACTGCTACTCTAGCTAAGCTAGCAGTAGCTTGTAAGTTCCCATAAGGAGAAATCATAGGAATGAGGGCAGTTAACACAACATATTCTAGTAGGGAAGGTAAGTTTGCACTTGCATAAACAATAGATCTGTCCCATGAGAATCCACAAAGAAATATGTAACTCCTGAGTGAAAGAGAGACTCTTAGCATGTACACACAAATGCACCTTTTAACCAATGAATTGAGTGGCAAGAAAACTACTAGCCAGTCGGAGTTGCACACAGGGTCTGTGAAAACTATATAAAAATGAGTTATGTGAAGAAAGAGTTGGCTTTTCCTGCATGAAGAAACTGAGTTCTGTCTGCTTTATTGCAACACCAGGGTATGTGTGTTGCTGTGATGCTGATGCTGCAGCAAGCGGCCTTTGAAGCTTAATATCCTTCCACACCTCATGTCTCAGGGATCCTCTGAGAGGCCAGAGAAAGGTAGACAGCTCTTCAGGCTTCTCTTCACCCATGTGACTGTACCAAGGCCCCACCCGTACTTTGTCTGGTCCTTGGAGTATCTTTCTTGTGTCTCTCTTGAGAGACAGTAAAGCTGACTAACAGCCTGCTGCCAAAAAAGGCAAAGTTACTCTCCCTTCCCTGCAACCCATTCTCAGCTCCGTGCATTCCTTTTCTTCATGGGCATCTTTCTTGCTAAGCAAACAGTGCTGTACTAATTGAGCAAACTGAATCAGTGGCGGGGGAGGGGGGGGGGAACCAGCAAGAGAGCAGGAAAAAAAGGCAGAAAAGACTTCATCTTTAGAAATCTGTAATAGCAGAGTTCTACTGGAGAAAGTAGAAATAAAGTGACTGATCTGAAGCAGAATTTCAGTCATCAAAAAAACGCACTCATCAATTGAAAGAAATAATATTTTGTAAAAGACAGGTCTTACTATGGCTTAGAAATTCTGCATAGGATTTGTGCAAAATAGAGAGGAACAACTTTTTAAAAGCGACTGTTATGGTTTATTTCTCCTAGAAAGTAAAATATAATTTGTACCTCTAGGAAAAACTGAATGAGCAGCTCGAAGAGCAGCGGCAGGAGCAGGCTCTTCAGAGGTACCGCTGTGAGGCTGATGAGCTTGACCACTGGCTACTCAGTACCCGAGCCACGCTGGACACCACTCTGCTTCCTGCCGAAGAGCCTATGGACATGGAAGCTCAGCTGGTAGACTGTCAGGTAAAATATTAAGACAATTATTGAGTTGAAGGAGCCAGCATATTTTTGGAGAAGTTTCTGAGCTCTTTAGCATCTTCTATATGCTTGGTAAGCTTCCTCAAAGATTTGTGAAACAAAATAATAGCCTGTTCTCTATTAGAGATTGCAAACACACTTTAGAAAGCCCATGCAAACATAGCAGTATGAAAACAAAATGTCCTGACTGCAGAAGGATTTGAAGTCCCACATCTTTCAGATGCAGTTTTGTTTAGCTTTAAAGGCATTGGATTTGCTTCACTTACTTCTCCTCAAGCTGAAATTGTTGAACAGCTCATCTGATAGGTATGAAAACACCTGCAGTGTACTTTCCTACACATTCTTTTCCAGCTGAAGAACATACTGCCACTAGCAGTGATGACTGGCATAGTGCTGTCTTTTCTTCAGGAATAATCCTTACATACATGCAAAGATAAAGGATAGTCATCAGTATTTAGTGGTTTTATGGCTTGAAGATTAATCAACTCAGAATACCAACACAGTGAAGGAAAGACATGTTACTGCAATAAGAGTTTTTGCAAATACTGTTATTAGCAAGACTTAGATCATTCATAACACCCAGGTTCTCAAATTAATGGGAGTTTCCTATTTTTAAATTATCATTTAGAATTATATGATCATTATAATTAAAATTACAAAAGAGACAGACAGATGGACGAAAGATGCCTTTTCTTATTAAAGAATGAGGGTCTCAATTATTTTAGGATAAATGAGAGTTAATTTTCATGCACGTCTGAAGAATTTTCACTGACGACACTTCATCATTTAAATTTTCAGTCTGCTTAGTCTCAAGAGTTCTTTCATCACCTGTCCTTGAGAGACCTTTGTTGTATGTAGATAAACCCTATGAACAAAGCAGTATTTTTTTAATATAGTCTGTAGGAAACTCAAAAAGAAAAGTTAACTTTGTAGAACAGTTAGTACTGCTGTTCTTTTGCTGCTTCTTAAAATCTTAATGCAGTAAATTTTGTATATTTTTTCCACTTTTTAGAGATTCTGCTGATCTTATTCTGCACATATTCCTTCAGGAGAAATATTTCTAAATTCATTCTTGGCAGTTGCTATGGAAGCAAAAGCACTCGATGTCAGGCAAGGTTTTTTGAGCAAGACTTGTTTGAGCATTGAATCTGGGAGATCAAAATATGCATGATGTCTCTAACACATGAATGGTTAATGGAATGTCAGGGAAGTAGCTTTTCAGAATAAACATGCCAGAGATTTGTCACTTTAAGTCTCTCTTTAGACTAAAGAGGATTATACAGAAATCCTTAAGTCCGTCATGCACCAATCAGAAAGAGCAAATAGTGAGAAGAGAAGCTTATCAACACAGCCAGAGCAACACATAGGAGGAGGTGGGAAGCACTTGAATACACGTAAATGAAAGAAGAGGAAAGAAGTAACTTGGCCTGCGTGCTTCATTTCTTGTCATTAATGGATGTCAGTCTAGCTTCTAGCCATCCTTACCTTTAATATGCAAATAAAGAGCATCTCCTCTACAACAGATTATTTGTTTCAAGTAACTTTTTAAGTTCCTTTTTTGAAAAAGGTTGCAAGCTGTAATGGCAAATACAAACATTTGCAAGCATATTCTAAGCAACTCTGAATGGGACTGGAAGGCAAAGCAATGAAAATCTGACTTTCTCTTAGTTTGGCAACGAGTGAGGTAGGCCACAGGTCGTCTTGCCTGAAAACGTGACAAGTGCTGGAAAATGTATGAATTTGGGTCTTTGTTTTTGCTGCTGCAGAACATGTTGGTTGAAATAGAACAGAAGGTGGTAGCCTTGTCAGAGTTGTCTGTGCACAATGAGAACTTGCTTATGGAAGGGAAGGCTCACACCAAGGACGAGGCAGAGCAGCTGGCTGTGAAGCTCAGGACACTGAAGGGCAGCCTTCTGGAGCTGCAGAGAGTGCTCCACGACAAACAGATCAACATTCGGGTGAGTGGCTCCTTCCAGCTGTTTTCATGGTGGGCAGGAGTTTGGGGATTTCATAGCAACTTTATGCAACTGGGAAAAAGAGTGAGTGTGTTGCACTGATTCAGTTTGAGTTATTCATCTTTAGTTAGTAACTGGAATTTTAACTCCAGAGTAAAGAATTGTCTAGAAAGCTTTAGTTGATAATTTTCAAGTTACCATCACTTTATTGTAAAACTATCCTAATCTCCTCAGTATCTTCACTGAAAGGACAGTAATAAAATAGATGATTAGCTTGGTCTGAATATAGTCTGTTCCTGTTTCCGGTCCATTTAGATTGTGTGTGGTCTGGGGCAGGATTACCCTCCCTAACCAAAGAATGATCCTAAATATGTGCTTTTTTACAGTGTGCACAACAGAGTGAACATATGACATAAGGGAACATTTTTTAATTACAGCTAATACTTAGCGGCATCATTATACCAAATAAAATATTATATAAGCAAAAATTCATTTAACCTCAGTCTTGCCCTAGGTTTCTATTCCTAGCAGCTTTGCTCATTGCCACTAATTCATTGTATTTAACAGTTGCTTTTGGTCATTCTTTAGGTCAAACTAGCATGTGGAGAAGCGAATACATACAAGAAACCCAACCATGTAATGTGACTGACTGGTTTTGAATTTGCTTGCCCTGCTGTGACTCCCTCCCCCCTCCTTTTCTTTTACTTCTTTTCTTGGCTTTGCTGTGCAAATTAAACATGATAAGCTTCAAAGATTTCTGGCTTGTAATGCAGATTAAAGTCTACTGAGAGGTTAGCTTGAAAAGTCACTTGATGTTCTAAGAACTATTTTTAGTCCAAAGCAACTGCGTAGCTTTAAAATTTCACATAATTTCAGAAAAATAGAGAAATAAAAAAAGCAAACCTCTAGGTATTTGTTCCTGTTGCCTCTAAGATGAAGTAACTTCAATATTATTCTTGCTTATTAAACCTCATGACTGGGCAAATGAAAATTATCAGTACCATGTAGGCACATGATGCTTTGTTCTCATATATTACCTGTGAAGTGAAAAGGCATCACAGAGTTTTTTTGCTAAATTTTAAAACATTTTCAAGTAATTTAAAATATTTTAAAATGCAGTGGTGTTTAGTTTACTTAAACTCTTAAAAGAGATTTTGGATGATCTTCTAATATCTAAAAATAACAACAAAATAACTTCCAGATGTAGATAGCATATGAATCTTTAAAGATGATGCATGAATGCAAGACTCAAGTTTCTTTATGAATTTCAAGCCTTTCTTTGACTTAATTTACAGATCATGTAAGAAAATAGGCAGTATAACATCATCTAATCTTCACTGAGCAATTTGTTTTCAAATGAGGAGTTCTATAATGCCATTTTTCAAACACTGAGGACTGAGGCCAAGAGCATCAGATGCCCCAAATTCTATCCAATGCCAGTATTAACCTTGAGAAACGTTAGAAGCTATCAGCACTGTTCTTCATGCATGTAAAAAACACAGACTTTTACATGTCTACAGCTCTGCTGATAACCTTGTAATTGCCCAGAGGCATAGACCAGCTTCCTCCCAAAAGAAGGAACCTCCCAAGTGGCACTGGAAGACTATTGTAAGGACTGAGGTGTATTTTCCTTAGAGCATATTTCAGCCTGTCTGCTATTCCTGTGCACAAGGATGTCATTAGTGATACAGAAAAGGTGGTTTGGAGTCCATCTTCTTTATTTGTAAAATAAAGTAGTGAAACTAATCAAAAACATTCTGGAACAGGAGGGTTCCGGAATATACTCTCTCCAAAGGTAGCACTTTATATTTAACACAAAATATTATGTCTGTTTATTCTCTGGTTTGGGGGCAATGAAACTGAACAGACTCCTTAAAAACAAAGAAGTAGAACAGATTCTGCAGTAAAAATACCTCAACAAAACAGATAGTGTTTCTTTACTCTTTATTGCAAAGGATGGGGGAAGAATGACTCCAGTTTCACAAGAAAATATAAGTTTGTATAATTCTGAAATCCTTTGAAAGATTGATTTCACCCCAATCTTCTTCAGGGATTTTCAATTTATTTTTGTGCTAGACTGGACAGTAGCCAGTAATGACAGGTTCAAGCTTGTATTTCCCAAGTTGTTTAAAGGAAATTTAATACAGTTCCTTTGGACAGACCTCAAATGAAAATGCAACTGTAAATGCAAATGTACGGTTTTTTCAAACTTACATAGTGTAATTTGACAATGATAAAATCTGGTTCACAAATAGTTTTCATCTAAAAAGTATGTACACTAGCCTATTTGCAAAACCTCATTGCATCAACAAATGCCACAATCACTTTTACACTCCTTGCTATTGCAGGAACTATGAGACTATTAATTATATGTCTTACATAATATAAGTATAATTCCAAAATTGTATCTTCTCAGTCCTCTTCCCAGAGAAAAAGATACCTAAAATGTAACTAAAATCAACCAGCCTGCTCAAATACAAAGAGGAACCTAGGTACTGTTCCCTAAAGAAATTTACAAGTTGAATAGCTATGGTCCCTAGAGTATATAAAATTAAACAGATTTCCCCCACACACAATTTACAGAAATATTGTCTGTTTCCTAATTTGTAATATAAAAGGTATAATTCAAGACCTTCTTTACTTCTCATGTATTATTTTCTTTTCCCAATCAGATATTCTGTAATAACATTGTTCATTCACTCCAACTATGTCAGCTTTTCTAGAAACTTGTTCCCACAAGATAAAGTATCAGAGTTTGCCTGCAAATTGAAACCTTAGTAAAACAAAGTTATTTCATGAAGTAAGGGCTAATGGTTCTTTCCAGCACTAGGGACTTCTTGCTTGTGTTGCTCCTCTTAACAGTTTATATCCTCTAACACTAATCAATCCTTTCAACTTCAGTACACTCATAATCCCCCAAAATTAAAATCTTACATGTAACCTTCTACTACCTTGCAAAACTCTGCTGTTTCGGTGGCTGGTGCCAGGGTCACTAGTGGCAGAGGCCCATCTCAGATGTTAGCATAAGGAACACCAGTGGGTGAGGAAAGTAGGATTTCCACTCCCATCTTCTGCCATGCTGGTCCCTGTCTGATTTGTAGCATCATCTGGAAGGCGGAGTGTCTGTGTTTTGTAGAGCCTGTTGTTGAACCATTTGGCAGTCTTAATCTATTTAGAATAAAAGCTGAATCATGGGCATAATACGAATCCTACAAAAATGGAATGTATAGACAAAATGGGAGAGGTATCAAGCCCTAGCTTTAGATCTTGAAGTTTTCAAAAAAACCCGAAAAGGTGCAAACTCTACAGTTGTCATATGACTGCAAGTAATATTAAATAAATCCAGAGAGATGTTTGCATCCAAGTAGCCAGACCTACAAGTCTGTCTTTAACATAAGGCCGAGCATGTTAAAATACCTACCTTTGAATACGCTGGCTGCTAAAATTAAACTTACAGCCAACATGGATTTTGGAAGCCAAGAAGTTGATAAAACATTTTTTGAGCTATTAAGGCATTTGTTCTTTTTCACATTGCTTACACAGAAAGCCTATCTAATCACTCATGTTGGAAAAACCTGATAGAAATATGAATGGAAGGAGCTGTTACTTTGGCTGTGCTGTTCTAACATTCTGTGGTTTGATCTCACTTTCTGTGCTGTTCATATCGTGTCATCTGCTGTTTACCCAGTGTGTTTCTGCTGAACATAGAGTTATGTACTTACTGATAAATAAATATTGACCAGGATGACAACCAGAATTTTCTCCTTTTCAATTAGACAAAACATGCTTTAATTAGATAAAAAACCTTGCTGAAACAAATCACTGAATCCCTGCATTGCCAGGTAAAGCTGCACCCTCCTTTACAAATCAAGGCTGGCTTTTAGAAGCAGAACAGTCTTTAGAAACACATCAGTCCAGGGTCTTTGACATGTGGTCTATGATTCTGCTAAGTACAATAATGCATGTTTATTTTTACATTTTTAGGGATGCTTTTCTTGCTAGTAACCAAAAAGCAGTAAAAATCAGAAATCTAAAGTAATTGCTCACTTCAGAATTTACATGGGCCAGCAACTTGAGATATTTTGTGTAGATGAGCTGAATCTGCTTGCTCTCTAACAATGCAAGAGACTTTCTAAAATCTTCATGTCCCTTTCTTAAAGCAGGGATCTTTACAAGAAAAGGAGGAGAGTGATCTGGACTTCGTTTCCTCACAAAGTCCCAGTGTTCAAGAATGGCTGGCACAAGCAAGAACTACTCGCTCACAGCAGCAGCAGAGTACCCTGCAGCAACAGAAAGTTGGTGTTTTGCATTTCTTTTACTCCCATTTTAGATTGCACTTAGTGCTATAGCTAGGCCACTCTTGTTAATATTTCCACTGAAATAGTAATTTTTGCACTGTTTCTCACTCACTGCTTTTGTAATGGTGCATCTGAGTTCCCTATCATATCTGTAACAGTCAGGCAGGCTAGACTTCCTGGGTGTAACCATGGTTAATTCATGTTACCACTCTATACTTCTTCTGTCTATCAGTAAAATAAAATTGAATCAACCCTTTAAGTTACTCTAAGGAAAGATGGTAATACTCAAAATAATAGCATTGTCTTTATACAAGCAAAGATACACATATTACATGATAGATACGTTGTATTGAATGATTTGAAGATATTTTCATAGGCACGTTCCAGAAATTGCATTGTATTTGGTAATTACTTCAGTAATCCAGTTTATGTACCCAATTTTTCTGTGTCCCTGGCTGTAGAATTTGGACCACTTTTGGTGTTCAAGCAGGCCATTTCAGAAGTAACTCAGCTAACTTTGCATGACAGTTAAACAAGGCAGACATGTCCTTCCAAGGCAAAACCAGTCTGTTTGAGGTTTGTTCTTTGTAACTTGCTGTGCTAGGAGCTAGAACAAGAGTTGGAAGAGCAGAAGAATCTGCTTCGATCAGTAGCGTCCCGTGGAGGAGAGATCCTAACGCAGCAAAGCTCTACTGAAGGCCTGTCTATAAGGTGTGCTTTCATGTGTTGTTCCAAAAAGTAAATTTCTATGGCTGTGCTTTGTCATCCCTATGCTTACATCCCTCTTCTGCTCACAGTCCTCTAATTTTTGTAATTTTTACACAGCCCCTAGGCTACTGGAGTCCCAGTTTATAATTCAGGGGTCTGATAATACAGTTACGCAAAGTGGTTTGTGATACTAGATCACCTTCAGCATTTACAATTGCCCTTTATTCTTATTAGCAGGAACTACACTAAAGTTAAAGACTAGTGAGACTCATTAGACAAGCAGTGGATCGGTTACTGTAACTTTATGGACCGGCACTGCTGTGTGAATCACATCTACCTCAAACGTTGGCATCTGCCATTGTAACCAGATCTTCCCAGATGAGACACTCATTGCTTAATTTTTTTTTTTCCTGCAATTAGAAAGCATTTTTTCTTTTTGAAGCCTTGATTTTAATGCCAGAAAGTACTTAACCAATCTCCTTCTGTTTGAGACTTCCTTCTGTCAAGTGATGGTGTACTATAGAAATTTAAAAAACAAAACCAGAACAAACAAAAACACTCAACCAAACAAACAAAAGAACACCTCACCAAATAGAAAATTCTGAATATGATTAGCTCTTTACCAAAGCTGAATTTATATGCTTGTCCTGCATTAAAATGTCTGCCATTTTGAGACAGGAGGTGAGGAAGGAGTCAGATAAAATATTTCTTTTAATTCATGCTTTGAACTAAAATTTCTTTATAGGTTACATTTTTAATGTAGTATATATTCAGTCTGGTTTGGGGATTTTTTTGCTTGTTTTGGGTACTTGCAACTCTAAACAGTCATTTACATTTTAAAAAGTACATTTTATTTCATCAGGCAAGACCTTCTTACTATTTAAACCAGCTTTTGTCTTACCGGAAAAACAAAGCCGAAACCAACAAGTCAAAGCTTTAAAAAGCAGCATTTAATTTAAATGTAGAATTTCCTAATGGAAAATTGTAATATTAAATGGTTATAACTTTTGCATTTGTTAAACCTTTATGTATCTTCTGATTCAGTGAGAAGCCTGATGTACTCTCAGAGGAACTAGTCTTAGAAGGTGAGAAGCCATCATCTGAAGAGCAGATGAAGAGGAAATGGGAAAACCTAAACCAGGAATTCAGTACGAAGCAGAGACTGCTCCAGAAAGCTTTGGAAAAAGAACAGCTGGTAGCTTTTTAAAATTTCTCTTTCCATTTTCTCTTTGAAAGTAGTTACAACAACAGGTACAATATGTAGATTCATTCAGGTGCTGTAGTTAATGCATGAAATATGGAACAATTTACTTTTGTGACACCGTTAAATGCTGTTAAATATTGGCACCAGCACTGCCTATGTTCAAAGTGATTTGAATTGTACTACCATCAGGTTAATGAACTGGAAAGGAAGAAAGAGCTCAGACAAAATGTTTATCTACTTATGTAACTCGGGATAATTTTGTAACAAATCATCCCTCTGGACTTGATCAGTACTCTGGCAACAGCTTAGAGGAAGACTGTTATTTTCAGTTTGAATTTATTTGTTACTTTCTATTCTTGATCTTAGTGGGTAAGGAATTTCAAGCACGTTATTTCTCCTGAAAGAAATTGGGATTAATCAATTAAACTGGGGACAAACCAAAGTTTATATTGCACACATCTTCCATTTTATCGTTAATAGTCCCAAATCCACTCTTCTTTGTATAACACTCCATTAATCAGCTCCCAAAGTTCTAAATACCTTGTATTAATTAAACAGTAATTGATTATATTTTTGGTAAACTAGTAATTTTTAATTCTGGCTACAAACATTTATCCTGCATTTCTAGTGAACCTCCTGTTGAGCAATATTTATTTAAAATATTCATGACATAGAGCATTTGTGGGAGGACCATGAGCATTAGCAGGTGATAACCTCAGTTAATAGGGAGTCTGTACAGCTGAATTTTGTGTCCTACATATTGTAAACGCATCCTAATCGGTGCTTCTCTCTCAGCAGCTTTATAGCAGACCAAACAGACTAATACCTGGAATACCTTTGTATAAAGAGGAGACACAGGATGAAGATCAAACCTTAGTGTCACCAGTATTGGTTGAATTGAATCAGGCCTTTAAAGATGTCACATCTGAGGTAATTTTCAATTGTTTTTACACCTGTCCTACAGCATAGCCACATTAACAGTGAATTTGCTGGACTTCTCTGATTTCTTTGCCCAGGCTGGACAGGTGGAGGAGACCCTGCATCTTGAACAGAAGCTGTATGATGGTGTCACTGCCACATCCGTGTGGCTGGATGGCGTGGAAGAGCAAGTCTTTGTTGCTACAGCTCTGTTGCCAGAGGAAGAAACAGACACCTACATCTGCAAGCAAGAGGTAAGGAATCCTTGAGTAGGACTTCCTTTTAATTGCCAATAAGCGTGCCATTTTATGTGGTGTTTAGAACAAAAGTGTTAGAATCATGGGTAAGTGACATGTCACTGGCATAATCTCTATGTAACTGCAGCATTCTGCAGTTTACCACGTAGAGAATGTTGCAGAAAACACAAACTCTTTCTTCTGCTTAACATCTTTTCCAAGTATTAGCAAACACCACTTTGTCGAAATTGAAACGAGGTGAAAAAGATGGAGGGATGCTCTGGGATATGGAAACAGCGCAAGTTCATCAACATTAATTAGGGGTGAGGGAGGTGGAAAGAATTGAGTGGTGGGGGAGAGAGAGATGCAATAGGACAAAGGAATAACTTTTTTCAGCTGAAGAGGATAGATGCAGACAAGATAGAAGTTTTTCAAAATGAGAGTGTGAAAATGCTGGAGCAGGTTGCCCAGAGGGGTGGTGGTTGTCCCATCCCCAGAAGCATTCAAATTCAGGCTTGAGAGGGCTCTGAGCATCCTGATGTAGTTGAAGATGTCCATATTTACTTCAGGACGGTTGGAATATATAACTTTTAATCCAACTCAGATGTTTCTATGGCTTTACATTATTTTGTTCCAGCAGTTGTTTTCCTTGGAGCATAGAATCTTCTTAGTATCAGAGATTACTGTAGCTGCCATCTTTTTCTAGTGGGTGTGAATAGCAACAATGTGAAAAATTCACTACATAATGGCAAAATTGACAGTGGTTATGGCAATGTTTGCCTGCTTTCCAGAATGTCTGACTGCCACTTCTGTTTTTCTACAAAATTAGTCTCTTGCTAAAGAAATCAAAGACGTAACAGAAGAAGTGGATAAGAACAAGAATTTGTTTGCTCAGATACTTCCTGATGGTAGTGATAAGAGGGTTATTATAGAAGACACTTTGGATTGTCTCCTGAGAAGACTGACCTTACTGGAGTCAGTGGTAAATCAGAGATGCCACCAGATGAAGGGACGGCTGCAGCAAATCATCACATTCAAGGTATGAGGTGATGAAATTAACAGAGGTGTATGTCAGATGGGGATATAAAAAGGCTGTGAGTTTTTGGTACCAAATCAAAAGAACAAGGTTATCACAGGTTTTTTATTGAAAAATCGAGCTTCTCAGGCTATGCAAAATTCGATATCCTAAAAATTACTCAAAATTTAAACTCTCTGCTAGAAGGCTTCTGCAATTCATGCAGTTACTGTAAAGTGATAATTCTGTGCTGACTCAGTCTGCTGACATTACATAAAAGGAAGTGTGTGTTGTGAAAGTATAAAAAAATGCTGATAAGTGGAGGGATGTGCACTTTCAAAAAACTTTAGAGTTCAGAAATGCTTTCAGATCTTACTTGGTCTCTACCTTATTTCATATTATTATTGTTGTTGTTGTTGTTATCATTATCATTAATATATGAAGCCCTTCAGTATGGTTTATTTTTAATTAAAAACCCCATAAATAACATTTTTAAAAGTATTCCTCATGTCTTTAGGTTAGGGTCATCTTTTTATGGATTGTTACTATTACATTTGCTTTCAAACTCCATAATCTTTTCTCTGCAGTCTCCTGTTTTTCAGTGAAAGACTTCCCTTTGCCAATGACAGCAAGGTTCATCAGAATTCATTGCATTATTTTTAGAGATTTTCAGTATTTAAAATAATTACTGAATGTAAAAATAAATATTAAATCATTAATGCACTTCTTATGTAATGCTGAAAGTCTCAGAAAAATATGCTGATCATTTTTTGTTGAGTGCAAGAAAAAGATAATTGATTGTATTTCAGCATAATTGTTAAGTAATGTTTATGTGTCTGTTCTGATACAATATTCTGAAAGTTTTAGTTTGTGGTTAGTCGTGTAATGTGTGAAGGCCTTGTTTTCGTATGTGCTATATTTGCTCAAGTTTGTAATTAAAACAACTTGCCCTAAAAAGTGAAACCAAGCTTGTTTACGATCATATGTGGTTGAATAAATTGCACAAGAATGTTTTTGTTACATGGAGGTAATGACCCTTGGTCATTAATTATTTCATTGGAAGGCAAAAGTAGAAGTGCATTCACAAGATATGTTTTAAATATGAGTCACTTTAGCTCTTAGTTTCTGTAGCTGAATTTTCAGCAATGTTAAATGTTTTGCATTGTCTAATTATGGTGCTTTTTGAATAGTTTTTATGCTGTAGTGCTACCATGTAATATTTAATGCTTTAAACTTTTTGAAACACTGGAATATTTCCCAGTTGTTTTGTGTTGCGAATGTCTATAATTTGTTGGTTTTGTCTCCTGCAGAATGATCTGAAGCTCATGTTTACATCGGTGGCCGATAACAAATATTTAGTTCTACAGAAATTAGCAGAGGCAGCTGACAGACCAGAAACAGAACAAATGCAGGTATTACTACCATGTATGTGTCTCTTGGGGAGAGGGGAAGAGGTAAAGTTTTTATCCAAAGTATAAATGGCTTCTAGAGATCACTTACTTTAAATGGGAAAATACATGTTCACATGAGGTAAGGAAAACGAGCATGTCCAAGAGTGTTCTACACATATATGTAAGTAAATAAAACAAAAAGGCACAGCAAAAAAACCCTAGCAAAAGTGTCTCTCTCTATCTCCCCCACTGACCTAGTACCTAGTTATGTTTAGAGTCGATGGTATTTGAAAAAAAGAAAACTTCAATAAACAAAAAAGTCCAGAGTTTTTGCTAAATTGTTTGACTATTAAACTTTACTAAGAACCTACTAACAGCTTGTTATTAGAAAGTAATAATGATAAGCTTATTTAACGTTAAGAAAAAAACTGGGCTCTCCCAACTTTTAATTAATACATTTCCTTCTCCCAACTTTTAATTAATACATTTCCTTCATAGCATCCTTTAAAATTTCAGCACATTGAAAGTGTGAATAGTACTGCAAGCAGGAAAGGATATGATCATAGGCCCGCTACACTGCTGTTATTGAAACTTATAACTAAGCAACGTAATTTTCATATACAGGTCATACTGCAGGCAGAAGAAGGTTTAAAGGAACTAGATGCTGGAATCACTGAATTAAAGAAGCGTGTAGACAAGCTACAAATTGACCAACCCACTGTGCAGGAGTTGTCTAAGATCCAGGTATGGTTCATTAGTTCCATCCTAGACCTGTCCATCCTATCACCTTTCTCACCTCTGATATCAAAGGAATGCTTCTTTTTATTGTTCATAAGGCAGTGTAGAAAACGGGAATTAAAGGAATTGCAGCATGTATAAAAGATTATGTTCTCTCTGGTTCAGCTAGTTTTACATTTTTGCCTCTTTAGATTTTCTAACATTTCTGATATTAGCAGTATTAATTGTAAAAATCCACAAAACCATGTTTTCTGTCAGCTCTCATCCACTCCCTTTTCACAGATGATGTTAAGCATGTAAACATAAATTTGTCTGCTGAAGGTTGATCCCTGTTCTCATCAGTCTCATGATCTGCAGTTTAGTACTGCCTCACATCTGTCATTCAAAGAAGGAAGGGCGTAAAGGAAGATAGAGAGTGAAGTGAGACCTGAAACTGAAAATGTTCTGCTTTTGCTAGAGCACCTCTCGTGTCAATACATGTGGGCAGTTGGTCCACAACTTCTGTAAACCTGTTGAAAGTCCTTTTTGAGCATTTTGGCTGATGCAGGGGAATGCCTGAGGAAATATCAAGGAGAAGGTTTATGACTGAAGTTTACCATTTACAATGACATAATAAATTGGAAGTAAATAGAACAGATTAAACTAGACCATAAACTTATTAAACCAACAAGACAGTGATATCAATTAAAAATTAATGACTAAGAAATAAATCACTAAGAAATGTGTCTTTTGCCGAGTTCTTTATCCTTTTGGCCTTAGCGCCTCCTCCTGGTTTGCTTGGGGGTTTTGGGTTTTTTTGCTCTCAGTTTATGTGCTATTATGTGCCCCCTTCTCTTCATTTCAGGTTTTAGAAAAGCCTTCCTTTGGCTTTTTCTGACAGTTTTGATTCTAACAATTTTCTGTTTAAAGCTAGGAGAGCCAGCTGCAGTCTCAGAGTGGGCACTTTGTTGTAGCACTGTATAATCTGTAGAGATGTTTTGTTTGTTCAAATGTCTTGTATAGATCAAAAGTATGGGCTTGATTTGGTTTTTACAGTAAGCTGTATGTATCTTGCTTGCTACCAGTAAGATTCTGGGGAAGGAGAGGTAAACAAACCTGACTCTGAGATGCCTGTGGTCTGTATCCATGATGGAATCCATGCAATGCTCTGCATTATAAAAAGTAAAATGTAAACAGCATGTGCATTGCATGGTAGTCACTGTTTTTTGATGTATTAGGCCAAATCTTTGCTACTTATGTTAAGCTTTTGGGATTCTGCTGGGTTTTTTTTCCCCAAGTGCATGTACTCTAAAGAGTTGCAGGTCTTGCTTATTTTTTGTGGCTTTAAATGGTGAGTTAATTTATCAATGAAGTCAGTATATCTGCAAACTCTTTTTAAGCTGAATATAAATGTTATTCTGCTAGTTTTCACAGAGAGTACAGGGACAGTAAGGTTGCTTCTAGGAAGACATGGAAGGTGTGAAATAAGAATCACTATTGCTGCCCTTTGCCTCCCAGGATAAGTATGATGAGCTGCTGATGATCATTGGATCCAGGCGGAGTGATCTGAATCAGAATATGGCTCTTAAGAGGCAGTATGAGCGGGCTTTGCAGGACCTGGCTGACCTGGTAGAAACAGGCCAAGAAAAAATGGCTGGTGACCAGAAAATGATTGTTTCTTCCAAGGAAGAGGTTCAATCACTGCTTGAAAAACATAAGGTAAGAAACCAGGATGTATTTCAGGACTAGTGATGGCTGTAAGCTTGTTTTCATGGTTTAGCCCCAGTGGGAAACTAAGAACCACACAGCTGCTTCCTCCTTATGTGTTCCTTCCTTGGAGAGAAGGAGATTCGGAAAGAAAAGGTAAACCTTGTGGGTTTAGAGATGAATACTAATACTAATAGCACTAATCATAAAAGTAATAGAAATAGTAAATATAACTGTAATGGAAAGGAGAGAGGGAAATAAACACAAGAGAAATGAATAAATGGTGTAAAATACAGTTGTTCACCACCTCCTGGCCAATAGCCAGCCTGTCCCCAAGAAGAAATCAGCAGCTTCCAGTGAGCTCCCCCCAGTTTATATACTGAACATGATGCTCTGTTGTATGGAACATCCCTTTTAGCCTGTTCAGGTCAGCTGTCCTGACCGGGGTCCCTCCAAGTTCGTCATACACCTCCTCACTGGCAGAGCAAGGGAAGCTGACAAATCCTTGAGTTGGGGTAAACACTACTCGGGAACAAACAAAACATCAGTGTGTCATCAACATAATTCCTATAATAAAGCCAAAACACAGTGCTGTACCAGCTACTGAGAAGAAAATGAGCTCTATCCCAGCCAAAACCAGGACACTTATGAAGAGCAAATTGCCAACTATCTGTTCCTAAAGATTCAGGAGCCTTTCAGAACAGTGGGCCAGACTGTATTTTAAATTGGAGCCAATGAACTGTTCTGACAGACTGAGTTTCAAATGCTTTGTTGAAGGTGAACCCAGATAGATTGCATTTTTTTCATTATTCTAATAACAAGTTCCTAGTATTGTCCTGTCATGCTACATAGCAGTTTCATCCACCACTCCATTTATTTTCAACAGAAATTTACATTTGGTAGTAGCACTCACAAATAGGAAAAGTACTTTCCACATTTTCATTAGGCAGAAATTTTTGGGGTTGTTTCTTTGATTTAAGCTGGTTTTGTTTATGGAATGAGGGTCACAATGGAATTTGTGTGGAAAGAATGATTGACTCCTTTCTTTGAATAGACCATTATCCTCTTTAAATTACGCTGGATTTCATGAAATGTTGTGAAGTGAAAAGTTTACCTAATTCTGTGTAGATACTTGATTGTACTGCTGATGTCTTAAAATGTTCTTTTAGTAGAAATTAATTGAGTAACAATTGCACTTTGTCTTTTCTATTCTCCCTCACCTCCGATTTTTTCAGGAATATTTTCAAGGGTTGGAGTCTCACATGGTCCTGACAGAAACACTTTTTAGAAAGATGAGTAGTCTTGCCCTCTTGAAGGAAACTCAATCACATTCAGAGATAATGACACGAGCTTCAGCTGTATTAAAGCTGGCTCATAAACGAGGTGTGGAGCTGGAATACATTCTAGAGGTGAGAATTTCTGTGGCATTTTCTATACTTCCATTGTGATCAACCACCAGGATATTCTATAATGCTGATTTCCTGTGCTTGGACAGAATTGGTGAGCATCAGTCCATCATGTCATACACAGAAAGCACTGATAGACTACATGCAGTCTTTTCTGTTTACCTGTTGTAACCCTCAGGTGGCACAAGTTGTGTTCCTCTAAGTCTAAAGAGCTGCTTAGCTTTAGCTGATTAAGGAGAGCATGCAGTTTTATCCATGGGTTCTTACCAAAAGTTGAGCTTGGCACAGGGGTGGTGTCTTTTTACAGGTTCACTGGGCATTTGTACTGTTATTTCTGTACTTTCACAATCATGTAGCTAGCTGTAGGATTTCAGATCAAAAAAAAAGTAATAAAATTTCTGGATACCTAGATTCACCATATACATGGATAATTTGTGCTTGTAGACCTGGATGCGTCTGGATGAAGATTACCAGGAGCTCACCAGACAGCTGGAGTCTGTTGAAGGAAACATCCCCACTGTTGGTTTGGTAGAGGAGACGGAGGAAAGGCTTACCGACCGGATTACACTTTTTCAGGTTGGTGCTTTGTAGACATTCTCTGCAGAAAAGAGGGGTTAAAGGGATCTCTGACAGTCATCTAGTCCAGCCTCCCACTTGAAGCACTACAGTTGTCATGGGCTGGATCAGCAACAGCTTTGGAAACCTCAAAAGATGGAGATCCCACACCTGACCAGGGGACCAGTTGCAGTCCCACACCACCACCTACTAAAAAGATTTTCTGTAATACCCAGTCAGTAAACATCAATTTTCAGCTTGTCACCATTGTTCTTTTTATATTGTGTGGCACTACTGAGGAGCATTTACCTCTATCATCTTTTTAATTCTACTGCAAACAGCTGTAGGTCTATGTTAGACTGGCCCCTAACCTCCTGTTTGGCAAGCACATTTCCTGCAGCCTCTTTGTGAAGGACATGTGCTCTAGGTCCCTAAATGACTTAGTAGTTCTGCACTGGACCCTGACTACTTCCTTCTTCCTCAGCTCAGTGAGAGATGGCTCAGAGTACAATCAGAAGGAGTAGATGTGGCCTCATCAGCACCATCTAGATGAGGATAATAAAATAACTTCATCTGGTTGTTCACAGTCCTATTATAGGCCAGTGCTGTGGCTTGCCTTATAAGCTGACAGGTTAAATACACTACCAATTTCCTTCCTAACTGGTACTGAGAAATGCAGCTAGTCAGCCCAAGGTACAGAAGTTGCATTTCTTCAGCCTTCCAAGGTTTCTGCTGTCTCCAGCCTCAAGTTTAGTAGACTCTCTGGGATCAGTCTGCCATTTTTGTCCCAACCACTCTCCCTACATAAGTGTCGTCCACAAATTTACTGAGCAAATGCTGTCTGCCAAGATCCATGCCATTAAGATGTTGAAGATATTTGGGATAAAGTATCAGTAATCTCTGGAGTACTCTGCCCATTGCAACCTGCCAGCCAGGCATCATCTTTGATCACTAGCATTGAGGCTGCAGCTCATTTTTAGCCTACCAAACAGTCCACTTATCCAGCCTGAACGGTCTCTGCTGCTAGAGGAGGATGCTGTGGGGGGTGGTGTCAAAGGCCGTGCTGAAGTGAATCTGATCCACACAGACAGTAATTTTGTCATAAAAGGCTGCTAGTGAATTTAAGTTGAATATTCCTGGTCACCTCTTGATCCTTTTTGTCACTGAAAATGGAATCCAGGAGGATGTGCTCCATGATCTTTCCAGAGATCAAGGTGAGGTGTGGTTCCTCAAATTGCCTTCCTCCCCAAATGCAAAAAGTAGGTTAAATACAGGTTTTCTACCACATCCTGTTTCTTTGGTCTAGTGTTTCATTTTTGTCTCCTTATACTAGACATTTTAGTTGGGGGATTTTCATTCTCTTTTTCGTTTAACAGAAAAACATCTGTCAATTTTTTCTTGAAAATTGACTTTGTATTGTTATCTTTTTAGTTGCTTTACCAGACAGCTTTTTACTTTTCCAATGGTATGAGGACAACTTAAGCAATCTGTTGGGGGGGGGGGTTGTTTTAGTTTTGTTTGATGCTAGGCATTGTTTGTGTTGGTCCTGACCCTAAATTAGTTTTCTTCTTTTGTTTTTCTTTTCAGTTACATAAACTAGGTTGTTCAAATCTAGATTCTTGTATTCTGTTATGTCACAGATTTTATTAATTCACCACATTTAGCTTTAAAATCCATCATAATAAATTTATGATTATCTTAGAATTTTTTTAAGCCACTGCCTAGGAATTCTTTTTGTATATACGTTATGTGTCAATACACAGACTCACACGTATGTAAAGATGATTTTTTCAATCTATTAAAAACTCTGTGAAAGGGGAACTAAGAGCTATAGAAAACTCATGTATTCACTATAACATTGGTAGCTTTGTACCTTTTATATTCACATCACTTTCATCAGAACTGAAAAATGGGAATGCATGTACATTTTACACTCAAATTTGTACCAATGTACAGATGCTTTCAAAATCCATACTATTTGTGTAATGATAGTGGAATTTAATAGGTATATTTGCCAACATGTACAAATGCCTTACCCATCCACAAGTCACCATTTAAATAAAATCTGTCTCAGTTCCAGGTTCATTCTGAGTAATAGTATTAACAGCTTTTCATTTTTCATCACCTTTTTTGCTTTCTTGTTGCAATAAAATTCAGTCTCTGTGTTTAGGGGTTTGGATGGATGGGGTGATCTTCTGTTTTGTATCCATGAAGAGCAGGAGAGTAAATCAGTAAAAGAGTAAGATGTCCAGAGAGCTGAGGATAGGCATTGGAAGGGCTGAAGAGGAACCACTGTTAATAATTTTATATTGGACATCATTAACATTCATTACAGTAGGTGGTAGGTTTTTCAGCAGATGGTAAAGAAAGTTCTGGTATTTTAATCAGTTCCTATCAGAAATGGTGTTGCCCCACAAAGATTCTTTTTGAGTACACAATATCTACGTGAAGGAGGAGTTCATCATAAGGAGGAACCAATAGACATATTGACATGATTGGGTTTGTGGCAGCATGGTCAGCTTTTGAGCAGATTACCTGCATTGTGGTTCTTGGAGACTTCTAGAGCTGGAGCAGAGGAAAAATTTGATGTTCTGTGGTAGCATTGGATATGCAAATTGCATTAAAACAAATTGCGTTAAAAGGAAACTGAATGTTGAGAAAGTGTGGTAGCAGAGACCTGCAGTTATCTAACCATCTCCTCTGTCACTACAGCATCTGAGATCTAACCTGACTGAATACCAGCCTAAATTATACCAAGTGCTAGATGATGGGAAGAGGCTCCTTTTTTCTGTTAGCTGCTCAGAACTCGAAGGTGAACTGAACCAACTAGGAGAACGCTGGTTAAGTAACACCAGCAAAGTCACCAAGGAGCTTCACAGGCTGGAGACAATACTGAAGCACTGGACAAGGTAATGTTGATGTAATGGTAAATACAAAGTTCTTCGCCTGTGCTATTCAAGTCAAAGCCATTCTGGACCCAGACATACTTGAGTCAACATTTAAAAGAAAGTACTTTGGGCTGTATGTCATAATTTAACCGCTCTTCTCTTCCATAGAAGTACTCTATCATTTGTAATAAAAGATTTGGCAGTAGAGCTGGTGTGGGGAAATCAGAAAATACTTTCTTAGATGAATAATTTAGAAGCCCTGTGTGCATACAGGTGGATAAGAGGTTGTGTGCTTTGCTGCGTAATGTGAGTAGCCTGAGCATGTTTTAGTGGATGCATTGCAACTTCTGGGTTCTTGTGGGTCTGTGTCATTGCGTATGTGGAAGGGAGCTTTTGCTACCTTGCTAACGTTCATATGCTACTTTTGAAATTAATTATCTAATTGGTATAAAAGCTTTGTCTGTGAATCCCTGGCTTATATGTGTACACTCATATTCTCTTATCTCATTGGTTGCTTGGTGTGTGAAATGATATGGAGATGGTTTCTGAAAAAAAAAAAAATTCTCCTCTGAGATACTTTGTGATTAAGATTTAGGAAGACTGAGCCTTCTAATGGAAGTGAAAAGTCTGTTTATGTGCATTGGGTGAGGTTACAGCTTGTCCAAAGTGGTTTGGAACGTATTTACTGTCCTTCGTTAAACTTTTTTCTAAAGGCAAAACTAAGGCACTGTTAGAAATTGTGAGCATAGTGGCTAAAACAGGAGTTTCCTGATACCATGCCTGTTCTGTAAAATTAAGTTACATTTTTCTGAAATTTGATAAAAAATAAATTTTCAAATCTGGCATTCAGTATCTTCCTCTAACACATGGAGGAAAGACTGCTCAGTTGGAGGCAAGAAGTGGCAATGACTGTCCTCTTTAAACATCTTCCCAGGTATCAGAGTGAATCAAATGAATTGACACAGTGGTTGCAATCTGCAAAGGAGCGACTTGAGTTTTGGAGCCAGCAGTCTTTGACTGTTCCTCAGGAACTAGAAACTGTCCGAGACCACCTGAACTCCTTTTTGGTGAGTTGTCCATGAACCTGGGACACCTGTTTTTCTCCAATTACATTTAAGTAGTTGATCAATCAAATGGTTAGACTTCTTCTCATCATTGATGAGTATGTAGGTAAGCAGTTCTTCAAAATGCTAGTGTGTATACACATTAAGCACTTCTTTGCTATATGCAAGGATTGTAAATCTTGAGGATTATGAAAATGGAAAATGGTTTTATGACTGAACACAATTTTTGTCCGAACTTATTCTGACATGTAGCTGTTGAATACTAATAGAAAGTATATATTTTAAAGGGAAAGGAGGATATTCTTAGCTTTCTGAGGTTCTAGAACCTCAAGTAAAATAAAAAAGTACTTAATTTTTTTCCACAAAAAATAATTCTGCTTACAGGAGTTTTCAAAAGAGGTGGATGCTAAATCATCACAGAAATCTTCTGTCCTGAGTACTGGGAGCCAACTCCTCAGGCTTAAGAAAGTAGATACAGCTGCATTGCGTGCAGGGTTGTCCCACATTGAAACCCAGTGGACAGAGCTTCTCACACAAATCCCAGCAGTACAAGAGAAGTTGCACCAGGTAAGAAAGCCAGCAATGGTCTTTAATATTCCAGAAAACTAAGACTGTACAGCTGTCACTGACTCGTCGCTTCCTTTCTCAATTTGTCCATGTGAGGAAAGATCAACAAAAAGTTATTCCTGTTTTATTGTGGGAAAGCTTACACTTAGATTTAAATCCTACCTATCTAGTACCCATCAGTGTTAGTTTCAGACTTCATAGTTGCATTTGTTAAATTTTAACCAAAGAACAGATGAGGGGTTTTTCAACACATAGGTATGCTTTCTGGAAAACAGGATTTCACATCCTTGTGCCCTGTCAGGTTTGGGTAGTGGTTTTGTTCAAATTGAATAGGTTAGGTTCTAGTATGTTAAAGACAAAATAGATCTAAAAACATTCTTGATTTTTGCTAGAATGTGTAGGCATAGGAGGCTTTTGGTTGTGTCGTTTTGGGGTTTTAATGCTATAATACTGAACTTAGAGAATTATACTGGTTGAAAAGTTGCCTTAATATATATAGTTGCTAGGGGGTCATTAGTGTAAGGTATTGCTTTAGTTTATGACTTAGAATGCTCTCAGAGTCAGTAATAACTTTGATTTATGGGGAGAGAGGAAGGATCACAAGTCTTAACTGATTCTGTGATAGTAAACAAAACAGTGTCACTCTGTAGTTCTCTGAATTGTCTTGTAATGCAAAATATATATGTCCACCTAAAAATGTCATAGAATATATCCTTGAGTAATTAAATGCAGGCAAGCAGTACTCTTATCAACTACTGAAACTAGTTGATGCAAAACTTTTGTTAATGCAAAACAACAAATTTTTACCCATTTTCTTTACAACATGAGTTATAAGTCTGTTATCTCAACAGCTCCAGATGGACAAAATTCCTTCTCGTCATGCCATCACTGAAGTTATGAGCTGGATTTCGCTGATGGAAAATGTAATTCAGCAGGATGAAGAAAATATAAAAAATATAGTAGGACAGAAAGCAATTCAGGGTTACATCCAGAAGTACAAGGTACTGAGTGGCAATTATTTATTTTCCTTTTGAATTATCCCCATTATTACCACAATTAAATATATAGAAATATGTAAAATATAAGTGATTTAGGGAAAGAACAAATTCACCAACTTTGTGGAGGGGTTGGAATTGCTTGCAAGTTAGAACTGCAAAATATTTGTTACTTTGGAAAAGAAGCCAAAATTACTTTTACTCTGCCATTTACTTATGGCAGGAATATATTTTTTAATATGCTTACCTTAATTTCTAGGAAAATCCAAAGCAATATGAACATTATTAAACCTTATTGGATCTGCCAGAGTGGATGCAGTATTCCAGGCAGGGTCTTGCAAAAGCAGAGCGAAGGGGGAGAATCACCTCCCTCCAACTGCTGGCCACTCCTCTTTTGAAGCAGCCCACGATGCAGATGGGCTTCTGGGCTGCAAGCACACCCTGTTGCCTTATGTCCAGCTTTTTATCCATGAGAACTCGCAAATCCTTCTCTGCAGGGCTGTTCTCAATGAGTTTGTCTCCCCAACCCAGGTGCAGCACCTTGCACTTGGACTTGTTGAACTAAATGAGGTGCTCATGGGTCTAGTTCTCAAGTTTGTCTAAGTCCCCTGGATGGCATCCCATTCTTCCGTTATGTCAGCTGTGCCGCTCAGCTTCATGTCCTCTGCAGACTTGCTGAGGATACATTTGATCTCACTGTGTCATTGATAAAGGTATTGAAGAGCACCAGTCACAAAGTAGAGCCCCTGAGGGGGGCTCTACTCATCACCGGTCTCCATCTGGACACAGAACCACTGACCAAAGCTCTCTTGATGTATCTATCCAGCCACATCCCTATCCACAGAATAGTCCCGCCTTCAAACCTGTGAATCTTTAATTTGGAGATAGGGATGTCGTTTGAGACAGTGTCAAAAGCCTTACAGAATTCTAGGTAGATGGCATCAGTCAGTCTTCTGTTGTTGACTGGTGCAGTCATTCCATAGAAGGCCACCAGTTTGGTTAGGGACAATCTACCCTTAGTAAAGCTGTTCTGGTTGTCTTGGATCAGGTCCTTGGCTTGTATGTGCCTTAACATTGCTTCCATGAGGATCTGTTCCATGATCTTCCCGGACACAGAAGTCGCCTAACCAGTCTGTAGTTACCCAGATCTTTGTTTCTTCCCTATATAACAATGGGAGCGATATTTCCCCTTTTCCAGTCATGTTCTGACCACCATGGCTTTCCAGATATGATGGAAAGTGGATTGGCAACAACATCAGTCAGCTCCCTCAGGATCCTGGAATCCTCATCAGGTCTCATAAAGTTGTGCCTGTTGAGCTTCGTCAAGTGGTGCTAAAACTGCTCTTTGCCTACAGTGGGAGACACTTGTTTTCTAATTCCTGTTCAATTGCAAAAAAAACTCTTCTAGTTGAATTGGGATAAAGATGTAGCTGTTGAACACTTTTCCTCTGTTTTACAGGAAGGTGAAAAATGATGGTACTCTCATGCAGCTTTGTTTATTCTGAGGTTTGTTTTGATTTTTTCCCCTAGGGTTTCAAAATAGATTTAAATTGCAAACAGTTGACTGTCGACTTTGTGAACCAATCAGTGCTACAAATCAGCAGCCAGGATGTTGAAAGCAAACGCAGTGACAAAACCGATTTTGCAGAACAGCTCGGAGCAATGAACAGACGTTGGCAGATCCTGCAAGGCCTGATAACAGAAAAGGTAAAGGAAAAAACCTAACTGCTCTGGAGTGAACTTGGAAAATGCACAGAACAATAAGATTATAATGGTTGGAAACCTCTGCAGGTCATCTAGGCCAATCTCCTGCTCAAACAGTACTAACATTACAGCTATATCAGAGGGGATTTGGTTATCTGAATCTTGAAAATTTCCAAGGAGAGATTACACAAACTCTTCCGGGTAGTTGTTTCATGCTTATCCACTCTGGTGGGGGACAAGTTTTTGTCTTGTTTCTATGTTTTCCCATGGAAATCCCAGGATTTCCCATGTTGCAACTTGTGACTATTGTATCTTCTCCTTTTATTGAGTATCTCCCACAATAGTCTGCCTCTGCTTTCCTCATGCCTCGCTATAGGGAGTGGACAGCACAGTGAGATAATTCCTTTGCCCTCTTTTTCCCAAGCTAAATGAAGGCAGGGTTATTATTAATTCTATTAAAAATACTAGATATGTTTAAATTTGAATGTATTTGAATGTACTGCTTCTAAGTTCTGAAAGCACTGAATTGCAAGAAGGCACTACTTTGCATTGGTCTTCAATGATTTATATAATTGACCCAACAATAAAGATAATTGTATGAGAAAGTATATACTCATTTTTCTTTGCAGATCCAGCTCTTGGAAAGTCTGCAGGAATCCTGGACAGAGTATGAAAATAATGTGCAGTGCCTAAAAACTTGGTTTGAAACCCAAGAGAAGAAGCTGAAACAGCAACAAAAAATTGGAGACCAGGCTTCAGTGCAGAATGCTTTGAAAGACTGTCAGGTAATGTCTACTTATAATAGTGCTCTCTTTCCAAGACTTTGAAACAGCACTTGATAAATCCATGTGAAATCATCATATTGGTGAAGTCAGTGACTGAACTCTTCTTGACTTCAGTAAAGGAGATACTTCATTCCTAAGGTGCAAGCAATGAAAGAGGAGGAAGGAGACATAGCATCTCAAAGTTGCTTAAGACCACCTAAAGTCATCATTATTTTCACACTGGACATTTCCAAGCATGTTAGGCATACTGAACTAGAAGACTGTCAAAGGAATATGTTGCCATGTCTGTTTAGCCAGTCCTATGGGATATTTTTCTGCCTTTTCACTATCTTTCCTCCAAACCCCAGTTTTTTCCCGTTCTTTTTCCATCTGATATGTTCCACCTGACTATTCAGAAAAAAATGCTAGAATACATGGAAGTTTTATGCTTTCATTCAGGAAATTGGAAATTGCTTTTTGTTATTTTGGTTTTTTCTTTCAAATATTTGATTATCCAGAAAAGGAAAGAGATCCATAATTATAATGTGCAAATATGAGATGAGGCAAAGTGAGGCTATACATGATGCATGCAAGTTGAAAACCACCACAGTTTTTCACATGGAATTCATGCAGGGATGACACAGCAGTGAACTGGGAATCACAGCTGTCTCTGAACATCTTAACTGGGTATCACAATTATCTGTGAACATCTTGCTCAGAGTAGCACATACTTAAATAGTACGAACCTTACCTCTGGAACTGTCAGGCCAGAGTTAAAGCTTACAGGTGTATAGGCAGAAAAGATACTTTTGAATTTACAGACAAGGCCTCCACACAGTATCAGACATCACATAATTTTAGTTCAAAAGAATTTTGTCCTGCAAAATACCATATAATACATTTCACACCAGACCAAATTAAAACTTTGTCAGGCCAACTGAGTGCACAAAATCTTGGTGTTCTCAGGCCCCAAAAAGGGAGTGAGTAAATGTGTTTATATTTTTGTATCTCTCCTGCATAAATTTAATTAATGGAACAAATATAATCTAGCATTCATTTCTTCACAAAGAGAACAGCTGTAAATTCAAATGAAATGTATAAAAGAATTTGCTCTATATTCACTAGTATATTAAACCCATCTTTGTTTCTGTGAAGGCAAATAGGGTGGTTAGGCCAGATATGTTAGAGGTCAAATTTTTTCACTGAAATTTTTGACCTAAGTTTTCAATCTGTCTGAAGTGCTTAGTTTTAATTCAGGTGTCTTCATGGTTTCAGCACGATAAACCCATACAACTGAAGCAAGGGTAATTTAACATAGCCTGACATAATCAGCAGTCTGTGCTTGGCTGGAGTTCAAAGCTGAATCTGATTTATCACCTCTTTGGTTCCTTTTGGTCAAGGAAGTTAGCAAATACACTTGGGGAGTTAGTTATGAATGGCAAGACTTTGATCAGCAGAGAAACAAATTGTTCAAGAAATAATTGTGTTGGAGGCTCCCAGATATCCGGTTCAGCTAGTACAAAAGCTGGAGTTTATTTATTAACCAATGTTAGTTGCTGCTTAGTGTCGTATTAATAAGTGAATTCAACCATTTTTTCCTGTCATAGGTTAGAAAAAATAATGCATCTTTAATTCAGTTACGAGTTTTAAATATTTGCTGGTCTTGGTGTTTGAAACTCTTTCCTGTCTTATGTTCTAAATTTTGGAGCAGCCTTGTATGAAGTTAAATGACGTTTTTTAGTGCAAAAATCCACTTTTCAGGAAGTCAAACTTATTATGTTCAACTTAGAAGTGTTTGTGTTGTTGTCAGCTGGTTAAAAAATGATGTATTACTCTGGCTGTGCACCGGAAGAAGGTCATGGCTAGATGTTTGAAGAAATGTGAAATAATACAGGAAAAAAAAGTTTGAGAATAAATAGTGCCACAAAAATGCTCTCGCAAATATATATATAGACAAAAGTGTGTTGTATTTGTGCAGGGATAAATTCTGTTAATAACAACTGTTTGCAAGTGTGGGGAGAATTTTGCTCCAAATACTTTCCCAACTATCTACAGTGTCAAGTCTCTTATGGCACTGGTTTGTTTGTTATGTTTCGGGATTCATAGGGAGTGAAGTTTTTTGACAGACATGTGGTTTCAGGTTCACCAGAGTTCTGCTGTATTCTTTTCTTTCTGTTGATCTGTTTCTCTCAGTAAGGAGAGGCTTGCAGAAAATCACAAAATAACCTGAGATCACATGGTGTACTAGTTAAAGTCAAAATATGCCAGCATTTCTCCTATTTTTTAAACTAAGGAGCTTATGGGCATCTTATCTATATCAAGGTATTACTTGGCTGATTAAACAAGCAGAAATACTCAGGTATCTTATTTTTTTCTTTTTTTTTTTCCTTAGGAATTAGAAGAATCAATAAGAACAAAGGAAAAAGAAGTAGAAAATGTAGAAAAGAGTGGTCTTTCTTTAGTACAGAACAAGAAAGAAGAAGTCTCTTCTGCTGTTATGAATACACTGAAAGAAATTAACCATTCCTGGGCCAATTTGGATCACATGGTAAATCTGTAAGGGGAAAATTACAGCTCTAGGAATAAGGCATGGAGGAGAGGGAGAATTAACAGTTCCAGATGGTGGATTTCTTCTGTGTTGTAGGGGAATAGATTCTGAATTGTGGCCCCTTTTCCATCTCTCTAGCCATCAATGCCCAAATTTGTGTGTACACGCCATATAAAATGGGTACAATATTTCTTGTTTCAACAATACTTTTAGTCATTGTAATTGAAGCTTTTTAAATGCTTCATAATATTTAGTGTTCAGGTACCAGATTATCTGTCAGGAATAAACTTTTCAAGCCCACAGGTCTCACAGAATAAGGAATAGATCAGCATTAATTTTCAGCATTCAAGGTTTGATCAACGTGAGTCTGCCTTCTCAGGAGGAATGCAGTGTGTTAGTGCTAGCCTCTCCGCTGATTTCCATAGGCCGATTTCCCTCCCTTAGGGATATGTGTAGCTCAAGAAATTTCTCATGATCCTGCTTTGGACAAAAGTAAAATGAATTTTGACATCTTTACAATCCCTTCCATCCAACCTTTATAAAATGAAGTAGAATGCTGTTCCCAGTGTAAACCCAGCTGATAGTTGTACAAAATCTTCATTATTTAATAGGTTTAAGATTAGGCATGTGGGACAAGAAGCACATGAGATCCAAAGGAAGAAAATAATTTAAACAAATCCCAAATAGCTGGAATGCTTTTAATTTACTTTCGTGTTTATTCCCCCCTTCTCCCAGGTTAGCCAACTGAAGATATCGTTGCAATCCGTTCTTGATCAGTGGAGCATTTACAAAGTGGCTTATGAAGAACTGAACAGTTACTTGACAGAAGCCAGATATTCTTTATCCCGTTTTTATCTCCTTACTGGTTCTCTGGAAGCTGTGAAAGTCCAAGTTGATAAACTTCAGGTGAAAAGAGTTAATTTTGTCTGAAATTGTATGGATGCAGATAACTGTAGATTTTGGCTTATAAGAAGTAGAAGTAAAGACATACTGACACATTAAAATCACATGACATAAAGAGAAGACATTATAACCCAGCCACTGCACGTTTCATTTTGCAGAAAAATTAATTTGGGATAGTTGTTTCCTTTTTAGACTTTTGATGCATTTTTTTAGACTTTTGATTAATTCTTTATAATTTTTAGCCATATCATCAAATTGCTGCAAGTTTTTTAATCATGATAATGGCCATTAAAACTAAAATTTCTCATGCTGCTTCATCAGGCTTTGGAGCTACAGGTACATGTTAAGATCACATTTTTAGCCCCCCACCAACCTTGCAGTAGATTGATGATCAAAAAAAAATGCTCCAGGAGCTGAGACACTCACATGTTCAATTAATTTACCATTGTAAAAACATATAAAGTACAAGGAGATTCCTTTTAAAAAATTATTGATTAATTATAATGGAAATAATTTAATTAAATACAAATATTCAAATTATTGTTCTATTACATAAAAATCTTTTTATTTCAACAAAAGTTTTCATCTTTGAAATCAATAATAATTATGTAAACATTTTCAGATGCCCGAAGTAGAAGAAATTCTGTTGTTCTTATTCTGTTCTTCTGTTGGTACTTACCAGCAAATTTAAATTTACATTATAATTTAAATATTTGTTTGATATGAATTCCGGACATGTATAAAGCCAAATCATCTAAACATGGACAGCACTTTCAAAACCAGGATTTAAAGAGAATCCAAGAATGGACTTTACAGCCATTCTTCTAGATTTTACACATTAGACAGAAAGAGTTGGTAAAACAATAGGTGCAGAAAATCACTTTTTTTCTGATTAAGATTTTGAATATAAACTAAGGGTGAAGTTTGCTGGGCTTTCAAACTGTAATAATATGCATAAAAATATTTAAGTTTGAAAAAAAAGAAAAAGGAGCATTTTCCGAGAGTCATAGAGTGGGTAAGGTTGGAAGGCCCACAGTGGATCATTTGGTCTGACCTGCCTGCTCAGGCACGGTTGTCCCAGAGCACATGCCACAGGATTGGGTCCAGATCATTCTTGAGTATCTCCAGTGAGGGAGACTCCAAAACCTTTCTGGACAATCTGTTCCAGTGCATGGTCACCCACACAGTAAAGAAGTTCTTCTTCATGTTCCGCTGGAACTTCCTGTGCCTCAGTTTCTGCCCGTTGTCTCTTGTCCTATTGCTGGGCACCACCAAGAAGAGCCTGGAAGCATCTTCTTGGCACATCCCCTTTAGATATTTATGTACAATAATGAGGTCCTCTCTCAGTTGTCTCTTCCCAAATCTGAACAGGCCCAGCTCCCTCAGCCTTTTCTCATAAGAGAGATGCTCCAGTCCCCTCATCAGCCTCATTTCCCTCTGCTGGATGGAACACTTCCCTCACAGACATACATCTTGGTGGTAACTGAAAAAGCAAGACCCTTATTTTCAGAAGATCACTTTCTTTGTTGTTGCTTTTTCATCTTGTTCTAAATGGGAAAATATTAGTTAGTTTTCATCCGTTTTTAAATCTGAATCAGTCCATGTGCTTACTCATTCTGTACAAAAGTACTTTTTAGAATGATTTCTCTTACGAGATTTTTACATTTTGCAAAAATAGAAGATTAAAATTTACTTCTTGCTATATTTGATATAAAATCAAATTAATCAAAGAACAATATTTGTATTTAACAACCTATTTATATGAAACACATGAAATCAAGTTTTCCTTCATAATCTAATGCAGCTGATTAAAACGATTTTGAAATGTTTCTACATCATGGAATTTTATTAACTCAGGGTTTTGTTTTGTTTCTTTATTATTCTGCTTTAGAACCTCCAAGATGAATTGGAAAAACAAGAGAATAGCTTACAGAAATTTGGTTCTGTGACCAATGAATTGTTGAAAGAATGTCACTCACCAGTGACTGAAACACTTACCAGCACTTTGAAAGAAATGAATATGAGGTAGAAAATGTCTTTGTATTGAACTTTAATTTCAATAACAAATCTGTATTTATCCATTATCCAGTTTTCCATTATCCCTATTTTTCTTACAGGTTATTGTTTTAAATTCCTGGGGTCATGAGGGGTTCGTTGGAACAGGCAGGATTATTCCTTTCTCCAAGGACTGGAGTAAAAGTCTCATTAATGTCAATAGTACTGCTCTGTGCTTGACTGCCAATCAAGATTCATAAATACCATGCTGGAAAATAATACTGTGCTTGGAATTTGAGAACTGTGTCTGAAGATTTTGCAGTGTTTCAGTGGCTTGCATCAGCTTCCCCAAATTTTAGGCTGCTATATCTAGTTGTAGGAAGGGCATCGTAGACAGGAAGATCTAAGCCCCTCACCAGTACCTTGGCAAACAGCTTCCCCAGCTTTAAATTCAGGGTAAAAGGGTTTGCTCAGATACAGGAAGGGAGGATCCTGAAGAAAAAATATGGTTTGGTGGAAAGTTGGGAATTTTTTTGAAAACAGAATCACACCAAATTTATTTCAGTCTGTGTTCAGTCCTGTCCTAGAAATTGGAAGTGGGAGGAGGGATTATTTAACCCCATTTAACAGTTTCAGTGATGGCTGGCAGAATTTTTGATCCAAAACCTTTGCTTTTCATCGTATAATAATACTTGTGAAATACTGTGATTTTCTATGGTAAGGAAACAGTTAGGCAGTTTGGCAGCTACCAAGCACATTTGAGAAGGCATGTGTTCCTGGTTGCTATTAGAGCAAAAAATTCAATGGGAAATTACTATAGAAAAGAATTCCAAGGGAGATTAGATATTTAATTGGATAATAGGATTATTTTTTAATATATCTGGGAGTATTTTACAAGTTAGTTACACAGAGCTTTATGACTTTAAATACCATGTCAGAGTTTGGGAGGAAATGGCAGGAGAAGAGATGGTGTCTTGTTTACAGCTGTTCTGGGTCTCACAGGAATCTGCTTTTGGCAGTGCGTGGTTGGTCACGGATGCTTTGTGGTGCTGAGGGTAGTAAATGGAGATAGCAGGAGATTCATTACAACGAGTGTGCTGCAGCTCTGACCACCAGCATTAATAAACAGCATCCAAGATGTAGCACAGATTACACACATTGTGACAGCTCAGAACAGCCTGGTTTGGTATTGAAACAGAAATTTCTTGGTTTGGTATTATTTTCACCAAATGTCTGGATCTTGATTATTTCCAAACTTTTTAAAAGTCAAGAGACCATGGGAAACAGCAGAGAGAGAGAGAGACACACAGATAGTTGTTGTGGACTCCCAGGCTTCCATCACTCACGCAGTCTCTGGTTGTTCCCCAGGTGGAACAATCTCCTGCAGGAGATTGCGGAGCGGCTGCGTGCCAGCAGGGCCCTGCTCCAGCTGTGGCAGAGGTACAAGGACTGCTACCAGCAGTGCTCCTCCGTGGTCCACCAGCGAGAGGAACAGACCAGTGAGCTCCTAAAGACTGCAACCAGCAAAGACATCGCTGATGATGAAGTTACCGCTTGGATTCGGGACTGCAATGTATGTTCAATTAAGCTTTGCATCTTTTCTCAGCTCTGTGGGCTAAAAAGAATCACAAGAGGCTCTCCATTGCTCAACTCTGTAGTTGGTGTTTTGGAATCTTGTATACTAACCTTGGAATCTTGTGTACTAACCTATTTCATGTTACTGATGCAGCCTAGGCGTAGGAGAGACAGCTTTATGTTTGCTACCCGTGTCTCATGTGTCTCTAAGTTTTGATGCCTCCATTAGTTGTTGTGATGTTGTTTCGAAAACTTGTATCTAGTCTTCTGTCTGGAGAAGGTGGATAAATTGCATCATTTGATTCAGTCTTAAGTTCCTGCTTAAAGAAGGTATTCATGCTTGGGAAATTATCTCTACCAAGTCTTTTGAGTTCCTTTTAATGGAAAGAAAGTCAAAATCCTTTGACTATATTCCCACCAATCAAGACTGTTCACATTTTCAGAATGATGGAGATGTCTTTATCCTTCCTTATGGAAGGACACCATTCACTCTGAAACCTTGAAATTCTTCTTTTTTCAAGATCGTATCTCAAGGCAGCAGAATAATTTATCATCTCTCTGTGTTTACATTTCTTTTGAGCTTAAGTTTAGTGTCATTGACCAAAAAATTAAAATATGAATTGTCTCAATGTAAGCAAAACAATTGCAGTGAGAAAAAACAAACATGTTGGTGTTTAAAAAAATAAACACGTTCATGATCTTCTGGAGCATTTGCTGCAATGGTCAGGCGCTGTGGAATGGCAATTTAAATAAATGATATTTTAATATTTAAAATCATAATAATTCAAATAATTTATTTCCTGATGTCGCATTCTTTAAAAATTATGTTGGGCCATTTACAAAGTTATTTTTTCAGCTCTCCTGGTAAATCATAGCAGGAAAAAAAGGGAGGCCTACACCTGAATCAATTCACAGTGAGGGCTGCTGCTGCTTAGGACCATCATGTCAATAAATTCAAAAGGTTTCTTTCAACAGTTACTGCCTCAACAACTCAGGCTTGCTCAAAGGCAGTTGAGCACTGTCTTTTGTCTGTTCTTTTGAGTACAGGTTCTTTGACATACCTTTTTTATTCTTCAAGTCATACAGATTGTAACTGGAAAGTTTGATATTGAAGTGCAGTAGTAAATATAAGTTTTCCTTACAATGCCTGAGTTCAGTCATTTCATTCTTCCTTTAAATCAGGGGATGATGACACCACCAGAGTGTCAGGTTAACTATTCATGTCCTTATTCAATGTGTTGCCGCAGGATGTACTCACGGATTTGAAAACAGCACAGGAGTCTCTGGTTGTTCTTCAAGAACTGGGGGAGGAGCTAAAAAGCCAGGTGGAGGCTTCAGCAGCAGCAGCCATACAGTCGGATCATCTCTCTCTGAACCAGAATCTGTCAACCCTGGAGCAGGCTCTCCGCAAGCAGCAGGCTGTGCTTCAGGTACACAGACAGTGTTTGCAGTCCTCAAATGTGATCATCTTGTGGTCCCTGAAAGCACATAAATTAACCAAATCTGCCTGCAAAAGTGGGTAGTGTTACCTGTTAATCAGCTTTTCCTAGACTTCCCAGAAAGCCAAAGATGAGAGTCGAAAATATGCTCAAGTCCAGCAAAGAGACCTTTTAAGAAGGTCTGGAAAAGGATAGCAAATCTTATGCAGGAAAGCTTCTGTCTGGAATGCCAAGGTGGCCATGTTTTCAGCACACAATAGTGCTAACAGCTGGATCTACAGCTACTATTCCCCTGAAGACAGCCATTCTTCCCACCTATTTCTTCAACAGTAAAAGAAATGAGAGATTCTGAATATGGTGTAGAATTGATTTTTTACCATTCCTATTAGTGTCAGTGATCAGGCTGTCACCTATCATTTGTGTCAAAGCCTGTTTAGTAGATGTTCCCAAATTGTTTGTGTCACCAAGGACTAAAGTGCAAAAAAGAAGTGGAAGAATGTATTCCACAGGAAACTATTTGGATGAAAAAGCCACAGAGGTAGCAGCTTCTCTTTGAGAGAAAAGAGAAATCCAGCAGTGTCTGAGATGTGCTTATACTGCTGTACTGTGAGGAGACAAAATACAAGAATTTTTTTAATTTAAAATTGAAATAAAGAGTTACTAGTTCTCTCTACTAGCAATAAATTAAACAGAGGAGTTTCTTTCATAAAAGAAAGTTTAAAAAGATCATCTGTTTCAAGGTGAGGAGACATTTATGCACTTTTCTGCAATGTTGGCTTTGCTGTGATAAAAAATCCTCTTCTGACCTTAAAAATCCAACTAATTCCACCGTCTGCAAGCAAAGCAGCAGTTACAATTACTCCTAGCGAATTCAACTGTTTGCCAGTCTATAATGAGAATAAACAGGAGTGTAATGTCAATAAGGAGGCTGTGAAGCCAAAGTTATTAAACTGTGGATCCTTTTGTATTCAAGGCTGGAGTCCTGGACTATCAAACCTTTGCCAAAAACCTGGAAGTCCTTGAGACTTGGATAACAGAAGCAGAAGAAGCATTAAAAGAACAGGATCCCACTCACTCATCTGATGTCTCAGCAATAAAGAGTAGAATGGAGCAACTCAAGGTGATTAATAAACGAAGGAAGAAGTGCTGGAGTTGTTTTTCTGTTGGCCTGGTTATTTGCAGTGCAGGGTATACATAGATACCATATGTGCATTCTATAGGTGGTAAAGGACTATCACTCCTGAGAAGTGTAAGACTGAGAACTTGGATGGCAGTCAAGGAGTGATTGTCACCTTGTCCCTGAGTAAAGATGAAATGGGCAGTCAAACTGTTCAGAATAAAATTAATAACAGATTAAAATGGGCATGGAAATTGTAGCAGTTTTTGGAGATTTCCTTCATCTTGTTTTCTCCCAACATTTTTTGAATTTATTCAATTCCTATCTCAGTGGTATCTCATTTAGATATGAAGTAATTTATTCATTTTATTTATTTATTCAGTTATTTATTCATTTGAAGTAATTTATTCACTTGATATACTGAAGAAACATTCATTGTGTGTACTGTGTGATCTCTATTTGAGGTCTTGCACTCTTCTTTTTGTGGATCTTCTTTTTTCCCTCTCCTTTTTCCAGAGGCCATGACAGGAAGTTGCTTAACTTTGCCATCTAGGCTGGTTTTTTTTCATTGTAAACTTCTATTATTTTTCTATCAAGATTAATTATAGACAGAATTCCACTTATGGAATGAATTGAGTATTTCTGTACTGCAAAATCTCAAAATAAAAAGTTGAATAATTTCAGTGGGAATTTACCAGCCTACAATTCAGGCTAAGAAACAAGCAAAAAAGGCTCACTTATTTTGACAGTATAACCATACGGCTCTGAACACTAGCCCTCTTCTTCAGCTCTGAGCTGTAAATCTCCAATTCAGCAAAACACTTCATTGCAATTTGAGTATATTTCTTTGCACATTTTTAAACATGAATGCAGCTCTTCTCCTGGTCTGGAACCAGAAGATGAAAACTGGAAATGCAATTTTTTCCCTGGCATAGAGATTGCTTACCACTTGGTGGCAACCAAGGCCATTTTAAATTTAACTAAGTCCTAGTTAATACTTTTCAAATCAATAATAATGTAATTCCTGAACTTCCCAGTTATCACTTTTTTTGTTTGTTGCAGAGTCAAATGCTGAAGTTCAGCAGCATGACCCCTGATTTGGACCATCTTAATGAGCTGGGTTACAGGCTTCCTCTGAATGATAAGGAAATCAAAAGGATGCAGAACCTGAACAGACATTGGTCTCTGATCTCATCTCAGACTACAGAGAGATTCAGGTGGGGCTAAATAAGGATTGTTCTACAATTTTCTACAAGTTAGAAAGTATACCTTTTTCAGAATATAGAAATGTTTCAGGTATTTTATTGACCAAAGTTCCTTTTCTTTGGTGTACTTATAAGTAAGGAGCATAGCCATTGAGCTGAGATGCTCATTTTGCCACAAATTAACAGGATTTGAAACGAGTAGGACTGCTACTTTTCTAAGTATTGACTAAATAAATTCAATGAGGCAGCTGAGTGGGAAAGGTGTTACCATCTGATTTGGAAATACCTGAATTCATCTCTCCTTCTTTCTTTCTTTCTTTCAGTAAGTTGCAGTCTTTCTTGCTGCAGCAGCAGACTTTCTTGGAGAAATGTGGGACTTGGATGGATTTATTAATTCAGACTGAGCAGAAGTTGGCAGTAGAGGTTTCAGGAAACTACCAAAGGCTTTTAGAGCAACAGCGGGAACACGAGGCAAGTAATCCTGTATATTTATGCATCGCTAAAACACATACTATTTATACATAGAAGGAATGCACATTCTTTTTTTGAATGATGCAGTAGCATGCCTTGAACAGTATTTGTGTGCACCATATGAGGAAAACTTAAAAACAGAAGCATGGACGTATGTCAGTAATAACCAGGGTGGAGGAGGACTTGAATGTCTGTGTATAATGCATCACTATGCCCATGAGTGCGTGTCCCCTATGTTTAGCCTACTTCAGATTCGTTTGTACCAAGGAAACCAAAGCTCCTTTAAAAACCTAATGATCCTCATGCCATTTGGCTCTTTCTCTTCACTCATAACTGGAGAAAATCTCTATTCTGATTTTGTTTATTTTTTACTAAATCATCAGTGCATATAGCATTTGAAAAGCATGTAAAAGGAGTTTTCGGTTAAATACTGATTTGTATAATTCACCATGGGGCCTCCATTTGAGGAGGAGACATCTCCAACGTTTCCTTGGAGAACAAACTGATTTGGTCTTTTCTGCATGCTAGAGTGATTTGTTTGTAACAAATCAGGAGCTAGCACAGCTTTTGCTGCAGGGAAAAACTGATTCAGAGTTTTTACTGGTACTAGATTCAGGTTTTATGATTCTTTTGTGAAGTCAAGTGATGCACATTTTTTTCTCCACCCATACTGTTGCTGCCAAGAATCCTGGTAGAGATCAAGTAAAAGAAGTCAATTTTCATACCAGAGCTCCCATGTGGCCCCAGTAGTTTCAGTTCCCACAACTTTTTCAGCTGACCTTCCCTTAGCCTCAGGCCAGATTACAGGAAGAGTTATGTCCTTCCCCCTCTCCTGCCTTATATCTCACAGCATAGTCTCTGAACGAGTGTCTGATAGCAAAAAGTAATTCACAACCATTTTTGCATACATTTGCCTTAGCATCTGAATGCCTTTGCTTTCACAAATGTCATCCATTTCATTTCCTTTCATTTCTGCCAGCATTGACTGGACAGCCTCTGTAAGTTCAGACATCTCAGGTCTTTGAGATTTGAATGTCCAGAAATCATTACTAAGTGGATAATCTCCTACTGTTGTTGTGTCTAGTAATAGCTATAATTATTTGAAGAGAGTTAGAGAAATATCTTTGCATGTATTTTTCTTGAGATCTCAGCTTACTTCTTTCCTGAAACTTTCTTCTGTGCAGATGAACGTTATTTGGGCACTCTGTTTAAGCCTTTTTTTTGTAACTGTAAAGTCATCTTAGAATTAAGATGGTAAATATCTGGTTTTCTAAATACTGCAGTTTATCCTTAAAAAAGCAACCTGCTTTTATTTTTTTTAATCTTATTTTTGGCATTTTTATAATCAAAATGTATTCATTACAAAATGTAATTTTCAGTGCTTCCTGGTAGTCACTAGGAATTTTCGTTTCACTCCTTGTGGCTGAAAGGGCCAAATCTCAATTTCTTGAGACACATTTTCACATTGTTTTGTTTTGTATTTTTGAAAACAATAACGAAATATTCTGTTTCCACCTGAATTCCTAGAATAGATATCAAAATGCTTCCAGCTCTATTATTGCCTTTCCAGTGACTCGTAACTTTTGCTGGTTTCTTACCTGAAAAAGACCCCAACCACCTCAGTGGCCTTATTTAGAAATATCTTCCTGGTGGAGTTTACAAGATGGAGGTGATAGCTTTTTCAGACATCATGTGCTCACATTGACCTCTGCATCAGTCTGCCAGGATGATTTCATAATCACTCTTGCACAGCTCTCCAGTACATGGGACAGTGCTTGGGACTCCCGTGCGGTGGGAATGCACTGACACAAGCACTTGAGAAAGTGCTGGCAGGGGAAGGGGAAAGGAAGTTCCTTGCCAGCTCAATTACCAAACTTCTTCCCAATGTGCTGGTGTGCATTTCAACACTTGCTCTCCTTTCCTCCTTATTTGAACTTCTGTTTCTGTGATTCATGTTGATCTACCTATGAGAATAAATTCGGGTGACAAGTGGTCCCAGGTAACGGAGTGCCCCTCTTATGTATAGAGTGTAAATATGGAGAGGAAGTGGATGGTGACCAAAAACATCCCCACTTTTGTGTAGGGCTTGAGTACATCCACTCTAAGCAGAGTTCCTCATGCTGGATAAGCTTTTATTTTACCTGTCCTCCTAAAAAATACGAAAATTTTCCCTTTTGAAGGAATTGGTATTGCTGGTTTTCAATTTTGTTTTGTTTTCAGATTTTAGGGGGTGGAAAAGGTTGGGGGTTTTGAGTGGGGGACTTGCTTAACCAGTTGCAGCCAGTCGTGTTCTGTTTAGTCTCAATCTGTCTACAATGCTGGTAGATGCTGTTACCTGCTGTGATTCATGTCCCCTAACTTGACAAAAAATAGACGTGATAGAAAGTAAGAATTCTGCCTTTTTGCTCAGCTTTCTGAAATTCTCAGTGCCACACTATTGTGGCTTCATTCATGAGATAATAATAGTGTTCAGTTTCCCTCTGATTCAGGCTCAGTCAATGATAAGTGTCAAGGTATTCAAAGAACAGTATCAAATATTTCTGTAAAGAAATCAGACAACACTATTTCTTTCTATGAGAAAAAGTATGACCTGAGTAGCACTTCACAGTTAACTCAGTGATTCAGAGAGGCAAAATCTCATTTTGAAAAATTACTGCGTCATCCAGGAGACCTAAGCTACACACAGTAGTGCGCTTGAGGGATTTAAATGCGCGGGTGCCAGTGGGTGTTCTGCTGCCAGGTGCAGATGCAGGGGTTGGTACAATCACAATTTGAGCTGGTGGAACGCCATACAACAGGAGTGGAAAATAGTGGCTGTTGGTTCAGGCAAGGGTAAACTTCTGTCAACTGCAAATACCACCACTAACTAAAGAAAAAAAACGTCTCAAGCTTCATGCTAGTATACTTTTTCTTTGAATCTTCTTTTGAACGAATGGGTCCAGTGATGCCTGAGTGTACCTTCCTTAACATAAAAATATTCCTGAAGAACCTTATGTAGAGACATGGTCCATTACTAAAAGACAATATGTTTTTAAAAACAAGTTTAAATAGTATATACACTTGGGTTATGTTTGCTTAAGTAGTAATTAGGTAATTTTTTGTCTTAAGTAACCTTTAAGTAATAAGAGCATTTAAAAAGTCTTGTGGAAGTTTATTGTGCCATTATTATTTGGGGGGGAATTTGGAAAATAAATATGAAAACCTAGAAGAAGTGGAAAATTGTTTTCTAGCTCCTATACATAGCTATTTCTTTTAAAGTTCTATTGGCAATGTAAAAGTGTATTGAACATTTGTATAGCACTGTCACACATGGTCTGTGTAACAAAGCAAAAGATTATGGAATTCTTAAACATGTCAAAAAATAAAAAGTGCCCTTTCTTTCCTAGCAAAAAATACCCTATCTGGATTTTATTGTAAATTATAACATCAGTCAACTGTACTACAAAACAAAACCTAGCTCCTGTTGATATAATTTAATTTTAATATTGGTCTTGAGGAACTAATAATAATTACTAGAAGCAGCAAGTACCTCTAAAATGAGAGTTTACAAGATGTTTCTATTAAGGTAATGAGAAAACTCACATTGAATTAATCTGAAATAAGATTAAATGTATGAAAATTAATTTTTATCAGTGCATAGAGACAGAATTAAAATGTGAGATCTTATTTTAACATCCTTGTCTCCTGTACAACAGCTGTTCCAGGCAGAGATGTTCAGCCGCCAGCAGATTTTGCATTCAATTATCTCTGATGGGCAGCACCTCCTAGAACAAGGACAGGTGGATGACAGGTAAACATTGCTGTATTGTTGCTGCTGCTGGTTATGTGAAGTTATTCTTAGACTAGTGGGAGACTTCCAAACAGAGAAGGTAGCAGATCAGATTGTGCTTTTCTGGAGTGGAAGTTACTATTGCTGTGTAACTGTGGTTAAGCTGTTAATTAGCCAGATCTTAAGACATTGTTTAGAATGCTGCAAGGCATGTGAATGCATTTGGGAATACAGCAACCTTCTGAGGCTGATCCTCTGATGGTGATTTGTCTTGGAATATCAAGCGTGTTACATGTGTATCTATTTTGATGTATTTTCAATATGTCACTTTCACCAAAGGAGTCTACAGTGACATATTTAGTGTCACTATATTTGATTCATGCCACCTGGGGACTTGCCTCTATCTGCGGGATTCCCTACTGCCATTTAAAAACACCTGCAGCCTTAATGTGATGGAGTAGGAATTCATTGTTGCTTGGGATTTTATTTTAAACACATGTGATCAAATGAATGAAAATCAGTGGAACACCAGTGGCTTCGCACCTGCGCATATACACTGACACTAAGGTTATCATAGTACTAAAATGAACTGTTTATTGCAATGTGAGAATTTTATTAATGCTATGTGTATCTTATGCCTGCTTTGAACTCAGTAGTAAATCTGGGGGTGAATTGTGAAATCTTTGTGATTTTACTATGAATTTGACTTATCCAGACTTTTCTTTGTGTATTTTTGGGAAGAAGGTCGAAAGGAGTTTTGTGAGTTTTGGGGGGTTTTAAGGTCTCAATAATTGGGTCCCTTTAACTCTCCTAGTACATGAAGTGTGAAGTTCTTGTCCTCAGTCAGCCTTCATAAGTGCTTTTCCTGTAGTGCTGTGTAATTGGCTGACATACACCTTGCTTTTCACTTCAGTGTATTTCATTAAGCAAATATATCAAAGTATGAAGGTGACTGTGTATTTTTATTATTTATCTGTTTACAATAGGGATGAATTTAACCTGAATCTGACTCTCCTGAGCAATCAGTGGCAAGGGGTAATTCGCCGAGCGCAGCAGATGAGGGGGATCATTGACAGCCGGATTCACCAGTGGCAGCGCTACAGGGAGCTGGCGGAGAAGCTGCGCAAGTGGCTGCTGGAGATGTCCTGTCAGCCAGTAACTGACCTGGGCACTGTTCCCATCCCACTGCAGCAAGCAAGAGTGCTGCTGGATGAAGTGCAGGTATGTCCAGGGTGTTTGAAGAAAAAAGAAAAAAATCCCTGCCTATTTCACAGTCCTCACCATTTAAAACGCTCTATAAAATGTCTTAGATTCAGCCTGTCTGCTCTGCCAGTTCTTTTTTGGAACTGGCATGGCATCAGAAGTGTGATGGAAGCAAAGGTGGAGTTCATAAAGAACATGAAAGAGAGAACTTACTGAGCCTTTGCTCTCAAGCTGTGTTTGCTTCTGGTTTTGCTTTCAGCCAGTGTCACACTGAAACGGTCTTGAAAAGACAGTGATGACCTGCTTGAGGAATGTATACTAGGTAACAAGGATTCTTCCTTGAGTGTCCGTCTTCATGACTAACAGTGTCTAGTAACCAACTTGGTGTCTTCAAGCATTTTAGCTGGAAGAAGGATATAATAATAATAACCTTTATAACCGTAACAGGCTCTAGAGGAACTCTTAAAGAGCAATTGAGATGTTGATATTAATAGGGAGAAAGAAGTCTTTCATGTCTTCATCTCCTTAGAGAAATTTTCTAAAGGTCTGCTGCAGTAAATGACTGAGAAAATGTTAGGGTGAAGTATTTGGGCTGTAGCTCATGTGTAACACAGGATATGAAGCCAATTAAAGTACGGGCTTGAGAGTGAATTACTGAATTTTAATTAAGTGCTAATTGTAATTAAAAGGACAAAGCTGACAGAAAACTATTAATATTTTCAGCTTAAAGAGAAAGTTCTCTTAAGGCAGCAAGGGAGTTACATCCTTACCGTGGAGGCTGGGAAGCAACTGCTGCTCTCTGCTGACAGTGGAGCTGAGGCAGTCCTGCAGGCAGAGCTCACCGAAATCCAGGAGCGCTGGAAGATGGTTAGCACTCAGCTGGAGCAACAAAAGAAACAGCTTGCTTTGCTACTAAAAGTAAGTGTGCAATTTCTTCTGTAGTTCTTCAACAAGTTTGTGGTTTCTCATTGTGAGCCCTGGTGGAGGAAAGCCTTCTCAATGGACAAACACAAATACAGGAACTGTATTTACAGTACATGAACTAAAAATTTCTCTTCATCACCTCTGAAACTGGGAGTGGTAATACTTCATAACAGGCTTGCAAGTCAGTTGATATTGATATTTCAGTCAGTGTAATTGATATTTCCAGAATACTGCCAATAAAGTATATCCATACCACTTCTATTTTCAAAATAGAACAAAAAATTATTTTATTTTGCACAAAATTTGTTCAGTTTTTACACATATTTTTATTGGGTTTGAGTGGCAAAGTTTCTCTAGGTGGAAGCTGCAGGGATGACTTCTGTGAGAAGCTGCCAGAAGCTTCCCCTGTGTCTCATGGAGCCAGTCCCAGCTGGGTCCATAATGACCCACTGCTGGCCAAGGCTGAGCCCAGCAGTGATGGTGGTATTGCCTCAGGGATAACACAGTAAAGAAGATGAAAAAAAAAATGTACTGTGCAGGAGCAATTGCATCCAGAAAGAGGAGTGAGACAATGTGACAGCAGCAACTTTGCAGACACCAAGGTCCCTGAAAGAGGGGGAGGAGGCACTCTAGGAGCCAGAGCAGAGATTGCCCTGCCACTCATGGTAGAGACATGGAGCTCTGCTGTGGAGCAGAAATCCACCTGCAGCCCATGGAGAGCCCACACCAGAGTAGGTGGATGCCCAAAGGAATCTGTGACCCGATGAAAAGCCCTCACTAGGGCTGTTTTGCTGGCAGGACCTCTGGCTCTGTACCAGACCCTTGTTGGAGTCTGTTCTTGAGGGTCTGAACAAGTCAACAGAAGGGACTCTCTCCAGAATAGTCTGTGAAGAACTGTAGCCTATAGGAAGAGCTCATGGAAAGTTCATGGAGGATTCTCTCCCATGGGAGGGACCCCACCCTGGAGCAAGGGAAGAGCGTTAAGAACATCACGGGTTATTGTCACGCAAGGTCATGTTATTTGATACGGCTATATGATTTGATATACCATCTTCATCAAGATGATCATGAAATATTGGCATAGACTGGGAAAAAAGGAAGGAGAGAAATACAAAGGCAGTGGTAGAAGGAGAATATCTTGAAACAAAAGACAGTTTCAATACAGTGCAACTTCCAATACAGACTCTGTGTTTTCTAGTATCACACAACTGGCATTCTTTGGAGGCTGACTGGCTTATTAGAGATCCTTTTGTCTTAATGTAAATCTTTAAGAAGTCGTTGAGGCAGGTAAAACCATACTGTTCCTTGATAAGGTTTGTTTGCATTGAACACATTAAAAATTTTGGAAAGTGTACAAACATTAAAACAGGGTGTAGCTGCTAGAATCCTGATATAAAGAAGATACTGCTGGTACTTCAGTCTGCCCTGAATTTGCAGTTTTCCCAACAACTTTTTTTTTTCAGAGATTTATGCACCTGAATGAAGCTCTTGTCAAAGAATAGTGGTGTGTTTAATACAGGCGTTCAAGAAAGGAAGTGGAAAATTAATTTTGTCCGGGAGAGACTTTGCTGAAAGGATAGAGTTGGATCTAGACAGAATTTTAATAACAGAAGACCTTGTGTTTTTCTACTAACAGAGACCTACACACAAAAAATTCTGTGCATTTCTACACATGACTTAAACTGTGAGACTTTTAGTATTATTTAGAGGGAGTTTTCAGGGCATGTTATTTTTAGGCAAATCAGCTGGCATAAGTATAACACAGATCAGCACTGAATCTAATAAACATTCTGCTTTCAGGACTGGGAAAAATGTGAAAGGGGCATAGGAGACTCCCTGGAGAAGCTAAGATCATTCAAAAAAAAGCTTTCTCAGCCATTGCCAGATCACCATGACGAGTTGCATGCAGAGCAGATTCGTTGCAAGGTAAAATACTTCTTCTCTGTTGATTGTTGTCTCGTCTTTGCCTGCCTTTGTGCAGTAACCTCTTCTGTTGTTAACTGGGTTTATATTACTGACCATGCATACCAGTCAGCCATTCCCATGACAATAAACTATCCATGTGACATATGGACACCATAATACCAGAGTGATCTCACCATAATGCAAATCCTTCAGAATAAATAAATATCTAATCAAAGTGATATCAGAACAGGATCTGAAAAATACTGTAGAGGGGCTTTATTTTGATGTTTTTATTACAGAAATTCTAAACTCAAATTTAAACTCCTGGTATCTAAATTTCTGGTTTAGTGCTTTTTGTTTGAGGTGAAGTGACTATGGAGAATTTTGGACAACACTTTTAGGCCATATTATTTGCATTTTGGAAGTGGATTACAAACTTGAAAATATTTTCAATACAGAGAAGTCTGAACCAATACTTGAACTTCCCAGATACCTTTGAATTCTGGGGAGTTGAGTAGTATCTTGGTTTGCAACTTCTTGTTACAAGGCTGATGTTTCATTCTCTACTGGAGAGTTAATGCTGTCATAACACTGAAAATATTAGTACAATTGGGGGTTAATGTTTTCTCTTTTTTTGAAACAGTCTGCTTGACATGGTGGGTCTGCTCAGGTGTGACTTAAATCAGTGGGTAACACTGCTTGTCTGTTTCATCAACATACTCAAATTTTTATTTGTTAGCAATCTGGTCCTTTTTCCTTGTGTTCTTCTTTTAAGGAGTTAGAGAATGCTGTTGAAGGCTGGACAGATGACCTTGCACACCTCTCCCTGCTGAAGGAGACCCTGTCTGTGTATATCAGCGCTGACGATATCTCAGTCCTGAGTGAGCGAATAGAGCTCCTGCACAGGCAGTGGGAGGAGCTGTGCCACCAGGCAAGTACAGCACTGAGCACGGATGGGAGCAGTGTGCAGGCTACAGCAGTGTTGGGAGAAAAACTGAATCCAAGTGGCAGCTTTTAGAAAAGATTCATGTAGACACGCCTATACTCAAAAGTGACTTCTTTCTGAGTCAGGGGAAACATTCATTGACATATTCCTTTAGTTACTGCTAGTGCTTCTAGAGCTCTTGAACTTTGTAATGTCTGTGAGGGTGTATTTAAACAGCCTTGAAAAATCAACAGAAGAGTCACACTGTGAGTGAGCTCTGGGACTTGGCATGGATGGCTGGGAGAAAACAGAAATAATACTGTTACACTTTGCTTTGGTGGAATACCTGTGCTCAGAAAGGATGTCCCCTTCCCACTCAACATTGTCCTATTGTACCTTCAGTTCTGCTGATAGCTTCTCCTTCTTCAGACCTCAGTGTCTGCATTTCTTTTAGTCTGAGGGTGACTTGCATGCCTGCAAAATGAGCTGAAGAGTATTGTTTAATTTTTTCAGGTACATCATGCTATTAGTATGCTTCTGGCCTCTGATTTGCACTGCAGGTAGTGGAGTCTTCCTTACCCAGCTTTTCAGATTATCCTGCTGTTGTTTCTGTGGTTCAGTACAGATTGCAGTTCAGATATGCTGGGGCTAACTTGAAATAGTTACATCATGTCAAGTACCTGTGAAGGCTTCAAAAACATCCCCAAAATAGGAAGAATGCATCACAGTTACCAGAACTTCTTATGAGTTAGTTGCATTTGAATGAGCAAATGCAGATACATCTAAATTATGATTCAGTCACTTGTATGAATGAATTATGAGTCAGTCTCTTGTATGTTTATGGTAAAGGAAGGAGACAAGTAAAGAAGTATTATCTTAGTTTTGAGCATGCTGAGTGTTTCAGGATGCAACCCTTTGTTCATCTGCTGCTTATTTCCGGAAAGTTCAGAACCACAAAAAGGAAATGCGAGATCATGTGTATGCCCCTGTTCAAGCTAACGCAGTAGTTAAAATGCACGTCACTTTAATTTGTGAAAGAGATTTATCTTTTCAGCTGAAATTATGATACAAAGTCAGAAGTAACCCAGATCACAGTGGGGAGGAAGTAAGTAGTTGTACTAGTGTCTGAAACTGGAGAGATGACTTGTGCTGCTTAGTGTGTGCTGCTATTTTGATTTCAGTGTCCATCTTGGTCTGCCCCTGCAGTCTGAGATTGTGCCACAGTTGCAGCTATTTCTTAAATGTAGTAATGTTTTCCTTCCTTCTGTGTTAACTGTAGCATTTGCTTGTTTCGTATCTCATGCCTAATCTTTCCTGTCAGGGCACACCTCAGTGCTTTGGAATCTCTCAAGGTGTCATGCCTATATGCAGGAAATAGTAATTTATGAAATTAGTGTATTGCGACTCAAGTAAAAAGTGACTTCTGCAAAATACAGTGTATCTTAGATTTAGCTTGGTATTCATGTGCTCGTGCACAAATAGCACAGACTTTTGGACTTTGGCCTGTACTACATTTGTGTCTTTTTTTTTAATGCTTTGGTGAAGCATTTTTCTTTTTCATTTAATCTCTTAGACTAAAAATAAACTAATTTATTTTATAAAATTTTATAAGTGGGCAAGAATTGTAAGAAAATACAGTTTTTATCTTCTAATGAAAACTTTGAGTTAGAGACATTATGAAATAAGATCCTGACAGACTGCTGAGCTCAACACTTGGGTGCCTGTCTCTGTGCATAGGATGTAGCTAACAGGAAATCTGAGATCAGCGCCTACCCCTGAACTTACAGGCAGTCTCACAGATTTTTTGCTGTACAACTCCAGTTTGTTTCAATGGCAACTAAGTGGCTGGAACACTTTTTCAAGGCTAGAGGAATTCACATCGAGGCACCAAGTGTTTTAAGCATGAATTAAATGCATTTGCCATTTTAGTTTCATTTACTCTTTGCAAATGGTTTAAGGTCTCCTTGCGTCAACAACAAATTAGTGAGAGGCTGAATGAGTGGGCTGTCTTCAGTGAGAAGAACAAGGAGCTCTGTGAATGGCTGACACAAATGGAAAGCAAGGTGTCTCAAAATGGTGACATCCTCATAGAAGAAATGATTGAGAAACTTAAAAAGGTATAGTGTACACTTGCATACTCTTAACTGTTTACATGTTCGCTGAAATTAAGGTTTTACCTTACCCTGATCTGTTCTGTTGTTTGTGCTCTCTCACTATGCAGCATTTTTCTGTCTTTCTTGAGATAGGACCTCCCAGAATACCAGAAAATTAAGTGAATGCAAAGTCAGAGGCATCTGAATCTTTGCTAAGTGTTCAGTCAAAGTTGCCTGTAATGAGATAAATTATAGCGTATTTATAGAAGTCATTGTAGTTCGGGTTGTTTTGGGTAGGTTTTTTTTCATTCTTCCAGTAGTTGTTTTTGTTTATCCATCAAATATGTAAGAGGTTGTCACTCCACTGTACCAATCAACTAAAAAACCAACATTCGCTTGTATTTTTGCACCATTCCTTTAGTAGTGTATATTTAGAATATATATTAGAATATATATCGAATATATATTGTGTGTATATATATATTGTGTGTGTATATATATATGTAATGTATATTTAGAATAAGAACCCTGTCATTGCTCTTTGCTGTCTAGGATTATCCAGAGGAAATTGCTGTCACCCAGAAGAGCAAAATACAGCTTCAGCAACTGGGAGAGAGACTTGCTAGAGCCAGCCATGAGAGTAAGGCATCAGAGATTGAGTACAAACTTGGCAAGATCAATGACAGGTGGCAGCATCTTCTAGATCTTATTGCAGCCAGGTAAGACAGTTATTTTGTTCCTAAATTTTAAGTGGGACAGATTAATATGCTGGATGTCATGCATTTAAAATCCGTTATTATCTGCCTTTTCATCATAAATTCTAAAATAAGTTTATTTTTAACCATCAACACATTTCTGTGAAATTCACTTTCCTGTTTTACTTTATGGTACAGGATATTTCTTCAAGAAGAGTCATTTAAAAGCTTCATTATAATAATACGGTGATGGTGGCAGGTTAACAGTTGGACTTAACAGTTCTGTGTTTCTACAGTATAGGATCAGGTGCAACCAGATTTAGTGAGCCTTGCTCTAATAACATCTTACTTTACATGGTGCTTAAAACTGGATGCAAATGTAGTTTTTCTAAAAATTTCTTCACAGAGGAATCAAAACACTGCCTTTGTAGTTTTGGATTTCAAGAAGAGCAGGTCCAAAACTAAGTGTTAAGTTTTCTGTTAGATCCTTTTTTTCAAATATGGAGAAGAGTAACTGCAGGTTTTTGTATACACACAGGGCTTAAAGACACTTTTTAATCAAGATCAAAAGTAACAAAAATAACAGCAATTTTTAGAACTTAAAAAAATACAGGATTATCGCTTGATATGTAAAGAAAATTATTTATTTGTTTCAACACTTTCTGTTTAGCTGTGGTACAGCCTTCCTTCCATTACCAACAATAATTTTCTCACAGTTTTGCACTTCATGAATTACATAAATAGCTCTTGTCTTTTATAATCTAGGATTTTGTATCATTCTTGGGTGGGGAGACAAAAGATGCAATATTATATACTTAACCCTCTCATTCTGTTACCATGAAGTGTCAAGCCCTAGTTGTAAACTAATATATGTAAAATATTATTTACTTTTATTTCCAGATCATTTCAACTTACCCTTCTCAACTGGCATGCTCAACATTATTGTATGCAATTAAATATATAACTCTTTACATTCCAGTGCTCACTGAAGTGAAAAAAACTCTGCAAATTTGCTGAAGTTTGGAAATAGATTGTGGAAAGGTTTGATGCTGGGCTATGAAAATTTTGGTAGTTCAGCTGTATCTTAGGCTGGAAATCATAAAAACCCAAGATGTTGATTAATTTATGCAAAAAATGCTTGTATTGATGTCCAATTATCAGTGGACAAAAGGGTTGACCTCCCCCAACATAATTTTTGAGAAGGCTCCAGAGGCCCTTTAGAATATGTTCTTATAAATTGGCATGTGTTTCTGTTTTGACAGTTTGGAATTTGGAGTGTATCATGTAACATAATTTTGACTTCATTCAGCTAGTAAAGTCAGATTAGTTGTCCTGGTATTGAGAACAAAATACATCTTTTCATGTCCTGGATGCCTGACAGTATTAATAAATTATTGGAGCCTGCAGACTTCTCTGCAATGCTACAGTAATGTCTTGCCTGGGGCATTTTTCTTTGTGGTTTGTTTCCTACATCTGTGAACTAATAAAAAGTGCTGTGTGAAAATGCTTTAGTAATGTATTATGGTAATACATGTCCAGTCTCAATCTTTACCTGTCGATTTTATACTGTGTGGTGAAATTTCTCAAGTCACCTGTAAAAGCATCTTTCTTGGTCAATTCTGTTCCCTTACCCTTTCTCTCAATTGCTCCTCTGTTCAGAGGAGCAATTCAAAAAATACTGGCAACCAGTATTTTTATTACAGAAGTGACAGCTGCAGAATTGTCTCTGCATCAGAGACTTGTGTTTTTTCCCTTCTAGAACCTTGTAATCCTTTCAGATGAATTTTTCTGTCATGTCAGCCTCATGAAAAAAGTTGCCATTGTTTACAGCCAGGAAACAGTGCTATTGCTACAACTGCTCAGGCTTTGCAAGGAAGGTTTTGTATGTGTTTTCATCCTTTCCCCTACCACTCCCAGTCCACATTCCTGGAGATCAAGTCTGGCACATGTTGATGAATGCAGGTTTTATTTAGAAACATGACCACTTGTCACCATCCAGTGTCATGTTATCAAGCAACGGCTGGTAACATTTGTTTGGCGTGAAACATTTTCTGTACAGTACTGCCCAGCAAAGTGTGTCCCCTTTCCTCCCCCCGCCAAAAGAACAGTGTTTGCAGGCTTTGGGAGTGGAAGTTCTTCTTTTTAATACTGGAAAATTTCATGGTTGTGGTGGAAGACTTGCATGCTGCGAGGATGGCGGAGGACAACAGTGTGGATTCAGACCTCCCAGACTGTAACTGTGATATCACAAGGCAGGCAGCTATTTTTGTTTGCTTTTGATTGATGCTGTTCTTTCTGAAGTCTTGGCTTGCTGGAAAAGTAACTGAAATATTGATATGTAGAAATCAGTACTATAGCTAGAAATTACTGTTTTCTGCTCAGTTGAAAAACCGCTGACATTGATAACAGCGTACTTTGTTTTACAGCTAGTACTTTTGGATCCTGGAATATTTTTTTCCATAGTGTTGGAGACTTAGAACTAGTAAAATCTCTTAGCTGTCTGAGAGAAGCTGTGGACTGATTTTACTGGTGTTTTCAAATACAAGAGCATGTACACACATGAGAATAAACAGACTGTATCTGTCTGCTTGACATTTGTGTCATCAAAGAGGCATGTCTACAAGCAAAAGGCAGAGAAGGAAAGAAGCTGTAAAGAAAGTATTTCAGACTTAACTTAGCAAAGCCTGTCTGTCCTGTTCATATTAACGACTGTTTTGTAACTGCATGTAATACTGGAACTCAGCCTACAACATCTTGGATTTTTGATTCAGCTTCTCTTTTTCCCTTTTCTCATTATCTTTTCTATAAATTTAGCTGTTGTTCAGAATTCTAGAAAATCAGTCTTTGAAAGAGCAAACTGATTGGAGTAGTAAATATAACTGGCTTTACTGATGTCCTGCTACACAGTAGTACTGTACTTTGGAAAATAAATACTTATTTACTCATAAAAAGATTATGTTTAAGCTGATCTTTTCAAAGCTGATTTTAATAGTTCAACATTTTTCACTATTTCAGTGTTCCTTTAAACTTTGTCTACTGTTCCAAGTAGATTTTTTTTTAAAAAACACCTTTTGTGCTTTCCGGTGTCTACTGTACAGACTTAGCCAGCATGCTCTTACTGAGTTTTTTCATGTTGCTTTTTAAGTTTAATATTAGTAAGGAGCTGTCTAAATGACTAATGCAGTAGTTATGACTTCTGTATGATGCATTTTTCTGTACTTACAGGGTTGTTCCCCTTTAGATTTAAGTGGAATCTAAGACTTTCTTCTTTAGGATTAGTTGACTTAAATATATCTGTGCTTAGTTTTAGCTCCCAGTTGTTTTCCCACTGTCTTTGCCCAGTGTACAATAATAGACATTATTAATAGACAATCTAAAGTTAATACTTTTATGAGGAATTGAAGCACATTAATTGGAACATGAAAACATAAGTATCATAAGCCCATTCAAATTGTTAGATGATTTTTCATCAGTAACCATGAAAACAATTGAATTCTGCTGTATTTTCCTTTCTGAGAATTTAAGTATTTGTACATGTAACAAGACTGGAGTGTGTGTTTTATGAAAAACAACCTTCAAACTAGCTGTGTCGTGGTTCCAACCCTTTGATTCCAGTGGAGAATTTTTACTATCAAGGAGAAAAGTTATCTCAAGTCTTTCACAGCAGTTACTGTGCTGCCTAGCGCTGCAACAAAGGCATGAAATGATTATTGGAATCATTAACATTTTAAACATAATCTTGCAAGTGAAATCTCAAAACATCAAAATTACACTTGGCAAGGGATCCCACCTACCTGATTTAGAATTTGACCTTTGTCTCTTAAGCAGAGCTTTTAGAGCATAGGCAATTTTGCTTTCTGAAATTCAGAAGGAAAGCTCTCAGACATGTTGGATGGCATCTATTATTTGATCACGGATATGTTTCCAGTGTAACTGGAGGCACAACACTCTACTGCAGTTCAGGCAAAAAAAAAAAAAAAAAAAATCTCACCAGACCCAAATAAACACGTTTATTTGTTTCTATTTGTACAATGGGCAAGGAACCTGTTATGTTTAACTCAGTACAAAAAAAAAAAAAGAACAGTGTTTAGGGTAGAGGTAGTTGGGGGACAGGAAGGAAGTTGTAGGGTTTGGGTTTGGTTGGAGTGTTCTTTTAGTATGTCATGCTGTTTTTCTTTCTCTCTCAGAAGTGATTTAGATCATGTGACTGAAAATAGTGGTAGCAGGTCCAGACTGTGTCTTGTGCTCTGTCAGGGATGTACTCCTGTGCAGTTTGCCTGAGGCAGAGGGCACTTTCTAAATGATGGGCCATTTATAGCTGTTGCAGGCAAAATATAGATGAAATATAGATGAAATCCAGCACATAGATTAGAAACAATTGCAAACAAAAAAATGCTGGTCCACAGCTTGGTCTTGCAGATGATCCACTGACATTGCTTCTCCACAGGGCTGACATGACTCATTGTTCCCTTTCCCACTCCAGCAGGCCTGCAAAAGATCAGTAGCATAGAGCCTTGAAAATATAAACAGAAAATGGGCAGGATTTCACTCTTTTTAAATAATGTCAGAGATTGAAAAACTGTATGTGACTTCCAGAAGGGTGATAACCAACCTTCTTGGTCATCCTACAAACAAGTTTCAGTTGGTTCAAACCCACAAAACATTGTAAGTAGAACCATGGCTGATAGGGAGATGGTGCCCTCAGTGGGTGTTCTCCTACCATCTCCCCAAGCCTAAATACATAGCTGTGTTGTGAGATAACCTCATGATGAGGACAGTGGCAGTCTTTCAGTATAATTGTATTGACTTCCGTCCCGTTGTAGACAGATTTTCAGATTGCCGAGATTTTTTATCACTAAACTACTTATATTCTTAAGGGGGGTTGATGTGTGTGAGCTCATTATAAAAAAAACAAAACTAAAAAAAACCCAGAAAACTTTTCTTAACAAATATTAAAGTCAAGTCATAAAGGTACAGAAGCTTTGAAACCATTGTGTGGCATTAGTAAGGACTCAATTTTTCTTAACCAGGACTCTGTGCACAAATAATATATTTCTGTTACATAATAGAGGAAGACTTTACAACAGAACTCGCAATCTAAGTGAGGTTTCTCTGAAGACTTCCTGAAATGCATGCTGTGAATATTTTTCTTCAGGGTGTACTTATTACTGCCATTTCTTTTTCTTTCCAGGGTAAAGAAGTTGAAGGAAACCCTTGTTGCAATGCAGCAGCTGGATAAAAACATGAGTAGTCTGAGATCTTGGCTTGCCCACATTGAGTCAGAGCTGTCCAAACCTATCGTCTATGAAACCTGTGACTCTGAGGAGATACAAAGGAAGCTAAATGAACAGCAGGTAAAATATAACACACTTACCAGGTGAACAGTGACATGGGGAGAGCCAAAGTAGATGGCCTTGGGCTGCCCATACCCAGTTCAGTTGAGAGGGCATGAGGCAAAATTCTTAAATATCAAGGCAAGTGGTACTTACTGTGTCACTTATAGAGCCTTCTGCTGGCCTTGACATCGAATCCACCAGGACCTGATTGACATTTCCAAGAAAGGTAAGGCACCAAGAGATGTAACCTGAACGAGTTATTGCAATTGTTTTCCTTTGGGGCTTGTGGTTTTTGTTTGTTTGAATTGTGTGTTCCCAGAGGCAAAACTGACACCTATTTGACCTGGCAAATTTTGCAAATGCTTGAAAATTTTTAGCAACCTTTCTAACTCAGTTTTATTTTGCAGCTTGTTTGAGAGTCACTTTGCACGTGAAGATGCATGAGCTATACATTTGAAGTTAAAATTGGTTGTTTTGTACCACACAAAGCCTTTATGCAGGGCTAGATTAAAATACATAGAAAAATGTGAGGTCAGCCAGTTTTTGGCATTGAAACTAATGTTACTTCTAAGATGATTTACTATATTTTCTCCTTCCTGTTACACTTCATTGCCCAGTGCAGTTTTACCTAGAAGCACATTCCTGGAGAGAACTGTTGTCCTTTGTGTTCCTGTTGGTTATTTATTGGCAAAAATACCTTTCTGTTGCCCACTGGAGATGACTTAGATGTCCTGGACATCTCCAGAGAAGAAAGAAATGTGTGGGAAGAGGAAAGACAGGATATTTTATGGATAATTTATGAAGAGTACAAATGGGCATTTTGCTCCTTTAAGCTGAGGGTAGAACTGAGAGCCAAGAACTGCCTCAGAGATTTTGCCAGCTCCTCAACTGATTTGTTACTTCTCTGTTCAGAATCACTTATTAATATTTTATATGTAATTTACATAGGGGTAATAATTTATAACACAGAAGTGTCACTAATGAGTGGTGTTTGTGAGATAATAAAGTGCTGGGAAGGGCTAAACATTGCTATCAACAAAGCAGACAGTTGAGATTATTTACGAAAATCCCTATGCAGACATCCCATAGTTTGTTACAGCCACTTCTTAGGGGATTTATTTTGGGCACAGAGACTGGTATATCTCTGCCTTCCACTGTTTTCTTGTGGTGACAGCATGCAGTGATATTCTGTAGAAGTGAGAGTGGTTTAATTTGAACTCTAAAGAGGAGAATAAGAGATTAATCTTATCATGGGAGGATGCCATATTTGGAAACATGATAATGATTTGATATGATAATGATACAAGACATGGTTGTTATAATAGAAATAATTTTAAAAAGCCACCCGCTTTCAATGCATGGCAACCAGTATTTTTATTAGTTGGAGGCTACATCACTGTCCACCACACCTCAGAAGGCTATCTTCTCAAATACTTTGTTCCCTGTCTCTCCTGTTAGTGATTTTGTGTTCTTTTCCATGTTTGATCTTCCACAGAGGTCATCTTCCCAATTGTTCATATGCAAAATTAAGTTTAAAATGTTATGTGGTAAAGAGGAGGGGCAAATTCCATTTATGAATCTCCGTTATCTACTTCTCAGCATCTGCTTCAGCCCAACATCATCTTTGCAGATTGCTGGTCTCTAGTGAAATTAAAAATGCAGTTGAATCTGGATATCCTGGGGAAAGTAGGGTAACTTCAATGCACTGTTTTCTTGGGCTAATGAACTTGTTTAAAGGATTGCTTGTTTGGTTTTTTCCTCAATGTCCTACCTCTTGAAATGTGAAAAAAATGATGTTTGCTTCTGGGCAAATAAAGTAAAAAAAGAGCTTGTATATGGGTCACAGCAGTGCATAAAAGTGACACTCCTTTGTGAACTAACCCAAAGGCTTAATGTTCTCTAATAAGCATAGTAAATTTTAAAATCTGAGAAATAAGTATTGGACTATGGAGAAGAAATAGTCTGGATATTGCTTGTGAAAATCTTCTATAGGTGAATAAAAAAAGTGTGATTCTTAGGAGTGCTCAGGACCCACAGTTCTCACTACTGCTTTGCTCTAAAACATTAGGAAAGAGATCGTGTTACTTGAACTTTTACTTAACCTCAAGTTTCATAGCTGTCTGGAGTGTGTGTTTCATAAAGTATGACGTCTGATTATAGTTTCCCTTCTATAGTATTTCAGGGCAGATAGAAAGAAAATAAGCACTTTGAAATCACAATGAAAGTATTTTCAGGCAAGTGAAGTGAGAGGGCTGTTGCTAAGGAAGAAAAGATTATGATTTTCCACTCTATGTTCTCAAGTAGATTTTTGCAAAATAGCTTTCTAGTTGAGAAGATGAACTAGATTACTTCATTAAGTGAAACCCCAGTTATTACAAACAACCAAAAAAAAAAAAAAGGTTGATAAAGGGTCCACCTTGCTCTATTTCCAATTTCCTGAGGTTTTTAATTCGACATTTCGATCTCATTTCCTGCTGGAAGACATTTTCGTGTCATGTTGCAAGCTGTAAGAAAAGTTTCTCCAGTTAGACCTTAAATATGTTTAGACACAGTGTATTGACACTGTATTTCCCTTTGCCTGCCACAGTTTACTTCAACAGCAAAATTATGGAGCCATTTATTCATCCTCAGGCTGCCACATTCTCCTACATAAACGTCCACATCTCTAATTGTCTTACTGGTTCCATTCTTCATCTGAATCAGACATGCACCTAGTATTCTAGATGCAGTATAGCACTTTCTGATGTAGTTACATTAGTATTTCTTTGTCACAATTAGAATTAGGTTGTCATGGCTTTGTTGTTGTCCATACTGACTTTTCTATCTTAATATTCTGATGATTGGTTACAAATGTAGACGAAAGTCAAGCAGAGTTTTTTTCCATTGCACTGATCCAACAGCAACAGCCAATTACTTGTGTGGTTTGTCTTAACTTGAATCTGGAGATCAAAACTAAGGTGAAATATTAATTCTAGAGGAAACATTGTCATCAGCGTAGAACAAACCATTGAAACCAAGAAACCATCAGGAAAAATAATACTGGTCACATACAATACGTGTTGAGACAGTATGAGTGCATTTTCTTTAGGTGTCTGGAGTTTTCATTTTACATTTCCAATGAAAATACTGTAGAACTGGAAACTTGAAGGAAGAAAAATCTCCTACATGTGCACTTTTCAACATGTGCTGCTGCCAATCTCCATGTCAAACGTGCCACTTTGGACCTATCTCACCTGGGGAGCAGCATGCTCACGAAGGTTCCCTCCACCAAACCCCTGCAGTACATAAGAATGCATTTCCTTGTCACACTTCTCTTACTAACTTCTGCTTTACATTCTCTATGATAATGGGAAAGGGCTGAGAATAATTCTACCATTTATTGGTGATGTTGATTAAATGTGTGTGAAAGATGCTCAGCTGAGCATGCATAGCTCTGGCAGTTTGTCCCAGTTAATGGTTTGGTGTTCGTACTCCCTGGGAGAGCTGTGCATGCTGCCAGGTTCTTCTGGCCTCGTGGATAACATTGCATCACCATTGTGTAGATGCACTCTCTTAGTTGGTATTACTGGATGTTTTTCTTCTGTTTGCAAGCTTTTTTCTTTTTTTAAATAAGTGGAAGATAAATACATTTGCATGGATGCCTGTTTTGCAGTTTCTCTTAAGAACTAATCTCTTCACCTGCAGGACCTCCAGAGGGACATAGAGAAACACAGCACTGGCGTGGCATCTGTTCTCAATCTGTCTGAAGTACTTCTTCATGACTGTGATGCTTGTGCCACAGAAGCAGAGTGTGACTCTATCCAGCAGGCTACACGCAGTCTGGACAGAAGGTGGAGAAATATTTGTGCAATGTCAATGGAAAGGCGACTTAAGTAAGTCTAAAACACCTACATTAGATTAGTATTTCCTTCCACAGCCCCGAGAAATAGAGGGTGGGATGTATATTATATGGTTGTAGTACTGAACAACAGAGTGTAAGGTTCAGAAAAAGATCACACACTGCGTAGAAGCCAACAGCTGCTATGCCTCTATGAAAAAAAAATTGAAATTTTGGGTTGCACATGCCTTTATACGAAGTACAGATAAAAATCATCAGATTCCACTAACAAGCCCTTCAACAGAATGATTTATTATTTCCCATGCTTCATAGATATGATGAGAGGGAAACTAGAGAAAGTTTAGATGATAGCAGTGACTACAAGAGATTTAGAAAACATTGCCTAAAAGGGAGGTTGTAACACTTAAGTTTACACAAGAACTCCTGAGATTGATGGGAAACTAGCTATTGAATGGGGGGAATATTATTCCAGGTATTAGTGTTTATATGTAGCCAGTGTTACTCAGCAGTTTCTCTTATGTCTGATTTTGTTCATTTTGAAGAATTTTAGGACTTTTATGGAATTTCATGAGCACTTACATTGAATTTCTTCACTTGTCCACCTTAGCTGGGCTAAGCAAATGAGAGTCACAGCACCCAGGATTCTTGGGTGTAGTTTGGGTAACTGCACATACTTAGACCATTATATCCAGAAGATTCATTGTTTTCTATTCCCACACAGGATAGTTTGGTGATTTCAACAGCAATGATGATGTAGATTAATTGTGTGGGGCAATGCTATGTACTATGTGCTGACTTAGTAATGAGACATGTTTACAAATCTAAACTCCTGTATTTAAGATATTTTCTTAAACTTTAAGTTATGAAGCTTATTTCTGTCACGTTTATACAGTCATATAAAAAGCTCTAGGAAGAATTTGGTATTTCAAAATGCTGAATTGAACTTTTTATGATCTTTCATTTTGTGAGATATTCTTAATGTATTTAGTAAAGTTTTTTGTTTATCTTATGCAAAACATTTATTGCTGTTAGATTTGAATCTATATCCATAGAATCATATATTTAAGTAATTTTATACTATTGCCATGGAAATTCTTGAATTGTATGTACCTATAAGTTTTATGCTACACATTCTACTTAAAACTGTATTTATAAGTTCTGTCTTCGACATTGTCTTGGACATACATGGGCTTTCATAACTTTGTGTCCAACACATCAATTCAGAACTATTTTAAATTAGTGTGGAACTATGCATGGAACTCTATTTTTACATTCTTAGAACGTACACATTATGCTTTAGTGAATTTGTACTGGTAAGTTAACTGAGCTATCAGTAGGATCTTTACTGTACTAGAAACAGTATTAAAGAGCAGCTTTACTGATGTCACTGGCACTGCATTTTAGAAGTTATTTAGCACGTGCTCAGCTTTTTAGAGCTTCTATTACAAGGTTGAAACTTTTTTTTACACTGATTCCAAAATTAGATGAATTTAAAAAAAAAAAGCCTTGATCCTATTCTAGCTCAGCCTGGAATGAGCCAGCCTTCCCTGTGGTCTGTTTATCAGTCTGGCTGGCTGAGTTAGATTGTATGTGAGTTGTTGTCTGGTGCAGTGTTAGTTTGCTGTTGCAGATGACAGGTTAAAGTCCTGTAAAGTTCAACTGGCCATCAGTCCAAGCATCCTCTAATTTCCCGTTGTCTGTTGCAGAATTGAAGAGACCTGGCGGCTGTGGCAAAAATTTTTGGATGACTACTCTAGATTTGAAGAGTGGCTCAAAGCCTCTGAGAGGACAGCTGCTTTCCCAAGCTCCTCTGGTGTGCTTTACACTGTTGCTAAGGAAGAACTGAAGAAATTTGAGGTGATTTATATTTATATAGTGGTTGAAATTCAATACCTAATGATCGCATTGCAGCAGCCAGCTAATGTTCTTCCTTCTCATAACCAAGTTACAGCTGAGATGCTGTATTAATAAAGTGGAGTTGATGATTTTGTAGCTGTCTTCAGTGGCAGATTCCTAGGATAAAAAGACAGTGGAAGATGGCAACTGGAAGTGCCTCCACTGTTTATTCACCAAAGCTAGATTCCTCACCTTTTGTATTTCTGCAACTTTTTAATATGTCCAGTCAGTCGGTGTTCCAGAGCCTTCCTAAATCTCCCTTCACCAAGTGCCTCTTCAAATGCACGCTGCATGTTCTAGCTTTTGCTTTGATTTTATCCCTCCTCTGCTTTCCAAAACTCTCTGAAAGTCAGCTCTCAGAAGTCTCTCATATGATGCAGAATGTCCCCCCTTTGTGTCCTTATACATGAAATTCATGTTCATGCAAATATTGTTATATGTCCACATGGTGTACCTGTGACTTAAAAAAGTTAAGCATGCTTCAAAACTGACAAGCGTGCCGAACATTTGGTCAGTGTTTAGGAGGTTGTTACATGACTCTCTGGTGTCCGCTGCGATGTGAGGGTTTGTCTCAAAGGGATTGTAAACCTGTGTGTAAAGCACAGACTCACATTGCCTGGTGAGTCACAGAGGAAGATATTCTGCTTGGGTTCATATTTGCAAAGAGTGTGTCAAAATGGGAGAGAAGAAAGAGAATAAATTATTTAGGCAATTCTGTAAACAGTCAGACGCTGAATAGTATTTGCTGTGAAGAAATAGAAATTTTAAGCATTGTCTAAACGCAGTTGGTAGGTTTTAAATCAAAAACTTAAACTGTGAAGTGCTGTGTTCTACAATTGACATTCACGTTTATGAATATAGAAACGTTTGCGTCCTGGAAACACTCTGCCTCAGACTTCTTTCCTGTTGTCCCTTTATGTGGTGATCAGGATTTAAATCTCTTATTTAGTAAATCTCTGTATGAGAAGCCGTACTACAAGTATATTGACTCTTTGATTTTTACAGCTGAATTTACTTTGCCCAAAGTCTGTTTTATTGAACTTCAGCTGTTGTGGTGACCTTTCCTCTGCAGCAGACTAGTGGATTTTTTACTGTCTATAGAGTATCAGCAGGAACAAGATGCAAAGAGAACAGTGTAACCTCTCCAAAAGCCTCCTTTTCTTGTAGTTTGGTTCTTTCTCTTTTTTCCTTCTTTTTTCTTTTCTTTTTTTTTTTTCTCCTGAGCACCTGATTTCTTTGCCTATCAAATAGCAGGAAGGCAATGTAGTATTCAAATCCAGTGGCATTCAGCAGCTTCACTGTGAATTCACTATGAAGTTGGCCACTTACAAATACTAACAGAAGCAGGTTTCTGCTTTAACTAGGCATTTTTTCTAATTTTATTTTCTTCTCCATATCTGCACTTTAATTTAAAAAAACACCAGCACATAACAAAAGGAGCTCATTAGACCATATAGGAACCTTTCAGTTCTTGAGCACAGAGGTCAGAGGTGGCTCTCACTGACTTCACTGTACAAAACCAAACTCCTTCCTCACCAGTAGTTTATGGAGAAATGAAAGGAGGTTACAGGAAGGAATGCAACAGATTAATTCTTGTGTAGCTGAGATGAAAGAATGGAGGGCAAATAAACAGCTGTTATTTTGCTGGAGAAGGCTTGGTAACAGGTGAAACAACAACTGCACACTTGTAGATTTCATGATCCTGGTAAATACAGTCAGAATTGTTCTTCCAATATAGAAACAATTGTGCAATTATAAATCAGTTCAGTTCTATGATCATTTCACCCTAGCTGCAAGCACATTTGCTCCTTTTTGGTTGTCCTCTACCCAATTTGATGGCCATTAAATGAAGAGAATAATTTTGTGGAGAGGACCCTACAGAATTTCATCTTTTTTTCCTAACCACTTCCTTTCTTCTCTGGTATTATAGCAGAAGTGTGCTTATCTCATTTTTAACATTGAATGGTACAGTATGAAGTGTCCATCTTTTTATGCAGAAAATTCACGTGTTTAATTAAAATTTCTCCGCAGAAGTATATTACCTATCCTAGTTCTACAGTCCTTATTAACAGAGATGTCTAGTTTTGGAAGAGAATTGACTGCTTTATTGCATTGTGAGGAATATCAGACAGCAAGTTTATAGAACTGCAATGGGATCCAAACCCTACTTGTATTTAAAAGAGTTCTGGTGTAATCGTGGTTTTTAGGTCTTCCTTTGATTGCTTTTCTATTTCAGTGAAAAGATAAAAACAAGTAGATTTTTGAAAAAATATTCTGTTGTTGTTTTTGTTGGTGGTAGTAGTAGTAGTAGTGGTAATAGTAGTTTTAATTCAGTCATTTCTTTACAAGGTGCTTCCTCCGAGTTTCATGATTGCTAGCCACAACATAAAAGCCACAGGCTAAGTCACCTGTGCAGCTCAGCTGTGTCTCTGTGGCTCTTTTAACAGCAGAGCAAGCACCAAAAGCACATGGTGCAAACATTTGCCCAGACATAAGTTGGCATGGATATTCATGACATTTTCTTCTCTGTGAATATTTTAAGACAAAACTCACTTGCACACCAGTACAGTAAATATAAAGAGATGTTTCTTTTAGTGTCGTGTTTCAGAATAAACAATTTCTCAAATCTCTTCAATGTTTGCATTTCAGCAAATTCAGTATGTGAAAGGAAATCCAGTGAAGCCACAAGAATCTTGGACTTCTGTTCTTTCTTTTAAAAAAGAAGATTTTCATGTTCATTGTTTGTACTTCTCTTCTCAAATATAAAAGCATATAATTTCACAGAAAGAAGAGACTTTTTTTTTTACTGATTTTACTTTTGTAATGGATATTCATGTTGCTATTTCTCATTCAATGAACCGTATCAGTTTTATAAAATTTTTTGGGTATTTTGGAGGGTTGTTTTTTATTTTTGTTTGGGTGTTTTTTGGTGGGTTTTTTTTGGTTTTGCTTTTTTTAATCAGAAGGCAACATCTCAATAGGGTAGCCCTCAGGAGATGTCCCCAGCTAGTGGAATCTATTGGCTTACATAAGTCAGATGCAGAAGAAGGGTCAAAATAAGGCAAGAGATCTATATATGCATCCTGATTTCAGTAATTAAAATTCTGAAGGTATCTTTTGTTCATACTGCTTTAGGCTTTCCAGAGACAAGTGCATGAAAGCCTGACTCAGCTGGAGCTGATCAACAAGCAGTATCGGCGCCTGGCACGGGAGAACCGCACGGACTCTGCTGGGAGCCTCAAACAGATGGTTCATGAGGGGAACCAGAGATGGGACAATTTACAAAAGAGAGTTACCTCCATCCTGCGCAGGCTAAAGGTATTTTTCCATTTTTAATTTTAATTTCAATTTCATTATGAATCAAGGGTACTTCAGCAGCTTTAAGTGTAATGCATTGTGCAGTGTTTTTGAGGGGATTTCTCCCTTTGGAAGAGGAAGGAAGCTCATCAGTTCACTTAGTCCAAAGTAACTAAGGTACAGACTGTAGGCAAATGCTTGGTGACATCAAACACCACCTTCCTCACAGAAGGTAACTAATTGCAGCTCTAGATGGTGTTACTTAAAAAGGAATCTTAGAAGGCGTGTAGGGAATGAAAAAAGGTGTACTGAGTTTAAATTTGGTTTGATGAAAGTAATTTCCCTACTATTGCCGGGGGTTTTCATGTTTCTGTTCATTTCATACCACTCAATTTTCCACCCTCCAGCATTTTATTGGGCAGCGGGAGGAGTTTGAAACAGCACGTGATAGCATCCTGGTATGGCTAACAGAGATGGACCTGCAGCTGACCAACATCGAGCATTTCTCAGAGTNGAGCATTTCTCAGAGTGTGATGTCCAAGCAAAGATAAAGCAACTTAAGGTAAAGAATGACTGGGTAGTTAGAGAAGGAGGGATGAAAGAAAGGGAAAAAAAAACCTCATGCGTGGTGAGAAAAGAATTTTAAGAAACATTATGCAGAAATGCAGCCTAATATGGCTCCTTTACTTGCAGGCCAAGAATTCAGCCTCAAAAGTTATGAGTTATGTCAGATTCCAATATGTACTTTTCTGCCAAAATGGAACTTTGATCTGTGAAAAATGTAAAAAGAAAAACCAGGGGTGATAGTGTACTTTCCTTCATCAAAATAGGAAATGTTAATAAAAGATATTTATGTAAGGTCTCCGTTATTGCTAATATGTAATAATTACTACATTTCTCAACCATTTCTGCATCACAAAACTCCTTCTCTGGAGAGAACAATACCAAATGTCACATTATCCAAAATTCCACTGTGCTAGGTTTAGCATCTGTGTTCATTCTAGACATTTGGTCATTGGCATGACTTGTTTAGAGAAGAGCTTTCTTTCCAAATTCAACAAGTAAGGAATGAGATGGTAAACCATGAAGTATCACTGGTTTTGGCTTGAAAGACTGTGGTATGCTAAATTTAATTTAATTGCTCATTGTTGCTCATGACAAGAGTATTTGGCACAATCCCTGTTTGTTACCCACACCATTCTTTCTGTAAAACTCTTGAGACTTACATCTTTAATCACCCAGATTGTTGTCTTGTTGATTTTCTTGATAAAGCATGGGCTTTTCTTTTACACAGGCTTTCCAGCAAGAAATTTCCCTGAATAACAGCAAAATTGAGCAGATAATTGTGCAAGGTGAGCAGCTCATTGAGAAAAGTGAGCCCCTGGATGCAGCTGTGATTGAAGAAGAACTAGATGAGCTGCGTCGTTACTGCCAAGAAGTCTTCGGGCGAGTGGAGCGCTATCACAAGAAACTTATCCGCCTTCCTGTGTGTATATTTACATATATTTTTACTTCTTTGGTTGCTTGCCATTTTGCAAATATGAGAATGAGGAAAGATGTTGAAATGAAACCTAAACAACTTTCCAAAAGTCCTGTGGTTAAATTTTGTTGCAACCCTGAACATCTGCCTCCCTTCCATTACATGCTATTTGTGTCCTGTTCAGAGAGCAAACTGACGAGATCTGGAATGTCTGTAAATCCATGCAAATTGGAGATTTTATAAAACTTTATTTATGGGAGTTCTGTGGTACGGGTCATAAGAACATCTCCCTGTACTGTCAGATAATTTGACTGGCAGCTTAGTGAGTTGTTTTTAAAAAACACAGTGATAAAATGATTTTTCTCATCAGAAGAGATAGAAATTTGTCTCCAGAATTGAACACAAGCTTAAAAGTGGAAAAGGAAAACGAAAGGAGAAAGTGAAAGGAAAACAATTTTTGGTAGCTCAAGTCTTACTGAATGAAAGGAACAATATCCAGGGGTTTCAAAATACAAAATAACATAGTGAGAGCAATACTCATGATAAAGATCACTTATGTTTTCTATTAATTGATTCCACAGATTTTCCTGACTTAATATTTGCATTGAAGTTACATCAGTAAAAGTCTGGAGATACTTGCTTTATGTGAGACTTTACGTGCCTCGAGTAATTAAAATGAGCTGGCACTTTGATCTCCTTTGTTGTTTTGGTTTTTTAGTATGCCTTAAAAATAATGAAGGGAAAGTGCAAAAGAAAATGTGCGAAATAAAAACACTGCCAGTGTGCCTGTCACCTAATGCTACTTTATTTCACTGACCCAGGCTGACCATGCAGTGCCTCTGCATGTTTCATTGATGGCTTCTGTTTGCATTACGCTTCTAGCTAACAGATGACGAGCACGACCTCTCTGACAGAGAGGTGGATCTGGATGAATCAGCAGATCTCTCTGACATACGCTGGCATGACAAATCTGCGGACAGCGTTCTCTCCCCGCACCCCTCTTCCAACCTTTCGCTGCCTCTTTCCCAGCCGCTGAGAAGCGAGCGATCGGGGCGAGATACCCCTGCGAGCGTGGACTCCATCCCCCTGGAGTGGGATCATGACTACGACCTTAGCAGGGACCTGGAGACAGCTGTTTCACGGGCACTGCACTCAGAAGAAGACGGAGGACAAGAAAAAGACTTCTACCTGAGAGGAGCAGCTGGCATAGCAGGTACGTTGGCAGGCTGAGTGCTCTGTTTGCTCCGAGTGAAAAGAAAAGGCAAATGTTTTATGTGTGATTATGTGGCCAAGATTCTCATGGAAGAGTACTTTAAATAGCCCCTGATGACTTTAAATAGTGTTTCCTAAGTGATCTCAGTGTCCCTCTGGCCTTAGAGACAGTGATGGAGATTCCTGGATGACGACAGCCTTGGAAAATGGCAGAGGCGTACACGATATGGCAGGGAATTGTCTGTGTATCTGTGCATGAGGCCTGCCAGATAGGATATGTCATCTGTAACAGCCCTGTGTCCTAAGTTATTCTGACTAGAAGAAACTATACTGGATATGGCAAAAGATGCAGAACAAACTAATGATGAAATGCTGTGGGAGAGACCCACTGAGAAAATCGTCAAGGGTTTAATTAAATCCTAACTCTGCCCTGATGCAGGCAAGACTCCAGCAAATGAGTGTTTATTCTGAGGTGCGATCTTGGGTCTTACTCTCCAGTGAAGTTGGAAATCCTTTCTAAGTGTTTGTGCTTTGTGTAATAAATCTTAATAAATGAGAGTGCCTAAATGGAGCCAGTTGTGGGATAAGATATACCAGTGTATTTTACTGTGATTTTGTGGCTGTCTTTTGCTTTCCAGGTCATTGCTTTGGAAAGAGTCAGGTTTGCCTGGATCTTAAGAGACTTTGTAGCAGCCTCCCTGTGTTTCAGTCTTCATCTTTTTCCTTCTCCAGAGAGAATGTTTGCTATTGGAACAATTTATTTAATCCATCCCATGAAAAGGACTCCTGCTGTAAGGAGATGGCCATTGCTGAGCCATCAATTCAGATTGTGCTTTTATTTTTTCAGATGTAGAGATCCCTGAAACTCTTGAGGCCTATGTAACACTCACAGAAAACGCCCTCAAAAATATCTCTGGTAGGCATCTAACAGACAAAGCACAGCCAGATGCAAATACCATGATGCACAAGCATAACTTCTTTCTCTTCTCCTAGCATCTGCTATCTTTTCACAACTTACAAGATAAATATTTCTTACATGGCAGCATTGGCATATTAACTTTAGGAGTATCCTCCTGCTTTACTACTGCGCTTCAAGGTAGCACTGGGGGCTTGGATGAAATGATGATGTCTGAAGTATCAGCACTCCCACCTTGGCTAACTGAACTAAACCGATCTGATTGGTCTTTTTTCTCTGGTGTGCATCGACTGGACTTAATACGTTGTTACATCTTGAGGCAGAAGGAAAAGACATAGAACAATACCTAATTTTTCGGGTTTGCATTCATTTTTTCTTTTTAACACAGCCCCACCTTGGAGTATCACACAGATATAAACTTTTAGGTTAGTTGTTGTTTCATGTCAACAAAATGTCGAGTTGAGGTACTGTCTTTATCTTAGTCTCATATATTAGAAAATTATTTTCTCATTGCACAAGAGTAAACATCTGTCATACTTGTTTGATGACTCTCTTGAAGGAAATAGATGCATTTGCAAATACCTTTTCTCATAATTTCAGTTTTCTTCTTTTTAAATAATTACTTCATTGCAAAAAGCACACAATTAAAATCTTAGTGTCTGTGACACAAGCCTCAGGTTCACCATCCATTTTTATTTCCTCCCCAAATTAGTGAAATAATATTATTGATTAAGGGCATAAATAATAGCAGTACTTATGGAAAAAACTGTGTTTAGTTTTGTGACCTGTGAATTTTTTTTTTGAAGTAGCGAGTGAAAAACAGTGTTGAGCACTTTGTCCTGTCCATTTGGGGTGAGGGGGTATTTTATATGAAAAAAGATTAATCATCCAAGAGGCTCCATTTTCTGTAATTAGGTGGACAGAAGGCTCTCTCTCTCTATTCATGTTTTTAATTGTGTCTTTATGAATACAGTCAAACTGTCTTTGTAAACAGATGGAGATCAGGCATAGTAATAGAATATGCGTGAGAAGGATCTCATGTGGTCCTCTAGGTTGCAGCCTGCTTCACATTAGAATTGTCTGTTGCTAATTTATTTCACAAAATTCAGCTGACTTCTGTAAAGAAACTACAAATCAGTCCTGCTTCAAAAACATTGATGTTGGTTCTCAATATCTTGAATGAGTAATACCACCTTTGCAGATATGTTAACCATGATCTTTGTCAAGTACGTAATTGAAAAAATGCTATAAATTTTGCTGCTTAGTGTGGTTGCCCAAAGCAGTTATGGACTACTTACTGCAGGCCTCTGAGCTGTCCAGTCATCTATGGATTTTGACAATATGATTGTAACAGTATCACTTAGCATTTGTGTGCCACTTTTAGTCTCTAGGATCCTTTCATGGAGATGCAAATTCTACTGCTTTTTAGTGGGGATAAATAATATGAAGCTAGCTATAATAGGAGCTACCTATTTTTCACATGGATTTAGATCATACAAATGGAGATTTGGGTTCCAAGGTTTTATTTGACAGTGTTTGTGAAAGGGAGCAAGGTGTTTCCCCAAATCAATGCGGTTAGAATATGCTTTGCTGAGAACTTTCTCTTTAAAAAAAGACGAGACATTCAGTTTGAGGGAAAAGTCACTTCAGAATAATTTGCAAGCCTACTTTAAACTGTGGACTTTTCGACAGTATTCTTATGGCAAGCTCCTTCATTGGTGTCATCTTTTGAAGGTTGCTAATATCTCTAATGTAATTAGTTATCACCTAACTTTAACATTGTACCACTTATGCTGCTGCCACCACATTTCTCCTTCACTGTCTAATCTCTAATATCTATTCTGCCTGGGCAAGGAAAAAAAACTTTGGAAAAGTTGTGCTGACAGTCCTTCTTTTTTTGGTTTTGATACAGGTGAACCAGGTGCCCTGGAAGCACATATCCGCCAGCTGGACAAGGCCTTGGACACCAGTCGCTTCCAGATACAGCAAACAGAAAACATCATCCGTAGCAAGACACCCACAGGACCAGAGCTGGATTCCACTTACAAAGGATATGTGCGTGTGTTTTGGAGCCCCAGTCAAATATTCACTCCAAGCTTAGCCTTTGAAGGAAATGCAGCTGCTTCAGCAGAGCAATGAGCTGTCACTGCTTTTCAGACTCAGTTGTGTGGTTACTACCCTTAACCACATGCTGTTGTCATTTATGTTATTAGTGTGTTTACAACAGCATAAGACTAGAGGAGCATGACTCTTAAGGACTTTGTTTTCCTATTACATTTTTGCAGATGTCTAGAAGTACTTTCTTACACATGCTTTTACCCATCTAATGATGATGTCCTTGTTTGAAATTCCTCTGCTTTTAAAAGCAGGTTTTAGAGCTTCAGGCTTTGTATTTATCTTGCTAATGAATTGTAAGCATGCATCACATAAGCAAGGTTGCATGTATGGAATCCTTGATTAAAAAGCTTTTTTAGGTTTTCTGAAAGATAAATCACTCTCTAAGCCATTCAAATAATTTTATTAAGGACAGAATTTTAAAATTAGCTGCTTGGATGCATAGTAATATTTCCACATTTAAGTTAATTTTCATGATCAGTCTTCTAGTGTCTTGACTGTAGTTTCTTAACATTTAGAAAAGATGGCACCTAAGACATCTAGAATTATTTGGCATAATGGTGCTGGGTTATTTCTGCATAACTTACGATTTAGGCCTTTACATCTGCATATACTTTTTTTGTAGTATCAGGACAAACTGTTAAAGTAATGGATCTTTTTCTTTACACTTATACTTACTTTTGGAAATTCCTGGAAGTTGCATTGGAATTTTCACTGTCCATACAATTAGCCCTGCACAGTACATATTGAAAAGGAATATTTTGTTTGTTAACACAGATGAAATTGCTCGGTGAATGCAGTGGAAGCATAGACTCAGTAAGAAGACTTGGATATAAACTGAAGGAGGAAGAAGAAAAATTTTCAGGGCTCATTAACATGAACAGTACTGAAACACAAACAGCTGGTAAGTAACACATAGTTCATTTGATGAACAGTAATTATGGAAAACAGAAATCACGCAAAGCTTTTCTGAATAAACACTTGGTATTATTTGCTGGCATATATATTTGCATGACTGTCTGTTACCATGTTCTGGTTAACATGTTTTAATAGGAATAGTAAGGAATACCAAGTATTCCCTGTGTATACTCTATGAAGAGTTTAGGTATACAAGTCCATTTTAAGAACCCCTTCACATCATGAGGCATAACCCTAAGCCTTTCAGGAGGTACCTGTGGATGCAGTGGGTTTTTGTTGTAAGATTTCACATGAAAAAGCTTGCTTATATTGCTCTACAAAACACCTAGTATTAGCTTTCACCTCTGAGATTATCTGCCTACAGTAAAGAAGTTTATTTTCACCTGATAGAAGTATTCACCTGACTAATTTTAAGCATCAGCTGTAGAACAAGAAGTATTGGATTGTGAAAACTTGGATTTCCAGAGACTATAAACTCTTCATCTCCATTCTTAGCTTGACAAGATATGCTGCCCATATAGTCTCTTCTATTTTGTTGTGGGCCTTTATTTGTAAATTTTAAGTTGATGGAATGATACCATTTGTCTTTCTGCCTTAGGATTTCAGGATAACTAGCAAGAAGAAATAACCCCTAGTTTATTTCTTTTTAGTGCAGATGTTTATCCAATGCATCAACAGTAGCTAAGGCAGATATAGGGAGGTGTGACCATTACACTGTGATAAGCACAACTACCAATGAAAATAATAAACACGTGGTTAGTTAGATATATTAATGTTTCTTCTCTGGTTTGCACTTGTCTGGTAATTTAAGACGTCTTTTTTTGCCATCATATCCCGTTTTAGAGACCTGCATATATCAGCTTAATTCTGCTCATAGAAGTCTGACATTAGAAAGCAATAAAATTGCCTGTTGTCTGGAATCATCCAGGTTCTTCATTCTTTCTCTCCAACATCACTTTCTTCAATCTAACTTAGTTTTCAAAGTGGTTCGTGCTTGTGGCTTAGGCTTTTTATGGAGCATCTTTTTGTCCTGAGCAGTATTCAATTTATGCAATTGTGTGTGTATGTAGCTAGTGAGTTTTTTTGGCTTTTGTTTAATTTGGTGTTTGTAATTCCAGGTGTAATTGAAAGGTGGGAATTAATCCAGGCTCAAGCTCTAAGCAAGGAGCTGAGGATGAAGCAGAACCTTCAGCAATGGCAGCAGTTCAACTCAGACCTTAATAGCATCTGGGCTTGGTTGGGAGAAACTGAAGAGGAACTGGAGAAGCTCCAGCGCCTTGATCTCAGCACTGACATACAAACTATTGAGCTCAGAATTAAAAAATTGAAAGTGAGTTTTGTTTCTCTATTCCAAGAGTTGCCTTCTAAAACTGGGTGCAGCAGGTATGTTGAAGAGATTGCCAATAATTGCAGCTGGTTTTCTCCCCATAGCGGGCTGCTGCTGATAAAGCAACTGGGAAAGTGAATTTCTGAATCACCTTTTGGAAGGAAAATGTACCACTGGCTATCCAAATGAAGTTTTGGAATAGTAATTCTGTGGCAATTCTGTAATTCCAGAATGTACAGATAACTCCTGATGTCACCCAAATTGATATAATTTTTTAAGTGCCAAATTAGATCAATTCTCTTTCTATTCAAATTGGTAACAAAATAGCTGCTTCAAAAGAAATGCCTCATTGAGACGTTACTACTTTGTGTGGAGGAACAAGGAGTCCAAAGGGGTTGTAACCTACCCAGTGTCACCAGTACAGCATAGGAAAAATTTGATGCCCCTCTGCAACATTCCTTTTCTTTTTTTGTCATCTCAGGTGCATCAAGATGTGAATGTTCCTGTTTCACTTCTCTTGTAAATTTCACAGCTATAAAGATCTGCAAATGTGGTGGACCACAGCTTCACATTCAGTTACTAGTATCTTACATGTGTGGACACAAAAATATGGGATCCAATGTCAAAATGCACTGTGCTTCATGCCAGGGATGAGGTGAACAGATAGTAAAGGCTGTTTCCGGCAGTGATCCATGTGAAGCATGTCCACACTCATCTTCACTGCAATCCAAATATAGCTGCCATAAGTACTGCAAAGGTTACTGTGACATCCTGCTTTTAAGTAAATGCTGTAAAGTAGGTGGAAAATGGGGCATTTCATAAGAATTCTGTTCTTATCTCACTCTCTCTTTGAAAGCCCATTAGTACCCTTCAAACCAAAAGAGGTGGGGTTTCTTTTGTGGCTTCCAATGTAAACAAATCAGAGTTTTTATTCAAGTTGTGCTTCTATAAATTGAAGTGCTTTATGCTCTTTGTATGTTTTTGTTTCTCTCGGTAAAAGCTTTTATTTTAAAATACTGGTGACAGCAGTTTCCACTTGAAAATATGTTGGTTTCCATGTTTATCAGCAAAACCGAGAAGTGAGGGCAAAAGTTTTATTGTGAGCTAAAATACAGTTGTGCTACATCTTTAAATTTTGTTGGACCTACTCTGTCTTTAAAATATCTGAAACATGAACCAGATCTTTAAAATTCAACTCTGACTTCAGGCTTTTAAGATTTTATAAGTTTAATTGGCTTGCTCTTGTTTATGCTCACAGTAAAAATTTAGAAGATGTTAAAGAGTGAACATGTACAGAGTCACAGAGTGAGCCCAGAAATGTCATATCCAGAGTAAAGGGACTGTTACAGTGTGATGCTTTTCTGCAGCTGCTGATGGCAAACCATTGCAGCCTTGTGGTACCTTCTCTATTTTTTTTTTTTCCTGAAAGTCACGTTTTACCAATTTCCATTCTTTCTTCCCCTTTGTCTCATCATCAAGGAGCTGCAGAAAGCGATTGATAATCGCAAAGCAATCATCTTATCCATCAATCTGTGCAGCTCAGAGTTCACTCAGTCTGACAGTGAGGAGAGCAAGAGGCTTCAGGAGCGCCTGTCTCAGATGAACGTGCGCTGGGAGCACGTGTGCAGCATGATCGAGGACTGGCGCAGCTCGTTGCAGGATGCACTGATACAGTGCCAGGTCTGTGCTGTGCCTATTTCAAACTGCCCACATAATGAAAAGACCATGTAATGAAAATATAAACCATTTAGTTACTCAGTGTGCTCACAATCCCTCTGAAACTTGCCCGCGAAAGCCAAAATACGGCTTTGGCAGGTGTTTTTCTCAAGGATACACCTGTGCTACCTAAAACACATATTTACAGCCCAATATTTACAAAACTTGTCATCTCTAGAATAGTATCCTAATAGTCTTCTTGGAAGTTATTTTATTTACCTGGTAGAATGCATCAGAGGGTAAATTAAAAACCTGAATTTGACTGGAATATTCTGCTACCCTGTTAAAACCATAATTCATCATTTGCAGGATTTCCATGAGCTGTGCCATGGTTTGCTGCTTTGGTTGGAGAATATTGACAGAAGGAAAAATGAGATTGTGCCCATCAATCCAAACCTGGACTCAGAAATACTGCAGGATCATCACAGACTTCTGATGGTAGGACTATAATCACCCTTCTCTCTCCCAAAACACATCACCAGAAAAATATGTAATCAGATTTCTCTTTCTCGTGAGGGTTAGCACTGTATAACACAGAACTGTGGGGCCAGTGTCAGTGACTGACTTTACCTTTGTAGCGAACACCACTCACTTTTCTTAGTAGCACAACATGCGGTTTTAAATCTCAGCCAACTACCAGGCTGCTGTATATCTTCCTGTCAGATTAGAAATTTGTATTGCTTCTCTTTTTTCTGCCATTTCTTTAATTTCAAATGTTGAGTTTTGTGAGTTCTACTCTTTGGCTTTTTTTTTTTTTTACTGCTTTTATAAAAAAACTTGATGAATTTGATGCTTGCCTTGGCAACAGCAAATCAGACGTGAACTGCTGGAGTCTCAGTTGAAGGTGGCATCACTGCAAGATATGTCTTGCCAATTGCTAGTCAATGCTGAAGGCAAGGATTGTCTTGAAGCCAAAGAAAAGGTACATGTCATTGGAAACAGACTGAAGCTCCTCTTGAAAGAGGTTACACGTCATATTAAAGACCTAGAGAAAATTCTAGACATTTCAAGTAGTCAACTGGTAAGTCACGTCTTTTTATTCCTTTCTGTTCACTGAGGGTGTTTCCTGCTGTTTCAACTGCCTTTCTCTGATCGTTGCTGTTGGCTGCTCTGTTTCTGTGGTTTGCAGTACTTATCAAGATGGAACATGTAATGTTGAATATAATAAAGTAATCTTAAGCTTCATAATGTAAATATCTCTTCTGATACGGGGGGGGGGTTACATTTCTGTTTGGTGTAGCAATAATTACTGAACCTCTTGGTTTGTTTACCCTGCTATTACTGAATCAGTCGACTGGAAAAGTATATGAGATAATTATTTCAGTAGCAGTACTGAAAATTATAGTATGTCATTTGTCAGTGGAAAGAAAGTTAATGCACACTCTGTCAAAGAGAGAAAAAAAAGCATAAAATAAATTCTGTAATAGGGTAAGGAGTCCTTCATTTGTGCTTATTAGGCTTTGAGCTATAGTCCAAATCTTTTCAAGTTGTCATGTATCTCAGGTGTATGACAGGGAGTTGCACATACGTCTTCCCCAGCAGTGACAGATGCAGAGTAAAGATTTCAAGGCTCTCCTTTATTTCACTTTTCTTAAAGGACTTGGATTAGCAAAGTGCTTAAAGCACAAGAACTCAGCTCTTCTCTCCTTCTAGTGGATTTCTACCTGTTCAATTAAAATCTTGGTAGTACCAAACTCTTCTTGTAATTCACAGCCAGAAAAGAACAACAGGTTTTTCCCCTGTATTGACTTTGGTGGAAAATGCATCACCTAAACAAATGAAATTTTAACTACTATTTGCTTTTCTTTTCATTTAGGGCTGACAGAGAAAACATATAATGCCTTAGTCTTTTAAGATTTGGTAACAAAATTTAGCTGCTTTATTCTATTTGCCTTGGAAATAAGTCTGCTGCAATTTCACTCAGGGTAATTTTTGTAGTTTGCTTACCTGTACAGCTAGTTGCTGTATTTCTGAGCTTCATTCCTTCTGAACTTTAGGAATTATCCTCATGGTCTTCTGATGAATTAGACACATCAGGCTCAGTGAGTCCTGTATCTGGAAGAAGCACTCCAAGCAGACAGAGAACGGTAATTTCATGTCATTTGTTTTCTTCCACCTCTTGGGTGGTAGCTATAGGTATCTACAGCAGTTCTAGCCAGCTGGAAGTCACTCCTTCTCACTTGTTAGGAAAGGAAATGGCATAAACCAAAAGCAAAACACAGCTGCTTTCCCCAACCCTGCTGCATATCCCATCCTGCATGAAACCAGAAGTGGTAAATTCTGAAACCAGGGCTGTCAGTGTGGTTGGTTTACCATGGTATGGCATGTCGTGTCTCTTGTATTTTGCTCTAGTGATGGCAGCACCCCAAAGTCTGGTCTTGTCTGGTATAATCAGTCCTCCATTTCTGTTTGGCCTTCTCTTCAGAGCTGCTTCATCAAGAATCTCAATAAGTTTTTTTGTCCTTTCTGATGCAGGTTGCAGATGGTCTTATTGAGACTTTGGATGAATGGCTAAGTAGAGCTGAAGGGCACAAAACATTATTCAAACCAGCTAGTTGTGCAGGACCTAATCAATGGCTATGATGGCAACTCTGGAGTTGTCCATTTACATCGCTGGCACAAAATTCAAGAAATATAGCAATACATGCCTAGTACTTAACACTTCCATACTCTGAGCCCAAATTGGAACTGCAATTATTTTGTCTTTTTCTGCAATTCTATTGGTTGATTAATTTGCTTTTTTCCTTAGTTCTCGAGACAATCAGACTAGTTTTGTTTCCTTTTGTTTTGTTTTTCCATTTGCACTTTTTTGTAAAGCCTCTGAGTTCTGTCTTGATAAATTTATGGCTCTTGAAATTGATTTGTTTTTTTAATTTTTGTTTACATTCACTAGTTTCCTTTTAGATGCTAGTATGAGAATGTAAAGGAACACTGGCTTTTCCAAAGGAGAAAGAATATAAACCTTAACATTTTATTTCAGAGGTCAATGCTTTTGTCTTTTAAATTTAAACCTAATTAATTTGTAATAACTCTGATATCACAGATATAACTGAAGGTTGTCTGACCATTACAGGAAATGGAGAAGTATTTTACCATAAATCTTTGTCTAGAGAGCATGTAGAGTTATGATAGGTTTCATCTTAATATTTAATAAGGATTTGTCTGTCTCTAATTTGTTACTGTTCATGTACATGGCTAATTTTTTTCTTTTTTTTTTCTCCATAATTCATAGCTAAGTTGTATGATTCTTTGGGTCTAGTTTTCAAACTTCTAAATTCTGCAGCCACACCATTTTGAAGACTAAAATGATACTGTTTGGAATTTCAGTGCCAAATATGCAGATGCTAAATAAATAAATACTAATATAAATAAATAAATAAATACTAATAGAAAAGAAATACAGTGAAAATTATAAACATCTAACTGTGTTAAATTATCCAGCAAATAGCTGTGAGTGCGAGAATGCCCCTACAGTTATTTGGCCCTCAAAATCGTGGGGTAGAGGAGCGGCAAAATTTGTCAAAGGAGTGTTTTGCTCCTTTTTTCCTTGAAAATAATAATTTCTCTGAATGTGTGTTTTTAAATCTATATATTTTTCCATTTTCAACTTAATAACATCTATTTCATACTACAAATTATTTGAACTAAATTTCTAGAGACTTTTTTTAAAACCCAGAGTTACTGTTGATAAAGATAATGTCTAAACTGTTATTTTTGAGTTCACTATGTATGTTCCAATAATTTTCATTGAACCTCAGCCCAGCTAGGTGCAAAGAAAAGCCAGTTTCCTTGGTTCATGGGTATTGGTCACTTCATTTGATTTTTTTTTTTTTTTGTGTTTCCTTTGCTGCACTTTTAATTTAGTTTCATCAGTAGCTTGTCTTTATTTGCCTGGACTGAACATTCTTCTTTCTTTACCCCCTGTTCATTGCAAACAGCCACGGGGCAAATGTAGTCTCTCACAGCCTGGACCCTCTGTCAGCAGTCCACATAGCAGGTACCTTATTCTCCTGGTTTCCGCACTCTGTTCTAGAACACCAAGGGGATGATAGAAATTGGCCGTGATTCCTCTCAGTCCCACTGGCTCCACCAGGTGGTCAGGACTCACACAAGTGGTAACTTCCCTTTTGTTAATCGTTTGGCAAAAGGGACTTTAAATTACTTCAAATTCTTTGTTGAATAGAGATACAGGCTAATCCTTGGACATCTGCAGCTTTTGCTTCACAGAAATCCCATATAATCAGCATTAATTTTTCATATGCCCAATCAGGGGGAGTGTGTCTTTACTCTTATGATATTTAATGATTATGTTAGTTTGGTGTGATTTAAGAGGAATGCTAGTAAGCTCATGGCAAACACTTTCTATCATCCTCTTTACCTCTAGATATTAAATTAAGGCAGGTAATAGGCCAATATCATATTCTAGAATTCACAAAACCCACAGATCTGGATGAGACATACTAACATCCTTTTCTTTATTTATTATTTCTTTCCTCTTTTCTTCCTTTTTTTTTTTTTCCTGAAAAGTTTTGTTCAGTTTGTGGGTTTTCAAATCTTTAGACTCAAAACTAAAAGTCAGAACTTGAGAGTATTGAGACTCGGGATCACTTTCTCTCCCCTCCTCAGACGACTGCAATATAACACGCTAACATTGCCATGGCACTGCCCCATCTCTGTCTGACCGGTAGAGAGCAGGCTTGCAGCTACAGCTTCTTGCTTCCTACAGTGTCTCCAGCACCCTGTCATCTCTGCAGCTAACAGTGCTTCTGCATTCTCGTTATTGTCAGTGTGATGTGTGTACCTTCGCTCTTTCACTGATCAGTTCACTGGCCTCTACAATTATGAAGTTTTTTTCCTAAAAAAAAAGCAAATGAGCAAGCCAACATGTGTAAGGAGGACATCTTTTGCTGTTTCAGTGTCTTGCACACTGCTAAAATAATCAGAAAGTGTGATTAAGGTATATTTGTTCTTATTAAATCTAATAATAAATCTCATTTGACCTAAATCTCATTTATTCTCTACATATCAAAAAATGAAGTGGTTTGTTTTTAAAATAGTTCCTGTTAGAGTCAAAGATGTTATGTTAGAAAGAGCACAAAATTAAGTAATTTTTTTAAAAATAACTCCTGTTAGAGTCAAAGAAAGAAGTGAACACTAGATCTAATACAGTGATTGAGCCACAAAGAAGCAGACAAAAGATACCTTAAGAGTATTACATTTGCATTCTCATTATAAGTAAAGTATTATAAGTAAAGAGCAAAAGTACTTACCATGTAGATATTTACATAAACACTTCATAAAAGAAGCTTGCTTTACATGTGGAGTTAAGGACTGTGAGTGAAGTGGCATAGATATAAAACTGTGTAACAAATAGAAAAAGTATCTTTTACTGCTTCCACACGCACTAAGGAGCTGCCTATTTTTAAGAATTTTTTTCCTTTGAAACAGAAGGAAACCACATAGAAAATAGAGGATATATGTGAACTCCATCTTTCTGTCTGATGAAGAAGGAGAACTAATTACTCAGCTCCAGTGTGCTATGAAACTTGGCATTTTGTTTCTCATAGGGAGGAAAAAGAGGGAGGAGAGAGGCTTCACTCTGCAGCCACTAACAGAGGGGAGGAAGGAACCATGTCTTTGACAGATCAGCATGCTTGCACTAGCACCATTGTACTCAAAGAACACATTTTGTGTGCTTTTCCACTCTCCTGTGTAGTCAAACCACTTCTGCCAGCCTTCTGAGGTTTCGGGTTGTAGGGGCGAGCCCCTGGCTGGAAGAGCAGCTAGCAGTGCTTTGCAGCTTTGAGACCAACCCCTGTTCTAGCAGTGGCATTGCTGCAGCACCTCTCAGATCAAGGCTTTCCAGCACTGTTTATTAACACATCTTGTAGCAGCACAACACAATGTTCAATTTGTCATTCAGACAAGCATGGAATACAAATGAGTCACTGCTGAATAGGAAACTTAATCAAATGCGCAAGCCAGACAGGTTGTGGTTGATGTATAATGTGGTTTTAACTGATAATGCGGTACAAGCTGTCATTGTGTTCTTTAATATTTTGACATGCCGCTGATCAGAGTACTTTGTGTTTGATCTTGCACTGGATCAGCAAACCCTGTTAGAGTTTAGTGTAAAGGAGAAATAAAGTCAATCCTAAAAGGTTTATCACACAAGAAAGCTGGGAAGGAAGGTTCATCTAAAAAATTAGAGGGGACATGCTTTGTGTATAAAAAGTGTCACTTTGCCTTCTCCATTATCACCACAAAAACTGGTGGCATATACAGTGTGATGCTAAGCAAGGTGCAGGATTAAACTAAACATTACATTGTGGATTTAACTGGAGTCTCATCCAAGCAGCACTAGTAATTTTGTGCTAGGTTGGAAAGCAAATCCAAGAAGCAGTTCCCCTTTTTTCATCAGTTCAATAGAGCTGTCATAAGTGCATGCCTGGATCTTTGCCTGTGAATTTTTTCAAAGTGATTAAAATGTTAAAAGATTAAAATAGTGGCTAAGTTTGCTCAGGGGTGTTTACATTGTCTCTCTTGAGCAGCTCTATTCAAGTCTTGGTGCCGTAGTGCCAACCTCCATTTCCTGCTCTCCCCAAACCTCCCCAAATGACTAGTGGATCTTTAAAGGTCACTTGCTGTTCCTGGAGCAGACCAAACCGCTCTTTGTGTCTTTGCCCACAAAATTATATTCATGGCTACACAGTAGCTCAAACACGAGGTTTGGGTTTGGCTTGCCATGACTCTCTCCCAGAGAGCGTCTCCCATGCTCTCACTTATTATTAGTGCTTATTACTTAAATATAATATACAACTGCTGCTGCTTAAACTTACTGGATTTACTCACATTTTTTCTGTGCAGGAAGCCAATACTGTCTGGTATTTGCAAAGACCTTCAGCATCTGTCATCATACAGATGAAATTTACTCTTATATTTTTTGCAGTAGCCTTTTAATAAAGATATTAAATTAAGGCCCATTCTTGATTACCTGCAGTAAATAACATCCTACTAGGCCAGCAGTGCCACTTTCAGTGTAAGCCTGTTTTCTGCATTCCATTAGTCACTTAGCAATAAAGTCACTTTATTTATTTCTATCAGCTTCACTTGAATGATAAATTCCTTTCTGAAAGCTTTCAGATGCTTACTGCAGTACATATTGGTTAATCAACCATATTTTCCTTGGGAAAAAAAATAGCAATCATCTTTACAAAAAGGTTCCCCTCTGAGCTGAAATTAAAGTTCACTTTGACCATCCTATCTATAGCCTGGCAAATTAGCTTCTCCTCTCTTGAAATGCTTAGAGAAGAGTTCCAATATCACTGACATTACAAACTCGCAAAGTAAGGGTAACTATTTCTTGCACTTAGATTAATATATAAAATTTCTTGACATGAAGAAGCTTACTCTTGGCCAGGACTGCAGCTGTGCTTCCCTCTTACATTTACTAAGTAGGAATAGTGTACTGGAGTGAGTAGCAGATGGCCCTACATCTTTCCCTCCTCACAGTGTGACAAGTGGTGGAGCAGTCAGAAGAGACAGCTAAAGAACACAACAAAAACAGAAAATTACATTTTTCTCCAAAGTGGTGCACAGTACTTCAGCTTTCCCTTCTCCTGCCAGACTACATAGGTGTTCTGTCCTTTAAAATAGTGAGCTTTTTTAATTAATAATATATATTTTAACCATCTCTCCTTACCAAATCTATTAAAAGAGTCTAAGCTGAACTATTCCATTTTCCATCCAATTATGTAGATTGCACAAGTGCACTTGCCATAAATACAGGCAGTACAGCACTCCAACTTTTTATAGCACTCCCTCTGAAGACGTTTTTGTTGCATTTCATTATTTGCTTGTTTTATTGTTTTCATGCACTACTATTCTTCAATACCCTACTTCACTGCAGAAAAAATGGTTTGCTGTGAATTGTTTTAATTTTTGAAAGTTTATGTTCCTTTTGAGATCAGCCATGCAAGCTTACATTACAACTTCTTTTTGTAAAACGCAAAGCAAGAAGAGCTGGATTGTGCTACTGAAGGCATAGGAAAAAGAAAAGAAAAAACACGTATTAACTGCTCCCTTTGGATTCAGCTTTTTGGAAATGCCCCTTCTGATACCCTGTGTTGCCCCAGAGTGATTCTGGGGCAGTGAAGAAAATGACACTTTGCTCGTTATCAAACACCAGTTAGCAACTGCAGAAACGTGGTCATTTTTTGATTTGGATTAACAACGTTTATACAATGAGAGCCTTGTAAATAGGTAGGCTGTGCAATCAAATGCTTGGAAGGTAATTAAGCACTCCTTGTTCCCTTTGTTTCTGCCTCAGTCCATTAACTTTCTGTCTTGGTATACTCAGACAGTACAAGTCCTGATCTAATTGAGCTTTAATATGGAATGCTCTGATGCTGTTTAATGTGCCATGTCCTTTCAATATCTTCTTTATAATACGTGATCCTATGTTATGCAATAAGCAGCTTTCCATCTGGGCTGCAATACTGTGGATTCAGACAACACAAGATCTGATGTTTTGATCATCACTGCTTCCTGCAATATTTAGTTCAAGCTAATAATTTAGCATATCAGCTAAATTGGTATTTATGTATCTGTTAATCATCTGAACTTTACCAAATTTGCCTGGCTTTGTTGGACTCCTCATAGTGGGGTGCTATACATATATGAACAAGAAAATAAAATAATCTCAAGCACAGAAATAATTGTTTTCTGAACATGTGGGAAGGGAACCCGTGCTAAGCCTGGCATTGTTTTGAAGATGGTATTTTTGTTTTTGGATGCTTCCCCACACAAATTCATATTTATCAGGGAGACATAATCAAAAGAACAAGGGGAAGTCAAAGAAACACTAAGGAACCATCACCCTGTACTTAGTTTACTGGGGAGCATTTGACCGCAGCCAGTAAGCCTGATTCCCCACATCTCCTTATGAGAATTTTTATCTCTTAAACTCTAGGAAACCATAGATTTTCTGAGGCCTCCTGATCATAACAGCCATCATAGCAACACATCTGAGACAAAATTCATGACCTAGTGTCCTAACAGAAGAGGTCTTGAAGCAAGTCTTTTGAAGGCTCTGAGTTCTCTTTTTGGCTTGTGCTGAAATACAGTGTTTTCCCATGCCATTTAATTAGCACACTGAGACCATCAGATTTGATCTTTCCTAGTAACTCTTTTCAGTTCTTGAAAGTTTCAGTCAAAAAGAAGAATGTGAAAATTATGTCTTTATCTTTCATTAAAGTAATAGAATGAATTTTTGAAGTGTCCCTTTGGAAATAGTTGTGTTAGATCTCTCCTGCCTCATAGGCATGATAGGTATGTGACATTTCAAGTCAGATCCATCAACATAAGGGAGAAAATCACCTGGAAGGTGATGGTGTCAAGTCAGTTGAGCAGATAGATTTTAACTGCTGATTCTGTGCAAGATTCAAAACACGATGTGCTTTGTAGAAAATAAGTCCCATTAGCAATATATTGGTGAAATTGACAGAAAATGATGTAACTGAATCTCAATGCATTATACCCTCATGGATACCTTATATATAAACAAATGTAGAAACTTCTGCAAATCAAATACAACTGGCCAATTTAAACAAGAAGGCCCACCTTTTCAGACAGCATGCATTGAACAAATATGGCAGGTATGGCTCACCTTTTATTTTCCCCTTCTCGATAGCATAGTGCTTTAAGTGAAAGGTCTTCCCCATAAATGATAAAAGGACTGTGGGTTCACAAAGCCCCCTCTATTGTGATCATTTGGTGTTTTCCTACCCACTCCAGAAATCTGGGGTCTCTTAAAAGTGTAAGGGAAAAATAGCATGTTCACTGAAAAATACCTCTGCAGTTGTCAATCACAGTCTGTGCAAATTGTAAATCGGGCTTCAAGGGAGGTTGAGTGCCCAAGGGCAACTTCTGCTGCAGTAATGTTTTAGTGTATTCAACTGCCCATCTTCTTTTCCCAGGTCCACAAGAGGTGGCTCAGGTTCCTCCCCTTCTGAGGCTGGGCCGGCGTGGTGGTGCCCGTCCTTCTTCCTTAGAGTCCTCAGAGCTGCTCTGCCACTTCAGCTCCTGCTGCTGCTCCTGATCGGGCTGGCGTGCCTGGTGCCAATGACAGAGGAGGATTACAGCTGTGCTATGGCAAACAACTTTGCCCGATCTTTCCACCCCATGCTAAAATACATGAATGGTCCTCCTCCATTGTGAAGGAGACCTGAGAGACAGCAGGAGACTTTGCTGGAGTGCTGGCTGGGAGGAAGATGGTTTTAAAGGGTGACAGGGTGCAGCGTGGCAGCTTTACCTGTCTGCTGTTGCCACCACTGTGCCCGTATCTTTCTCTGCTGGCACTCCGCTCGAAGCACATCAGTCCATGAGTATCAGACTGCACAAGGTTTTACCTGAGTAGCATCATTTCAACACTTGCATCCTGGGTACTAAGGAGGACGCAACCTATGTGAGGGAAACCTCTTCTGTACAGCTTTTGGGATCTTTTAGCCACTTTATATCCAGGTCATTGCCCTGTTCTATGCATAGCCAAGGACTTGATACTGTAGATCCTTTCCTGTGTGCTGCTCCAAATGACCCATTAGCCAGTCTTTGTTAAATACCCTCTCAGTATCTACAGTATACAAAATAATCAATGCTTAAGGAATTTTAGAGCATTTGTAACATACAGTTTTAAAGAATCTTGTATGGCAGTGTATTATTCCCTGTGGTTTCTGTTTCAGGCATGGTGTTCTAACTTTTGCTTTGGATGCACAAGATGTAAATCTGAGAAGCACTTTTTTAAGGTTTAAAAAAATGGATGTAATAAATAAGATTGCAGAAGTTTTTATGAGGAAAAAACATTGAATGTCAAGTTGAAAAACAAAGAACATATTTATGTATGTACAGTTTGCTAAGCCAAGTTTTGTTTGTATTGATTTCTTTGCATTTATTATAGATACCATAAAATATTTTGTCTACGTGCTTTTTAATGACAACTATGGAAACCTGTAAGTTTAAAATGAGATATGTATGGTATAAAAAAAAATAGAAGACATCCATATGCTGCACTTCAAAAAAGAATTAAAAAGTTCTGTAACAAATTAATGGCATTAGGTATATGTTTGAATGACAAGATCTGGAAAATGACAACTGGCAGAATACTTGGGAAATTATCACAAGAGAAGTTGTGCTAATATTGAAAGCAGTACATGTTTGGATTAATGATTCATCACTTCAGATTTTTGTTTTTTTCAAGCTGTTTTTTTGAAGTTCCCTCTCACCTGTGTGGGGATTTTTTTCCATCTGTGTTTCTGTGTACGCATTCACACGCAACCTTTCACAATTGGGGTTCTACCAGTCCACACCAAACAGGATTTTTTCCTGTGGGTATACTGGAAACTTCCTAATATTCTCCATAGCAGCTCAATATCGAGATAGATATTTATGCTTTACCCATTTTTATTTTAGTGGAATAGGCCCAAAACATAATGATAAATAGCAGAAAAAGCGAACAAATTGAAAACCTATTAACTTTCCAGAACTTTTGCAAAAACTTGCGGTCTACTCAGTGGCACTCTGCCCAGCTGATTAGTCAAAACTCGACTATGAAAGAACAGGATTCTTGTCAATTATGAAAAAAAAATACAGAGCATGGCTCTAAGTTATTGCTCTTTATTAAGTTTGGGGGATTTGAAGACATGACACATACAGTGTAAATTTTTTTTCTGAGTTAAGTGTTTTTGCTTAGGACATATTGGCTTGCATGACAGAAATAAAAAGGCCAGAAAAAACAACAAACACATTAGTTGCTGTTACGTAGAGGTAATTTTTGGCATGGCATCTTTTGAGCTGTTAAGAGGAGGGGGTGGTCAGAGGTAGGGAATCGCAAGCTGAACTCCAGCATTTGGAAAAGCCAAAATAAAGCTTCCTTTTCAGATAAGCGTAGCATTAACATTTTTGTGGAAAGAATTTTGTATGTTTGCAGAATATTTTCAGTGTCTGAGACACAAGTCTGGATTGACACAAGTGTGTTCTTTTCAAGGCCGAGTTTCCTTCGTTGCTCTTCAGAAGTTACACTAGGCTCGGTTAGTATTCACAATCATTTGTTCTTAGTAGACGAAGATAAGGAACACACACTTGGGCTACACAGAAGAGCTTTTACTTGCAAAAGGCCTTAAATATTACATAAAATTGACCTTTCCTCTCTTTTCTGATATTGTTCTCTTTGGTTACATAATTTAAATGGCAATCAGTGCACCTATGTGAATAATTCAGTAGTTTGCTGGATCTGTTATTCCACGTCTGTGCATGCTTTAGACATCCTTTCATCAGCCAATCTCTGGGACTGCTGGTTAATTTTTTGTTGAAAGATACTTTTGTTTTCTTAAAAAAAAAAATACTGTAAAGGGAAAAAGTCTTTACTTGATTAGGGAGACATAAGGACCTCAGCCTCACTGTCTCCTATTTTCCAGGAAGTAAAGAATGTGGAACATCACATTATCAAGTGTCAGTAGCCCTTTCAAATTCAGTGCATTTTTGGCTGATGATTACCTGCAGGACACACATGCACTGCCTCTCCTCTGCCTGGCTGATGAACTGGTTGGGGAGTGTCCCTGCTATGCTTTGCTTCCTTCCAGCTGTTTCAAAGGAAAGTTTCTTGTGTTCATGTCTTCAAGCTCTGATCTGTAGCTGTAGACCTGACTATCAATGTGCTGACAGGTGATGTAGAAAACTTTTTTTTTGATGCCAAGGGATCTGGTCACACAAAGCAGTCCTTCAAGTGAACAGCAAACTGTCTACAATGCCTGTGAATAAGGCAGTCACAGACGGTGACAGAGACACATCGGAAAAATGTCATAGACAGGAAACATGCCTGTTTGTAAATCCTAAATTTCTCATTCCTTCAAGGACAGGAATGTCAGCCTGTAAGCTGATGTGTCAAGGGAATCACAGACAATTTGCGTCACTGGGTTAGAGGGGCCCTTGAGTGCCACTTTGGAGTTACTGCTCAGCATCAGACCAGTTAAAATAGTTTGAGCAATATACTTCTACAAAAGGAATTCTAGCCATGAACCATTATAACTTCACCATTATAACTTCACATGTCATTTTGCAGAACTGGATCTTGATTCTAAAAACTGACACAAAGACGGCAAAATCTAAGTAAGTGTGCAGGCTCTTCAGTTCCATACCAAGAGCACCAGTGACACAGAGGTCTAGCTTGAGTTGCAAATCCCCATGAGATATCAACACATGCATTTATTACCGCAGCATGAACCAGGTTAAATGGGACAACTGTAGAGGGGGGGAAAGCACACCCAGAAAGCTGTCAAGCATTTCAACCAGTGGCACTAGCCACCTTGGCAGCCTGGTCATCTTTCTCATCCTGATAATGGGATGTTAAAACTCTTTAAGAAGTGCACAAAGTTAGAGTCTGAGATGCCCTGTCTCTGTGATAAGCCTGCAACCCAACACCTCTTTCTGAAAATGTCACCTACTTGGGCTCTGCTAACACAAGGGGTAATTTCTGATGATGCACCTTGAGGCTTGGCTGCAAGGTATGAGGAAAGGGAGCAGAGGGGCTGCTGAACTCTGGATCTATATTGAAATCCTGTGTTCAAGCATAGAGAAAGTGCCTCTGCCTCTTGGGGAGCTCAGGTCATAACTATGTTGTATTTTTTTCCCATTTCCTATTGTAGATAAATGCAGTAGCTTCTGTAGAGTTGTGATCATCCCCCCAGCTTGACATACCTTGCAACTCTGAACTTTGCTTATTGGCTTGTAGTCACCACAAAGCTAGTGAGTGTTTAAAGGTAACTGGTTCCTCCATGACTCCAGACTGCAGTATCAAGGCACTGTGTCATTATGCTTATATTGATAATAGTGAAAAATAATGAGCAAAATTTACCCTGGACTCTCTGCATTTCTTTGTGGAGCTTAATTTGTGGACCATGCTTTGCAAAAACGGAGACCATGCTGCAGAGTGATATTTAAAGACATCTGACAGTGTTAGGAGTACAAATTTTCTCAACTTGTAATGTGCCCTTATTCTTCATAGCTGTGAGCATGATGATACCCATTACCTATTTCCCATCCTGCTCCAGCAGTGATAATGGCTTCTTTCTGCAACAGATCAATAGTTCCTCACCACTAGTTTGCCACCCTTCCAGCTTTGTGAAAACCTGCAGTATTGCTCTCTCCTTCCTTAGAACGTTTTTCTGCATCTGGCTGTTGAACAAAAACAAAGATGCTGGGCTTGCTTATGAGCAGTCATCCCTGGCCCTCGGTCTTGTGTTATTTGTGGTTGAGAGATCTGTTTGCAACTGATAGCATCTCTCAACATGCTCATCATCATCGTGCATCTGAGTGGATGTGTGTCTGTGTGTTCAAAGGCATAACAGACACTGGTTGGTCACAGCCTTTAAACTACAGATGCTATCAAGACTTAGCAACTGTAGGAGGATTCTGAGAAATAAGAACAAGTCAAGGAGAAGAAATGTAGATTCTAAAGCAATAGAAACCATTGATCTGCTCTCTTTCTGGCACTTACCATATTTTATTTGGTGTTTAAAGCAATGGATTATGGAAAGGAAGAAGGCAGAACAGTGAGTTTTGATGGAAGCTGGCTGGTTTGGCAGCAGTCAAAAGCAGAATTCATCTAAAGCAGTATTTGTCTAAATTGAGGGGGGAAAGGAGAGTGCAGGGAGGGGTCTTTTGGGTTGTGTGTATTTATAGACACAGAGTTCCCCACATAAGGGAACTTGTGTGGGTACTGGCTGAGTTTTAACCTTGGGAGCATGTTGGGAAATGCACTACAGCCAGCTGAATTCTATTGTTGTTGCCCTGTTTGGCCATAATTAGACCCAGAGGGACATAGGCATGAAACCTGTATTTGGGAGAAATTGTGCTGTGGTAATAATATTAAGAACATTAGAATGTTCTGATAATATTCCCCAATAAATCAATAAATAAGAATTATTTCAAGAATTTGTCTTCCCAGAAAGGAGTAGATAAAGATCTGTGAAACAAGATAAAAGGCAATTAATAACTTCTAGCTGAATCACTGAAGGTTTGTCATAGACTAAGGCCTGGTTAAGTGACAGACATCTGAATTTTGTTAAATGATTGCTCTAAAAGCAGACAGGAACTGAAAACTGAAGCATCTATTGTTTGGTGCCACCTAATATATCATTCCAGAAATGAATTGGACAAAACTGCTTTGTTCAAGTAAGAATGTATTTAAAGATCTCAGTCACAGCAAATGAATTTGACCACAGTGATGTCCAAATAACACTGGCACATTTAACTTTTTGGAAAGACAAGGTGCTTTAGGATAGTATTGTCCATTTCTTGTATTAAAGATGTCCTTGACGAGGGGGGAGAGATACACTAGAGAGCTCTTCTGGTCAGGGATCATGCAGATGTGGATGTAGTTTGCACACAGTTTACTCAGATCAGGTTTTTTTTGTTTTCTGGCATGTTGTTATTCCTGGGAGACTGCTATTATGGATGTTGTAATTGTGGGTTTTTCCATTCCTTTGCTTTTAGAAAGGATGTTTTTAAAAACAGCTGTAATTAAACCTTTTTTGTTTAAGTGCTCACAAGGCTATCCAAGATGTGGGACATTAATGACTGTAGTATTTGTTTAATAAACAATTCAGAAATTGTCTAGGAAGTTCTCCTGACCATAGAGCTGCAGGTTAAAACATATGCTTGTGATTTCGACTGCTTTGCTAAACTTGTAAGCATGGTGCAGGCAGGTATGCAGACTATGGGGGCAAGGGGAGAAAAAAGTACTGGAAGAAAGCATTTTTATTGAGATAGATAGATAGANAGTTGTAGTTTCTTTTCCTATTTTCAGATTTGATGTAAGCAAAAATTAATCCTGTAAGGGCAGACTGGAATTCAATCTTTCCTGCTTTCATACTGTCAAGCTTTTATGTGCCCTGACTCTCAAAACAAAATGGACAGCACTTTTTGCTCATCTCTAGAGTATAACATACTTGTCCATTACAGAGGACACAAGTTCAGAAGAGGTGAGTGAAAAATAGAAAGATTTGCTTCTTGTCAGATTCTTTTTTGTCCTAGACAGTAGCATTCGGTCTTTATCTGTAGAGAAGCTAAATACCTTACTCCCAAACGTATAGCAAAATTTGGCTAAAAAATGCCTGAAAACACATCCTTTCCTCACATGCACATTTTTCATCTGTTTAAAATGGTAACATTCTGAAGTTGTGTGCAGGTGTGTAGGAATGGAAGACAGCAGGTGATAAATTTCATATCACCTGTATGCCTGCAGAAATGAAGACATTACCAGAATGACACCTAAATACTGCAGCACAAAGTTCTTAAAGGGACATGAGAGCTAGTTAGCCTTGTTCCTGCTGAGATAAGTGCCAAATGTTATTATTTTGATGGTCAATTTTCCTGAAGACTTCATGACTATTTTTACACTTGAGTTTCTGTGTCTGCAGGACGCCGTGGTGAATGGTAGTAATTGGAGCCTGGCTGGGCATAAGAAAAAACACGTACGCAGTGCCCTTCCATGGGCATTCTTTCTATGTGAGCACTCTGATGAGTGCTATTTTATATGTTTGGATTCTCCTCTCCTCTTCACTGCGTGGGTGGTGGAGACAAGCAGTGTGTAATGCAGAGGAAGGAGATGAAAAACTTTTCCAGCCATAGAAACAGCTGCTTCATGGGGCTTTTAATGTTGCAGAGTGTCTGGATAGGAAAAAAGAAATTAAAAATCCATCATTTAATTTTGAGGAATAAGCATGGTCGAAAGGATTTTAATGAGGGAGGGTGCCCCACTGACTGAGGATACCGAGGCTTTAGCCCATGAAGAAGCATTGCACTATATGCACTATATGCACTATGGGGATTGCCTGAACTAACAGGAATGTAAACCAAAATACTAAAAACATTAAGCACATAAAGTGCCAGGTACTTAACTAACTTACCTGGTATCGTTAGAATTACTAGAGACTACACCTAGCTTGTTGTTGACTCTAGATATGGAGTCTCTGATTCTTTTCAGGGAAAGTGAAGAAACTAAGAAACAGTTTTTACTTTCATTTAGATGCACACATTCTGATTCTTTCAGAAACAGTGTATCATTTTGCTGTCCACTGAAAAACAATAAGCACAGAAACATATTTTTAAAACATACAAAATACAACAAAATGAAACAATGCATTCTGATTAATTCTTTATTTTCAACATCAAATACATTGATAAAAATCTTGCGTCAATCAGGTAGCCTACCAGATTTTTTATTTAGACTTTTTTAGAGCTTTTTAGGTGCAAAACAAAGAAAAAAATACCTCACCAAAACCAAAGACGTCAATAATTTTATATGCATCAGTGAAAGAACAGAATACTTCAACAAATACATTATGACAGCTGAGCCTATATCAAAGAAAGGACTTTGCATTGACAGACTACATAGTGCACACAAAAGCATTGGTTTCATAGTACATACAATAAGGTAATACATAAAGTGGCTTGATAATGCAAGTCTCGTGACCAGCAGTATATCTCTTCCTTTTTCAATGGGCACTTTCTGAAGAAACAGACTTTTAATCATAGGCACACAGGATTACAGAATTTACTAATTTGCAAGATGGCAGCATATAATTTTTTTAAAAAAATTGTTTATTTCTTTAGGCACATTTGAATGTAAAAGAATTTAATATCTTTCTAACACAGTGCAAAATCAAATACCCTTTATGGGCAACAATCACTTTGAAAACAACTTTCAAGATATAAGGCTACCTACATTCAAAGGATGAAGGGGAACTGTGAGTAGAAAGGGTAGGACATCAATATTGGGAAAACATAAATTTTAAACTCTCAGATCAATTTGAGATCATGCTACACGTGCAGGTGACAGCAAAGATTGCTTTGTATTACAATACCATTGTTAACATCACCCTTCTCTTACATGTGTTGACTTTCTATCTGTAAAGCCATATCATGGTTGTAGATAGCATTGAAAACATCAAAGTATAAACATCTTTATTCAAAGTAAGAAATGCACTTCACACAAGTTCAGCCGAGAATGCCTTATATACAAAATCCCATTATCTGTAGGGTTGAGTTGCACTCTAATTTTAAAGCAGGAAATTATATACACAAGAGGGGCTTGCCATGTTCTTACCTAAGCCTGTAATAAGACTAAAAATCTACTGAGGCAAAATTTTTATTTTGTTGGTAGTTTGCTTATTATTAAACATTTGGCACAGCTCTTAAGGAATCAGTTGGCATCAACTGAAATGGATGGAGGCTCCAGTACAAATCCTGGTTCGTATGAAAGGGATGATTTGGGGGGTTTTTGTTTGCTTTTTTTCAACTCAAGGTCCAGTGATCTGCTGACAGTCCTTGCAATATCCTGGGGAGCTCAGTTCGGATTATTTCTTTAATTACATTTTTAAACTTCTCAGTGTAGAGAAGGAGAAAAATCATCAAGTGATGTCACTGAAAAATAATAGTCAATTTATCACAACACACATCAGGAAACTTCCATTAAACTATTTTACCCGAGTACAAATCTTACTACCCCAACTGAGAGTTTTACCTGAGACAAAGTCTGCAACATTGAGATGTGGCTCAAACCATTATAAACCAGAGTAGCTTTCACATTTTCAAACACCACATATTCTGACATCACTAAGTGCTACACATCTCCCTATCTCCTACCTCCCAAGCTTTTTGCAATACTTCAGTAACAACCATGTTCTCAAGCAAAGCAAATTCATCTGGTCTATTTAAGTTTGCCTTGTGCTGGTATTACATTGCCTATGTTTCTAGAGGGTTTTTTTGTTTTTTGATGTTTTTGGTTTTTTTAAAAAATCCATGTATAAACGTTACAAAATAATTATTTTGTTAGCTGTCCAGAGACATCACTATGAATGTTTTGGTAAGAGCATAATTAGCTGCCTTGAAAAGTTTTCTTTCATTTTTTTTTACATGCTATATATTTTTATCCAGCACCAGGTATTCAGGTAGTACTGGTTTGTCAGCTGCAAATATAAAGTATATATGTATATATATATATATATACACACACATAAAATAGCATCTTGTGAAATAACAATTACCAAATGTCAGGCACAATTGTCTGCATACACAAGAGCATAATTCAGAATTACATATGAAAAAAATTATATCATAGACTTTATTTAATCAATTGAATAGCTACATTCAGCTGTCTGGTATGGGGGACATCTTTATAGATAACTCTGGGAATGTTACTATATTTATTAAGATGCTGCTTCAATTAAAATCTTATTAAAAAATTAATGACATGGATCCTAGATCTGCTCCGAGGTAAATTAATGTATTACTGGGAATCACTCTTACTCTTTCTAAGTTGCCCTTCACTGTTGTCACCACAAACATGGGAGGACTGGTTGAAAGCTAAATTGCTACCTTGCAAGGGCTGAGCCCAGGAAAGCATTCATAATTATTTTAAGCTGACTGCTCATATTCTGTATCCAAGACACATTATGATACACTTCTGACTGCTGCATATCACTTCAAATCATGCTTTTCCACCTTCACTGGGAAAACCTCTTGAGTGTAAAGGTACTTGCCCTATATAGGTACCATCCAAATCTGACTCTGTTGTGAATTGCTCTCAGTGAACCACCTTTTATCCTCTAGGTCAAATTTACATTTGAATCGATGTAATGACCTATTCTGGGGTGTAGGAAGGGAGGCATTCATTTAAACCAATTTGCCTTCCAGCTTATGAGCTTGTGTGTTCTATCCCAGAGAACACCAACTTGCATGTACAGTATTTAAAGAGCAGCTCTAGTGCACACTGGGCTACAAGTGAATGATTATGATGTAAGCAGGTGAATTTAACTACAGAGATTCCTGTGCTCCATTCAGGTCTTAGCCTGCACTTGTTTCAGTAAACCCATGGTTTTTCTAACACATCTGAAAACCAGCTACTGAAAAAACCCAAAATGGCCATTTTTTTTTCATGACACTTAGGAGCCCTCAAAAAGCCCTTAGGTACCAAACTAGCGCTCGTGCACACACACATACACACACACATGCTTTTACCGAATACACAAAAAGACAAAAATCTTCAGCACATTCAGAAAAAAGTGACACCATAATATGCATCAAGAAAAGGCCTGTGAACTTAGGGTGACTGCTTCACATGTTTAGGCTGCACAGTTTTCAAGGAATTGTCTCAAACATTGGTAGCATGTAGCTTTAGGCTTTCAAACTGCTCATATCCTCAGATATGTACATGAAACTATTATAGACACCATTATGTACATTCACTAAAGAACTGAATTCTTGACTTGAAGCACAAACCTGTCCTATGCCTTGCTGCCTTCACAACTGCTGTGAAACTTGATCTCACTGCACACAGACTCTGCCTGTGGGACAGGGAGCATAATTAGACATAGGCACTCCTGTGTGGCATTACTTGCATTCTTTCCTATATTTAGTTTCTACAGGATATTCCAATCAACATAAAGGCTTCAACTATAATAAAAACATCCCTGAACCATTTCACTAGTACTGTGGCCAGCTGCTGTGGAGCTGGGAAATACTCTCACTGGCAGGGTGGTTGCTTCCAACCAGCTATTGGAATAGTCCCTGGTCAGTGCCAACTCTCCCAGTCTGCACCTGTCAACCAGAAGTGCAGATAGCACAGGCAAAGTTTATCATTAGATTAGTAAAATATCCCTGGCATATGTAATAATCTCATTCCAGTACCCAGCAAAGTTCCCTGACATTTAATTTTCTAGCATAGAGGCAGTCAAACAGCAGCACCAACTCCTACTTTGGATGGCATATCATGTGGAGTTCTTCAGTCTCTTTCATGTCTTGTTGAAACTCTTGATGTCAGTGGACCTTTTGTATATTTACAGTTGGTCCAAAGAATCAAACTGATTCTTATGAATATCCTTAGGAGCTACAGACATGCATGAAGAAAGACAGATTTATCTTTCTGGACATGCAGTCTCAGAGTCTACACCATGTCTGAGGCTCATTGCCCAGTTTTGGTGTCACAGGTGAGCTGGCTCTTAACAGTGATTTTTGAACCATGCCACAATAAGAGCCAAAGAAAGCCAAGGAAAAATCTGCTGCTCTGACTGTGATACTAGCCCTCCCACACACAGCTAGACCACACTGCTGAGTGGGATGGGACCATCCCACCCTTCTGTGCCAGTCTTGCACTGGCATCCTCACCCCTTGCTTTGTAGCACAACAAAGCACAGGATAGGGAGAGAGATTTTTTTGTAAGTAGTGCTGGATCCTGTATGTGTGTGAAGACCTTTTTCTAAGACCTGATGATTTTTGTAATCATCTGGTCTAGTTCAAGAGTAGTTCACTGTTATCACTGTTTGCCACGTTGCCCTGGATTCACATTCTTGGGCAACAAAACAATTTAGCTTTCTAGAATCAGACAAGATAGCATGCATGCAAAGCAATTCATCTGGAGCATATGGTAAGGGTACCTAAAAGTTTGGTCAGAATGAGCTTGAGAGGGAGTTGTCTGATGATGTAAGCCAGCAAGGTAAAATAGTATAATTCTCAGACAGCAGTTCCTCTATACTGTAGGAAGAAAAGAGGCAGGAATCTAACTAAACTACCAAGGCAGTCCCTCACAGTGCAGCTTCCCTATGGCACACTCAGATGCCAGTCAACTTTCTGTTTACACTGCCCAAGAAGTCATCCAGAATCTCTACCAAACTGCTTCAAAGTTTCAAGCAAGTAGAGTATTATGTGAGCTCAGGATTTTGGGTGGATATTAACAAAGACTACTACTCATGAAGACTACTACTCATATGCATGGGTGGTATGGCCTATCAATTTATAGTAAAATGAATGCATGGTTTAGATTAGGACTTAGTTACCCGAGTAACATGCAAAATTAAATAAAACACTGCAAATTTTAAATCAAGTTAGCCAGACAATCCTTGCTGGCTATCCATGGCAATGAAATGTCTTCCATTTAGGGTAAGCAATCAATTTAGGCAAGCGCTTGACAAACACTCATATGGAAAATGCTGGTGTCTGTTGTCACTGGAGTGTTTTCAAAGGTGGCACTACAGACGAAATGAAGCATGAGTTAGGTAGAACACTGCTGGGTTTCTCATACCACTGTATATGCTGACTCCTGTTTACATTGTATTCTGCATATTCTCCTCCTCTTTGCTGTTTACATAAAAGGACTGCAAGGAATGAGATGAAGCTGATGCAGTTGTCAGCTGGCTTCGGTTCTCCTCTTCCATGGGTGCAGCACTCCTGGCTGCGGGGGCGTGCAGTCGGTGAGCGTCCAGCATCTCCAGCAAGAGATCGTAGAGCGGAACTACGTTCTTGCACTTCATGTTGTACAGGTGCTCCATCCCTTTGTTGCTGTTGGTCGTGATGAAACAACAGTTACTTTCCAAATATGCTATTGGGGCGGGGGAAGTTACCAGCTAATAGTATTTGCTGGATACATATAAATCCTGTATTGTACAAAATTACTAACTTGGCAGTGCATTTGCTGTGCACATTGGCTACAGTCAAGAAGGCAGCACCTTGAAAGAAGGTTGCAGACTGCTGTAGTCAAGGTGCCTTCTACAGGTGTCTGTTTTGCTCTTCTTTTCCTAAAACGTAGCCTAGAGGACATAGATTCTTAACTTAGTCACTGTGACTAAGTAAATGGGATGAATTTTGCCTTTCGCACAATAAAAAAATACCAGTTTTCTTTCCTGGAAAATAAGCACAACCAATTTCTTAGCAAAAGCTCACTTATAATAGTATCCATTCACAAAAGTATGAAAAAAATTAACTTTACTATACATCTGGGTTTTCCTTAATTGTACAAATTCTTTTTAGAAGGGGGAAAAAAAGGTTCATTAACACAAGGACAAAGAAACTCTATAAAATGACACAAGTGAAAAAAACCCCACGCACACATCCCTTGACTTTCCCCCAAAGATCTGTCTATCAGTTCAGGAGGTAAAATCTGCATGTTTCAGCTTTAGTAGCTATGATGTGGTGTTTACTCTAATTTAAACTTCATTACCTGAAATAATGAAAATTTAAATCTGTGTAGCAGCATCTCCTGTGGTTTCATAATAATAAAATCTATAGCATATCTTTATAGAAATTTATCCTGTTAATGCCTCATCCACTGAGCAGCTACCTTAAGAAGTAATTTGGGAGAATCATTTGCTGCAATTACAAACAGTGTGTCAGGCAGCTCACCTCTGATTAGCAAAAGGCATGGTCCTCTAGACTGGAATTTAGTAGTTCTGCATTTATCCTCATCTATACAATTCACATAATGATCCTAAATCTCTTTTCTAAAGTGATTTGCAATCATGACACTTGTGAAAAGTGGCTGCACAAAAGTGATAGTTTTATTAAATCTTATAGGAGACTAAAGTTTGCAGAGCTAGGCTACTCCTACATTAACATTCTACTCCGTACTTTTCCAACACCTGTGTCCAGGTCTGGGGTCCTCACTCTAAGAAAATCTTAGGCCTCTTAGAACAGGTTCAGAGCAGGGCCACAAAGGTGATCCAAGGGCTGGAACACTTCTCCTGTGAGGAAAGGCTGAGAGAACTGGAGTTGTTCAGCCTGGAGAAGAGAAGGCTCCTAAAAGAAGCCTTCCAGTACCTGAAGGGGGCCTAGAAGACAGCTGGAGAGGGACTTTTTACAAGGGCATGTACTGACAGGACAAGGGAGGGTGGCTTCAAACTGAAAGAGAGCAGGTTTAGAGTAGGTGTTAGCAAGAAATCCTGTACTGAGAGTTCTGAGGCACTAGAACAGGTCATGCTGTCCAGAGAAATTGTAGGTCCTCCACCTCTGGAAGTGTTCAAGGCCAGCATGGACAGGGCTCTGAGCAACCTGGTCCAAGTGGAAGGCATCCCTGCCCATATCCCTTCATATCTGAAGGGTTAGAACTAGATGATCTTTAAGTTCCCTTCCAAACCAGGCCATTCTATGATTCTACGAAACACATAAGATTAAATGCAGATACTGCTTTCTATCAAACTACTAGCACTATCAAAACAAAAGGCAGTGGAAAAGACAATTAGAAGGAACACATGGGGTAAATATTTTCATATGGATTTTTTTTTTTTGTAAGAGCCCTTCACAGAGTTTGCTCTCCCACCCATGAAGGAAAAGTGTGCATGTGCATTTGTGACATGTCGCTTGCATGAGCCCAGCACAGAAGTGCTGACTGTGTGCTTGCTCTCACCTCATGTGTCTGATGTGAGAGAGGATGAGGAGGAGCTGAGCCAGTCGTCTGTGCTGCTGCTGCAGAGAAAGGCCTGACTTAGCCATTAAGTGTATCAGAGTGTCTGTGATTTTGTCCAGGACACGGTGAATATAGTCCTTCTCTTCCAGAGATTTCAACGTGCTGGAAAGAAAAGTGTACACACCTAGAGTAGGAGGGAGGAAGAAAACAAACAAACCACAGACAAAAATTACTTTGGTGGACTCAGAGTTGCCCAAGGTATGCCCTGTGGCGCCTCTTAAGCTGTGTTAAGCCAGCTTTCTTGCTTGGCAGCCAGGTCACTGCTCTCTCTGAATGACCCAGGAGCATGGATTTGGGCACTGTGGGAAAAGCAGGAGGAGGAAGACAATGCCACTTCCCTGCCTGGGTCCCACCAAGGTCTGTACCAGGTGCTGGGTGACACCTGCAGCTAGACCTACCTGTGAGCTGTGCTCTTCTTTTGTCATTTGGCTCTCAAACCTTGAGGAGATGCTGTTCCCCTTGAGAGCTCTGCAATACTTACCAACCAACCCAAGCGTTCATCAGCTTTTGCCATTTTCCCTGCTGTTTAATATTTGATTTTTAGTGATTTTCTAGTCAATCTAGAACTGAATAATGTTGCCACAAAACATGTAAACAAAACCAGGGTTTGTTTATGGATGTTTGCCTCACCAAAATCCTCCCAACCAAGCAAAAGCCTTGAAAGGTGTACTCCTTCACCTGCAAAGCTGACTCTCCTTTAAAAACTGTATCCAAATCAACTTGTGCAAATCTAGCTGTCTTGAACTGCTTGCTGCTGAAAGTGAGCAGCCTGAAGATTTGGGCCTGATAAAAATTTTTCCAGAGGACAAAACACCTTAAAACTCCCCCTCTAACAGCTCCTCTACATCATCTACGAGAGCCTCTAATCCAGGCATAAGAGCTTTTTGCTCTTAAATCTTGGGAGCATGAAGAACATCAGCTTTCAAAATGGGAAAGTCTAAATTATTTTGGGCTGTTTTATCTTGATTTTTTTCTGGACAACACCACACAGCCAATGTGAATCAGGTCACAACAACATTGTGCTGCCAAAAGAGAGCTGTTGCATTCAACATCAGTTTTTAAATCTTTTGGACTGAACAAATAACTCTAAACAGGTTGTATTGCCATAATCCAGTCCTGAGGCACCAGAGGTTTAAGATGTGCATAGGGTAATACAATCAAACTGGCATCATCATAAAGTGTTCATCATCCCGTGTCTATAATAGACTTGACAAATCCTGTGCTTTGGCCCTTCTGCATCAGCTCACAGAGCCAAGAAGAGATCTGGATTTTTTCTTTGGAAAAAAAAGATCGTTTCTGGAATAATGTTTTGTTTTGCTTTTCTTTAAAGCATCGTAAATAGCAGAACATGGAATGCAGTAAGTGCTATTAAAAATAAAGGACACACAGACACTAGCATGCACAAACAGACATATATGCTATAGCCTGTCAGACATGTATGCTGGACCTTGTTTTCATTGTTTACAGGCTTGGGACTACCACTGGATGTGCAGATAGCTTCCCAACTGCTGAGATGCACAGCAAAATGAGATTTTTTTTAACACCTTGGCCTACCTCCTCTCACATCATCTGAGTACTTCAAGGCCCTAACACCTAGAACTACTGTAACCTGCAAGTAGCTTTTATGATTTGGGGTCTTCAGTTCTGAAAAGACCTGTAAATGTGTTTGTGAGTGTCTCTGGGAAAGAGTAAGCAAGAAACTGCTTTAAAAAACCAAAAGGGTAACTAAAACATAGTAATACGTCTGAAAATCATCAGTCAGAGTTCTTAATTTTGGTAATGGGTATTGCTTCAAAATTGATATAGATAGATAGTACACTGACCTCTTTTCTCACAGAGCTTTTCATAGCTATTATTATTTTTACTGAAATTAATTCACAAACAGAAAATAGTCCTGGATCTTTTCTCATCTGAACCTTTCTCAGCTGACTCTGGACTACCCTCACATACGCCTATTGACAACACAAGGCTAGATAGCTTAACATGTACCTGTAGGGGCATAATTCTTAAAGATTACTGGAAAAACACAATGCACTAGAAGAAAATATTTATCTCATAAATGCACAGTGCCTCCAGAGAAGTTTACTTCAGCTATAAGAACCTATTGTGCTCTTGCAGCAATACCCCATAGCTTCATATTACTGAAACTAGTAAAAGAAAATAATCTTTTAGGAGTAATTTTTTCTCACCTAGGTCTGGTCTACAAGCTATTAAAAACTGTAAATCAAAAAAACCACTCTCCAATAACTGTAGGGAATTCAGGCAACTGCCAGTCAATAACTGCCAAGGAAAATTATGTTTAGTTTTTCTTTCTACACCCTCATGGTGATTGCTCCTGCCCCAAGCCACTGACCAGAGATTTCCCAAAGAAAAATATGCTGGCTATCACACATTTATACACATCCAAGCAGAGTTTTCAAATGAGGGTGCAGAAAATTTCCTTAGCAAAGTGAAATTTAACAGTCTCCAAGGCCTTCCGAACCCTAAATTGGATAGCTACCAGGTTGATTTCCAGCTCTTTCTGTAGGTCAAAAAAAAGGTAACAGGTGCAAGAACAGAGAAAGCACCACTCTACAACCAAGCGAGGCCTGTTGGTCCGTGGCCATAACACATACCAGAAGAGGATCCCTTGGGGGCTGCAGTGCTACCATGCTAGCCTTTGGCATACATTGATAGAATTTTACATCTCTCACTATATGTAATTATATATTTGCTGCATGCTACTGCAGAAGAGAATGTCCTCAATATCTTTCCTGTCACAATAAACAGCAGTTTAAAATATTTTTACATTGAGAGTTCAGTCTCACAGAACAATGTCCAAGGCCCTTCTTCTTCCCCTACACCAAATTGCTCTGAAGCTGTAGCAAGTCAGGCTGAGGTATGAGGAAATTCATCTTGGTACCATGCACTCCTGGAATCATCCAGCCCCCAAAATAAAGAAATAAATAAGAAGAACAATTTAACAGGGACTGAAAAACGTCAGGAGAAACAAGTAACAGGCAGTCACATGGAAAAATGTATCAGAAGGTCTCCAGTATGCATCAAATCAGCCAAATCTTTCCATCTCTGTGGACTAACCAGCTAACTACTTAGGTAAATCAGCTGCTAAGGCAGGTGTGACCTACATCTTCGTGTCCAAAATGAAAGCAACCCTGTTGCTGTGCCACATAGCATCACTCCTCCAATACACTCAAAAGTAAAACATCTGGCATCATATTGCCCTTTCAGGATTCTAATACTTATTTTCCAGTGTTAAGTAACAGCCCTTTAATATTGAGCTGAATGTGGTTTTCAAAAATACTACTTTACTTTTTTAGTCAAAAGGTTTATTGCTACAACTTTAGAGGGGCACCTTCAGATTTGTTATTTAGTTGGACACAATGATGTCCTTGTTCTTATAGACACATCACCTTGATATCTCAGGAAAACTGTGGAAGTAGCGTAAACATCTGCCTTGGTTTACAATCAAAACCTTCCATCCTTTCCACATGCACTGAGTAAAACTTAAAAAAAAAAAAATTGCATTTTGTCCAAAATCACAGGGAAAAGGAGTCTAAAGATATTTAACAGCCCTGAAAGATGTTGCAAAACCAGAAATGTCCAACAAAAGCAATAAACAACCCTACTTCATGTGAAGAGACTACCAGATGTCCAAGGATTTAATAAAGAAATGTTTGTGTACACTCAAATCCACACAAGGCTTTAGAATGCAAATGCTTTTAAACATGAGATGTAGCATAATTAGTCCTATTTGTTTAATTAATCCACTTGTCTAAATCATTTTGAGATCTGGTGGTTTTATCACATGCATATATAATACAGACGGCATAATAAGCCAAAAACTCATTTTGTGTTTATCTGCTGTTTCTTTAGTAGAAGATTTGTGAATATTTACATATGCACTCACAGAAAGAAATCAGGTTAGGGTAGGTTTGGAGGTCATCTAATTCATCCTCTTGCTCAAATAGTGGTAACTTCAGGGTTAGATCAAGCTGCCCAGAGCTTTGGCCAGCTGAGTTCTGAGTATTTGCAAGGATTGAGATCCTACCATCTTTCTGGCCAACCTGTTCCAGTGCTAAACCTCTCACTGGGTAGAGTTTTTGTTCTGTTTATGTGGTCAGCATCTCCCTTGCTGTGGTTTGGCTCCATTGCAGATTGTCCTTTCCTCTTGCACCTCTGAGAAGGGTCTGGCCCTGGCTCCTCCATAATCTGCTCATCAGCAGTCTGAGGGCTGCAGTAAGACACTCCTTTGCTTTCTCTTTCCCTGCATGAACCAACTCAGCTCTCTCAGCCACGTGCTTCAGAGCGCCTAATATTTCATATCTGTCCAGCACTTTATGTAAGGAGGTTGGCTACATTCTGTGAAGTATCTCCAGAAGACATTTTAGAGGATCTATGCCAAACACTTACACAACTCTTACACAACTCTTATATATACCCCAAATTATGCCACTTATTTTTTCTGTCTATTATTGCAGTCTAATGCCTCTTAATTTGAGCATCTAGAGAGTCTGACAGTCAGACACTTGTATCCACATTCCCACTGTCTAGTTATAAAATTAGTTTGTTGTAGCAATACAAATACTAAAATGTACCTTTATGCATATAGGTAATGACATGCAACACAGATATACATTCTGTGGCCATATATACACAGAATTTACAGTGGTCCCATCTCTCTTATGTGCAGAAGGAAATTTGTCTCTGATTATCACTGACTTCATTTGCTATATATATGTGGGGGGGGCGGGGTGTTTGGGGTTTTTTTTTCGGGTTTTTTTTACAATTTTTCCTTAGGGGAATCTTGTAACAAAAAATCCCATTAACACAGTAAGATATGCTTATGAAGGAAGGCTGGTGATGCCTGGCAGGACTTTGTCTGAATAAAAAATTTAGTTTTATGGATCAATACAACATAGGCACAAAATTTCTCTTGAACATGACTTTAATTCTTCATGTTCAAGACAAGAATATCTAATTTGTTTAATTCAAACTTCCAGTTCTATTTTTTCTAATTGAAATTCAAAAAATTTATACATCAATTATATATTCTAGGTTTATTTAAGAAGTTAATTACCTTTGAATATGTTAGCTAAAATTCTAGAGGAGCATCACTTTCCAGGAAGAATATTTAACTCTAGGAAATATTCTGTTATCATTATCAGGGCAATGAAAGGAAAATAAAATAGTCTAATAGTAATTACAATTGTCCCACCCTGGCAGCTAAGGTAAGAACAATAGCCTTTCATTCCTAATATGCCACTTGCTTGCCTCAGATGTTACTTTTTGGCAATTGGTTACAACCACAACAAAGCCTGAACCACATTAATATCTTACAGAACATACATAAAGCATTTTATATTAGATTGTATAAATACATTATTTTGCTTGGACTTTGAGACCACATCCAATAGAGAAAAGTGCCTGATCAATAAAGCATTGTCTGCTGCGTTTACAGTTCACCTTTGATGTGAACATGCTAAATTGGTTTTTCCTTCAGTTTGGGCAAGTAATCTGTTAGACAACTGGATAAAAAGGACATAGAGCCCTCCACACCTGTTTTCTCTAGAGGGTGGTACCATCTACAAGTTCAAATGCAACAGGAAAAACTTTACAAGTGGGTAAATGCTCAGAGCATTGGGAAACGGGCATCTGTAGTTACCAGGTAACAGCTTAGCAGAGAATTGTGTCTAAATTTTTTACTTTGGTGCCTACATTATTTTAGATGTCTATCATTTCCATGAAAACGCCATGGGTCTCATTTTGCATATAACAAACAAATTGTCTAGAGTTTTTTTTATCTCATTTCAAACAGAAAATGCTCTGGAGTGCAACAGAAGTTTTCTGTCACATTCTTCAAGTTAAATTTGCTTGTTTCAAGCATCTCATGTTAAATTCAAATCATCTAACCTTACATATTAATATCTGTATCTATACTTACACTTGTTTTCTAGTCATCTATTTTTGAAGTGTACTTCAGGATGACATTTACAGCCAAAAGCTATAAAGGAAGTGGGAAGTGATTACATCAGTTTTAGATGCGTGTAATTTAATGTAAACTAAACCATTATGAACTCAACCACATTTTTGCCCTTATTTCCTTTTATTTTGCCATCACCTAAGCACTGCAGTTAAGCATTGCCTTTGGGCAATGTATGTGTGGTTCCAGCTAATTCAATGTTTTGTAAGCAGACTAAGACTTGCCAGTATCTGGTTCAAAGCACTTCTCTGACCACCCTCTACATCAGCTGCACACAGTGTGGCATCTACTCACTGCATCCATTTTCAGGGTCCCATCTACATCACTGGACAGGTTCGACCTCTTCCAGCCCCACCCAGTGCTCCTGCCTTGCATCTGTATTGAAAACCCATTTCCATTGTTGCTGTCTCAAAATGAAAATGCTGTTAATGACAGCAAGCAGTGTTCAACCAACCACATGCAGAAACAGCCACAGTTACCTGAGTGACAGCAAAGCACACACTTACCAGAATTGAGCAGGATGATGGACTTAAGGCACACGAATTCCTCCCCTTGAAGGTTCATCATGCGAAACCGAGCAGCAGTAGCCAGCAGCATGTCAAAGATTTCCACCATCCCCTCTACACATTTCCCTTGATTCCTGTGTGAATACCATCAATGGGGAGATATGCACAGTTTTAACCTGGTGGTACCATGAGGTTTTTATCCCCTTGGATCAATACCCTCCAATTTGATTTCATCAGCTCAAGAGCAAGTACGTTACTTCCTAGTCTGTGTACATTCGATACATGTGTGATTACAAAAGTTCCAAGTGTTCCAAGTAAAATAAGTAAACTATTAAGTACCATATTTACAAAAAATCAATTTCAGGAATTCATCACAAAGCCATCATTGTGGTGGAAGATTTTAAATTGACTCAACCAAATCTTTATATTGAGGAAAAGATTTGTTTAAAACTACATTTTAACTACATTTTGATTTGTGTATATGTGTTTAGCTTTTGTTACTTTGCCTCTTTCTTTTCTTTTTTTCTCTTTAACTGAAATGGTCCCAATTCTTTCTATTTCTCCCTCCCTCAGCATTTGCTCTTGTTTCTAGATGGCCGAGCAACCTTTAATGTTCCAACACACTTCTCTCGATGTTCAGTGTCAACATAATTCCTCCTTAGAGAATAAGCTTATCATGAGCTCAAGAAGGACCTAGAAGGCCAAAATCATGTTTGTATGACTTATTAAAACCATCAGTTCACTCCACATATCAAGTAACTTTTTACATTGAAGCATTAAACAAAGCTGAAGTTTGAAACATCTCAAAGTGTTCATTAGTAATGGCAATTAACCATTTCCTTCTGCTCACAGTACTGGGAATTCCCACTCACTAATTTTCATCTTGCCCACTCAACCTACAGCTGAAGAATTAATGCAGATTGTTATTATTTTTTGTGGAAATTTAATCTGCAGATCTTTTGGTCATTTCCATTGCTACCTTTTACAAGAACTACCTACTTTTTTTTTTTTATTATACCTTCCTGAGTGAAATTTTTAATATACAAGACTTAATGAGTGATCTGATCTTCTGTTTAGAAATATAATATTTTTTAGATATGGATTTCATAAACAAAATTAGGAAGATCATTGTTACAGGAAAACTCAAAAGAAATTTCAAGGGAACAGACTATGATTTATAACATGCAACAGATTGAGCATGTCCTAATTTCTTTGTGACAAGAAACCTACCAGCATAGAGACACCTGCCTTAAGTCTTAACACAGATGTGCTGTTGAGAACCTGTAGCTGATGTCTGAACCCACACCAGACCCTCAGACAAAGCAGGCATCTTCCCTTCTGGTTGCAGACTGAGAAACTTCTTTGCCCTCTCCAAGGCATCAGGATAACTTTCAATGCTTCTGATATAATATATTTGCCCACAACTATAGAAAGAATAATTTCCCCTCCATATAGTTTAGCACAGAGGACTAGAATTCTTTAATAGTTTTGCATAAATTTAATGCCCCAATAAAAGTTTGTTTAAGAATTTATTATTTCAGGATTTTGCAGAAATGAAAAGTTTCCATGGATCAAAAGACAAATGACCCATATTAAAAAAAAAACTACATCATCATGTCTGACTGAGACATTTGTTTGGCTCCTAGAATCCACAAAACTACTGCAGCCAACTTTCAAAACATTTCAAAATACTACATAGTCTGAACAAATCACAAAATTTGCATATCTAAGACCCGAGGAAAAAAAAGAAACAGGAAGTTATTTGTAAAATCAGGCCATTTAACATGCCTATGGTGCCTCCTAAGATGGACATTTTGATAGGAAGTAAGAATTATTCCCAACCTGCTGCAAAAATAGTTCAATACACTGCTGTAGTTTACAAAATCAATATTCCAATCATGATCCTCTTGCTGACAAGTACAACCTCTGGACAAAAACCCTCTAATCCAGCAACACATATTCCATGTGCTTAAATCAATGTGTGCCTCTATGCCATCAACTGAATTCATATGATAGAGGATTAATTAAAATTATGTAAATTTAAGAGATTCTATGTAGCGCCTAATGTCTTTTGCTTTGCTATCTGCTGTGTGTGTGAAAGACTAGACTACTCCATAAGGGGGGAAAAAAAAATCCCTTTAGGTAATGTATTTTAGGTGAAGTTACATACCCAGCTTTAGGTATTGCAAGGCATGACCTAGAAATTTCTGCTTTATTTGTCAGATCTGAGTCTTCTCAGAGGTAGGAAGGAGATCCATCTCCATTGACATCAATGGGAACTGCAGGAGCTAAGTATCTTTGCAAACTGGGTTCTATTTTTTATTATTATTATTATTATT
>VZDJ01007749.1:43255396-43284926 GCA_008694505.1 Cyanoderma ruficeps
TATTATTTTGGCTGCAGCAATTATTTTCTTTGTCAACCAACAAGAGACCATCTGAAACTGGAATCGCCAGTTCTCATGAACCGCCTTTTAACTTTCTAACATAAGCTGATAATACCATCACATCCTCACAGTCATGTGTTCAGTTGATAGGGAGGCCTATCTGGGAAAGCCTGGAGAACTTACCCAAAGGCCAAATTAGCAATAAATTTGACAATTATCTTTATCCTCTCATCTTGCTGTTGTCTTTGTGTACTCTCATCCTACTGAAGACAAGACAACAAAAGCTTGTTTACTGCAAAGCATCACAGGGTATTCTTAGAAGAATCCTTTAAATTTGGCTATTGGGAAATGTTTAGGAAAGTTAAATCATTTGAATTAAAGGTCCTAAGTGACCACATTAAAGTACTATGTGCAATTCAAAATTACTTTAGTCCAGCCTCCCACTCAAAGCGGGATCAGCTCACTCAAGGCTTTATGCAACGCTGGTCTTGAAAATCTCCAAAGATGGAGACTGCCCAACCTCTCTCAGCTTAATTATTTTCATCATCATGCTTTTTTCCTCCCCTACATCCAGTCAAAACCTCCTCTGCTTCAATTTATTACTCCCATTTCTCAGTCTCCCATCAGGCATTTTAATAAAGTGCCTTGATAACCTTCTTGTAGACTGTAAGTCATGCAGACTTAAAAAACCTTTCTCCTCCAAGTGGAACAAATCCACTTCTTCCAGCCACAAGGCATGGGGTGGCTCTCCTCTTTTATGTCTCTGGCCTTGGTGGCTCTCCACTTTTATTAATATATTTCCTGGAATAGCTGGATATGGTATTCCAGATAATGAGTGCCAAATAAAAGCAGGCTTCCCTCCCTCTAATGCCTACACTACCACTGATAGTGGTAGCAGTTCCAGGGCTATTCTACTCTATGTAGGAATAAGAATCTAGATTCTATTTAAGTCTAGGGAAAAACCTAGACACCAGGAATGCTTTTAACAGAAGCACAGAATCAAGTAAAAATTAATAATGAAGGGTGCTTGGGCAAAGGGAACAGGGACTCAAGGACTCAATAGATGTTCTCATCAAACTTTTCATTCGAAGGGAAATACTAGAGTAAGACAGATGCACCCATCAAAACAAAGTCTGACTGTATTTATCTCTCTGTCTTCTTTTACCATGGTACTTCATTTGATGAAAAGATGACTGCCAAGAACAGATGGGATGCACCAGGTTAGGAGAGGGAATATCAGCTTCAAAAGTGGACTTAGTACCTTGGTGATGAAGCCTCTAACCAAGGCTTGGCACAGGATGTGCTCCTAAGAAAAGGAGCAAGGACAAGATGGAAAGGAAAAGATGCAAGGATAACATTCACATGCCCAGTTAAAAAGGAGGGCATTCATAGACTTAAATGCCTGTGCTCTGACACAGGAGGAGAACAGCAAGTCTGTACACAGACTTCCAAACAGTGTCATTATATTCCAGATCATTATATACACTAATGTATTCTATATAAACTAGTTCCATTAATAAACATCAGTAGAAGCTTTCTACTCCTATGTAAAGCAATGCACTAAAACAGCTTAAGGAAGTGGGATGTCAGGAAAGCTCCATCTGTAAGGATCTAAGACTAAATCAAGAACATGTGCTGGGGTGCCTTAAATACTGCCAGACAGGCATTATAGGGCTACTTAACTAACAGAGGATTCCACCTTTTCTCAATGCAGTGCTTTATCAGTTATTAAAAGATGAGAAAATTGTTATCAGCAGAGAAATTTTTCTTCAGACCATCTTGTATTTAACCAGTAATACCAAGGGATTGTGGAAAATGTTAGTGGAAAAGTAAACAGGAAAAAAACTAAAATCTGAAAAAAATTGACCCCAAAGCTCTGGAACAAAACAGCAATCTGAAAAGAACAGGAGTCAAAAAGAAAAGCAGAAACTACCAAGCATAAAGTAAATCACAGTGTCAGATGCAGATCCTACTGATAAAGAGAAATTCTTATTGTTCTGTCACAATCCAGGAGGCTAAATATCATTTTGCTTTGGAAAAAAATGTTGTTTTGTTCATAGCAATCAAGCTTTCACCTTCACACAAATCAGCCAACAAGTGGTAGGTGGTCATGAAGGTGTGAGCTACAGAAAGGGACAAATTAATTATGTACAGTTCTGTACAGTACTCTACAGTTCTGTACAGTATTGTTCTACAGTTCTGTTTTGTTGTTTTCCGTGAGGTTTTTGGTTTGGGGATTAGGGGATTTTTTAATTGACTTGTTCATAAGCCTTCAGAGGTAGCAACATCTTTTACTCATCCCATTTCTCCTGGAATACTGGCTTTCAATTAGTACACCCTGGGAAACTTCACAGACTACATTCAATGGCTGGTATTACAACCTGCTCTTCCCATTGTTTTTTATTCAATATTAGTTTAAGAACAAAACTTTGGGTCAATCTCTGGCTAAAACATATTCAAAAGGTATAAAATCAGTCCAAGATTTAAAAGTTATCACTAAAAAATATCTGCAATAAATATGAAGTAGCACATTTATCAATAAATAAAAGAAACAAATATCTATTTCAAAATTATTTTCACCTAGAGTCAGTCACAGATTACCAGAGCTGCTAATATTGCATGAATTGTCTAAAAATCATCCAGTTCGGTGGTCCTGCTCAGGCCTATATATTGTTAGGTTTTCAGTATCTCCAAGGACTGAGACTCCAAAACCTCTTGTCCTGTCACTGAGAAGCATCTTCCACTGCCTTCTTTACTACCCCTCTCTGAAATTTATCAGATCTGAGTCTTCTCAGATTCTCCTTGTATGAGAGTTGTTCCAGTCCATTCTTTGTGGCCTGTCACTGGCCTCAGTCCAGTATGTACCTGTCTGTCTGGTACAGGGTAGCTCAGAACTTCACACAGCTCAGATTTGCAACAGCATGTCTGAGCAGAGAGAGAGCATCATCTACCCTTGGATGCTGCTAAAGCTTCTCCTAAACCAGTCTGGGAGGGGAGAACTGCTGGCTCAGAGGGCACCCAGTGGTGCTGAATTCTCAGAAAGTTTATGGAGTTTCCCCTACCATGGTATCCTGGAGGCAATTCTGTATTTATGTGCATGCACATACTTAGGGAGGTTCCCTACTAATAGGTTTTGTTATTGTGTCTTTCCTGTCCACACCATCCTGGTTTAAAGCTCCACCACCAGGTTGGCAAGTCTGTGGAAATCATGATTTTGCCCCTCTTTAAGGTATGGATTTCATCTCTTCCTAGACTTTCTTGATCCTCACAGCAGGTTCCATGATAAAAGAGTTGAATCCCTGCCGTTGACACCAGCTGTGCAACCAGGTATTGCCCTACAGGATCTGTCCATTCTGCCTCAAGCCCTTTCTCCTCAGCAGCCCCCATGGACTGGACCAGCTGGGCTCCCACATGCTTGAAACTTGCCCTCAGAGCCAGGTGCCAACAAGCTGTCTTTCCTGACTAGATGACCAGAGGATCGTCCACATAGGCAAATAGGGTAAGAGCAGCACTCTGTACATTTGAGCACTGGTCAGTCAGGTCAGAAACACAGAGACAACCAGCTACTAAGTACCTTTAAAAGATTTTTCTCTTTGTAAAATAAAATGTGAAATGGGTCCACAAATATGGCACTTAGGAAAAAATCCCTGAAATGCTGCTATGACAGTTCTAAGAAAACTAATTATTCTTTGGTCACATTTAAGACATTAGATTAGAAAATTATTATGAAGGCTCTCCATTTGGGAATGAATAATAAAGCTAAAATAACTGGCCAAATAAAAGTTATTCTGATTTACAGGAAGGCATTTTTCACTTTAATTTATATTCAGTCTGAGTTACCATAAAGCCAAAAAACATTTCAAAATTCTCTCCATATCAGAAATACAAAGCAAATTTGATTTTGGAATTAACAGCATCACAGTACAATGCGACCTAGAACTGGGGCCTGAGCTTGCAAGGTCAGATGAACAAGTAATCTCATAATTTGTGTAGGGACTATCTTGAATCCAGAATTAGTTCATTTTTTGTTTAAAACTTCTTTTCTGTGCCTACAAATCTCCCAGGGAATCTGTCAGCTGAAAACTGTGAAGATGTGAAGATCATAATGAGAGAGAACTTTCTTTTTTTATCTTTTTTTAAGAATTCATAACTTTGAGCATTACCCAGCAGTTTCCCAGACTATGGAAAGATCTTCCTGATTTTACATTTAAGTTGTTTGAGTTATAGAATTGGGTGGTCTTTGAATTTTGCTCAGAGACAGCAAAGACTGATTCACAATGAAGAGACAGTAATTTTTCATTCTTTTTAAGTTTTATAATTCTGTCTCTTGAAATAGTTTGAGTTTTTTTTCATTCTGCAGGGTCTGCAGTATAATAATACATCTCAAAATTCAACCATACAGCAAAAAATGAAAGAGAAATTTAAGTATTTCAAGAGATTCCTTAACTCTCTACAAGTTAATCCATTCAGCTCTGTCGAGTAAGTAGCCTAATGACAAGATGATTTTTTGAGCTGGGTTTTCTGGATGGAATCTATTGCTATTAAAGATATGATGAAAAGTAAATGTACAATTGCTTTTCAAATCCATTTTGAAGGGCAAATTAGGATATACTTGTTGCCTATGGACCTCTCCCTTTTGAAAAAAAATACAAGCAGATGATCACTAAGGAAGCATTTTGAATCAAGCACTTGGGATCACTTTGCTTCAATTTTTCTAAAAGATCAATGGTAATTAATGCATCCACAATTTCACATGAAGTGTCGGGCACTTACTCAAGTGTGGTGTCCTCAGACATTTGGAACATTCTACAAGTTGAGGGACGAGAAAAACATGCCCAGATTTCATATTGATGCTCTTCTATTGTATCTAATTTTATGTGTAACAAAACATCTGCATAAAGAACTTAAAAGATTCTTTTCATATATAAAGAGAAAAGTTCAGGGAAAGAGCCATGAAAGCAGTAAATTATTCAGCTACTCTGTCACACAGTGAATGCTGTAAGGTTTTTTGCTATTTATGTTAGTTGCAGTTTGGAGATCTACAGTCTCCTGCCATTGCTCAATACAAAAGTCAGTAAAAGCAAAATTCTTCTGTTTAGAGAGAATGAAAAATCTTCATAAAGCACTGGTAGTGGAAATGAGTAAGTTTTCAAATTAAAATGAACTCTGAAAAACAAACTAGCTTTTTCCATAAAAAGAAGGAAAAACCCTGGTAGAAACATAGACATACTGACTAAAAAATACTGACTAAAGCTTAAGGCATCACATTGAACTGAAATTTTGTAAGCCTCTAGGCAGATTTTTTTGCTAAGAGCTTTTTTACAACCATGATAAGAAAACAACAGTAGAAAATGATATTAAGACAGCCATACTGTCTCATATCAAAGGTATATTTAGCTGTGCGCTAAGCACACAGGCATTTGGATCTGTTGGTTTCAAGTGACTACCTCTAGTGAGGAGCTGAAAAAGATAATAACTTGTGGATTACCACACATCTTTTCAACATGCTCAACATGACTATATAACTCCTATCATCTTTACTTTTTTCCCATTCTTCTAATGAGTATCACAGGCAGAGAAGTCAGTCAATTTAGTTGGTCTTTGTAGCAAAGCTCGTATCTCTATTTAATTGCCTATGCAACACTTCTGGGTACCTCTCCTATTCTTTCAATATTACTGTCAAGACAAAGAAAATCAGAAAGGCACAGTTTTCTAAGCACAGATGAAGCACAGAATTAAACAGAGGAATGGCAATAATCTGTATTATTTCTATTTCCTGTTGTAAAGATTCTCAGGGGGAAGGAAAGCTGCCGTCTCTGACTACTGGCAAGCAAAGAACTGCTGGTTCTAGAGAACCAATTGCTGGTAACAGTGAGATGGAAAGATCAACTCAGAATCCTGTTTAGGAAGATTAGAATTATTATTCTGCTATGTACATCTCATCACATTTGTCTACGTATTTGGATTTGTTTAATACTTTTTGGAAATTTGACAAGATGTCCGTCATCTACTTGCATGTTAATTTCTTTAAGGACTTCAATGTATTCATGGCTTCCTCTCACAAAATGCACTGTGACTCTATCATCATGTCATATCCATTCAACTTCAGCCAATTCTCTTCTTTAGATGGCATCTCATCAGTTTCTTTACAGTGGTCACCAGGCTTCCTTTTTAAAATGCAGCATGGCATTTCCATTTTGCTGATACAGAGAATGTTTCAAGTGAGATTCAGCAATCCAGCTATTTCTATCACAAGTTTCTTTACAATTATGTTTCAAACCTTTGAGTAACCTGGCATCAGCACAATATCTGAATGCAACAAATCCTTCAAAAATACAGTAAAATACAACTTTCTTATTTCTGAAGAAACATAACATTTTCTTCAAAATTATAAACAGTCTACTGTCAGTCCTGACAAATTTCAACCCTGGTCTAATGACATTTTTAAAGCCTAGTTTCTTGGGAACCCTCCAGACAGGAAACATCTGTTTTGTCCTACTGGAAACCTCAGCCTTTACTTCTAAATTTGCCTTATACAATATACTAATTTTCAAAAATAGAATATAAAATACTTGAATTTATTATTTGATTTTATTAGGTACTGTACATTTAATTGCAAGCACTCAGAGTGTGTCATTGTATTTCTTGATTGAGCCTATTTTTCTAATCTATAATTATTGTCATTTGAGCATTTTAATAACAGCAATTGTACACGGTAAAAATCTACCAGTCCTATGTAACTGGCAGACTGTTAAAATTTTTGATTTTGAACCAAGACTCAAGTGTTTGGGTAATGCATTAACAGAATAAGAAAGGATGCATTATCTCACAGAATACACTAATTACAATGCAGCCTGGGTAGAAAAACAGATAATGGGATTATATTCATCCATACAGAAGACAGCAGTCTACACATACTGTCAACTTAATTGTTGTGTAATTATTTTCTTATAGGCAAAGAAAAATTTTAAAAAGGAAAGTAGAATTAATAACTAAGGTCTGCTTCACAGATATTTTCAAGGAGTCTTCCAAGTGTGAATTGTTGCAAAGGAAAGTTAAATAAGTATTTATTTGAAGATGTAACTGGTTGACTCTCACAGGATTAGAAAATACATTTTCTAAAAGATCTTCAGAGACAAGACAAGCATATGTGTAATATGACCCAAGTAGGAGGAGTGAGCTGGGAGAAGAAAGATCACATTTTTCAAAAAACAGCAAAGCTGAAAGGTTATTTTTATGACATTTCAGATATATATTAACAAGACAAGACTGTATCTAGCCAAAAGGCAAAAAAAGTTGTATAATAAAACTTGGTGTAACCTAAGCTTTGGGAACAGATGTATACAAATGACTACCTATATCAAAGATCCTTGACAGAAAGAATCTGTTAGAATCAGGATAAGCCTGAATGCTAAAATGAAAGTTCAAATCAGAGAGGATGTCTGCAAGAGAATGATCACAGAGATATAGAGGCATACACAAACTGTGGTAAAGATTTGTATTAACAATACAGAATTTTCACTAAATATAAGAGTGTTGGATGGAACTCTGAGTAACATGGTCTGGTGAAAGATGGCCCTTGCCCATGGAAGGGGGGTTGGAACCAGTGATCTTTACAGTCCCTTCCAACCCGAACCATTTTACGGTTCTATGAATACTTGATGCAGTGGAAGGAATTCATTGAGTGAAACAGACTTTGAATCAGTGTTTGCCCTGCCCTCTCAAACCTGACAAACAACGTATTTTTGCTCTATAACATTATCAAAAGCCAATTTGCCTAAATCAAATTAACACATCAAAATATTGTTAGCACTAATTAACTAGTAAATTAAGAGTTATTTAATTGATTAGCTTATCAGTGCTTCCCAGAGTGAAGTAATTTATTATTTTACTTTTGGCAAATATCCCTACCAAATGGAGTGAGGCAAGTGTATGATGACCTAGAAAGATGTTTCTTATTATTTGAAAATTAGAAGATGTAATAGATCTACATTTTTACAGTCTTAATTGAAACTCAGAAAACAAAGAGACCTGAAGTAATATGTAGTTCTAGTTGCATATAATTGTTTTCTTTAATCCAACAGTTGACTTAAAACTGTGTGACTCAACAGCTCAAACTCCATTTTACTGACAGCATGGAGATCTTAAGTTGAGGAAGACCAAAATTTCAAAATTATTTGAAAACTGTTGCAGCTTTTTGTGAAAACTATACTTATATTTAGACAAGCAGATATTTTCTGCTTGTACAGTACCCCACAATCAACAGAGCAAGTTGATCATAAGAAATTTTTCTGCTAATTAGAATTTTGATTAATTTACACAGCTGCTGGCTACAGTAGCTGAAGGCACTGCCCTGGACTTTCTGTTACCACCCCTCTGCCCCTGCAGCTACATGATGAGGTCAGGAGCTTGTCCAGCTCTTAGCTGCCTCTCTGTACACTCTATCTCACTTTGGCTCTTCTGCCACTTCCAGTTTAGACCAAGATGCCAAACTGCTCTGAAATGACCGTGCTGTGCTGTGCACACAAATTTTTCATTAATTTTTTTTCCCATGACTAGGAAAAAGAGAGCTTGGGTTTACATTACGATAGTAAAAAATATGCTTTAAATTATCAGTCTTCCTGCTTTTAATGTGAAGACTGCCAGCTAAAATCCAGGATGTTGTAATATGGCACAAATTCATATTTTTTCTCTCAGAAATACTTAGCATACTAGCAAGACTGGCTAAAAAAGTCTCAGTGAAGGAAGCAAGTATGTGTTTTTCATGTTTGTCATATTTGTCTCCAGTTTTCATGAGGGAAAAAAACCCCTAAACTTAATATATTCTCTATAAAGAAGGTTGCACTTGAGATTCTGTGAGGATTTTCTTCCAAAATTTTGGCTGGCTGCTTGGGTAGATTCATTCTAACCAAGAAAAATTAGAAGGATTTTAAATAAGCAAAAGTAACTATCTGAATTAAATGAATAGTGTTCAGTTTTTAATTTAAATTACTTCTGCAACAAACAGTACAGACTGTAAGAGAAATTTACTGTTGCCTTTGAAAGAAACTACTTGAAGCATCAAATGAATCTCAGACATATTTACTTGTGTAATAAATGACCAGGATCACATTCCTGAGCTTTTCTAGGTTTTGTAGATTTTGTTTTCCAGTCTCACCTACTACAAGCCTGCTTTATATACGAAGTACTGTCAAATTGTAGTATCAGTGAGATGATGTCATGCTAAAAATTAATCTGATTGCAGCAGAAATGAACTAACTTAAATAATTCACAGCAACATGCAGACTGACCTGTCCAGTAACAGGTTAGGTGCAAACAAAAGCTTTCCTGGGTGTTCCATGGAGCGCCAGACTAAGCCGATCATCAGTATCTCTAACCAGGCACATTCCAGTAGATGGACCTGATCATGGAGTGTTAAATCCACAAACCCTGAAAGAATAAATAGGAGACAGTAAAAAACACTCCAGTTTTGTAAGTGGAACAACATTATTCAGAGAACTAGGTTAAAAAGTGCTTTAGAGCTGGATAACCTAAAAGAGCAATAAAACACATTTGTTCTCTTTATAATTTGGGCTGAGTTTTGTCCACCAGGGTTCCCAGTGCCAGTCAGAACAGTCAGAACTTTTTACCCTACTGTTTTTGTGCTGGCTATACTCTTCCCAAAAAACAGGCAAGAGCCTGGACAGCATCTCCATCCCCACACCTGCTGCCAGGGGCCTGGAATCTAGGTGCATGCTGCAGAAAGGGACATCTGTCTGTTCCAGCACCATGCTGCCTGGGGCATGAAGCATAATGGAAAAATGCCTGCTATAAAATGAAATGACAGCTCCAATCAGCTAACCCCAGAATAATTCTCTTGGTGGAATGCTGTTTTACAGACTCGGGCACAATTCACCGCACTGAAAATATGGTACCTGTGTGGAAGAGGGACCAACAGAGCATTTCAAATAAACTACAGAGCAAATGCTGATATTTGCACAATCAGTATTCATCAATGAAACACCTGTTTATATTCCTACTGGACTATAGAACAGGGAGGAAGTAAGTACTTTGTACTTAAACACTGTTTAGAAACAATGAATGCAAAGAGATGGCTTATAATACTAGAAAAAATGAAAAAGAAAAAATAATGGTGGAGGCAGACATGAACACAGGTCCTCCCTGTGTTCATTTCATGCAAGAGATTGAATTATTGTCTGTTTTGAATTCTCACTTTCATGAATGTTATTTTCAATCCAAAAATATAACCAAAGTGGAGATTGCATAATACGATTTATTAGATCTTGCGTAAGTTATTCCTTGAAATTAGGATGAACTTCCTAAAATAAAATGTGCAGAAGTTGCCTTAAAAAAGATCTTATTTATCTTTTACTCAGTGTTACAAGTTAAACACATTATTGAACCTTGCCATAATTTTGGGGGGTAATTGTAATGATTTATACTAATCTTCAGAATACAGAATACATGGCAAACTACCTTAGCAGCTCTAAAATGGCAGGGATTTTCCTTCTGTGTTGTATCCTCTCTGAAGGTATATACTGAGTCAGTTTTGAGGGATATACCTGACATACACTTGAGTATTATCTTGAGAAAAAGGAAGAAAAAAGGCGCATATTTTTAGAGTCAAATGATGCATCAAGAAATATATTTTTCAAATAAGAAAGAGGTAGAGAATAAACAAAATACAGTTCACAATAACTTAGAAAATGCTGCTAATTTTGGTTAAACAGTAGTTGATATAATTATATTTAATGAAAATAACTGAGAGAGATAATTAATCTATTGGTAAGAAATCATCCAAAAAAAGGAAAAAAACAGCTTTCAGACGTTTGAAATAAAACCCATCTATCAATCATTAGAATTTAGGCACTTGCAGTGCCTGCTGTTTTTATGGATGTGGTAACAATAGAGGAAATAAAGAATTGCTTTTTCCTGTATTTTTCCTTTATTACCAAGTACTAAAAATTATTTTCAAACTTCAAAGACTGATGAAATGGCACTTGCCTGAGTCACCAAGCAGCTTGAACAATAGAGCTGAAACTTAAAAGAGCAACATTCTTAACTACAAAGCATTGGTTACAGCACTTAAGCACAAAACTGGCAGAAAGAAAATGTCTGTATATGGAGAACAAGTAATAAACACCAGGTTTCCTATTAAGTATTGCCTTAAAATGACAATACATAATAACGGCCTTGATGGCTTTTTAGGTGACATTGTAAATTTATTATCCTGCTGTTGATAAAACTAGCTAGTTTGTTTAGTTGGTAAAACTAAATGTTCTGCCCAGAGAAGCTGTGGATCCCCATCCCTGGAAGTGTTCAATGCCAGGATGGAGGAGTTTTGAACAACCTGGTCTAATGAAAGGTGTCCCTGCCCATGGCAAGGGGGTTGGATGGAACTAGGTGATCTCTAAGGTCCCTTCCAACCCAAACCATTTGATGATTCCATAAAATAATTTATTCAATGAAGCAAATGAAACAGATGTTTCTTATGAGTATGATAATTGATACTATAAAACCATAAAACACATTAACTGAATGAAAATATCTTAAATTTCATATTTCAGTATGACAAAAGGGTAATGAACTGAACTGAAGTATTTCTAATGGAAGGACATACAATTGACTTCTTTACCATAGACAATTTTTAATGATGACATGGAAAAACCAGAAGTCATAGTTAAGATGTCCTGTTGGCACGTGGGAAACATCATCTAATGACAACAATGAACTTCATTAAAAGCCAGAGAAACTCTGAGGGCACAAGAAAGTTGAATTACCGTGGTGTTACCTGAATCTGATAACCATCCTGCAAGTGGGATGAGAAGTTAGACAGAATGGTAGAGAAAGATCAAAATTAATAAAGCATTGAAAAATGTGCCCTCTGGTGAGAAGTAAGAGGAATTTAGTTAAGCTTTTTGTGAACCTAGTTTAGAGGGGTTGAAGGACTGCAATGGATAAATATCCAAGGAAAGAGAGAATAGCATTACAGAAGGTAATGGCATAACGGAGAGAAGTTGGCAGCTAGACTGGCTTCAAATCAGACTGCAAATTAGGGGGCATTGTTAACAACAAAAGCAGTTATTACCTAAGCATCACATTAAATTTCCTTGAATTTGCAGCATTAATCAAGATCTAATGGTTTTTTTAAGACAACACTCTTGTTCAAGGAAGTTAATTCAGAATAATGGAACAGAAGGTTAAATTAAATTATGAATAATTCAGTAGTCAGTTCATCATGTAGAGCATGTTGCACTTTAGTGTTGCTGAAATTACATGTAGATGTGCATATAATTCTCAAATTTCAATACTCTTTTAATGCTGGAAAGTTTAGAAAATTATTCAGATGGTATTTTTTAATTCTAAATTTTTTGATTACTGTGCTTTAATGAAGAAGACTGACATTCACTTCATAGTTGATAAATTAATTAATTGCAGTTTGGATGGAACCTACCTCTCACTCCGTATACCAAAATGACTAATTTCATGATCTTATATCAATCAATATCAAAATCCTAGGTTGCCACCACTACATCCTATCCAACATATGTCATATGTTTGGCAGGGGAAAGATGCTTGGAGAATAAAAGCCATGCCTAGATCATTCTTCTTTTTTTCAAATACAGAAAAATTAACAGCATTTCTGAGTGATTGCCAACAACAATGAATGTACTACAAATTCTTGTAGGAATATGGAAAACTGAACTTCTGGAAATCCAGAATGATCTTCAGCATATTCAGGTAGAAGTAAGGGGAAAATAAACTTGTGTGTAGAACACAAAACTGTAATGTTCAAACTAAACTGATTTCCTTTCTAGTATAAAGCAGCAATATGTGCTGCATGTGTGACAATAAGACACAAATCTCTCTCTTCCAGACAATAAGACACTCCAAAGCAGGAGTTGGTCCATGGAGCAAAAGCTATTAAAAGCCCTACTTTGGCAAGCATGATATTAGATTTGGGAATCCAAAATAGTATGATCCCACCATCCTAAAAAAAAAGGCAGTAACTACTTACAAAACAAATAAGCAAATATATTTGTAACCTGGGAGTTTGGGCAACACAAGGACTACTGGAAATAGTATTTGGTAAAGCATACACCCTTGAGAAAAGTGGTTTATGCATTAAGTTGTTTGATTGTAGCAAGGAATGACATAAAAGCCCAGATGATTTTCATTTATTGCTAAAATAACATACATTATGCACCCTTCAGTTCTCTGAAATAACTACTACCAACACATATATATGTATGTATGTGTGTCAATTTTTTCCAATCATTTTGAAACTAATGAATTCATCACTTCCCTTAGTGACTTTTGTCCAAATAAGTAGCTACTCATTTTATGAGAAACAATTTCCATAGCAATTATCATTCTCTCAAACCCGATATCCAGTGTCATGGAAGAGTCAATCCTTCAACAGGAAGTGCTTGACTGGGCACTCACTAACATTTGAGGATCATTGTCATAATTTTGCAGTTTAAGACACAAGATAAGACACAACTACAGGGTGTCCAGGCTGCTCAAAATCTGATAAGTAAAAGTGAAAAAAAATTATAAAGAAATCCTTCTTTTTACATGTCATACAACTCTAATCCAGCTCTAACCCAACTTTATGTTTATACTATATCTCCTAATTACTATGATGTGTACCTAAAAGATGAATTTTTGCAAAACAATAAATATCGTGTCATAAAGAATAAGTCTGTCTCCAGATGCTTTGAAGAAAAGTAAAGTAAAAGCAATAAATAGTTTTAAAAACAATGGCAAACCTCCATCTATCAAAATATCCCATTTACAACAGAAATTGATACCAGATGTTTATGGCAGAAAATACAGCAGGAAAAATATGATTCTACAGGAAGTTTCCTCATGTTCCAGAGGTGTGCAGCTCAGACTTGCAGAGCTGCAAATGGTCTTTTTGTGATTGACATCCCTTAACATTCTTCCCTCCGAGTTTCTCCAGCTGCTTTCTGAACCAACTTGGCATTTAATGTGGTTCAGATATGTTTTATATACTCTAAAGTAGTAGGCTACAGCAAGAACTTTCATATTCTAATTTAACACTAGATAAATCACAATCTCCTGTTGTTCGGAAATAAACAACCATCTCTCTCTGACTGTCACTTGAAACATCTAATTCCCATGGTCATTATCTCACTTCTTTTCTCAAAATATTTTAAGTATATTCAGTCACTCTTTATATGAATGTTATTCTGTTCACCTTTGAAACAATATTGTCCTTCTTGGAGCATTTTCCAGTTCAGCAATATTCTTTTAGAGAGAGTGAGACCAGGACTGCAGACTGTTTCAGTCTGCCCTTATCTCCGTTACATTATTCAACCTAATAACATATTATTCACACCATTTTTTTTCCAGCAAACTTATGAACGTGTTGAACACTGAAGTTTTAAATGTCCTGCCAGATCATCTGCTATGTCTTTAACTTAATAGCAACAGAAATTTTTATAATACCTCCTATGGCAGAAAACCAGGATGTTAAACTCTACAAAAAAAAATGTTGTGGGAAATCAGAACACTTATATTTTGTGTCGTAAATGTTTCCAGGCAGACCACTGTTTTTTTCTGTCTTATTGCAGTGTTTTGAAAAGTAGCAACAACCACTGAAAAAGGCTGTTGCTTACAATTCAATACAGTACTTCAGTCATCAGACAGTCATGTAACAGATCACATTTGGAACAGAATGCTAATTAGGTTGGCAAAGACAGTAGGGAAGTAGTGGTGGGTGCTGCAACCTAATTGCCAGCAACCATCCAATAAAGCAACAAAACAAAGGGAGGCTTGTATAGAGAAAAATATCTAAGTAGATGAAAGGCAAACAGCAAAATAATTCCTATGACAAGTTCTGTTCTCAAAAATATAGCCATAGAGAGGAAAAACATCAGTTCCTCCTAACCTAAAGCACATTGAAGGACCAATACCTCAGTCACCACTGTTTGATCAAGTGGTGAAATCTGTGCCTGTTTTAATGCCACGAGCTTGGTACCCAACCTCTCCACTCTAAACGGAGTGGTGAGACTGCATCTATGCATTTATCTAGCACAGAAGATGACATACTGTTCTGAAATTGCACAGATAACTCAGCCTCTTCAACCTTTAAGGCTGAGCCCTGAGACCTCTTAGTTAAGAGGTGGCTAAAACCCACACCTTGACTATAGCCTTGTCTGTACACAACAGAGGAGCAAAACAAATTCTGAGGCCAAGGGAATCAGAGAACCACAAACACTGTTTTCTTTGAGCCTCAGTATTCACACAGCTATTTCTATAATGCTACTTATTCCTGATTCTTTCCATGGATCTTCAGACCAAAATTATAGGACCTTTTTATTAAGTTCTGGCTCCTAAGAGCACTTACAGTATGTCATGGACACATTGGTTTAATTGTTTACACAACACCAGTGTTTTAAACCAAGACTTATTTTGAAGACCAAAGATCAAAGATCTCTAAGCCTCAACATTTTCAATACAAATATTTTGCTAGAAGAGTAGTCTTCTTATTGCATTTTTTAAAAAAGGATAATGTTTTTGTTTCTGTAAGTGTGGTCAGAAAAAAATTAACTACAATTTACTGAGCTCCTGGGAGGAAATCTGAAAGCCAAACACAAAGCAAGTGGCCCAGTTGTAAGAGTCTCTAACTACTTTTGCTGCTCTTTCACAATTCTCTATTTTTTTCTGCCTGCATAATTGTAGTATAGCAGCACACCAATCCAGACTTACACACTGTCTCATCTGAGTGTAAACAGTCTGTCAGAAATTATATTTCTTGAGATCAAAGAGAACAGCATCTGCTCTTAATTACTGTTAATTCCTTTTGAAAATTGTACTTCTCATTTTTCTATTTTCAGCTTTAATGGTCTTAAACTTTTTTCTGAAAAATAAAAATTACAATTTACAGGCGTAAATTTAATATCGGTTAGGGGTATTTGGGTTTTTGGGAAAAACACTCGGTCAGAAGGAAGATGAGACCCCACTTTCACAGTCTGCATTCATACTGAAAGTCAAGATCAAGCAAGCTTTTGTCCTTCACCTCTAGTGGAGGGAGTTTCCATCCTCCCTGAGCCAGCCTTAGGAAACCTGCCTAACAGTTTGGCAGGTAGACCATCCAACCAAATTCCCTACCTAACACTGGCCCTAGAGCAGGATGCTGCAGGGATGTCACATTTGCCACTCTTATTTCAGATCCCATTTCTAGGAGCTGGTCTGCTCTGCCTCGACTTAAAAGTTGCACTGTGATGATTCTGAAATGCATTTCTCACATAAATGAGAACCTTTTCAGCTCCTTTCCAGGAATATGTAAAGTTATCATGACTTCACTCAATGCTTTGCGCTTGCAAAAAAAGCACATGCATTTTCAGACCTGTCCAGTCCATATCTTTTCAGAATCAGCAGTCTAAAAGGTTCCTGAGGCCATTCCTGGTTCAAGTAGCCCATTCCTTGTTCAATACAGGAACCTCTCTTTCCCTCCCCAGGTACACACCAGCCTAAACAAGTGCACCCTGCCTACATCAGATCTATTAAATACAGTCCTATTCCAAGTTTCCTATCCCAGACTAAGTTTGCAAAGAAGTTACGCAAGTAGAATTTCACATACTCAAAGCAATACTTTGCACTGAGCACAATTAGAATTTAGGGCCATGGAAACACTTCAGGGGTAGTGACGGAGGTAGTGACTGGCCAGACATACATTCTCTTCTCCTGACAAACCCTTGCCACATTTGTATGAAATACTGATGCCTTGCCTGAGAGAAACATGAGAATTCTCCAGCACAAATCCAGCTTGGTTGGCAATGCTCCTGGGGAGGTGGACCATGTTCTGCCCGGCGGTCTGCAGGGACACTCAGCATGAGAGCCAGCCCTCAGCTGTGAAGCGCTCCTGTGAGTTTTAGGGACAGCAAGTTCTCTCTGAACAACAGCACAAGCAAATTATTCTATAGGATTTATCTGGCTGCCTGAAGATCTGTCCTATGCTGGTGGATGGTCAAGCTGTTTGTCCAAAGCTCAAGACTTCCTCCTGGGAGAGAAGACAAGCTGTGTAGGGTTGTGGCTCAAGCCCATCCCCGAGTCAGGATACAAATGTACCCAATGAAACTGAGTGCTGCCAAGTCATGACTGTCTCACACCTGTCACTGTGTCAGCTTTGACTTACACACAGAGGTTTTTCTGCAATGGTTGCACTTTGTTAACCAAAGATTATTCCAGAAAGTGCATTAGCAGTAACCATTTAACACAGATATGTTGAGGCCTTCCATCAGGGAACATAATAAAAGTAATTGGCACTCACATAGCACTTCACATTTTCAAAGGGCAGTAAAACCATTAAGTATTATTAAATGTATTTTATAGATAGAACACAGAGAGGTTAAGTGCATCATCCAGGAGGAGGCAGGATTGGGACAGAGGTGTCTCAGCACACTCTGTCATCCTTTCAACAGCAAAAAATCTTGGAGTTGAAGACTCCTTGAGCCGAAGTGAAATTTCCATTCTTGCAAATCAGTAAAGACAAAAAACAGAAGCAAATGAACTTTTCTCATAGAGAAAAAGGAAAAAAGCTTTACACAGTTAGATTTGGGGGGGAAATTGTTTAGAATATGAGCAGAAAAGCTGGATGCAGGGAAGTACACAAGTACTAACTGTAATCGGTCTCACTAATCTAGGGAAGGTAACAACCTGTACAAAACAAATCTTAGGCTTAAGTTTTCCTCACCCTTTTAACATGCAGTTTTAAAGTTATTAAAATAAGAATAAATCTCGCTAATAATAACTGTAACAACAACTACTGTAGAAGATGATTTTAAGTGAGGTCTGCCTGCCAGTTTGCAAGTGAAAGCTTATCATAATTGTTCTGTAAAGCAAGAAGGGAGACATACATATATTTTCTGCATAGAAAACAAGCTCTTCGACTAATCAATAAAAAGTGATGTTCGTTATTGCATGAAAAATTCTTGCAGTACTATATAACAGTTATTTAAAGCATGTTAATGATAATTCCTTTTTGGACCATAATCCGGATGTCTGAGACTCAGGGTACACTTTGACAACAGAAAGATGTTACTTTATGGTTCTTTAACCACTGAGAGTTGTGCCATTTCTCAGGAAGTTCAGGCTTGTAAATAAAAGTCACAGAACACTGTCTACTTATTGAGAATGGAATAGCAGCTGTTCACTGTGATTTTGAGTGTAGAAGAAGCCCATCAACTGCATGTGAAGGCTTTTCTTTGAAGGTTGTCCTCTGAATTTTTCCCTGGACAGGTGAAGAAAGACACTACACAAAATTTATTAGCTGCTGACTAAAATAGATGGTATGAGGTAACACATCTTTTATTTATTGTCTCTGAAACATTTAATTACATTATATCAAACTTACACCAGTACTCAGACCAGTTGCAAGTAGTTTGGAAGGTTTTTGGGGGATTTGTCATTTTTGTAAGAGGTCACAACTAAGCAAAATGTTTTCCTTCAAAAGCAGACGCAGCTAAAATAATTTCTAGTGCTGGTTATGCATTCTTAACTGACTTTTACGAACTCAAAAGACAAACTTGTGAATACAAGCTGTCCTCTCTACTTCATTCTTTCCCCTCCCCCCCTTTTCCCACCCAGCTAGGGCTGCCACACCACTGGTCTTTTCTGCTGGTTTAATTGTTCAGACCATTGATGAAATAACCTGTCAAGAAGGGTGAGTATGAAAGCCACCCATGGGCAGTTAGGGAGAACCAATCACCTCAGAAAGTTTATACTTTGTGTAAACTTGCCCTGAGACTTGAGGTCATAACCAGCATGACTTGGATTTTTTTTTGTCTGTTCAGTTGCATCCAAGACAGTTTGAGGTTTTCAGCATTTGCTTGACCTCCTTACTAAAGTACTAGGCTATGCTCCAATCACAACCTAAACCAAATAGAAGTGATGGTTTTGCGGCTGTCAAAAAAAATCATTCAAAGCAAAAGGTCTCATTAAGCAATCACTCTTTGAGCAACCTCTTTAAGCAACCACAGTTTTCAAGTAAACATATAATCTGGAAGAGGGGAAAAGGAGGCAGACTGAGGTAGAATCTTTCAGAGCTTTTCAAACGACCCCAGCATGCCCCTGCAAGTTTTCAAACCGTTGATTCAATACGCAATTACTAGGGGAGAATTTTGAAATCAAAGATCAAAGACTTCCGAGTTGTTTTCCTCTTTTGCAGAGTGCACCTACAAACTTTTACTACCTCCTCTTACTGCTTTTATCAGCACTCTATTTGGGAAAGGCACTTGGGATGGGGCAGTGCCCTAGTGCCGTCAGTGAGAGCAGCAAGCCAGGGGGTGGCTCACATGGAGCCCTGCTGGAGCTGGCTTAGGCAGCGCCACATGCCTGGCTTTCACTGCAGCACCAGGAGACAGACCTTGCTACAGGAAGAGGCTCTGGAAAACCTCAGGGTGGATAAAGGCAATGCAGATATGTCACATGGTCGAATGTCATAGGGGTGACAGGACAGGGATAGCAAGTGAACAAAACTAGGTTAAAGGGAGCCTGGAGAGCTTTTGTACCACAGGCAGCTCATTTCTACCACCCTGCTCCTCATTTTTTCCACAAATCTTAGGGTGTAAAAATATCTCCATTGTTTCATTTTTTAATCCTTTTTGTTCCTTTAATTATAAGAGCTATATGAAAGACTTAGAGGTCATCATAACACAATCAAGAACATTTAAAAAAAAGATATAAAATTAGATTTGCAAGATAACCAACGGCCAGCTTCAGCCATTCTTCTAAACTAACATTAGTTATTTAGGCTGAAATTAAGGATTAACCCCATTCTTTCTGACTGTCCCTAAAATACTGGGTTTATACTTTTATTTCCAATAATACTGTTTAATTATTTAAGAATTAAAGCTTCACTGTTCCACTTTATATCTCTACCTATGTCTGGAAGCTTTAGAAGTGTCACGTTTTAATTTAACACTTTTTTTGACTGCAAAAACTTCCACACGATGAAACTGGGAGGGCTAAGCTCTCCCCTTCTTCATTCATAAAATTCCATGAACAAGGCACTAAACTTTTTTTCTCCACAGTGTCTCCCACTACTGTGCTCACCAATAGCATTCATTGTAGCAACATCTAGAATCAGAAGTGAGGACTATTTTGCAGCCCAAGGAAAAGAGAGGGAAACTGTCAAGTTTGTAGTGAACTAGAAGATTAAAACTGCTTCAAGACTACAAATAGAAATTGCTCAGAACATGATGTGCTGTACGCAAGAAATGAGGCATAACTTCAGAGGTCATGGTCTGGTCATTCTTTTTAGTCACTAGGATATAAAACTAGCTTGACTAATGCACCTGCATCAATTTTTTCCCTTCGGATTGTTCACTTTTGAAGTGTGATTTCTGTCTCTTGCACTTATATGTGAGTAATAGAAAGCATATAGACGTGTATTTTAACATCCATTACATTGCCTGGTACCTACATCAAAACAGAAACACAAACACATATAAATGAAATCCCAATTGTTTCTTTTTCCTCTTATTCCTTTCACCCCTACATGACTGGTTTTGAACATAAGCCAATCTCTAAAAAATCGTCCAAGAAATTGTAAGGATACATCAAAGAGAAGAAAGACGGCAAAATTAATTGCAGCAATTTCCTTTAACCACTACAACAAGAAGACTGTTTCAGCAGCTGTGTGGGAGTGTCATCATAAGACAGAGCACAGGAGTACTTTACAGGAAAAGCAAGACACTGGAATGCAGCTGGCAATTTGTATTAATCTTCTTGTCCAGGGAGATCTAGTAAGTTATCAAGCAGCATGTTTCCACAAAACACATCATTGTCTCAAGCCCCTTTTCTTGCACTCTTCTTCACTGGACCCTCAGGAAACTGCAAGGCATTCCATGGAGCAGGCTCAGATGTGCACAAAACGCAGGTGTTGCACTTGGAGAACAGTGACCTTGACTCACGCTCTCATACTGGCTGCTGAGAGACATGCTGAGGCTAGAGCTGCTTGGGATGACTCTGACTGAGAATTTTACATTGGAAAGTGACAGCTGACACGTTTCAAATGCTCTGGGAGACATGTCAGATTTCACAAAATGAGAACAAACAAACAAAAAGAGGCTGGTTTCTATCTGGAAACATGGCCTCCTTGTCAGCACCTCATCTGTTTTCAGCACTCTACCAGGCACCTATTTCTACTTAACATTGAAAAAGGTATCTAAACTTCTGGAAGTATAGGACCCTTTTCCCTAAAATTGTCTTTTTTTTTTAAAACAGGTGCCTGAAATATTTGTATTTTTATTGAAGTCCACTCTTTCACATTAAAAAAATTCATTTCACACAGAAAGGTTATTATCTAGCAGAAAGTTTCAAAAATTTCATTTTGTATGAAGTGAGAAAGTTTATTTTTTACTGTTTGTATCTGCCATGAAACAAATATTTTACACAACTCTGATGGAAACATCTGGAAAGTTTTGGAACAGTGTACAAACTCATCCAAAATGACCGAACCTATAAACTCCATTTGTCATACTTTGATAGGACTGGAAAATTGCATGGAATCCCATGGCATTAAAAATATCACTAAGAAGTAGAAGAAAAATATGTAACTAAAAATTCAGAAAGGCTTCCCTGGAATTATAATTTTGATGGTTTTTCTAACTTGTAAAAAAAGCGGTCATTTTTATCTTTCTTATTTCAGAGACATTTTGATTTATTTTGTTTATCTTTTTTCTTTCACATGCATATGAAATGCAAATTTGACAAACTCCTTATGGATGAGAATAAAACTTTGGCTTGGATCAGGAAACAGCCACTTCACACGGTTCAGACACAGTCTAGGAGACTATTTTATAGTCTAGGAGACTATTTATGAATAGCATCACCATACTGATCCTTGAAGCACAAAGAAGACTTTTTCAGGCTGAAGTCTCCTATCCTCAGAGGCAGAAGAACTGTGCTTGGTGTAGGAGCCCCAAGGCAGCAAATATCACCTGATTGTTACCCAAATGGTGTTGCCTACTTTTGATGATATCCAGAAGGTTATAGGTTCCTGTTACTCACTTGTACAGCTCATACATGTTTACATTCTCCCATGGCTACATGGCTGCCACGAGGAGAGTTGCCAGGATGAGAGGAAGTCATGCAGTGACCACAATATTGACACAACCAAAGTAGGTCACACAGAACCGATGTAGCACCATGATGGTAAAGGTCAAACTTCTAAACAACTGAACAAGAGACATGAAATATGAAGCAACAACATGGTGAAAACTTTTCAAGATGACACAGCACTCTAACTTTTATTATCCTAAAAATGTTTATTAATGATCTGACAGGCCAAGAAAGCAATGAGGCAGCAGAATATGAGGATGACAGAAAATAATTTAACTTAATCAGAACAAAAGAAACAGGAATTTCAGAGATACTCAGAGAAGTGAGTCACCTCCTAACTGCTTGTGCTAAGTCTGGAATCAACCTAATTTTTTAAGCATTTTCAGGCTGCATTTTTGCAGAGATAGACAGTGAAACTATGAACTGAGGAAGAGGGATGAACTTGGAAATTCAAGAAAGAGGAAAACAATCTTAATATTATTGTCTTACAGATACACAAAAAAAGGGGTAATTCTGAGTCTAATTTAAAGGATCTACAAACACATTTAAATATAGTCCTATTCTGAATAAACATGAAGTATTAGGAAGCTGCTCAGAAACTTGGAAGCCAAGAGACTCCGAGGGTCCAAGAGACTGGACAGTTGTTCAGAAGGGGGAAAACATCTCATCAATGTTATAGCAAACTACTTCTGACATCCCATTAGTAAATAATTTCAGTCATCCACCAACACAAGTGACTCCACGTTATTTGTAAATAAAATAACTCATGGAAAGCTGGTAACAGTTATTCAGTGTCAGCTGAAGAAAAGCAGATCTGGATTCATCAGCCTGCAGTGATGGATTTTTACCAAAACCTCCCAGAAGCCCTATTACTGATAAATAAGGTACNCTTAAACCAGCATGTAAAAAAATCTGCAAAATATAAGCCACGTTTTTTGAGAAGGAGGCATACTGGCATGGCATAAAACAGGATCATAATGAGCGGTATAAAAGAAATAGCTGATGTAACTCATATTTGTGCCTGTAGGCTAAGAATTTTCAAATTGGGAGGTAGGGGGTGGTGGGGTGGTTCACAACAGGGATATTTAATGTTCTTCATAGATTTTCTATGCAGCAGATAAAATCCTGAGACACCAGTTTAGGAATGGATTCACTGTGGCACATTGTAAGAGGACAATGATTACTACACAACTGACACAGGAAGGCATTGGCACAGTCACTGCCTCCCTGTGGTAAAGCACCATTCTTCCCAAAAGGTTCAGTATAAAGGAATGTAACACTACACATTTAGCTGGGGGGAGGGGGGGGGNGGGGGGGAGTGCATTTGGTATCCATCTTGGAGCCAGTGATCCTCCATAACTGTGCTTATATGAATACACAGTGGGAAAAAAAAAAATTAAATCACAAGTTGATAATTATGCTGGATTTTCATGGGCAGCTCTGTGTCAGGTGAGAACCACTCCATGTATACTGATTTTAACATGTGTGAGATGTTAACCAATTAATACCAGCTTTTCTTTTCCACAAACATTGCAAAATCCCACCCTTAGAAGACTAAGAGTCAACTGCTGTTTCCAAAAGGCTGTCACATGCTTCTGTCACTTCAGGTCACTATTTACTAGCTATGCAGTTCAAACTTGGCCCAAAGAGCTTCCAGAAGAATTTATTGCCTTCCTGGAAGAGAAAGAAAGAAGAACAACTTCCAGAAAATAGAAAGAATTGGCAACAATCCAGACAGTCTTTGCCTCCTGGGAAGTAAAGCATCTTGTACCCCAGGGATGGAAGCCAACTAAAAACCCTCTATGAACAAGATGCATCTTGAGTTAGGGGGTGCTACCTCTTACCCACGAGTCTCCAACCCCTCACAGCTATGGCACAGCATTACAGTTTATAATGCAGATTAAGCAGGAACATGCAAAGTAGGAACTGAACAGGATAAAGGCTTTAAATGGTGCCAGGAATGAGAAGCCCTTTGTACAGGAGAGACTGGAAAAGACCTCTCTGCATAAAAATAAAGAGAAATTAAATTAAAAGAAGGCTTGCTCTAGAGTTGTATATTACTATTGGAAGTATAGATACATGAATATTTCTTTCTAGCACCGTCACATTAATACTTGCCTATTCATTCCTGATATACTGTCACCCCTCCATTTCAATTACCTCAACAATTTTGCCATGAACTGGACTGGGGATCAAGTTATTAGCAAACCAAAACACTCAAAAAATTCATTTTTAACCCAGCTAAATCCCTGTACTTGCACAGCCATCTCATCTGTTCTAGCCAACTAGCATGTCAACTGGAACAAATACTTACGAAATCATGATCTCGCAGAGTACATCCTACAAATAAATGTATATGATGCCCATAAGAAATAATACCTATGTTGCACTCAAAGGAGATTACTGGAATAGGTCAGACACACAGTATTAATATAACAGTTGATATTATATGGAAATATTGTAATTTTAGCTCTATTCCAGTCAGTTTTAATACAATGATCACACCCAGTCAGACTGTTCAGGGTTTTAGTAAACACCTGGCTCTCATGCCAGCAGTCTGTATAGCCACTTCTCTATTTGCAGCCATGTTTTCTGAGGGACAGCAGCAGTTGCAGAAGATGCTTCATTAGGCTATTCATAAGAGTTAATATTCTCTAGGAACATTTTAATTAGCCTACTCTACCACTTTCCCTATCTTTGTGAATCAAAGTAAAATTAGATTTGTAAAATTTTGGTTTTCCAAATCAACCTAAACACTCCAGAATATAATTTCATAGGGAACACAACACATTTAGCATATAAGCAAGATTTTGAATGGCACTTTTCCCCTCATCTGTATATTAACCTTGATTCTGGCTCTTAAGACTTCTACTGGATTTGGTTCCAAACCAAAAATCTCAAGCTGCAGAGAAAAAAATAACTGAAAATTCTGACATGAATTTTCTTTTTCTGAGATCAGTCTGCTCACAAGGAACACCATATACCTGTGAGAACCACTGGGTACCTCTGACAGCCTGAGCAGTGCCCCTCTCTGGTGGACAAACGGAACCAGGCACTGAATCAAAGTCAAGATCTTGATTCCTCTTTTCTATTTCCAGGTCTCCTCAAGAGGCTTAAGGAACTTTAGGTCTAGACCCAGAGTCTAAGCACAGTGATAAATAGTTCACCTCTATCTCCCTGTTTCAGACTGTGGCAGAGAGTGACTTTTTTTAAAAGCAACAGAACTTTACATAAGGAACATTAGGCAATAGTTCCTTATGGACACTCTTAGCTAAGCACAAACTCCTGGAGGAACAAGGCAATTGCAGATTTCTCATCCCCCATTCCACTGTGGGATATTCTTTATCTTGCTTACACTAGTTTAAATTCACAGCAGTCCATAACTAGCAGGCAGACAAAACAACATACTCTTTCCACACATAGTTCATTTCCCGGAGAGATAGTCAAAGAAAACAAATGAGCTGGTAACAGATGTGTCATATAATGCACCACTGCAGCAATAGAGACAGGGTAAGAGCCCATCCAGAAGTCATCTGCAATAAATCTTTCCTAATTATTTCTATGTAACTTAAAAACTCCTATATATCTAACATGAGATTTTAGAGAGTGACTCACTTGAACAGAAGACTAATACAAATGATATTAAAATAACCTCTAAACTGGAATTACAGCTGATTGTGCTCAGAGATGTAGTACTAGAGGAAACCTAAAAGAACTAGGCTGAAGTTATTAAACATCAAGCAAAAAGGGCCAATTTGTGTGAATTATGTGAACAAGAAACAATGGAAATGTGCACATGCACATACATATCGCATCAGTGCTTTCCAACAATCGCATATTCTTTTTGTAAATTATTTTAAGAAATAAATAAATCAGGAGGGATAATTACTTACTGTTTACTTAGAGTAGAAATTAATGAGCATTTCTTGGAAAGCTCCAGGGTTCAGCATAGCTGAAGACTCTAAGACAGATATGTCCATCCAAGAGTGTAAATTATTTATCAGCTAAAGAAAAATAGCAGGAAATGTTTTTATAAAAGGACCATATCTTTTAGAAATGAAATATTACAGTTTAAGTATTTAATTTCCTAAAGTTTTGGCTAAAAAATATAAAGATTATTGCCGTGAATGCTCATTTTTGCCTTTCCATTTGCCAAGACCAATAGAAGATTTCATCTTCAAACACTTACTATCAATTGAACTTGTATACTCTTGAATGTCCAGTGAACTCCAACATGTAAGTTGTTCTTGTTAAAAGAATGTTACCCTTTCTTACCTGTTTGGTGCCATTTTTCATCTGTCAATATATGTCAAACAGGTAAACAAGATTACTCAGTTAGATAAATTTTGGTTACTAAAGATATTTTTTTGAACTTGTTGGGAAGCCCCAAATTTCAAATCTTTGAAATTTAAACATTTCTTATTCTGAAAAGGCCTGAATAGCATCAGCCTTGTAATAGCACTGTGGGTTTTGATTTTAAAACCAGTGTGTACAGATGGAACTATGACTCTATTACATGTGGAGTAGCAATCTTAAAAAAAATTTTTGGCTATGCACTTGCATAATGGCATCAGCTGAAGATGTACTCTTCAGATTCTCTCTCTTCTTCCAGACAACGAAATAAAATCTGGAAAGCTTCGGAGTTAGCTTTAGGAGTTTGCAAAGAAACTCATAAGAATAAACAAAAAAATATGAAATGTTGCAAGATAAGTTTAGAAAACTCTCAAGGATATATTTCTGAGCTCACTCAAAGGTTTTCTGAAGAAATACTCTAAATGGTTTCGTAAATAAACATTCTAAGTGGTTCTCTAACTACTTTTCCTGTCCTAACTCTGTTTCCCTTGATAGAAATTTTATGCAAATACAATGATGCAGTTTGAACACATTCCTTTAATGGCTGTTGTCAGGAAACTCCTGGGGAAAGAGTGGGACATAAAGCTGGAACACTACGGCTTGGAAGATGAAATGGGAAACAATTGTGTGTAAGTCACATCCCTAGGCTCTTCTTGTGGCAACAGAAGCAGTAACAACCAGACCCTTCCACTTGGAAGAGCCCCTGAACAAATCGCTGTCTTCAGCAGGAGCCACAGCAATAAGAAGCACAGTATTGAGCTGTTGAATTTACTATTGGCTCATCTGACTGATTAACAGCATCTCTTTCCTCTGGTCCTATTGCCTCTGTTCTTTGCTTTTTCTCACTGTTGGAGTCTCCTTGTGCTGGTCAGCTTGTGCTAATTTATTTCTCTCTCCTTCTATATCCCTAACTCTAGGGACTCCCTAGAGTTTGAAAACCAATGCATTAGGATACCTCTTAAATTTCCAATATCAGAGTTGCAATTCAGACGTTGATACTTTTTCTCTTCTGTTATAATTTTCTTCCAGTCTTCATCTAGTGAAACCACTGCCTGTATTTTTGTTTTGTATTGTTTATGTTCCTTTACAAGCACTTCTGCTGAGTTCTTCCTTCTCAGCTTTGGTTTTTTCCTGTCTGACAAAAGCTCCTGGTGCACATAACATCTCCCTGTCCTTTAGAATCAGCACCTCCACCCCATCTCTCAACATTGTGTCATATTGTCTCACTCTTTTCTCTCATTACAAGTTCTGTACAGGAGGAAACATACCTCATCTTTTTTTTTTTAAAATACTACAAGACAATTCTAGAGATAACTAAAAAAGGAACTTATAAGAGAAAGGTTTTCTCATACAGCATGAAGAAGCTGGAGGAGGACAGAAAGGAATGCTTTTTTGGTTTGACAAATATAGACAAGAAAAACTGAAAGTGCTTCCCAGACTAAGAAAACACTGGGATGGAAAGCTTTCATTTCATATTCAATGATTTTAATTCTGCCACCCTTCATAATCATTCTATTGAATGGTACATCTCAATCTGATGTTCAAATTCAAATGGTGTTTACTTTATTCCTCTATAATGTTTGATACTTATCTCTTACATTCATGGTAATTAATTGAAACTTCACAGAAATTAAATTAGCAAAAAGCAGACTTACAGTAAGATCCAGATGCCTATTTTCATTTCTCTTTTGCTTACAAATTTGCTTCCTCTGTTTTTCATCTAAGAAGCAGGGGAGCAAAGAGTATCACTTCAACAGATTAAAGAGATAAGCAAAGGGGTGGGTTTTTTAAAAGCATTTTAGAAATTGCCACAGCAAGCCTGTTAGGCAAAGGAGAAGAGACTGTAAAACAGAAGGTTTATTAAAATAACTCTGTTTTGAAAATGTCATTAAAAATTATTACAGGAATTGCAAGCCATTCCTTTTTTTAAATAAGTGCAAATTATTGGCAGGAGGATCAGTACACTTAGAAGCTCTATAAACGTTCCTACACCTAAATGGTTATAAACACATACCACTCTCATCTAAGACATATTTCCTTCCACTGCAAGCTGACAATTTTTTTTTCAAGTTTGGTGCCACTAAAGTGCAGTCTCAAATTGTGGCTATTGGCCTTTTTACACACTGTTCCTGATTTAACAGAGCAGTTCAAAAGGTCAAATAGGAAAACAATATCTTAAGAAAATCACAACCTCTGTGGCTTTGAAATAAAGAAAAAAACCAAAACCCTAGTGCCAAAATGTTTATCTCCTCGGTTCATGAAGCCATAAAATAAGTACAGCACTGTGAATCATCTCAAAACTTCAAAGCCTGTATGCCCAGTGTACCATTTTAGGGCTATTAACTTGTACAGCTACTGTACTTGTAGTAAATAGTTATACAAGATTTTAGCAGCACTGCCAAAGATTTCACCCTTACAACAAAATTTCCTTAAAGCTACACTCTTTACCATGAGCTCACTGCATAAGCTTGTAATGTCTCTGACCATCTCAAGAGATTCTGCACCAAAAATGTTTGGTTGATTACATGGAAAATGCCAGCTTCATTTAGAAAATACAGTACTCCACATAACACATTAAACTAAATACCCAGTAACTGAATAATGAAATAGAATAAGTTAATTCCTTTAACATAACAGCATTTCTGTAGAAAAGCAGAGTAATGATTTTGCTCATTTTATTAAAGACTATTCTGAATGTGGTACTATATCCCCAAGGTGTTATTTAAACCAAGAATATAAGAAGGTATATCTTTCAGTAAGATGTGATTCAGAAATGAACATTGGTCTACACTGATACTTTGCCTAGATGTGATTTTTAGTGATTTGTCCCATTTAAATGGTAAAAGGCTCAATTTACATCTAAAGTCTAGCCCACCACAATCTGCTTGAACCCACCTCAAGTGCAGCTGCCCGCTATTCCAGCAGGCTGGGGCAATCAAAGGGCATCATCACTGTCTTAGAGAGGCCACATGGGAGGACTGCAGCCTAAATCCCCATTAGGCCATCTAAAGAGTAAGGCATCCTGAATGTTTTGTTTAAGTCATAAGACACTGTACAAGATTTTTGTTCATTTCATCTGCCA
>VZDJ01007749.1:43884940-44197223 GCA_008694505.1 Cyanoderma ruficeps
TGAGTGAAAGATTTCTTTATGAGGATCTTGATATTTTGGTCACGTCTGATTAGTTGAATTCTATGGTCATCGTTCCAGAGGTTGTATATTGAGAATGAATTTGCCTTGTAACTATCTGGCTCTAAAACTTGATTGAAAGACACAATGAAGTCTTTATGGCCTTTCTGGGCTCTGAAAATTTTCCAGTTACCAAAAACTATTGACAAGAAACTCCTCTTGCTTTTCTGTTTATTTCCACATTTCACTGTGCTTGTTTTACTTGATAATACACTTTAAAGATTAAAACTATCTCCAACCTATTTTTTTGTCCCAGTGCTATTAGTGTAGATATTAAAAGGAGATTTTCAGTTAAGGATAGACAAATTTTTTTTGCCTATTTTTGACCTCAGAAAAAAACCCCACAAACAAAATAACAAAACAAAAAACTGGATGAGATGAAAAGTTCATTTTGACCTTTTTATGGCATTAATGAGAGAAAAGCCAGTGAAAAATAGATTGCAGTGAAAAATAGAAAAGAATTCAGAAGAGAGAACATGTAATGAGGACATGAACCCTAAGGTCTCCCACATATGCTGAGCTAGTTTCTGTGGAATGGTGGACAGTCTGCCATCTCTATCACACAATGTTCAACCTACCAGAAGACCATACAACCAACCAACTGAAAAATAAAAAAACAAGACCCCAAAAAAACCACCAAGAAAAAAAACCCCAATCAATATGACTGGGGGAAATCATAATTTGAAATTGCAGGAAAATGTAATTCATAGTAATTATGTCAAGAAGATGAGTGATAAGGAGTGGACCACACTTTTTGCCAAACCAAAAGATTTTTCAAAAATCTAACTTTGTATAAATTAATCACCTGGTGGATGGTTTCTATGTCTATTTTTACATTTAGAACAAATTTAGAAAAACAACAATATGAAATTGTGGAGGGATTAAAAATATACTTACCAAATGGACTTCTTAATTAAGAAAGATTGTAAGAACAAAAATACAGTACAAAGAATGATAAGCTCTCAGGTAAAATTTTAATGACATTGTATAAGTGTTACGTAATTTAGAATTAATGTTATACATTTTATAGGTCTTCCAGCATTCAAATTTTTTAGAAATGAAAATGCCAGATGTCATTGAAGCAGTGTCCATAAAGCACCTCTATTGAAATCCAAAGACATTTAACAAAGGAACAGTATTGATGAGTGGTTTCTAGTATAGTCTGCCAATCACCTGGGAAGTTTTCATCAATAGAAATTATCTTAGAATTCTACTGTAGTAGATCTTGTTTAAGAAAGCAAAATTTGTTTATTCACTAATAATAGACAAAGAAAAAAAAAGACTCTACAAAAATACAGTGAGGTTATAAATTTTGTGAATTACATATCTAAGTGTCATGCATTTGTTGGAAACCTGCCAAAAAAAGAAGATGCAAAAAAAGCTGAGGAATTCTGTGTTGCACTGAAATAGTCATCTTGTGATGCTATTCATGAGTTCACATACTATATAGGCAACTTATAAATGTCTTCTAAAAATAAGAATGAAGTTTTTTTAAATTCTGTGGACAGTAGAGCCAAAGGAATATTTTCCCCATGCCCACTTCACCCCAAAAGTGCTCAAGGCTAGTTAAAAATAACAAGAGAGTCACAACAACAAAAGTGGAAGAGCTAGAGCAAGGGTTCTTGTCTTTTTTTCAGGAAGCCAGGCATACATAATCATTATTTCCCACTCCCAAATATTTGGGAGGCTATAGAAACATTTCAGTCCAAGATGAACATAGGCTAAAAGTGTCCATGATAATTATAAACCCACAAGCTCCATTAAACCAGAGGTGTGATATTCAATATTTGCTTTCACGTGGTAAAGTCATGCAGGAAAAAAATCTTCTAGATTCCCATTCCAGGTCTCCCATTTAATGCTTACGTGGCTGCAGAGTAGCCAGGGAATGTGCATGGGACCATATTAATGCACATAACTTCTTTCTCCCCATTGACTTGAGGATGTCTCCTAGGTACTGGAAATCTCAGTTTAGTTCCTTCCTCTGCTTGAGACAATTTGAACATGTATTTTTAAATTTCAAAAGAGGGCTCAGATTACAGGTATACATAGCACAGTTATATGAATTTTTGGACTATAATCCATCCAAAGTAGGACGTGCAACATTGAACCTGACAGTCCAGCTTCCCAGGGGAGCAAGCAAAAGCTGAGGTCCCACTTGCTCAGCACTGATGGGGCAGTTCCAGCAGGCAGGATCCAGGAATCTACCACAGCCTGAGAAGGACTCATCTCTGAAATATTAGGAGGGGATGGCATCCCTGAGGAGAATCACTTCAGTAGGAGAGGAAACATCAACTCGCATCTCAGGAGAGTGTTCCAACAGATGAGTTTTAAGATAAACAGGAAATCCTTTGATAGACTTTTCAAAACCACACTTTCTATCCCTGCCCTATTTTCCTCATTTCTCTTCTACCACGTCCAAAAATAAAATGTACCAACAGCGAAGAACTTATTCTGTGTTGAACACAGCAACTTTAGTTCATCATTTCCTCGGAGTCTGTACCACACAGTGCAATCTGAGATGGCTCTGCTGGGGTTTTTGTGTCTTCTCGACACAACAATGAACACATTTACATACAAAGCTACATGAATAACTGTGTTCTGAAAAATGCACTATTTCAACAAGAGATGTCAAAATCTTTTTTCCTACATTGTGTCTTCAATCAATGATGAAATACAGAGAAGGAAGAAAGAAATAGCATTAATTTGCCTCTCTGATTGCTTTACATATCCCATTGTATCTCAGCAGGATTTCTGGAAACAATGCAAAGCCTTCCAGTGCTTGACGTGCAATACCTCCAAATATGACAGAAGAGCTCTACAGGCAATAAGCAGGAAAATTTGCATTAAAATGGAAACTAATTTCTCTCTCCATACAGAGAATATTCTGTGTCTGACAAGCAGTACGAGCCTGAATTTGCATGCATGTCTTTGCAAACAGTAACACAGGCACTGTCACATCATTCTGCTACTATGATAAAAGCAAACACCATTTAGATCTACTGTTACGTATTGTTCAGTGAACAGGTTTTTTTAGGACATAACAGAAGACATCTACCTTTTGCAAATGTTTCTAATGATAAACATGCAAATTTTTAGAGGAACAAACCCCTTTTTTTCAACATATTTTTCCATTTGCTCATCAGCTTCTTGATTTTTTTTTCTGTGGAATAGCGAAACAAAGCCATTCTATGTTCTCAGCAGGGCTATTTTCATAGTAGAACAAGTTTCAGAGTTGTGACTTGGTACTCTTCCACTATTAAAAACATAAAAATAAAAAACTGATTCCTTATCCTTCCTTCAAGGAAGGAACTGGAAGACACAATTTCCAGTGGTATTCCTGGTATCTCTGCAAGCAAAAAAACAACAATAGCAAAAGTTTACCATACATAATAGAGGAAGGAAGAGACAATGAAAGCAATGTTTATGTTTATTTTATTCAGCGTATGCACTCAACTATCACTGGCTTCAATGCAAATGCCATTTTCCACAACATCTAAAGATGTTGAGACTTATGCTGTAGAAGCCATACCCTAAAGTAGGAAGCACAGTATAAAATTAGCCAGGCAAACAATCAGCAGTCTGCTCTGAAGCTACCCCTGTGTGGGGTGGTAATGTACAGACTCCTTTTGCCAAATTGGCCTTATTAGGAGTTTTCCCATATACTCTTCTGTTCTCATTTTGCTTTTAAATAAATAGAATCCAAATAGAAAAGCAATAGGTCCCTTAGCTACAGTAAACACAGATGGCCAAAACAGAATAAAAGTTAATTTCTTATGATCTTACATTCAAAGAACATAAAAAGCTCATGCTGGGACTTGGTGTGGCCTTTTGGAACACAACTTGCTTTCCCAGCTTACTTGTCTGACCTCTGTACTGAATGACAAAAGCTATCAATACAATATGCAGAAATGATGTCACCCCTTTGGTATGAAGGGTGAGGGATGGCTCATTTGGGATATTTGTTTTAATGATATCACAGTCACACATCGTATGATTTGGATCAAATTGATGCTTTTGAGCTTAAAAAACTCTATTGATCGATCTATCAAAATATTTTTTTGTTTTTGGTACTCCAGTATGCTCACTAGCACTGTTACCATTTCAATGACTTCATAGCTGATGCAGTAAACATATTCAAAAATATAAACACCTCAGTTTTATTTGTTCCAATTTTTAAATAAAACTATCTGTTCCAAACAGCAACAAAGAATTAAAAATCAGTTCCCAGTAACAGCAATGCAAAGTCACAAGTGGCATCTGCAAATTTACTGAGAATCTAAATCATCTATCAGGTCATCATCTTAACCAGATCTGTTAATAAGACTCATTTGCTTCACAAAAACTGCACCTCCAAAAATAATTGCCCGGTTTATATCTGCGACCATAATAATAAAAAAAGGTGATGCAAACATGATTAGCTCAGTTGGTGGGAGCATGGTGCTAATAACCCAAGGTTTTGGGTTTAATCCCCACATAGACCATTCACTTAGGAGTTGGACTCTATGATCCTTGTGGGTCCCTTCCAAATCAGAATATTCTGTGATTCTAGGATGTGTCTGTGATGCCTTAAAATTTCATTTTGGCATCAGCTCTAGCTTGCATGTGAACAGCATCAGTGCAATTTCACTTTCCATAGGTTTTACAAGCTGATGGTAATGCTGTAGGGTCACAGTATTATGTATAATTAATAAGAACTAGACATGACAATAAATCTTAATTAATACAATAACTTAAAATATCTTAGTCAAAATTATAATCTCTAAATTAAATTTTTCATTTTGATATCAAGTTTTCATTATCCTTACCTGGTTTATCACCTCTATTTTCAAATTCACAAAGAACTAAAATTCTCATGAAAGCCATTGCTAGAAATATATCGAAGATACCAGTTGCCCCCAAATTTTCCCAGCTTCCTTGCTTTACTCCCAATACCAGCCACCAATGTTTCAAATGAAAAGCATAAATTAGTTCAGGATATCCTTGTTCTGAAAAGCAGTAAAGAAAAAGATCAACACAGATTACTAGTACATGTTGAATCAGCACACAAAGAAATAAGACCTTAGGCTATTCCCCCACAGTATGAGGTCAAAACATTTTTTTTTTTATGCAGTCTCTTCATGAGGGAAACTACAATGATATCTACCATGGATGATACCTGGCATAGTTTTGTAACAAAAGGACTGTTCTAGGAGTGTATTTATTCAGCATTTGCCATACACTCAGTTGCTATAGGTATGTGAGTTAATACATCCATTTTGATTCCCCTCAGTGTGTTCACTGAGGTCTCTGGGCTTAAATGACATGACTTTCTGAAGGTAAAACTTATCTGTATCATCTATACTTCTGCTGTATTTATTGTGATCTGTTAGCATTGCAGTGATGCCTGCAGTATCCTGCCAAGTATTAGTTTACATCTAAAAGGTGTACTGAGAAATGCTTTTCATACTTGCATTTAATTCATTTAACTGTAAATGTCATTTAGTTTCAAAACCTGCACTCTAATAAGAGCAGTTCTTAATTGAAACCTACTGCTCTCTATACATGAGAAAAAGACTGTCACTATGGTAGCAAAACACCTGGGATAAACTCCTAGGCCATTGGAAAAGCTAGTTTTGCCAGTAACTTCAGGAGACCAGCATTCAGTCTTCTGCTTTACAAAACAACAGATAATGATGCTTTTGTTAAGCATTCTGGCCTACCTCTGCTTTCTGGCGGATGTTTTCCTTGGTAAATTTGCCACCTGTATCAGAAAAAAAACAACTTATGCTTACCAAAATAAAATACAAGACCCTATATCTTTACAACACATGTTTCCTTTAATAGAAGATAATGTGTTTACAGTCTCTGTGCTTCCTCATCTTGCTTGGACTTCATCACCTTGGCTTAACTCCCATGTAACTTGTGTTTGCAAGTTCAGTAGTTTACACTGGAAACAGTGTAGTCAAAGAATATTCTTCATTACACAGGCAGAATTTCATATGTGCTCTGTATTGATGTCTTTTCCTGCAACCAGAAACAAGGGCACATAAACCTAAGTCTTTTGGCACTCCATTGGTATAAAACTACAGCATCCCACTTTTACAAAACAATTCAGTCACTTTTCTGAATGAGTTCCACACAAACTGATGTAAAACCCAGACGCACAAGCCATCTCTCACTGACGAGAATGCAACACTGGCCAAAGTCTAGTCCTTAGGGAGCAGAACAGTACTGTGTAAAACATGGACAAATAATACAGGATTACAGTAACAGTATTAATGGTAGAATACTCCTTGCTTCTTATGCCAGACAGACACAGAAAACACTTGTAGAGGCTTAGGAGATCCCCAAACATTCAGCCTAAAATCTGACCAGCTATTAATGGTTTGGACTTCTGCTGTTGATAAACATGTTGTTTCTACATCTGAAATCATTAGAGGAGTGTTCTCAGCAAAGTAGATGCAAAGAAGCACCTTTTCTCATTGCGTACCTGCCCTCTGCATCAAGAGCTCCTATCCCCCATCTAGGTGACCATTCCAGAAAGATGGACAATAAAACTAGGTTGCTGTTTCTCACACATCATCAAAACCTCAACCCTTCCTCACGAGTGTCAGAAATAAAACTCCCATTAAGCCAAGATGGGATCAAATTTCTCAAATTCAGCAAGTGCTCCTAGGAAAACCCACTACAGGTGGAAGTAGTCAGGCTATTGTTGAGGAGGTGAGTTAAAGGCTGTCATGACACATGGTTAGGTGACCTAGTGTGGATCATTTGAAGGTTATTAGCTGCCCAGGTGCCCCCAGTGGGCATACTGTCCTGCAAAACATGCTTTTCAAAATACAAAAGACCCCCACAGCTGTCTGCTCTCAGGCTTAATAGAGGATTGATAGTTTAAACACAATGCTCACAGCAATATTTGTAATAAAATAGGTGCTCAGGCTTACACACAGTACACACAGTTATCTCACCCCATTGCAGTCCTCTTTGCAAGTGAGTAATGGTTATTTCCACCTTTTGGCATTTTATAAGCAAATGGCACCCTCATTTACAGCTGTCCCCTGAATTACTACTACTTCCATCACTACCAGGACAACAGCACTGGTTTTACAAAGCAGCTCCTGACTTACACTGCCTCCTGTGCAGGAGCAAGCATTTCCCATATTTGTTGCAAATTAAAACCTGAGTTACAGCTACTCACTACATCTAAAAGTCAGATCCCAGACATTGGCTTATGTGAATTATTAGTAAAACCTACAGAAAGCCAAGGTCTAAATGTTTTATTTCAAAGAGGGTAAAAGGAGAGAATGAAGAAAACAAAATCATTTTGATTACTGTTGTGGCTGGATGGAAGTGCAAATTTTATAGTTGTCCTAACCAAGTTATTCTTACTTTTTTTGTGGGGTGGTGAATTTTTTGGAAAAAGCATTCACAATTTTATCTCATTTTTTTACAGAGTTTTTACAGAGGCTGTTCCTCAACACAGCATAGAACCTGAATAAATCCATCTCATAGATCCATAACACCAACTTTTAACTGATGCAAGCATTTGGGATTTGCAGTTCCAGAGAATGCACAGAAAGCAGAAAATACCCAGGGAGGTGTGAGATACCAAGATGTCCAGGGAGTACAACACAAATTTTCAGAGTCAAATACTGCAAATTCTACATAGACAACTTACAGGCTCATTGAGAATCAGAAGAAAAAGAATGGCACTGAGATAGGGATGACAAAGGAGAGATCCCATACCATGCCTTTATGAAGAAAACTGAAATAGAGTATTGCCCTGATGGGAATTTTCTTTTAAAGTGGCTGCAAATAAGCTGCAATTAGCACAGAGTTAATAAGATACAAAATACCCCCCTTATGCTACTACTTTGGAAAAACTCCAGCGACTTCACAATTGAAAAATAAACCAAAAGCCAACCACAAAAGTATATGCTAATCTTCATTTGCAGTTTTGTGAGTTTATGTATTTTCCCTGTAATACTAAGCTCTATTTTATTCACTTACATTAGAGTGATTTCAAAAATTCCTCCTCAGACATGTTTCATCATGTCATAATTATTCATCATCATGAAGGCTTCTAACAGCCTCTGGTTACAATGCCATGAAGCTTCCCAATAAATTTTAAAGCAAAAGGATAATTTAGTCTTTATAACCAATTAATCTTTGGCTTCTTAGCAAAATTTAGTTCCAAAAAATAATGTGTCCCCTAGTCTTGGGAGAGATGGACCACAACAATCAGTTCACCTCACTGTTTCCCTGGAAATAATCAACATATCCAAACACTTTCCAGATTCAACCAAACAGGACAAGCCATAAAGGGCATATGGAAAGAGAGTCTGATGTAGTTTCTTTGAACTCTCAGGCGTTCTTCAAAGGGAGAGCAGACCAATGAGTTAGCATCTCAAAATGGAGACAAAGGAAAGATTGTCATGAGCATGCCTCAGCCTTGGTTTGGAGCAGGATTTCATGCATTTTCTACAGAGCTTTGCGTAACATTTCCTGAGATCAATGGAAATAGCCCATTAACTTCATGGCTACTGGTGTGTGTACTAGGAGGGGAGACACAATGTTATTATATAAACAACAGGGGCAACCAACATAAACATTTGGACTTGCTACATTAAGTTCAGTTGACAGCTGTTGAATTGTGGGTATATGAGCCCCAGGAGTAAGTATTCTTAAGAAAAACCTCGTTTTGTGGATACTAGTCTAATCTGGATCAACCCTTAGTAAGACTAAATATTGGGGTTTTGTTTATTTAAACTTAGGTGTCTGCAGTATCTACAAATGTATTCCACTGTATGCAGAAAAGGTCAGTGAGATGTTTCAGGTGTCAAGGGGGAAGGTCTCACATTTCTGGAATGGTAGAGGAAAGATTTATAAAGTTTTTACTGGCCTGAAGGAAAGAAAGAAAGTAAAAACATCTGCCAGAGTCATGAGTGGATTGTTGGCTAAATTCATTCAGCGGAGGAGTCTGACATAGATCATCTCCGTCTTAAGAAGAAGGCGTTAGTGGAATCATCAAAAATAATTACTACAGAGGAGTCCAGGACATACCTACAGGGAATAAAACTAATCTGAAAATGTAAATTAAATTCACAAAGTATGGATAGAAAAGCCAGGAGTTCTTCCACTCCTGGACTCACACAATGTACCAACCTTGCTAAGGTCTTATGAAACAATAACAGAAATGTTTTTTATTTGAGTCTGGAATAGTACTTATGAACATGTCAGTAAAAGAGGGAAAGTTGCAGACAACAGACGTTTCTACAAATACAACTATGATCACATTACCCAGATCTTCATTGCTATAAAGCATTCATCCAAAGAGATGAGTATGATTTCATATAATCACAAAATGTCCTGAATTGGAAGGGACCCTCAAGGATCAGCGAAGTCCAACTCCTGGCCCTGTACAGGACAGCCTGAAGAGTAACACCATGTGCCTGAGAGTATTGTCCAAACACTTTCTGACCTCTGACAGGCTTGGTGCTGTGGTGACCTCCCTGGAGAGCTTGTTCCAGTGTCTGACCACCCTTTGGGAGAAGAACTTTTTTGAAATATCCCACCTAACTCCCCCTGAAACAGCTGCATTCCATTCCCTCAGGTCCTGTCACTGAGCACCAGAGAGCAGTGATTGGTGCCTGTGTCTCCATTTCCTCTCATGAGGAAGCTGTAGACTACCATAAGATCTCCTGTCAAGTCCTCTTCTCCACGCTGAACAAGTGACTTCAGCTGCTCAATTCCTAACTTTGGCATTGCCTGCGATGCTTCTAATGTGCTCTAGAAACTCACCAGTGCAGAGAGAAGTAAACATAAGTGGTGGAAAAAAGGTCCAAACAGCTGAGCAGCAGTGACAGTAGTACAAATTTAAACAACTCTCTCCCTTTTTAGGTTTTGAAGAAGATCAAAAGGAGGCTCTGCAGTTCCTGAGGTGCTCTGTCATGAGTGTGGTTGTGCTTGCCACTTGGTCCTGCTGTATAAACAACATACAGTACACCACCAGGAACAGTGATGCGGCCATTCCCCACTGCAGCCCTGTCTGTCTCCTCATAAACAAAGCCAAGGCTGTGCATATCCTTTACAGCCCTCCCAGCCTCTCCTCAGGAGCTCACATGAAAGCGCTTTGACTGTGTTTTGAATTAGATTGCTTCCAGTGCCAAACAGCCTCTGGACTCACCAAGCGCATACAGGAGCCCCTGCTCAGGGAGGGCAGAGAGCGGGGCTGGGTGAGGCCCACGGCCTGCGGCTCACCCAGGCCCCAGCAGTGCAGGAAGGGCCCCTCAGACTGTACAGTGGATGGCCAGACCTCTGGGGCTGCTGTTACCTGGAGGATACGCTCCATACACCTGCCATGGAGCAGCTGGAGCTCAGGGAATGGCAGCGGTTGCAGACAGAGCTGCTTTTCTGACTCTGGATGTTAATTCCTGGCCTTCCCCCTGCACTGACAAGTTTCTGTGGTTAAACTGGTCAGGCACCAGGCACGTGATTTCTTCAGGGCTACTGAAAATTCATTAACCCCACTTTAGCAATGGGCAAAGTCCTAAGAAATGTTGTACATAAATTATTTTAGTTCCTTTCTTTCTGAGGGCCTGCTCCTCTCCACTGCCCTTCCACTGCTCTGGCTGCAGGTGTCTGACCCCAAAATAGCATCAACTGCATCTGGTTTGTGCAACAAGAGTGTGGAAGGAGTTCAAAACTATGTTTCTCAGTCTGCGCCTCTACAGGAGGGCAACTATAAATAGATGCAAAGGCAAGGATAATTGGCATTTAAAATGAATAACACTGCAAGCTCACCCTAGGAATTTTAGCAACATAAAACTTTTGTGGCAACTCCACCAACTTGTGTTCTGGTTTTCCTCATCTGATTTTTTCCAGATGTCCCACTTTCCCTTTCTTCTTTGAACAGTAGTACCTTTCCCTGGAGTCCCAATACCATGTTGTATAAATTACATGTATTCCAACCTTTAATAATTTACATAGATTAAGCAAAAAAAAATGACCACATAAAAGATGAATAATCTTAACAAGCCTGGTGCTTGTTTAGCTTTTTAGGGGAAATTAGGCATGTTACCAAGTCAAAAAAACTTCTAATCTCATGGTCCATAGTCTCCCAGTTGAGTCTGCTGCTATGGGGACTGCTTTTGGCCTCAGAACATGTCACTGTGAAGAGGTGCCTTTCGCCTACGTAGTTTGGCAAGAAATTAGAGTTGTAAAAGCACAGCTTTTTTACCTCATTCACAGGTAATGTTTTAACAAAACATGAACTTATGGGGCAGAGTAACTGCTAACCTACTGCCCATCCAGACTTTCTCCAGGAAAACAGCCATAGAAGAAATCTCACATGTGGGACAAAAGAATTTTCTGTTGAGAGGAAACTGGAAAGAAAACAGTTAATATGATCTCTCTTTCTAACTCATACCACATTTTGTTTTCTGACTCTTAACAGACACCCACCTCAGACTTGGATCCACTGGAAATTTCCATGGATTTCGTAAAAACAGGATTTGAAGTTCTGTTGTGGCAAAAGTATGATATAAAATAATTTACAAATTTGTTTCTAAGAGCCATCAGATTAATTTCCCTTTTGGCTTATGCTAAATCTTGGAGGTGGAGGAGGAAAACAAATAGCTCCCATAACTGAGCTCTTCATAGTAGAACTTGAAATTATGTCCTGATAACTCACAGCAACCAGCTGGAGGACCAGCTTTCATTGTCCCATAGGAAAAAGAATAAGCATGCTCCAGAAGTCAGAAAGCAACCTGAATTATCAAGAAAAGTTGTTTTGGGTAGGGGCAGGGAAAACAGGGTAAGAAACAAGACCTTGTTGGTCAGGTCAAGAGAAGTGATCAGTATCTGAAGTGTGGAAAATCACTGCCATCTGTCACCACAGTTTTTTGGGTTTTTTTTCAAAAGTAAAACCCAAGGATATGAAAAAGGAAAAGAGTTAAACCACAAAGGATAAACTGTTCTGGCAGACAGAAGACCTCAAGAAGTCTCTCCATCAGATTGCTAACAGATACAGCCCATAGTGAATTAAGTGCAGGTAGATAGATGTTGAAAGCAGACTAGGTTGTGTAGTGTGTTTCAGAGCCAAACATCATCTTCAGGGTGGTGATAAAAAAAAAGCTAGTCAGAATTCAGAGAATGGAAAGTAGCCCTTAGATATCAGGGAAGAAAAGGTCAATTAATTTACTTTGTCTTAATCTATGCCAGTTTCATCTATGAAGTGACAGATCCTCTTCACACTGATGTCCCATTCCAGGTCTCAGCCTTCTATCCCTCCTTCCTGGAGATTAGCTCCAAACAGAAAACTATTACAAAATAAGCTATGTCTGATCAGAGAATCCAATATAAATGCACAAATCATTCTGTGTTCATAAACCAGCAAGGTGACATGAGAAGCTATTCTAATTATGTCTGCCTAATATGTGGAAAAAAACACAGATGTTGTTAACTCTTTACATAAAACTGAGAATCAAATGCCCTGTGTCTGACCTGGGTTTCTTCCTGGAAGGGATGGCTGAAAGGTTCCTCTGGAAGCTAAAACTACTGAAACCCTATGGCACGGCTCAACTCAAGAACTGAATTTCTTTGCAGATGCACGATTCCAGGAGGACTTTCACTAAACAGCAAGTAAAAGATGCTCTGAGCTCTTGCCCCTGACAAATCGGGCCGGGGAGAGTGGGGGAGTCTGTGAAAAAAGTCTGCAAGGCACAAGGAGCTTTTCTGCATTACAAAAGGTAACTTCAGAAGGTTAGGTCAATAAACCTGAAGTACATTAATAAGCCACTATATGTTTTAACAACCCCTACCCAAACAAGACTATTTTGTTTGGATATTTTGCTATCAGAAGGTCAACAGTTTAATTGCATCACCTAAACAGCAACCCAATTAAAGTTACCTCAGCAATGCATAGATACAGTTCAAATAACTCTCCCAAACAACATAAATAGTCTTAAAATGGCACCCTTTATAATCACAAAGAGATCCTTGGGTGACCATCAGAGAGATGAAAGGTGAATGGCACAGCCCTTTACCCACACAGTCTGCTTTTATTGCCTTTCAAGACGCAATTGGATTGCTTTTAAGGCTTTGGCAGGTTCTCCAGGTTTTTTTTCTGCAGCAAGATCAGGCTACAGGAAAAAAAGCACTGTTAACACTGCTGTGTCTTAAGGACTATTTTTACTGTTCCTGATTTATTTTTGACCTCCTGATTTTTTTTCTGTTTGACCTTTTACATGAAGACAAGGAAAAGAATACTTTTCATCTGCCAGTTGAGAGCATTTTCTTTTCTTCACTAGCAGAATTATAGGGTTTTGAGTGAATGTCAGCTATTCTGCCTGCAGGCTTTTACTTCACAGCAATCGTATACCTGGCCTTTTCTGTCTTCACTAGTAATAGCCTTTGTTAAGCAAGGCAATGTTTACTGAGCAAAACCTGCACAGCTTCTAAGAGTTGAGCTGAATGATGATGTTTTGGAAATCAGTTTCCCTTGGGAGTCAAAATTGGTGACACTAGCCAGGTGTTTTCTTAGTGCTATTGGCTTGTTTACCAAGCCTGCACATTTCCCATCAGGGTTCCTCTGAAACACAATGAATGTCACACAAGCCCCTTCCCAGTTGTGGGTTGCCTCCTAACCAGAAATTGCTGTTTTCTGTTGTCTTACTTCACCACCAATTCACTCTACAGCTCAAAGCTTATGGTCCAAGCCAAGGTTAATGCAGATGCTTGTGTGCTCAAACTACCCATGTACTGAGCTAGAGAGAGACAGAAAAGGTTTGAGAACATCATCATTGCATTAGCACCAGGGCTATGTTTGCAACCTTGCATGTAAGAAAGCTGAGAACAAGTCACCTCCTCCTCCCCCTTTCCCTTGGTCTCACAGTTCCCTAAACTGTCAGCCTTCAACAGTGTCCTGTCCCCAGTTGTCCTGGTTCTTATACTTGCATCCAGAGCTTTGGGACCAACAGGAGCAGCAGGAGAGTCATGGGTAGGACACTAAACCGAGGTGGGTGTGGCAGAGGAGCAAATAGGTTCAGACCTCAGACAAACAAGGTTGCTGCCTCTAAGACTTGGGGCTGAACAGACCATGGTGCAGCCTTCACCTTCCTACAGCAGTCCCAAACTAATGAGACACTTGAACTCTCCATTTCAGCTATCACTGCTGCATTTGTGGCCTCCTTCCCCACACCTGTGTTTGTCTCTGCTGCCTATGCAGGCAAAAAAGGTAGAACCTTATTCCCATCGTCCTGTTACAATGATGGACCAACAACAGCAGTGGCCTGAGACAGGGAGGTTCTTTCTTGTGGTTAGAAGTTGTTCACAGGACACCACATTCGAGGTTCTTGGCACTAAGGGGCCTTGAACCCACTTAGAGAAGCTGTTAAGAGAAAGGAGACCATGGTGCTAGGGAAGGTGCTGGGTGCAGGTTCGCTGAATTTCCTCCTTAGGACTCCATGTCCTTGTTAGGACACAGGATATACCAGTATAAGGCAAGGGGGTTTCTACAAGTCTTGGGCAGGAGGTATGAAGGGCTCTAGAGCCCAGGAAAGTTTCCCTGGCTTATTTCTTCTTAGCTGACTAATAGCATGGACATAGATATTCCATAACCAATCTTAGAGATTGACTGTCTGCAGTTCGCACTTGTCCTGCTGACCAGCCTGAAGGCAGATGTGCCAGCAACTGACTCCATCACATGATCAAAAACTTATCTGCCATTTTTCTTGCTTGCACCACAACAGAGTATCCAAGAAGGTTAGTTTGTCCAACTTCACTCTCTCCTTGTGCACAACAAATGACTTGTAGCCCATCAACGATCAGAGAAAGGATAATATCTCACTTCATCCTAGTTACAGAAATTAAAATAACTGGAAAGCCTCCTCTTCTCCCTCTGCAAGAAGTTTCACCCAAGTGTCTTTCAGCCTGGTGTCTGCAGTGTGCAAACCATTAGGATCTCCTGCCAAAATTATAAATTTCCAGTCAGTCTATATAAACAGCAGCGTCATTTTCCTAATCACACAACTGGGAAAACAGGATATGAAGTCCCAGTTAAATTAACTTAGCAGGTATCCACAGACAAATAAAAATTTTCTTATAACCAATTTGAATATCTGTTTCCCCCCCTATTTTCAAAATCCAAACAGCGTTTTTCTTTAAAAACAAGTACTGAACTCTCAAAAAGGCAATTCTGCCTAAAAGGTATTCTTTGTCATATGGAATTTTAAGATCCAACTTTTATTTTGCGATTAAAGATTGTATTAAAAAATATTTTCTACTGCATTTCTGTCTTCAGAGCTTAGGATAGACCGTTGGTTCAGCTCATGTGCTGTTACTGAAATGCCTTTTGCTGCCTCATCCACACAGAAAGACTAGATCCTTCTAACAATAGTTAAAGCAGTACAAGATATCCCCATGTTCTCCAAGTATAGATGTAGTAGTACTGGTACAAATGAACCCTCTAACAGCACAGGTAAGAACTTGAAAAAATTCATGGTGGATCAAAAATGGCATCTAGCACAATGTACTGTGCTTAACACTGGTCAACAGTAGATATCAGGGAGGAATAGATTAGCATGGAAAGCTCAGACTGACATTCTGCAATTTCATATTCATTTCATACTTGGTTTCCAGGGATTTGTGTATGACAGACACCTTAAGCCATGTATGCACGTAACTTGTACCTGTTTTAAATCTCAAGCTATCTTTCATCTATGAACCTTCAGAGACAGTTTCTGAAGCTCTGAGAGCTTCTGGACCTCAAGACATGCTGGGGCCAAGGATTGCATAATTTCAACATGCAGTAGCCTGTGAAGCCGCCTGTTATCTCCTGTTTGTTTTGAACCTGACACCTGATGGCTTCATGGCACACTCACCTGCTTTGGTAATGGAAGCAACAGTGATAAACTCTTTCATAATGACTTTTTCCTTCCTACTCTGAATTTTATTGACATCTAATTTAAGCCTCCTCCCATATCCATCTTTCACACTGCAAAACCACACCCGGCTGCTTCTGGTAAAGAAGCATCATAAGGAAGGGAAGGGACTCTTTTCAACTAGAAGAGTAAGAATATGAAAAATACACTAAGTCACCTGAAAAGTCACATTTTTCAGGTTGTAAGTAGTAGTGCATTTGTGCCAGCTACTTTGCATTAACTGCTTATTTACATGCCACTTCTCTGTAGCAAACACAACGTACATTATCCTTCAGGGAGAGTGAATCATCACTGAAACAGAGATAAAATTTATCAGGTACCAAGGAGCAGCTGACACCCACACTGTATTTATGTCTTTCTTCAGCCATCAATACTCAGACCTAATCCAGCTGAAGGGGCCTTGCTTGGAGAAGCTGTGGTATTGCCTGGTCAAACAGCCCACTGACATCCCAACCACCAAAGCCACTCCAGCCTCCTCTGCCTCTTCTCTTTGAGCTATAGCACCGACCTGCAGAGTAGCAGGCAGCCCTTTCCTCCCCTCTGATCACACCCACACCCCCAACTCCCTGCTCTCCTCTGCCAGAGCCTGGTGTCCGCACCCTTCCTCAAAACAGACTCTAGTGAAAGACCCAACTCCCTGCCGGTTGCTATAAACTCTATAGGAATGCCAGGGCCTGAGAAAAGATCTTCATGGACAATGATATTTATGGTTGGTTTGTGATCACGTCAGCTCTCCTTAACCTGGACAGAAGACCTGGTCTAATGGGGAGAGACGCAAAGAAAATATCCATATTAGGATGGCAGGCTAACATGATGACAATGCTCTGGTCAGAAGGAGGAAGGGAATGTGGTGAAGGCTGCTTGAAAAGAGGAGGAGACAGATTTCTAAAACAGCCAACATTTCGTAGGTATCTCACAGGCTGGTTTGCCAACAACCAAAGCTCTATACTGAAACCTTCACTGAGACAAGGTAAAACCTTTCCTCCTAATCACAATCTTCATGCAATAGTGGAGTAAACAGTTGCGAGGTAAGTGCATCACAAACAAAATTCACCATTCTTCAGACTGCATATCTTTCTATTGAAATATAGATCTTTGCACAAAGAAGTTAATTACCCGTAGGGGTTCATTAATTTATAACAAATCACTGGATCACTAGCCCTTTTATCATATCATTTTCAATTGATCATGGGCACATCTGTCTAAAACCTGTCCTACATATTTTCTGTTTGCTACACAATTGACTTGACTATTCATATTTCCTTTCTAACTTCTCTCCTTCACATGATGCTGAAGCCAACCAATTTTAGAGTAATTTACAGCATTACAGGAGAAAGAGCATTACTGAATGAAGGCTGAGGTCAAGTAGTGCCATGGAATTCCTAGTAAGAGATAAACCCACATGATCTTTAAGTATAATTCCTGCCCATTTCTTCAGAGTAAAGCACACACACATACCTCCCATTTTCTGTCCTGATAAACAGAAAATTCTATAGTTTCATCAGTTCCAGCCTTCAGAAAGCACCTTAAATAATGTGGACTTTACACTTCATCTCAAAAGACAGCATTCCTCATGTCATTCTTCTGTTTTTTGAGGTTATAAGGGTCTCAACCAAGGAACTCCTTCCTTCACACCTGCCTTTCTGAAGGTTTACTTAAATGATTTACTGCAACTATTAAAAAGTTAAGCTAGATTATCCAGCAGTGTTTAACTATGTGGTCATGAGTCATTAGGTCATGCAGTAAATCAGGCCAAGCTCTTCTTGTAGGAACACACCTGTGTGCTAATTTTAAAATGGGTTCTCTGCAGCTCCCAGTTTGTGAACCTATGAGACTTTTCCCATTAATGCTTTGTTAGCACAGCCTATCCACTGAACTGCTGAATCCAGAGCACTGCAGTGTAGCCAGAGAGAAATGATATGCAGAAGGCAATGCAGAATCTTAAATATGATTATCAGTGCACAGCAGCAGCTAATTGAAATTCTCCTACCTTTCTAATTCTTAGTGTGGATACAGGATGTCACCTGCTAAGCAATTGGGCTCATACAGTTGTCATAGAAATACAGCAAGGAAGGGACTTGAGAGATAGTGCGGATCAGGGCCATGCACACAGAGGATCAATTTTATCTGGGTTGTCCCAATTGATAAAAAGTCTTCTGAGGGTTTTGCCAAACTTGTTCTTGGCCCCAAGGGGTCTAGATGAATTATGTCAATCTGATGTTCATCCTCATCTCATTTTAGTATCAACTGAATCATACTTACCTTACAGTACTTGAAATACTTTACTTATGTTATTGTTCAAATCCTCTGTAATCTATACAAGCTTGAAGAATGTTTCAGCCTTTTCAAGGAAATTCAATGCCAGTCTGTTCTACATTACTTTTATGCAATTATATCTGCTCTTTGGAAATGCTGACATCACTGCAAGTTAGTTGATCAGAATAAGCAGAGGCACTGAAGGAACTGGAAGAGGAATATCCTGCATTTGCCTTAGAGGCCACAAAAACAGCAGCGGGAAGGAACAATGTCACGTGAAAGCACATCTCCCCCAGACAGCATCTTCCCAGATGACAAAAGAAATTTAAAATAAATGTTTATGCCGCAGGAAACAACAGGAAAACAGGAACTCTCCAGCAGTGTCAGGGAAACAAATGCATGTGTCAGAAGAAGGCTCCAATTACAGCTTCTTGGCCATTTGAAGTCTCCTTAAGCTTGCAGTGTTTCAGAAGAAGAGGACAGATTGTTCAGTCCAAAAGATACATTACATTTAGGCTTTTTCCTTTCTGCGCCTTCTCTGCTTCTTCCTTATAGTCTGAAAACAGCTGCCTAGGATGTCTACAAATGAAGTAGTGCTTCCTGGCGTTCTTATACAAGTTAGGCCTTTGGAATGGCTTTCAGATGCATATCTTAGACGTGTGTTAAGTGCCAACAACCATAGCCATACCCCACTTTTTCTGCTTCTTTAATGTTTTCTCACAGAAGTTTTCACTTCCTCATGGTCATGACTAAAACCTTACTCCTCTAGCATGAAATCCCCTAATGTATGCAACTACATTTGACGTATATTACTTTATCAAAGTCTCTCTAGTTTTGGTTTCCTTTTAATACTGTCTTTGTCAGCACAATATCTGAACAAACTATTTATTTTAATGGCCCCCAAAAGATAAGCATAGTGTGGTTTTTATGGCATTTTGGCACTTAGAAAGCACCCCTGCGCATAACTCCAATCAAAATTAATTCAAAGTAGGCAACCTTTGTCTAGAGAGCTTAATTGCCAATTTATTGCTTCCTATAAATCAAGCTTTTCTAAAGGTCTACAGACAGAAAATGTTCCTGAGAGGTCTGTCTCCTTAACTGTTCACTACAGCTTTAACCATTGGTTTCCACCAAGAGATTCATCATTCCAACATGCAGTAACTGCTGCAAGTTGTGACAGCTTGGGGTGAGACAGTCTTGTGTGACCAATGCTATTGGCTCCAAATTACAGAAAAACCCAAAATCATATAGTACTAAAAAGTTGTCTGAATATTTTTAGGACTAGTTGAAACTGTTTGAGTAACAAGAGGAAAAAAAAAAGAAAAAAGGAAAAAAGAGTAATTTTTTAGGCATATTATGCTGCTACAGTCAAGTCAGGTTCAGATTTTTTTTCTTTTAAAAGGTTTTCATGTGGCCTCTCCAGAAAGACCAAAAGGATGGGGGTGCTGAGCAACAGATGAACAGAAATATAAAGAAAGTGACAAAAACCATTTTGAACTACTGCTGTTAAAGATTAGCCACTGAGCCAACTTCTCTTCATGCAGGCTGGATGTGCTGAAGCCTGGCAGGAGACAATGCTCCTTCTCCTGCAAGCACACTGGGTGTCACCTTCATTTCTCTGCTATCACGAGACAGCTTATGTTTTCCTCTTGTAAATCCCCTGGGAAGTCAAACAGGATGCAAGAGTCTTGCTCTGTGTAGTCAGGGACATCCCGAGTGTGTACACCTGGAGTGTATACTGCTCTGAAAGTCAGACTGCTTCTGTCAGCACATATTCAAAATGAACAGATGAATTTGTGTGTGTCAGTATTTTATCCATCAAGGCAGGAAGCAGGAAATTCTGCCTCAGAACTAGATCTGTCAATATTTCCTGAAATCGTTGGCTATAATGAAGTCTTGTACATGTTCTGGTTTTTCAGAGGCTGCTGGCAATTTGTTCCTTTGAACTAGAAAGAAGGCAAGAATTATTTTGTAAGACTCTAAATAGATTTTATTTTCTGTTTGTTCTTTGAAAGTTTTATTACAGAACCTCTCTCCTCTTTTTACCATCTGACTAATAGGAAATCAAAGGATTCTAAAATGGAAAACATCTGATTGTAGAAATGAAGCAATTAGCTGGCATCAGTATCAACGGCTTATCATTACTGAAAAAAGCATAGCTGCAACCTAGGATCTTTAAAAAACAAAGAAACAACAACAACAACAACAACAAAAAGTGCAGCAGCTAGGGCTAAGATCCATGCCAGCTTAACTGGAGAAAGCAATGGCAAGTTAACTGATACTAGCTTTACTTATTACAGTCGCTTGACCCATTTGCTCTTTGCCCTTGGAGTATTTTATTGCACATGATAAATACATAATAAGTAAACACTTCAAAAGCATTAATAAAATGATCGGGTAAAGCAACTGCCATGTCTATTAAGCTTAATGTTCTTGTAGTCACAAATGTCTTGCACATAAAATACATAAATATAGCAACTTCTTTAGAAGCTTCTTTCGAGCTTTAGAAGATTCTAAATATATTTCAACAAATAAACTATTAGAAAACATAAAAGTGGATTCTGAGAAACACTTTAGTGACACACTTAATAGAACAGTTTGAAATTATGTCAGGGAGGTTATCAGAATTAAGGCTGTTTTAAAGACTCCTGTGGCAGGAGTCATTGAGGTGGCTCTGAGCCTCATTTCTCTCTGCATAAGGCTGCCAAATTCCTGTTTCAGAGTCAAGGATACAAAAAAAAAGTTGAGTCTTGCCATGCTGACTCTGAATAAGTCTTATGGGATCTTTGACATAGGAATTAGGCTACAAAGCTCTCACATAGAAGCCAATAGTCAAAATTGTGTTTTGCTTGGAAGAGTTTTTCAGTTCCCAAGAATTTATAAGGGTTTCCACAAAACGGTAACAAAACAGCAGTAAGAGCTCTGCAACTAAATCACTTTCCTTAACAAACCAGGAAGAAATAACAGAATGGCCTTGGTCTTTGATGTTTGAATAAAAACACCAAGAGTGATCCCTGTGGCCATATAAAGTGGCCTTGGTATAATCAAGGCCCAAGTATATCTGTTTGCTTCACCCACATTATGCGAGTTCTCCATGTGACAGGCAAAAATGTGCCTGTCTGCTCAGCTGAATTCGTTACTGGAAATAAGTGGCAATAGACTCGACGGGGAATTTTTGAAACATAGAGAGAAAGAATAGGAAAAAAGAAGGAGACAACTTTATTCTTTGCCTTCATACAGCATCATTTAGTACATTTTTTTTCCTTCTTCTAAGAGAGTAACAACTCTGTTTTACTAATGGAATAACTTAAGGCTTTCTCCTGCCCCAAAATAGGTGGTTTTGTGTTCCTGCTCTATCACCCATCACCTTAGAATATATAACAATGTAATGCATACATAATAATACAGAGTAGAAAATACCACCTATACAATTGAAGTTTTAAGTCCTGTCTCATTATGTCTTCATGCAAATTACTTAAATTAGACCATTTCCCTGGGCACTATGGGAATCCCATCGTCTCTCCTGCCTAATAATTTCCTCTCAACTCATCCTTGGTCTGTCTCTTCAAACTTGGCAGAAGTTGGCTGGCTGTTTTCCTTCAGACCAGCTTTCACCCTAGGCTCTCTTGCCCTTGGGTAGAGGAAGGGCTGGGAAGGTGACAAACAAAACTGGCCCATACCCCTCCCATTGCCCCTGGTATCTGTAGGAGTGGCAACTGCTGTAGGAGAGGAAAAGGAAGAGAAAAGTGCTGAGGAAAGGGAGAGATAAGGAGAAGCTGCCATAGATCACAATGCATAAACATGCAGGTGTGTAAACTACTAAGACAGAATGCTCAAAGGCAAGAGGATTAAAAGGAGGGATCGAGGTAAAATTGGGCCAAGTGGAATGACATCTCTACACAAAGAGACCTAACTGAACAGCTCTGTATAAAAATAACAACTTGCCTTGCCAGCGACATTCTGCCTTTGGCCCCCAGCTGTTTCCACTTCCTTAACATATGTTGAACCAAATAACTTCCCATCCAGCTTTTTCAGAAAAACACAAGAGCACGCACTGCCAAGGCCGGAAGAAGGTGAAAAAGACCAGGCAAGAAGAACAGTAGAAGATAAAACTAAAGTGTTTAATCAGTGCATTTCTCTGGGGTTTTCTGCAGGTCTCACTTAACTACTTCATTACCAGAGCTGGCACCAAGATGAACAGCCACAGTTAGCAGTTTTATGGAAGCCAGGTGGATGTCCAGGGTAAGAGATAACAGAATGGCATCTGTTATTTCCCTGACTGGCTAGTAATGATCATAACAACAAGAACAAAAAAAAACTACAACCCATCTGTCATTCACGTTCTAGAGGAGGTGCCTGAATAGAGGAGGTGCCTGAATTGCAGCCCCCTGCACAGTCCAGAGGCAAACAGGAAAAGTAGTTTTTTCCAGTTTTCTCCTTTTAGCAATGTTGATAATAATAAACCAGTCAAAAGCTCATAATACATGTGCTGGTTCTCTATCACTCTTCCATCAGCATAGCTCAAGGATAATTAATGCATGATTCCCTGGCAGCAGTCATTCTGTTTATTCATGAAACCAAGTTAATAACCCAAACCAGTAATTCCAAACTGCTAATTCTCACCCACTTGTATCACATAAACAGGAACAAAGTAGATTTATTCATTCAACAGAGAGAGAAGGAAAGAACTGAGACCAAAATGAGAACCTTGTTCATATTCAAACACTCTGCTACTGCATGTGGTGCAGTTGTGCACAGCTGGTGTGCCTCTCTGCACTCTTCATATTGATGCAGCTAGCTGCAAGAACACACTGTACCTGTAACAGAACCTCCCTATCTTCATAAAGATGTTCACAGCCTCATCTATTCAGATGTAACTCTTTCAGTCTCAGTCATACTTTCACTTAAAACCCAGTGAGAGAGCTCCAGGCAGCCACTGACCACAGAAACAAATTTCCCTGGGTTCCTTTTCTCATGCTTTTCCTTGTGAGCACAACTTTGATGGAGCAATAGGTAGCACAAGAGATGAGTTAAAAACTGCAATTAAAAACTAATCCTGGGATTAGCAGGTTTAATGAGTAAAAATTCCTGGAGTTTTAATGAAGTAAAAACCTGGAATAGTAGCATGCACCTCCCATCTACTGAGAGGTTTACGTTGACTTTGAAGCTTCAGCATTTATAGTAAGTGCTTTGTTTCCTACTATCTCCTGCACCTGAGATGATTCAGTTAATGAGGGAGAAGAGCCTCGTATTGTAAAAGTTTTGCTCAGCAAGTTTCCGATCAGCATGCAGAACGGGGAAGAATTATTTTTCTGTTGTAAAAGTGAGGATCTTTGTGGCTGCCACATTTGCTGAGCGAGAGGGGTAAACACCCTCATTTGAAATTTCAGTTGATAGCTCTTCACTCTAAATCTGCAGCATCTGGGTAAGTAAAATCCATCAGTGGAAGTGCAAGGGCATGCAATTACATTTCTGTCAGTTAGGGTGACTGCTGCTTGTGAAGAGCCCTGCCTCCCTGCCTTGGCATACTTCCTAAGGTCAGATTCTCTGGAATCACAGAAAACACCAAGAAAAAGCAGAGATATTGGACTTTTTCCTTTGTCTTTCCAGTTACTGATCTTTCAGTTGTCAGTGACTTCAGCACTGCAGCCTAAGTGAGTCCTAGCCCCAAGTGAGGACACGGGTAAAGGAAGTTTTCAGTCTCCTTATCCTACTGTTTCCTGGTATCGTTCAGAGCCAACTTGACTTCCAGTGTCTTGCAAAGCAGTTTCATGGCTGGTCTGATCCATTCTCATGCACTATCATCCAGAACATGATACATCCCAGCCATGACCCTTCCATCCTCCTCTTGGCACTGCGGCTCCACAGGCACAGCGGAAATTCATTAAACAGAGGATATCCCCTTGGGCTTTCTTCAGTACCTCTTGTTCCTTCTCAGGGGTGGTAAAGGAGTCTGGATAATGAGTCCCAAAGAACTAATTCACAGTAGCTTGCTACAGGAGGCAGAGTGATTAAAAAGGACTGAAAAGCTTACACAGCAGCTGCCAGCCTAGCAAATAGAAGTGTTCTCCATACTGAAAAATGTGGAGCACAGGTCTTAGAGCTCCTTGACAACACAGCCCTCTATGGAATAGAAGGAAACAGGAAAAATACAAGCTAGTTCACTGCTGTAGTTAAGACTTTTCCCGCAATAGATGTAAGGGAGAAATTAAAANNNNAAAAAAAAAAGAGAGAGAACATATGACATAGAAGAGTGAACTACATGATATCAGCCACTAGACATCTCATATATGTCCCCATTTAGCCCAGATAAGTCCAGTCTTCACCTTTCCTCTAAGGATCACAGCCTATTGCACAGCACTTTCTTGCATTCTGGTCAGGAAAATCTCTCCAAGAAGTGGTGTTAAGGAATACTGTATTCCCTACTTTATTTGACTCTGAATGATTAAGACTCTCACCAGTTGCACTTCTGATGTGGTTTATTCTTAATCAGGCTGACATTTGATTTTACTTCCACAACTACTTGATCTTGCACTGACTTGTCCTCCTGTGGCATTGGTGTTAAAGCTCCAACCTTCAATCCCTTTTTAATTTATACACTGTTAACACATTCTTAAAACATTTTCAGCTAAGGAAAGGCAATCTCTCTAAATCTCCTCAGCTTACACTGAGGAAATTCTCTTAAGGTCTATCACAAATCTCAAGGGCTACAGTTTAGGGACATTTTTTAACTATCTTGTTTCTACTTGATTAGTCAGAGACAGAAAGCAGGATGAGTTTACAGAGGCAGGAAAACAAGTGCTGTTGCTTACTTCCTCCAGCTTGGTTGCGCTGGAACAGATTTGTGTCAAGTTCAGTGTGTTATAGGAGCAGCCTAAGGCTGTAAAACAGTTCTCTTATTTCAGGGCACATGAGATGCATGCCAGCCACGGAGCACACAAGGGTGCCAGTAGCTGACAAACTTGAAGCCTCCTCTCTCTGATATAAGGACTTGCATCTCGGCACTCAGATGCAACTTCATATTTGCATTCCAGCAAGGACAGTACTGCTGGGTGGGCACACCCCTTCCATTTGTACTGCCCTCCCTCATTCACCTCCAATTTCTTTTCCTCAGGCAGATGTCACTCACTCATACTTTTCTTTATACTGTGCAGTATAAAGAAAATATAAAGAATCTTCTCCTCATCCATCTCTGCCAATGTAATTTTCTCTTAGAGATCTCAGTGCGCTCTCTGAGAAGCTGAATAGATGGTAACAGAGCTGTACTAATTCCCAAATAGTCATTTATATTTCTGCAGTGCCTTCTAGCTGTGCATCACAAAATGCTCTGAAAAGATAAGCAAAATAAATCAGCAACACTGCATCTCTAAAGACAGGAGCGCTAACCTCTTTCCTAACTAGGTGAACCTGTGCACAGAATGGCAAACTGATATCTCCAAGATGGGTCATGCAATCTCAAGGCCAGGCTTGCTATGCAACCTGCACTTCTTACATTTACCAGCCTTGCTGTAATCTTGTGCTCTGTTCAGAACTCTCCTTTCACTCTGCTTTAAAAGTCCTCTGTGATTCTGTATTTTATTTTGTTTCTAAAAATCCATATAGTTTTAGAACTGTTGAAAACTAATGTCTATGGGGTTATCAGCCCAGAAGGGTTGCAGCATTTCAGATAAAAAACATAGGATTCTATAGAGGTATCTGAAAACAGGAAGTTTGTGAGAAACCTTGACTTGAAAAAAAAAAATCTTGCGGGTAAAACCTAACAGAACTCACTAAGAATGTAAATCCCCTGACCTTGTAGCCACTACAGTGGCTCTTCCAAAGGGAGGAGACACGCTGAAGTTGTTGGGTTACAGAGTGTCCTTGCTGCGCTCTTGCTGGGAAGACAGGTGACCTAAGTGTTTCATGGCAGTGACGTGCTAGCGCCCCAAGGGGAAGGAAATTATTCATTCCTCATTTCTCAGCTGACTTATGACTACCTTGGCTGTGACATAAGTGAGGAAGCTTGTCAAACAGGGGAGAGAGAAAAAAGATAAGGGGGTGAGGTGACTAAAGGGGTAAACATGTAAATGAGAAAGTAGTACTACAGATCCAAGCTGCTATCCAGACAGCACTTGTCTTCTGCATATCCATATGGTCACTAAAGACTTTTAATTTTCCCTTGATACTAATCAAAGCTTGCACTTGCACTGCACCATCAGATTGCTCTTATATCCCCAGAATCTCTTCGGCAGTAATGATCCTAATTTCTCAGTATCCTATATTCCATGCTTTAGCCCTGATTCTCACAACACTTCTATTTCCCTGCCACACATGTTAACTGTTTGACTGGGCAAGAGGCAGTATGGGTCATGGCTGATTTAGAACATTGAGTGCTGACAGCAACACTTGCACATCATGAAAGTAAGATAAGGACTGAACCCAAACTTTTCTTTTGTCTTCTTCCTCACAATAAATTTTCATTATATTTTTTTTGGGTCTTATCATCTTAGAAGTTTCCACTTCTGCTGAATCTGCTTGAAATTTAGAATTTATTGGTGAAATTGCAGAGCTTTACAGGTAATACATAAGTCTCGTATTCACTCAAGTTTTCTCACTTCTGTATCTCTTTGGGATCCTACATTGATCTCAGGCAAGTGATTCTTAACCTGTTTCTTTCTATAACATAAACATGAAACAGCCAAACAGGAAACAAGAGATGGCAAAAAAGGAAGGTAAAGGGAAAATAACCAGCTCACATATAAGCAATTTTGTCAGCCAATTAATTATGTCTCCTTTCCTGACACTTAGGAATGCTACTGATGTCAGCATACAGTATGTGGTTACCTCAGGTCAGATGTAGACACCTCCTAAATAAGAAAACTAAAGCCAATCCTGCAATGAACCTTAAGAGCTGTCAAGTCACTGCTTTTCTGTTCCACAGATCTGGCAAATTATTCAGTCTTGCAGTTAATAACATTTCATAAAGGAGAAAATCTCTAGTCTGGTTAGCTTTCAAACATGGAAAAACTCTTAATAGTAGGGCAGTCACTGTGACACTTGATGACTTTTTAATTGTTATGGGGATGATAAAAATTGCTGTCACTTTTTTTCTTATTGGCTGTCCTAAGCCCAAAAACATACCCGTTGTCAAGGAGGTGATGAGTTACAACAGGAAAATTTCTAGACTTCTTCTTCAAATAAAACGAAGGCCAGTTACATTTTAACATAGTTTTCATTTTCATTGAGAAGTTTGAACTATTACTTCTCAGAGTGTGGAACCACCTTTTCACTTAATGAATAATGTTCTGAAAAAAATAACGTCTTTCCTAAAAACAGTCAGGAAAAGTAATTTCACCTGTAATTCCTTTTTGACCTATCCTGCTGTCTTACTCATTCATGTCATGAAATGCACTATTCTGCAAGTAGCTGTCAGGCCAACAACCTGAGGTTTAATACTTCAAAAGCAAATGCTCTGTGTATACAATGGATATTTTCCCCTGAAATATGAATAAATATGTTAGTATGTCCCAAGTATTTAATTTGTGGGAATATGTAAAAGGTAAAGCATCATCATATTTACATCAGTAAATATTAGCTGACATTGCCAGTAAGCAGACACAAAATGGGCACATCTCTAGAACCAATAATGTAGTTTTTAAAAAAGAAAAAGACTAAATAAAAATAATGGTATATGTATTTTTTTCATTATTCAGCCTTGTGTTAGTAATGTGGCTGGGAAGACACAAAATTGAAGAAGCTGAGATGTTTTGTCCTATTGATCTTGAGGTCTGTGACAGGTTATTAAAGGAAGGTTATTATATGTCAGTGAAAAGGAATTTTTTTTTTAAATAGCTATTTTTATGTTTCATTCTGTGTACGTGTAAATGATAATTTGTGATTGGCCTGTTTTGTTTGCTCAGTGCCACCAAAGAACATCCCAGGTAATAAGCTTGGCAAAATCCTCAATTAAATCAGGTCAAAGGAGGTCAAGGGCCAGCAACCTTTCCAGAAAGGCATGCCAGAATTTTTTTCCCTACTGAACTAGAGATAAATCATGTACTGCTTCTCAAGGAGGCAAGAAGCTCCCACCTTCCATATGCTCAAAGCTGTACATTATCTCTGTACGCAACAGAAGTTTCTATCTTTCAGGAGCAGAGTATTCCCGGAAATCAGAGCCATCTCCCATCTTTTGTTCCCGCCCAAACCCTAGTGGATGCCATTCAGAAGGGACTTGAGGTTCCTGATTTTGGATTAAAGAATTACTTGGAGGCACAACTCCTCTTGCAAAAAAATACATAACTTCCACATCTAGCCTGTGGGGTGGGTGCTTTACTTGGCATGTTCTTTAGTTTTGGTTTCATGACTGACCGACTGCAACATGGTGAAACCCCATTCAGGCTCATGCACTTGAGCTCACTTCTAGAAGCTTGAAAGCCTGAGCATGGAGAGAAAGATGTGGAAGCTGGCTCATGAATGGAGTCAAAACAGAGTTTGAACGGAGCTCCTTACACAAGGCTTGGGGAATCGTTCTCCAGTCTTCCAATTGGTTTATCCCTAGCCGGTACCATCACACAACCATTACTAGGAAAATCCATTGTACCATGCACTGAGCAGAACAGTGATGTAGGAGAAATCCACATTACATAAATTCTTGTGGACTTTGTGACATGAGGTCCATTTTAGCCTTGGCATCTTTTTAAGATGGTGCAGCCATACGTGGAAATCCCTCAAATGTCACCACAGGAAACAAACAAAACACTGCTAAACCTTGGTTTAAAAAACAAACAGAACAAGTTATGATGTAGTTTGTTAATGTGGACTATAATAGTGATACTCAGGTCTAAAGAAAAACCTCTAGATATGGTCTAAACCTGATAGGTTTCTGTCTCCTCATATTATTTTCTAACACTGTTTAAAGCCTGCACAAAAGTTGAGTGAAGGTGCCATTAAATTTGGTGGCACTGCATAACTCTTCTCCCTTCTCTCCATTGAAACCTGGGCTTTAACCTACTCTCAAAAAGGCAAAGTAGGAAAGAAGCAGTCACAAGTCAGCAGGTAAACATTCCTGCCCTGTGCTGGTTATTCAGCCGGGAAGCATAAACATGAATCAACAGATCCAAACCGGGTGGCACTGAGAACGAATGACACATTGGAAAATGTAGTGGAAGAGGTAACAGGACAGCAGATGGGGCTGAAAGAAAAACCGACATAGAGAAGCAAGCAAGCAGAATCATGATTTCATAGGCTGAAAGAGATTTGGCCTCCATGATCCCATGCCAGGCAGGCAGGAGTGTGTGGCAGTAATCTCACCTGAATGGAGACAGACAGTCCATTTCTCTGCAGTGAGTTCCCAAGCAAGAGTAAAAGCAGGGATTCTGGCCAGCTCCTCTGCATCCTGAGCAGCATATCCTCTGCTGACTCAAAGGCCATGTTCTGAGGCCTCCTTCTGCACATTCCAGGTATGCTCAGATTCATAGAACTCTGCTATCATGTCCCCATACTCAAGTTTAAACCTACAGTGAGGAAGGGCATAACCCTTAAGGGAAAACTGACAAAAATTAATTTGGTACAGCTACACAAGATGTTCTCAGGGAAGGAAACTACTGCTCAGTGAACATCTAGGTATAGAGCAAGGCAGTGAGCTACAAGTTCGCTCAAACAGCTTCTGTCTCAAAAGACAAAACTTTAACTCACTCATCTGCCTGGCACAGTGAAACCAGGTAAACTGAGACAGGTATATTGAACATAACAATATTACAGTATTTTTCCAGAGTGATGAAGGAAAAAAAAAAGTAAGAGACATTATTCAGATAGAGAAGAAAAGAGATGTAGCACCACGACTTATGAAAATTACACAAAGCAAGAAAATGAGAATTCTTGCTTACATTATGTGTAGTATTCAATGCTTTGAAACTGAATGTACCAGCTAAAACGTCAGTTTCTGGTTTAGTTTACAGACTGGAACCACAGAAGAAATTGCATTGTGAATGATTTAAATTACAGTATATTGTGCTGGAAAAATACACCTTCATTTTCAAGCAAATGTTATCTCCTGACAACACCAACCTTAACCAAAATATACTTCCTTTCACTATATTGGAAAAGAAGATTTTAGCTCTACCATTCCATGCCAGAAAAGATACAGCTCAGATAGAAAAGGTGATATCTGGTACCCCAAAATTCTCTGATGTTTGCTGAGATCCAATGGCTGCTTAAAACAAAGAACCACTTGAACTGCATCAATGGCACACACTTCAGTCCCTTCACTTTAGAAGTAGCAAAACCTCAGAAGATCAAAACCAACAGCCTTTCTTAGAATGGGACAGTGCATTTGCTTGGGAGGACAGATTTTCAATAATATTATATCCAATAATATTAAATTGGTTTGCCAGAGTAGCTTTCTATTCATTATAGAGTTCATTAAAATTTATTTATCCTGTCCTGATCAGACAATAAGGATAAATATGAAAAATGAAAAATGAAAAAAAGTTTTATGGAGAATATATCAGAAAGCTGTGAGACATTGAAAAAGCACATAGATTGGTCACAACATAATCCTATGACACATTCCTGCAAGTAACACACAGTTACCTGGTTTCACTACAGGGTGTCTTTATGCTTATCAAAAACAAGAATAACAGAGACATGGTTTAAACTGACTAAAGCTTTTAATGTAATTGTATCCCATGGGATTTGGATTTATTCAACACCACCATGTGGATAACCTTGAACCCATTCAATTTGAAACAGGTTTTTGGCTCAGTGGTAACCAGTGGCCTTATAAATTACATAACACTGAAAGTTTTCTCATCACTTTATCAGAGACCTAGTATGTTCTCCCCCTCTCCAAGAGGGCCAACCATTCAAACATAATCCCAGGAAATCCCATTGTTTAGAAGAGATGCTGTCATCCCGACTTGCACTTTACAGCTCCCTCCAGGTGTGGCTGGACACTTCTAAATGAAGTCACTGAAGGCCCAGGCATGTGTGCAGTGTTGCAAAGTGCTTTTCTGGCCTCAAACACCCTAAAATAAAAACAATACATGGTCTTTGTGCTCTCACTTCATAGTGAGCAGCCAGCTGCCAGTATTACCAAACCCTAAATTTGCCTGCCCTGATGGAACGCCCTTGTCTCGCACCCAACAGAGCATAAAGTATGCAAGGTTGAGAGCTGTGGCAGCTACTTTACACAGACTTGCCAACTTCTGTGCCCTGAGCATAAGCTTCCCATAATGTGCTGCTTTGTGCTACTGAGGAGGGGTTCAGATTGCCACACTGCTGGTTTCAGCTCTGAGACCTTCTGTGCCAAAGCAGTGCATCTTTACATCCAGAGGTCACCAGTATCTGGTGCCAGTGGGTGGAAAGGGGTGGAGGCTGTAGCTCTGCAGCCCATCCCAGAGTACTAGATCTGTGATAAAGCCTGGGATTTAGGGGACTTGGTTTGCATGAAGATCTGGGAGGGAACTCCTACTGAAACTGCAGATCTTTCCCACACAGCGTCCCAGCTCCTGCCCACACACAGCGTTGGTCTCTTGAAGCCTAAGACCTGGAGGGATTTGCCTTTCTCTATCTCTTCAGGCTTCCAGAAGTTTTCCTCCCCCACTTTTGGCACTGAGCCCAAAAGGCAGCTGCTGCACAGCAAGGCAACATCTCTTCTTTCCCTGCTCCTCCCTTAGCTCAGACTGATATCACACGTCAGTCTGTGGATCCCTTCCCAGGAGGAACAGACAAAGTAATTAAGTTCTAGTTCTGCTTGCAGGGATCCCAGCTCCAAAGGGAGATAGTTCAGCTATGCAGACAGCAGGAGCCTACATGACTGAGGACTTGTGCTGAGTGACAATTAGGGGTCCCCTTCTGCACCTGATGTATCCAAACCAGACTACACAGTCTAAGTCTGGCTCAGACTATAATTCCCATATTTCTGAAAGCAACTAGCCTCTCCCCTTTCATCTCTCAACTTCTTCCTGTTTCTTCCATCTTTAAAAGCCAAAGCTTTCTCTTGAGCGTACAAACCCCAAGAACATCTGTGACTGATTTGAAGATTGCTGAAATTGTATATATAATCTTTTAAATGTTTGTTTGATTACTGGAAGGCAATTTACTATATAAAAACATGGAGTTACATTGAAAAACAAGCTTTCTACATAGGGCAGGGAAGAACATAGTTCAGTTTCATTCAGCTCAGCCATTTATCTACCATTCCTGGAGAAGGTTGTCACACTTAGGATCATTGGGTCCTTCAGAGGTTCTGGAGAGGGTCTCATCCCTCCTTTCAGGTTATAAAGTAGGGTGAGGGAATACTCTAGGACAAAGCTTAAAAATGTTTTCTTGTGATGGTACAAGACCTTCCCAAAATCAGATTAACCTACTAAGTAAGAAGAAATTAATACTGTGGAGGAGGGATCATGTGACTAGGTTTAGAGGCACATTTCCTGAAGTATTCAAAAAGACTGTTAAGGGAGTAGACAGCCTTCAGTCCCACCTTCTCTCCACTCAAACCTGGGAGTCCCAGTAGATTCTACTTTTTGGTTGATAGGCATCTAAAGAGAACAGGTCTGTACATGGATTATCTGCTTGTATATTTCTTTGATTCCTCTCACCCAAAGTTTAGTTATTAGGAAATACATGGTGCTGTTTTATGTACAAGCCTCCTCTTCTAGACTCCAAGACCCTAAGGCAATGGGGCAATTCAAAACTAGAGAATGGTACCAGGTCTAAAGAGTCACAGAAGTGTTCTGTGATGGACTGCCACCTAAATTTATTCTTCTTTAGAAGGCTGACCTAAACAATTGTATAGAAAGATAGAAGAGAAGAGAGACTCAGACGGGGTTATGCCCTAATTCCCAAATCTCAGAATGCACATCACATATTCACACATTTGCTCCAGATAAAAAAAAAAGGCAGCTTCTGTTGTCACAACACCTGGCTAAACCTCCAACTGTCCTCCCAAATACCTTCTCTCCTTGGGGCAAACACACTCTCCCAGTCTTTTTTTCCTTCTGTCTGGGACTTAAGTCATGCAGCAGAACCAGGAAATTAGTAAAACCTAGCTGGCAAAGGGCATCGTTGAATAAATAATACCCCACCCTGCCCAGTGCACCCATGCCATCCCACTGTGACCAGACTGCTCTGAACAGTGTTCAAACACATGTTCCCAAAGGGAAGGTTAGACTGCGCCTGGCCCAGCACGGATGAATGCCCAGCAGCTGTGCAGCACCTTGTTTGCTGCAGCATGACAGCAGTGCTCCTGACAGCCTGGGTGTCTGGGAGAAGCAGGGGGAACTAAAACAGTGCTGAGCAAAAGTCACGGGCCCAGAGAGATTATGAGAATGAGAAAATATCCTCCCACTCTGCCCTCAGGCTCTTCTGGATGCTTGGACACATCAGCAACACTGCGTGCAGGAAAAAAAGAGTGGTGAGAGCAGGCTGGAACCTTTTTGCCCCAGGATGATAAACAATTTTCAGAGGCTATCCAGGGGATTAACAGAAAGAAATCAGCATAAGAGAAGCTAATAGTGTAAAAGCGGTGACAGGAAATAACAATTCCATCACTAACTGTTACCACTTCAGCTCTCCCAAGTGCAGCTTTTCCCTCCTTCACCTTCCCCCCTCCCACCATGCACACGCTTTTTGTTTCACATCAGGATGCAGGTGTGATGGAAAGGAAAGTGCTGCAGGAGAATCCTGCTCTGCTCCTTACAGTGGTTTAATATCTTTGACAAGCCCTCCCCTTAGGCTCTCCCCCACTAAAAATAATCAACGCTTCAGCCTTGCATAGGAGTTTATCTTTAAAGACTGTGGGGTTAGTGCTTTATTTCCTCCTTCAGCCACACACTTTTCTTTCTTCATGTGGGAGAACTTGTTCCTTCTGCCTTGCACCACCACAGGCTTTGACAGATGCCCAATACCCAGCACATGCAAGCTCAGCAAGAGCCACGGACTAGTCTGGGTGAGGTGGTGGTCAGCCCCGTAGTCCTCAGCATCACTCTGATTTCTGCTCCTTAATTTTGACCACATCAGGCATAACCACACTACCCAAGGCAGTCTTACTCCTCAGCTCCAGGCACAGTCAGTAAGGGGATGCACGCAGGGAGGCTGCCAAGGGCATGTACAGCTAATAATTTCCTATTGCTAGATTTATGAAAACACCAAAGAATAGCTGGTTAAATTGTTGTGGAATTATATCTCTCAAGTAATGCACTTCTGCAAAACAGTAACCACTCTCTACCACATATGTCATGAATTCCTAACACCCTCTCATTGTTTAGTTCTCAGTGCTCCCTCTGCTTCACTTTTTCCTTTTAGCAACTCTTTCAAGGTAAAAATTAAAGGTATTTTGTCAAAGTCGGTTTATCTATCAACTGCTCTGTATTGCCTCTAGTGAAAAAGTGCAAAGCAGTGTACATTAGGTTACACAGCACATTAGGAAGATGTTAAGCACATTAATTGGAGAGGTTTAAGTCATTTCTATACAAACGACATAGATTCATACAAGTTTAATGAAAGCCTCCCCACTATCTTAAAAAAGTCTGTATATCCCATCTAGTGCCTTGCCTTTTAAGACATTTTCTTCTTCTTTGTGAGTACAGGAGCACATAATATAGACAGAAACCCCTGCCTGGGAACACCTTCTATTTTCAAGTAGCCACCTGGAATCCTCCTGAGAAGTAACTGAAATGCTGAAAGCAGCATCCAAGACAAATTTTAAGTTCAAGCATAAAATCTTTTTTTCACTGCTGCCAGCCTGTCCAGTGTTAAAATATTTCTGCATTGTTTATCTATCCTTCCTTGATCTCCTACTTTCCTAGTACCCTTTCAGCAACCACAAGTATTACAGGAAGAATACATTTGTGACTAATGATCAAGTACAGATAAGGTTTAGTCACAGATAAGCTGAATATGAAATCTGGAAAACTGATGTAACCAGCAAATTTGAGATTATCAGTCCAAGATTATCATGGACTGCACCAGTAATTTTCCCCCTTCACTTCCTTTGTAGATTACTAGCACAAATCCCACCACTCATGCACGGACAGAAAAAATATGGGAAGTGATTTATCCAGTGTTACAGGGACAGGAGTTCCAGTCTTGTGTCTTAGCTACCTGACTGAATATTCCACAAGGAGAATGTTCCTTCACTTGATGTTGGCATCTGACTGACTCACTGCTTGGGCAACCAAGTAGTTCCTCCACACCTGCAGGCAAATCCAAGCCTACCTTTCCCCAGGACACAATTTTTGTTGTAACACAACAGATCTAGCCTGAACACAGCTTTACAGACATGCCTTCAAACCTGTGTTCCATGCTCCCATTAGGCTTCTAAGGTCACCACACTTCATATTAAAAAGTGACTTGTGCTTTCTTCACAAGTTATCTGAAATCTCAGGCTTAATTTTCCCACCACTCATGAAAATAGAGGGAGTTCTAGCTTTCATACACAGCTCATTCCAAAATCCTTTAAATAGAGAGTAAATGAAGATTTATTTCAAAGATATGAGAAGAGGGAGGGAAAGCTTTTTCTCCACAGCTTTCTCATTCTTATGTTACATAATTCCCTCATGACTTATCCATATCTGAAGGAAGAGAAAGAAGGAACAATCTCCTTTTTCTCTCAGACAAACAGCAGAAACTAATAAAAGCCTACACTCTTTACTCAGAGGACAACCATGCCTTATGTTTCTCATGAGCAAGTAAGAGCCTTTGAGCAGATTGGAGTTGGATCTGCTCGAGAGACAAGTGTCTGCGTGTCATCCCCTAGCTGCTGGCCAGCCAGGATTTCAGAGGTCTGGAGAAGAGTATGAAGACCAACAGGGGAGGAAGGGAAATACATGGGTAATTATATCAGTGAAAGGAAATGGCTGAAAATTAATGACCATATTCTTATTTGAAGACACCTGTGAACTTGACAGTCTGCTGTATGACCAATGGGAAACTGCATCTGTATCACTGCAAAACATATGGCAATATGTGGCAAGGTAACTAGATAAAACTGGGTCCCTTCTGCAGCAAAGAAAACCCCCACATTTACAAGCCTGTCAGAGCCTTGATGAAGTGAGTTTCACCCTTTGCATTTACAGTCAACTCTTAAGCTATTTAAGTGCATGACAAATTCAGTCTTTTGGTGCAGTCGTTTTTTAATCACAGATAAAACTCTAGCTTTTATCTCTCAGATGCATATTCGTAGATCTGTGATTTGGGCAACAGAGTGTGGTTAAAGGTAATTGGAGTAAGAAGACTCAAGGAGTCAACTCTTTTCCAGGCAAAGGTCTTGTCTTCTTAAATAGTGTTCTCGTGCCATCTAGTGGTATAAAGGCAATGGTAGCAAACGTAATGGAGCATTTCGTGTATTTTCTTGCAAATTAGGAGCAGCTGGGGATTAAAAAAAAGATTGTATCTACAAAAGATTAAGGGAAAGCTCCTTCCATATAAATAGACTTTCTACGAGAAGCTAAACAACAAAATTACATTTATATATCCAGCCCTTACAGAGCAGAACAGGAGTGCCAGGTTAATTATGCAGTTCATAAAAAAACAGAAAAAAAAAGATTATTTAAAACATCATTTACTTCTTTCTTACAACAGATACTTTAGTTCTGAACAGGGATACTGGCCTGCAGGCAACGCTGTCTCTTATTACATCAGTTGACTCTGAATAATCCATGCAGAAAACAGTATTTCCCCATTTAGCTGCTCACAGAAGGACTCAGCTCTCCTGGATCTAAGGTACAGAAACAAAACACATTCTTCCCACAATACAGGTCTGCTGCATGATTGTGCAGGTGAAAATACACAGCCTCCAATCAAGAGGGACTCTCATGCTCTGAGGGAACATCCCATAAATATGCAGACATTTATGCAGAGGATCCATCACCATCCATGGCTACTCTCCATGCGGATTTTCAGAAATCAGTCACATTTAGCCCATTCTGCCCTGAACTACCAGTGAGATGCAAAAAACACGAAGTGGGAACCCAAGGACAGTTGACATCAGCACAGAATTTCAGGAAAGTGAATTCTGAGGCAATTTTTAATTCAGACCTGGTTGCAAATCTTTCGTATTCAATTCCTGCAGGTGAAAGTGTAGTCTCCTACAAAACATTTGTCCAGTAAGTTAGTCAGCAGTCAAGCTGTATTGCCCTGTATTCTGGGTCTACCCAAATTTATAACACTGCAGTCTCATATAGAGTGAGCACTGTGCTGGCTAATTACAGCATCAATTACAAACTGGTTTCAGCTGCTAATCAAATGATCCACAGAATATCAATTACATGCTAAAGAAATGCTCTACTAAACCCAAATAATTACACTCTTGAACTTTGCAATTTGTTCATCAACAATTTACTAAATTAAATGGGAAGGTAATATTCACAGAAAGTGTTTATTCACTTTGATTTGCAGGAAAGGAGGTGCCTGCTAGATTTCCCCTGGCAGTTGAAAAAGACAACAGTTGACAGGAGTTTGCTCTAACCTTTGTTTATTACCTCATACACACTTGTGTTTTGTCATCTAATTATAAATAGATAGTACAACAAATCCAGATAAAAGGAAGACAAACTTTGGAGTCAAAACCACTTTTTGCTACATATCTAATGGAGTTCAGGTACTATACCCACATAGATTAAAAAAAATCACAGTAAAAATAAGCACAGAAAGATGGAGACCTTGCTATTGACCTGTGCTTGCCGTTTTCCTGACCTTTCTGCCAGCTCAACACACTATGCATAGTACTCATACGTGTACTAAAGAATAGGAACATCATGCTCAAAGCTCTAAAAGTAGCTATAGCAAAAATATACGGTGAGGTGACAGATGTGAAATGAAGGACAGACAAGAAATTGAGGTCAAAAACATAAGAAAATAGATAAACAAGAAGCAGATATTATTTTGCTGCTGTTCATTGATCACTCAAATTTTACCAGGTGTCAGGGAGAAGCAATAGTTAGAGGTTACCCTGTATAAAACATTCCTATCTTCTTCTAAGAACCAAGACACTTTTTAAGAATACTTTCTGACATTAGTGTTTTTTTCCAAGATTTAATTCTGTTCCTTCCAAAACCAGCAGTGTTTGGTGTTTGCCTGAGAGTTCCTTCCTAGGAAAGTGGCAAGACTGCAGCCAGTTAGGAAGCACCAATCTGTATCACATGAGGCAAGAGGAGTTCTGCTGTGCCAGTGCCCTTATCTGTGCTTTATATGTGTACATACACCTCTTATACAGAGACATTCACACATACTTGCACAGCCAGAGTTAGTGTGACAAGACACAACAAGAAATCTCCCTGTAAGGTACCATCCATCAACCACCTCTGATTTATGATGCTATTGTAGCAAACAGAGACATTTGAAGCACAATGCGTTTAAGGTTTGTGCATCATGTTTGTCTCTCAGAGCTTGCTGGGCCACTGAAATGAGCCACCATGCCCTGTTCAGTGCATAACATTTCCCTACTGAAACACAATTTGGAATCCTACATAGAGATGATCAGTTGTTGCCTTGACATGCTGGCTAGTAGACAGTTTGGGAATACAATTTCTCATTTTGAGGGCAGTCTGAAATACAGTTCAGCATGAAACAGATCCTAAATCTCTTTCAAGTGATTATACTTGCATATGCTGCTTTGGTCTCCAAAGCAGTGAAAGAAAATTATCACAATTCTTTTCATGCTTCTTGAAGGTTAATCAAAATGAGTCAGTATTTTCAGTGGCTTTTGATTGCTAAATAGATAATTTATTTATAAATACTTCAAGTAGTCATTTTGAAGTTTTTCTTCCCTTTGCAGGACCAGCTACTACTAAAGTTAATTGATAATTCACCCTAGTTTAAAGGTGAGGGTGCTCTTACTTCATACCATTTTGCAAAACTGTAAAATAAGTGATTGTTTAACATTTAAATGTATACAGCTACATATAATGTCCATCACCTTGTTTATTGATTACACCACCCTTTTGCTTTGACCAATATTGATATTTCACTGAATTTAAAATTATTCTTCTCTCATCATGCGCCTCATCTCCATTTTCCAGCAAAAAAGGAAATGGAGACCAATATTAAAGAATGAGCTGCTGTATTGTATTAAGTTAAAAAAGTACCCTGAGGAATAAAAGGCCCTGTACCAAAGAGGAGTGGTGCCACAAGCGTCCTGCTTGACAGCAGCTAAGTCATTGCACATTAGCAGCTTTTAACACATAATTCCAAGAGTGACACAGATTTTTCAAGGGTCACTTAGTCTCCTGAAACTTAGTCAGATCTAAATTTAATGCATTCCAGTTCACAAGCAGGAACAAACAGAATGGCTAGTGTAAGAAGGCTCTTTTTCTCCTCAGCTCTTTGACCCCTTTGTGTGGACACTTAGCATTGCCTGGCAGTTGTGTCTTCTCTTGCTCAGTTTCTTTTTTCTTCATTCATAAACCACAAGGTTTACTGGTACACTAGTACTGAAAGCAAACTAAGATCTTCAGACTGAAAAAGGGGTGCCTTATATCACATCTCATATTTATTTGCCCCAGGAAGGCAAAACCAGCAGGCTGTTGTTAACCCTCCCGCTTGGTAATGCTACTCACATAGAGATATCTTTCACAGCAAGCTGCTAGGGAACATATTTCTCTTTACCCAAGTGGTACCTTGGCATTGGTCCCACAGAGAATTGGCTGGGACAGCCTTCTGCAACCTGAATGAATAGTTGCTATCCTAGGAGTGAGCTAAAGAAATAGTTTGAAGATGTTAAAAACCTTCTGACATTTCGACCATTTGCACTACAAAAACAATGACACAAAACCTTCATTAAAATCCAGGGCATAATCTACACACCCATGTTCCTACTGCATATACAACCGAAAAAAAAAGGCAGCCTCTTAAAGCAGATCCTCTCTTTGAAGCATCTCTGTGACTGTTGTGGGTCTCCACAGCTGTGCTTTTGTCTATCTGACTCCCAAGAGTCACACTTTGAACTTGGATTTGCAAGAGATTCTCCTCAGGATAACTTCACCAATGCTGTCACATTGTAGGGGAAAAAGTGTTGGACTCTGGTGTCTCCCTTCCAAACTGAGTCATTTGTGATCTCAGCTACAAGATCCTACCCTCAAGTAACAGACAAGAGCTCACCCTCAGGCACAGGGTAGCTCCTCATAAAAAATCCCAAGAGTTCTCTTAAAAGTCCTTCAAACACCTCATCTCTCAAATCTATGTCTCAAAAACCTTGGTAACTGATGCTTTGGGGTCATAGTCATTATCCATCTTGCTGATCAGCCCTGTTTTCCCATCTCTTACACTGTGTTACCTGGGTCATGGAATGCCTTTGTTGTTTCTTTCAGAACTAGTTCAACTCAGTTCCAATCTTGTAGCTAAGTTAATACATACAAAACCTGGAACAGGATGTGATATTTAATTGGTAACTTGCTGCTGCACTGATTCAAGCTTCAATGACCGTCTTCCATCTTAAATTTGAGTGGAACTGTTGCCCAGCTCTCATGCGATTAAGTGTTCTCATTATTTACACTCCAGAAGCACAGGAGAGCTCTATCTATATAGGCAAAGACTTGGCTCTCGTAGATGCCTGATGTAGATAATGTTAGCCAAAAAAAATAATTAAATTCCCTGACAGTTTGACTAAGCTCAGGTGGGTGGAAATCTTCAAAAACAATACAGTAGCCCAACCTCTTCCTAATGATCTCCATGGAGGTCTCATCAGTGACACAACATGGTGCCAAGGCTGAGCCCTTCTGGAAACAAAAACTTCTTAGGACTTGCATGTGCTTGCAGAATTAGCATTTGCATTTATATTTCTTTCAAGTCTTCTGCTGGGAGCAGTTTATTAGTGCTGTGGATTCGTGTTTTGTCAGTACCTGGCATTCAAGTATAGCTGATCCTGCCTTGGAGTGCAAGCTGGATTATTTCTCGAGATTGATTTTTCATGGGCCCATGAGATCTATGTAGCAATTACAGAAATAAATCAATCAGATGCTGACTGCACATCTACTTGCTTAAATGTCTTTGAAGTGCTGCAGCTTAATCAGAGCAAAACCACAACCTTAGGTAGGGGCTTGCATGCTTTTGTTCATCTGCAAGGGTTCACAGCACCAAGTTGATACTTCCTCACACCCAGAAGTTGCTTTACTTTTATTGTACTAGTGTGAATTTGTATGGTGAGAAATGTTTAAACACACAGCTCATAAATTATAGCCTGTTACATCCCTGTAGATCAGCTCAGACCCAGTAACCATGCCAATTTAAACAGTTAAATTCAAGATGACAGCTTTTAGCTTTAAACTACTCGCAAAGAAGCTAAATCCTGACAACCTGCTCTTTCCACCAAGCAGAGAGCACTTAGATGGTTACTACAGCCCAGGTAACTTCTGGGAATCTTGAAGTTGATCACATAGCTATGAAGGAGATGGGCACATAGACCAGCATAACAGAGTCCTCAGACCTAGCACCCTGAATCACTAAGATTAAAAAAAAAATTACTTTCTAGCACCACAATTTGGGCTCTGGCTCACCTGTCTTGAAAGGAAGACGGTGGAGTGGGTAAGGTGGTGCTGCTCCGGGAGTAATCCTTCCCTCCCTCATGGCATGGCCAGCTGGATTGCTAATGAACACCAGCTGCAACATCTTCCAGCTCTGTGTTCAAGGGCAGACTGCAACCAAAGCCAGTTCAGTCAGCCATGCAGTGGGAGGAGATGGGCAGTTGGCTGTGGTTCCAACAAATGTGATACTTATTCCTTTAATTATCTGGATTGTCACGCAACCCACTGTGTTGCACCTGATTTCTGGCAAATTTCAGACAGTGAGAGCCCTTGAATACACACAGATTTGTTCAAGGAAGAAAGATCCCAGAAATGGAGAGAGCCGGTTGCTGTCTGCAGCTACCTAATGGAAGGATACAGGGAAGATGAAGTCACACTTCTCTGGGAGATGGGTGGCACCAGGCCAACAGGCAATGGACACTAGTGAAAACATGGAAAAGTCCATTTAGATAGCAGAAAAACCATTTTTTACCTTGAAATTGAACATGTGCCAACCAGGTATCCCTAGTAAAATGTAAAACAATTTTTATGCTAACCTCTGTTTTATTCAACAGTGTGCTGCATGGAAAGGCAAAATTTATTATTATTTGTGTTTTAAGTAAAGACAGTGCACTTATTAGAGAACAGTGGCAATTCCAACTAGGCTTGTCACAACAGGAGAACTAACATGCTTTACAAAAGACTCTGCAGTATCATCAGCAGTAGTAATGCTACTGAAGTATTTCCATTTGAATAAGCATTTTTAAGGGAGGGGGAAAAAAAGAAGAAAAAAAGAAGCTTATTTTACTTACATTTCTTGATTCCAGAAATCCTTTTTGGATAGAATGTTTCCCATGTAGTAGGTGTGAGGACTTGATTTTTTAAACTGCTATATGTATCTTGGTACCCAGAATAAACACATTGAGAAAAAAAAAATCATTAATCTTCTTTGGTGTGAAGAGGTGTATTGGTACATACCAATGCTTGTTATTGTGACAATTTTTTGTGTGTTTTTTAAACTGCCTTAGTTCTTTTATTTTTTAGTTATGAAACCACACTAGAAATAGCCTTATATATGCAAGCACCTGCTGTTCAAAACTGAATGCATTTAGTAAAGTTTCTCTGAGTGTCATCTATTTGCAGACTGAGACCAGGCAGAAGTTAATTTATTCCTGTAGCTGAGAGTTTATTTCTGTAGGAAAGATTGCAACATGACAGGGATTGAGTCCTCCCTCTGTTGATGTGAACTCTGAATTAAAACAGTAGTACCAGGAGGTACAAACTGCTTGTGAAGAGGCTTAATGGGACACAGTAGCATCTGCACAGAAGGAAAACTTGCAACAGTGACTTTAATATGTATTCTTGATAGCTGGGCACCTGCAGCTTATCAGCCTTCACTTGGTGCAGCTCATGCCTATCTCCCTTACTAGTTTTTAGACCTTGAAAGTGTGTAGACTAAGGACTTCCTTGTTTTCTTCCTTTTTTAATTTTTTTTTAATTTTTTATTTGACTATAGGCCTGCATAAGAAATTTCCTGCCATAGCTGTTCCATTGAGAACATGAAACAGGCTAGTACAACAGATGAAGTCACCATATCTGCTAAATGCCAGCAAAACGGTCTGTCAAGAGGAAAACAGTTTTTCTCACTAGGTGACAGAGGCACTGACACGGCCAAAATCTGTACTTCTGCAAAATATTATCCCCTCCACTTGCTCAGCTAACAAGTGATGTTAAATGGGATTTGACTTGTAGAATCATAGAATGGTTTGGATTGGAAGGAACCTTAAAGATCCTGTAGTTTCAATCTCCCTACTGAGCCTTCCACTAGACCAGGTTGGAGTTCAGATAAGGAGTGAGTTAAGTCAGAATCACAGAATATCCTGAGTTAGAAGGGACGCCCAAGGATCATCGAGTCCAGCTTCTGGCCCTGCACAGCACCATCCCCAAGAGTCACACTGAGTGTCCAAGAGCATTGTCCAAATGCTTCTTGAACTCTGTCAGGCTTGGTGCTGTGACCACTTCACTGGGGAGGCTGTTCCAGTGTCCAACCACGCTCTGGGTGAAGAACCCTTTTCTAATACCAACCTAAACCTCCCCGACACAACTTCAGGCCATTCCCTCGGGTTCTTCCTACACCATCTTCGTTGCTCCTCCTTTGGAGGCTCTCTAACAACTTTATGTCATATATTATGGCACCCAAAACTGCCCCCGGCACTCGAGGTGAGGGCACCCCAGCTCAGAGCAGAGCTCAATCCCCTCCCTTGCCTGGCTGGTGATGCTGTGCCTGATGCACCCCAGGACAGGGCCGGCCCTCCTGGCTGCCAGGGCACTGCTGGCTCATATTCAACTTGCCACAGACCAGGACCCCCAGGTCCCTTCCCATGGCGCGGCTCTCCAGCCTCTCATCCCTCAAGGACGGCTGAAGCCAATTTGGCTGAACGGGCCTGAAGTTGGACGCAGCAGAGATCAGGATGGGGAAGTGTTTCCCAGAACAGAGAGCCCGGCAGGAAGGACGCGTCTCTCTCAGCGTTTCCCCTCCCGCTGCTAGCGGAGCCGGCGGGAGCCGCGGCCCCACGAGGGGGCTCTGCCCGCCCGGACACAGGCAGCGCCAACCCTTCCAGAGCGCCGCTCCCGAATCCCTGACTGGGGCTGACGTGAAAGTTCCTCTCACGTGTCAGGGTCTCCAAAGCAGGTTCAATTTCAGGGTGTTAAACTGGTATAGCTGTAGGTATGAGCAGGACAACCAGAACAGTAGTTCCCTGTGCGCTGTTTCCAGTGGAAGCAGCAAAGTATCGGGGGCAGGATTAATAGGTACCACATGAGCTAACTGTGCCTGGAACATGTATAAATAAATTGTAACAAGCAAATTGCTTGTATGCTTTGTTCCTACTGAATTTTCCCCAAACTAAGACACTCGTAGCTGCAATAGTTTAAGAAAGCCTGGTGTAGAGAAAGCTTTTGAGATCAATCAAGTAGAGAAATCCTATTACATAGGAGGAAAATAGCATCTTTCTGCACACAGCTGAAAACAATATAGGGGAAGGAGCATTTACACAGCACACACTGACCAAGATAGGACAGTTCAGTTTGAACTCTCTGTATCTTTTAATACAACCTTCTTTGAAATTCCTACGTTAAAATAACTGTGTAATGGCAATCACAAAAGGATAAGGAAAATATATATTCCAGTTCAAGAAGAGATTCGTCCCCACAATGCATGAGAAAAATCAAGTGATGAAAGCCATTTAAATGCCATTGTACATATCCTCTGGAACAATGCCCTGGTCAGATAGGTAACAGCAGCTGTCCAAGGCACAGTGCTTGACTGCTCACTGCTGTCAGTAGATTACTAGCACTAAAGAAAATAGAGGTGTAAACAACCACAGCAAAGGTGACGTAGGGGCTGATGCACAGAAACAGCAGTGACAACTTCAGCTGTCAGCAGGGATGATGCTCTCCTTCCTCCTGGCACGGGGCTTACATGACCACCATGATGTCTTCCAGTGGCTTCCGGGTCAGCGCAGGCACAGTGGCATCTTTCTTGGGATAGCCAACCGGGAGCAGCAGCAGCAGCTTCTCGTTTGCTGGGCGCTGGAGCAGCACGCGGAGCTGGGGGCCGCAGTTCAGGGGTGTGGAGGTCACTGTGTACAGCCCCGCGTTCTGCAGCGAGACAGACAGCAACAGTGAGACACAGGCCTGTGCTCTTCAGTGGTGGAGGTTGTTCCCACCACATCTGTGTACACATCCTTCTGCCAACTAGCCCAGAAATGCTGCTCTGTTAGACCTGCTGCAGGCTTCAGAGCACCTGATTTACTAACAGCCTCAGTGGCACCATAAAAGACGCCTGCTCTGCTTACAGAGAAGTAGAGAATTTCTCCACCACAGCAACTGCACAGTCTGCCTGCCATGAGTGCTGCTCAGAGCCAGAGCTCTGCCTGTGCAGAGCCTGCCTGCACACCTGCTGTGCTCGGTGTGATGGGGAATCCATGGCCATAGGGAAGCTGAGACGCAGCTGTGGGGATATGATTGGAATGTCATCCCATGGTGCTGGTGGATGGACTAGATGATCTTGATACATCCATTCCAAACCAAACTATTCCATGATTCCACGATCTGGCTCATACAGAGAACTGTTTCAGTTCTTGCCTCCATAGAGTTGGCAGGAAGATGCCTTTACAGCCTTGTGAACACTTGAGTTTCTCCTCAAGAGCTGTACCTTGCATGGACAGGGGGCACAGGTTCTGCCTCAGAAGTTGTCACAGGAGCCTGTTGGTATCTCTGCACTGGCCATTGTTATGGATTACATCAGAATCCCAAAATAAGTCTATGTATCACTCTTCCTCTCATTCAAAATCTCACAAAAACCCTAAAAAATCTGGGCAAACAATAAAAAGCTGACATCATCCAAGGTATGACCACACAGCTGAGTCACTTCCTGAGAGCTGCACATGTAGATTTCAGTCTCTCTGTCTACACAATGCAAGCATTTTGGGAGGCTTTTCGATACAAGTCAGCCAGGGAGAGGTGCCCAGGAAATGCACCTGTCATGTTAAGTAATCTCTACGATCTTCTCAAGAGGAGAGAACTAATAGTGATGGTGCTGAATGGTGCTGAATGATGCCTGAGGAGCAGCAATGCACGAAAGAAAGTGTCATTCAAAACAGAATGGAGGAGAAATAGCAGTGCATGGTAGGAAATCGGCCTAATATAAGAGGAGGCACCTTGCTGTTATCTTGCTGACAGGCCAGGTTAACTATGAGAATAGCTTCCCTATTTAACACTTGTGTGAGTACATCAGATACAAGAAGCAGAACCTAGCACTGAGAAACCATTGAGAAAATCTAACTGGCTGGTGTCAAACATGCTGAGCTTTAGAGATCAGTTCACTTTCAGAAATGCCTCAGAAAGACTGATTGAAATAGTACAGACTGTTCTCTGGAATATGCCCCTGATTTTTTTTTTTCTTCAGCATTGTATACTAAAAGTGGTTTGGTGTCAAGCTGTTTTATAGGGATTACTGAAAAGAAGAGGCCAGTGTGGCACCACACAGTCGTGCTTGGGTAGTCTGAAGAGCCTGTCAGCCCTGTTAGCATAAGGCAGAAACCACAGGGGCTGAAGCCTGTGCCGAGAGAAGAGTGACAACTCTGGAAGCTACATTATATTTTTCTTCCTGTTAACCAGTACTGAGGATAGGAATCACCTTCTCAGACATAGACCTGGGTAAAATAACTTTAAAACTCTAAGACATATTGCCAGGAATTGGAGTGATCCAAGAGACTGGAAATATTAAAATCTAAACTAGGTTCCACCCTCATTTGGGCAGAACAGTCTTGGTACATAATCCAAACTAATATATTGACTCACAGTGTGTTGGTTCTGTCAACGTACCTGCAGTGCAGCAAGCAGGATACCACAGGCAATGGAAACACTGATTTCATTGTAGTAGTGGGTCTTCTTTTTGCCATTTGGAAGCCGCCCATATACCTGCTTGAAAATGAGGATCAAATACGGAGCAGTGTCCAAGTACTCTTTGATCCAATTTGTTCTGCAGAAGAATGTTTAAGACATTTATTTTGCAACCTTCTCACTTTCCTGTAAGTTACATTTATTGTCTGCAAAGGGGCACTAAAGGTACATGACAATTATAGCAGTAGACTAAATCTTAGAACATTTACTGCAAAGGATTAAGTATTATCAGCTTAAATAGAAACATTTCAGAAAGGAAAAAAAAGCTTTAATAGAGTTCTCAGTTTTAACAGATTTGGCCGAGGGGCTGATGTGCTCACTCTAAAGAATGAAACTGCATACAAATAAGAGATAGTTCTTGACCTCTTATCTATGAACTGGCCTCATGAACATTTGCCTTTGAGATTATTTAATTCCTGGAATTTTGCAGATTTGCCTGTTACCAGCAGTGCCAACTTTTTGTCATTGCAGGGAAGACTGCTGTCAGAGAAGTTCAAAACTTTTTTATCTAAGGTCTAAGCCTAAATATATTCCGATGGCAAAAATTGTTATTCTCTTCCTTGGTATTTCATCCTTGTTACAATTCATTTGGTTCCCAATTTCTCAAATGACAAGCATGACATTGGATTTAGACAAGAAAATGAGTGCTTTCTACTGTTCTCACTCAAAATCTAAGAACTTCTGGCATTTAGTTGTTTGCATAGCACATAAATTTGCATAGCACCCAAGCACCTGAAAAACAGTAACATTATCAAACAAGTAGGGCAAGTCAACCCTACAAATTTTTGTGCACAGGCTCCACTTGACAAGCCAAGACTCAATAGACATCTTCCCATTGTGTGAAGTTTAGCAAGTCAGTCAGACTTCGGAGGACATTTGAAACAATTAAATATTGCATAATTCAGTACTTGGATAGGAACAGGCCTTGGGGCTCCCTCAGTTGGTAGCAAAGCTTCCAGTGACTTTGGGAGTTTGACTGTTTGGTAAACAACAGAAAAAATCTGGGACAAGAGTTTCAGACGTAGAGGTTACATAGGAAAAAAATAATGATGAAGCCAAGTGCTTGGAAAACTTTCAAAATAGAGAGCATGTAATCCCTTTTACTGGAAGCAGTTTTATGAACCAGCCACCAAGACACAATTCTACACATATTTATAAGTTTTTGTTTCCAAACATGGATTTTAGAAAAATATTAGAAGTGAGAGGGAGGAAGAAATAGAAAATTATAGAAGTCTTTCCTACACTGAAACAATGGCTCTCTTCACACCCCTTAGGTAATTGACTTTTCATACCTCAGTCTTTTCAGATCATTAACCCATCTGTCTCCCATCCTTTTTTTGTAGTTGATTTCCTCTTCTTCTTCTACAATTTCACGAATCTTATGTTTTAAATTCGGATCTTGCACCACCACAAAGGTCCATGGCTCAGTGTGTGCTCCACTAGGTGAAGTACCTTCATACAAGAACAGGGAAAAGTAAAAACCCAGGAAGGAGGGTGGGCAGTGAGACATGTCAGCTCTTCCTTGTGAGCTTTCAGGCTGACCAACTGAGCAATGGGAAAGCGAGTGGATAAGATGGGAAGAAAAGGACTAAGTTCTGGCAGACAATCTTGTTCATTTATTTTTCAAAGAATGTGAAATTCCATGGAAGAATAGAGGTTAGTCCTTTCATACTGCCGTCTTTTGGGAAGCCACTGTTAAGGATTTGTAAAAAATTCCTTTTTTGGTGGTTCTTATGATGAGGCAGTAATATGGTGCAATATATATGGATGCAGGAATGTTATTACAAGGCGTTGTACCAAAAGCAGAGCTCTGTCTGAATACACAGCCAGTTCTGACACGTGGTTTTAGCTATAGGGTGAAAATAATGGCTTTCAGGAAAACAAGGCTAAGTGACCCCCTGCAGGAACCTGTCACTTACTGACAAAGATAAGGAGCTGTACAACACAGACATCTGCCACAGAGCATACAGGTTTGAGTTTGTTGTCCCAAAGACAGCTGAAGTTTACAGGTGTGCACTTATTAAATCTGTACTTGCTCACCCACCAATGGAGAAATATTTTAACTGCCTAGAGGTTAAAAGCCAGAGACTTTTACATATCTGCACAGGTTCACAGACACATAGATTAAGAAGACACCTTAGATCTCTCTGGTCCCTCATACAGATTTAAAAATATTTGCAGAACTTGAATGAATGCAATACTAAGGACTGAATTTAGTTCAAGAAACACTGAACAAACAGCTTGAACTCTCTTGATATATGAAAATGTTTTTATATTGTGAACCTTGCCTCTCCTCAGGTTTGGGTAAAAACTGATGGCATTCATGCTTCCCTTTGTTTTCTTTTTCTCCACACAGCCCAAAGCTTTCAGGGTTACTAAGTACTTCATCTGCACGCCAGGCTTGTTTGCTTTGCTGCATTTGCCAAAACATGCTCAGTGTTTTAATGGCTCCTAGTTAATTAGAGGGAGATGGAGAGTCGTTATGGTGCAGTAACAAAGCTCCTTACAGTTTTTAAAGGGAAAATAATGCACCTCAAATGTGGAGATTCTTTAGATTATTAACCCTGCTAAAGGCTACTGAAGTTTTGTCTAAGGCAGCTTGGGGGGAATATTTTCTATAGTAGAGCACCTGGCTTGCAGAATAAGAGAAATCATGAGGGTCAAAACCACTCCTGGCTGAAGTTGATGTTACTAAAGCAGAGATGAGATTAGGCCAGGATGTGACAGTAATGATTTGAAACACATAAATTCTCAACAACAACAAAGATAATCGATTTCTGACATTCAATCAAATAATCTCTACTAGGGTCCTCAGCATAACACTCCCATCAGATGCAACAGGGGTCTGGCACTACTGTTGGAAGGACTGGAAAAGATTTTTTGTTCTAGACTGAAATTCTTTCCCTTTATTAAGCACCAACCATTTATGTTGACTGAAATATTTTGCATGGCTGAGACAATTGAATCTATTTGTTTGTGGGGGACCCCATAAAACAAAATCCATACATGATAAATATCATCATGATGCATTAAGTTTTAAAGTATGTGTACACAGGTACACGGGTCTTGACATTTTTGAGAAAACACTTCAATATTTCTATTTGAAAGATGTCTCAATAAACCACGCAAGTTTAATTTTAAATAACATCTTCTAAAGGTTGAAAATGAAGTTATTTGTTTCATGCTCTTCTTCCCTTATGGGTGAACTGCAAATACAAAGGAGCTGGAAGTCCTCCAAACCAGTCCCCAATACACAGTTGTTCGAACTGAGTAATTTCCAGTCAATCAATGGGTGCTAATTCATTACAGCTGCAGGTGAATCTAGGAAAACCATGACAAAATTCCAGTTCCCTTGGATTTTCCACACCACCTTTTCACAGTTACACAGTTGAACAGCAATGCTGATACTTTTTTCTTTTCCCCAGACCCTGAACCACTAAGTACCTACCTGCTGTTCTGATGACATTATCAATAACCTCCCTGGGGACTGGCTCATCACTGAGAAACCTGACAGATCGCCTCTTGTTTAGAAGCTCATAGAATGTCTGTGACCTTTGAATCATTTCAGCCTCAGAGTAGCGCTCGCCAGTGAAGGGGACATGGGCAACATTTTCTTCAAGTCCTTGCCACTCTTCCTCACCCTCTGCAAGAAAATACAAGTGGTTAGGGATTTTTTTGCTGGAGGATGCTGTTGATATCCTTGGCATTCACACCATAATGCACCTTGTCCTGCACTGGCATATGCTGCACTTCTACACCGCTGGTAAGGCAAAGTCTAAAGTTCCAGTTGACACAACTCCTTGATCCCCACCTCTGGCAACTGAATAAACACTTTGTTTAAATACCAACAGGCAGGAGGGTCCTGGCTGGCTCTAGCAAATGTGATCCACAAAGAAGCCGTTGCCTTCTCCACTTCAGCCTGCAAGCCTGCCTATAAAAGTGGGTTACAAACTGAAACAGCACTGAAAATGTGGACAGGCTCCCAGCCCACTTTTCTCAGCAAGTACATGTGAACATGTGTGTTCCTTCTTGAGCTGTTTAATAAGGAAAAAAAATCAATTAAATTACTGAAATTAAGGAGAGAGCTTAACTACCAATATGTGTAAAATCTCCTCTGAAGAGCTGAATGTCAACTTCTTCCATATTCATGTTTCATAGCAGAAGCATTGCAAGCTTTGGCGCTGCAGAAATGTGACTTTGGGGTTAAGCTCTTTGGTTTCCTGATACTTTCAGCATAAGAGGGAATGGATGTCAGGCATCTACACTTAGGATAACAACATATCAAAAGCAGGATATTGTGTTTCTTGCCTTTAATTTAAGAACTCAAAATTATTCTCCATTTTACTGAAATCTGTCTGTTTCTATCACAAAATGAATCTTCTGTGGTCTCTGATGCCTCTTTCTCCCACATATTCCTAGAATCAGCACAAATAGCATTTTTTTGCAGCTATGATGTGGAAGTTAAAGCCATTTAAATGCTACATTTTGACTAGTCAATAGTATTGAGCAATCTCCTACAGAGAGTTGAGTCAGGAAAAAATATTCCAGTTCTTTTTCTGTCGCTATTAGACTATTATTCCCAAATCATAGCAATCTCCAGCACAAATTCAAACAGTAATTACTTCTGTGTTTTAGTAGCATGCAGTTACTTTAGAGACCAGGCTGCTTTTTTGTTCATTTTAAAAGCAGTGAAATATTCATAAGTGTGGTTCAGCCTGTGTAAAGGAGTGAAATAAATCCAGTTTCATAAATTGAATCTAAATGGAATGGTTCTGGTCCCCAAACAACACACATTTCATTTTGTGTACAAAGAATTCACCCTGAAAATTTGTTTTTTTCACCATTTCATGCCTGTGTTAAGCACTCTTGGTCACAGTCTGTAAGGACCTGGCTCCAGGTTAATGAAATGCAGTGAGCCCTTGTAAAAATTATTTTTGTGATCATCTTGCATGCTCAAAAGTAAAAGGGTGCCTCTCTGTAGTGTGATAATGAGAATTCCCTTTTTGGTTTACACCCAGCAAGATAGTGATGAGTGCTTGCTTGTTTTATGTTGTTGGGGGGGGTTTCCCATGTAAGTAGAAGAGAAGTGAAGCTGCTGTTTGGTCAAGATAGTTCAACTTAATAATAAGGTGAAAAAAGAATTGCACTTTCAAAGATCTTCAACATAGGTGAGATGGCTAATTGGAATGGAAAACCTCAAAACACTCAACATGGGAATACTGGCTGAAACAGGAAAACTTAGAAGTGCAGGAACTGACACTCAAAACCAAATCTCTCCTGGCAATTTTTTTTTTCAAAAATAAATTAATCTATTATATATTCTCTTCCACCATGTGTCTGCCATTCTTTCTTAGCAGTTAACATTATCCATATGCTAACTTTAAATCATTATCAGCACCATCTGTTTAGTGCATGCTCTCTATATCTCTCATTGCTGTGTTTAGACATACTCCTGTTTGTACGGTCACGTTATACAATACCACAAGTGTCTTGTTTATATCTCTTTGTATTCCACCACTTGATGGACAACAGACATCCTGCCAGCAAGTCTATTGTCTTGTTACCCACATTCTCATGATTGCCATCAATTCTGTTGCCCATTTACAGTAATCAAGCTTCCTGCTTTTTAAGTAAATCTGGAATGGTTTTGGCTCAGACATCCCAAATGGAATCTCATTTTAAAAGAACTGTTTTTCTATCTCTATCAGAAATGCCTCTCTGGGTACATTTTAGGATGATGATTATGTTCTTCCCAGCAGTCCATATGGGAGGTTATAATCAGCCTGCAAATCACGTAATAAATTTTACCTCAGTTTGAAGCATGAGTTCTTAATTAAAAACTCATACTGAGAACAATAAGTTGTCATTTCCCTTCTGTTGGCCACTTGTTTTACCTACACTGACACTTCTCTGTGTTGCTGGCTTCCAGTTGTATGTCATTAAGATATTTCACTTTTACTCTCCTCCCAAGCATACAATTCCTCTCTAATTCTCTTTTCCAGTGTAAAGACATGCATAAGAAAAAATTAAATGCATATAAAGAAAGTTTTCACAATCTTTGGTCTTAAATGCTGGGTAACTGACCCCGTGGATTCTTTGTCTGATTAATTTCAGACTGCTGCAAAATGGGCCACTACAGGAATCCCGGTAGTGAATCCAGCCTTGAACTGAGTGTGACTAATAGGGAACTAAAAGAGATGGATTACCCTACTAGTGGGTTATAAATAGGGGTAAGCAGGCTGATCCTGGAAAACTCAAGAGTGGGTCAGCAATTCTAAGCAAAAGAAGTAGTAAGTCGGAAAGGCACAGACCCTGGAAGAAAGAACCCAGCACACAAAAATACTGTGAAAATTAGCTCAACTGGAACATAGTTGCAGAAGGTCTCTTATGATCTTAAGAGAAATAGAAATAGAGAAATATATCTAAAGAGAAATAGAAAGAGAAATGTTATATAAAGAGAAAATCTAGTATAAGGAAAGCTGAGAGGTAATCTGGTTGCTATCCATAAACCACAGGAGGGTATATACCAGGGCTGGAAGAGAATCCTTTAAAATCAAGAGGATGGAACAGATTAAATATGTATACAGTAGTATTAAATAAGTTTGGGCAAACAGAAAGGTAGAGGAGGGTTTTTAACCCATAGTAAGAAATTCTGGATGAGCCTTTCAGCAAGGTTAAAGAAAAAGGATCACAGAAGTCCAGTTTTCATGTTCTTTCAGCTGATGACAAAGGTTGTGCAGCAGCAGGGAGATACACAAAGTAATGCATTGTGTCCATCTAAGTCCTGTGTTCCTAAATGATATAAAACATGAACTGTCATTGAAAAGGAGGTTAAAATTGCTTCTGCCTCATCCATGTCAGTAGTAGTATTATTAAGATATGGGAAGTCTTTGAAACTGGGGAGAGGAGAAATGCTTTTAAGTGGGACAGGTCTGTTATAAGGAGTATCACAAGCAACCAGCAGTGCATTTTCAGAAGAAATGGAACATTTGGGACTTTGTGTGTTGCTTTGTAGTCTTTAAGTACAGTGTATCATCAGTGTTCTTGCCAATCCACAGCACAACAATTTCTCATTCTGGATCTTATAAACAAAGAAAAAAGCTACAGGATAGATGGGCGTACAAACAAATCTGAAGTACTGCCAGTTAAAGCATTAAACAAATGGACCAAGTGCTTTGCACTTAATGAAAGAACTGGGTTTCAGGCTGCTCTGAGAAACATCCATCTCTTCTGCTATGGAAAGCACAACACAGACAAGCTCAGGACCACTTGGCCCTCACCATTCTACCCTTCATTGCCAGTAAGTGACCCTAGTGATTCTGCCCAAGCAGTTCAGCCACTTACACCAAATGCTCTGCTGCTCAAAGGTATGTCCTTCTCATGGAAAACATCCCTAAGGGTTCCACTTCAGGAAAGGCTCATGGGGCTACAGGTAAGGTCAGTGCTTTTCTGTTTTTGTAGCAGAATGCTTCACTCTCTCAGCAAATAGACCTTGCTTTGCTCAGGGACATGAATCAAAAGACTTGGTCTGCAGCTGCCCCTTCCTGTTCAGGGGGCTGTTGAAAATTCAGCTTGTTCACATGGGGCAGCCCTAGACTCTAGCTTTAGACAAGGCCTTGTTTTGTGTTACCTAACTCAAATTCTCTTCAGAGAAACTTAATCTTTAAACAAAAGCCAACCTGAAACATTTAAGTAGAACTGAGCTTGTCTGGTAAAGTAAGATACATTAATAAAATAGCAGAATTTACACAGCAGGTAAAGTATTCTTTACTATTAAAAAAAATCTCTTTTTACATCTGTGCTTCCATTTCAGCATCTAGTGCAGTCAGTGAAAATTTTAACACTGACAACAAGGGTAACATGTTTTGACCCTCAATTAAGGCTTTAGCAAAGTAGCAGATCCTTACTAACTCTTCTCCTCTTTGCTACTCTTCTCACTTAGGCTGGGCTTTCCCCGGCTGAAGAAAAATTCCCCTATGAATGATGAAATTATTTTAATATTTCTTGAGATAAAAGACAGGACTGTTTTACAAAGAATTTTGTTTGAATCACACTCCATTAAGGAAAAGATCATTATTTTTTACTAAAAGCAAAATAGCAAGAAAATTTAATATTAAATAGCATAGTATATTGAGAAAGGTTTTATTTAAAAGCAAATAAAACTTAGCAACAGTACCAACATGTCTACCTGTATAAATTTTTTGCAAGCAATTTTAAACTAGTACAGTTTTGAATTCAGCACCTGAATAACAGGGAAAGCAATTAACACACGAAAGACCAAAATTTTATGTATGGAGCTGTGGCAGTGAGGCTCCTTGATAAGAGCTAATAATAGGTTTGTTTATGTAGAGGATCTAAATTTTTTAACTGATAGAAACAGCTGTAATCCAAGATGATAATTCATAGATTATCATTTGAACTATCCACAGGAATTCTAATTTGCAGCAATTTAACTGAAGTAGTAAGCCATTAGTGACAAAGAAATTATGGGATAATTTTATACAGAATCTATTTTGCTTTGAACAAAGGAGGATACAGCACGTGAACTGATTTGTAGAGAAATTTTATGTATTTGGAAAATAGTCAACAGGGTTTAAACCTTTCCTGGTATCAACTATTTTCAGAAACTGACAAACAACATTAACTCGAAATACACTGAACACTGACTTAAGAGCTATAATGGTTCTTAGAAATAGGTTTATGTGCAGAAGAACACTCTAAGTTTTAAGATTCCTAGAAGCAGACTGAGGGAAAATGTCATTATGGGGAAAAAATAACCCAAACAGACCCCTCAAAAAGCCTTTGAGACCAACTTGAGGGAGAAAAAAGAAAAAAAAAGCAGCATTAACTACAACTTAAAAAATTGATAGGAACAGAACTCTGTAGATTTTTATTTCACAAAGAAATAAAGTGAGTTTATGGAGGATAGTTAAGAAGTAAGGAGAAGGAAGGGTACATTTTGTGCTTAGACTTTTGACCAAGCTGTGAATCAGAAAAAGCTAATGAAAATAAAGGGCATTTTGTACAGGTTCAAATATGCAGCTGAGTGAATAGATTATAGCCACCACCACATTTTGTTCTTAAAGATTTGATCTACACAGCTCCCAACAAATCTGTCATTGACATTCTCAGAAGCCACAAATGGAGGACCTTTGTAAAAACAGTAATAAACCCATTTCCAACTTTTTAGCTGTGCTGAAACCAAATATATTGCACTGAGTGGGATGGAGAAAGAAACATTCTGCTCAGGTCTTCCTTTTGCTCACACTAATAAGGCCTGGGAAGAGACTGTGGGGAATTCAGCAGGATCTCCTCTCTTTCCTTACACTGTCCATAGAGTCCCCTCATAGGTCTGAGATCTGCTGTACAGAGGAACAGACAGGATTCTCTGGGAATACATTTGAGATATAGATACATATATAATTTTGGTGTTTTTTTCACCCTGATCTGTGGGGTCTGGAGGGAATAGAGATTTGCACCAGCAGTGACATGACATGAGGACTGCCTCCTTCCTGGGAGCTGACACGCTCAGGGCACTGCAGCAGTGTTGTGCTGAGCGTTGCTGTCACTGTGGAGAAGTCCAGAAGATTGCACCTCCTTTACTCATATCAGCAGATAAAATTCAAACAATGGAAGTGTTTGGGATAAGATTTTTCTTACCTTCTTCTTCTAAGGGATGGTCAGTGCCATCTTTTAAATCTTCATCTACCCATGGGCGAGATGGATGCTTGCTTTTAGTGTCACGTTTTTCCTTCTCTCCATTCGTCTTCTTCATTATTACCCCAATTAAAACACATATAATGGCTATAAATACTGGTGTGAGGGAAGAAAAGAGTGCCATGACTATGGAAATGTGGAGCTTTTCTTCCAAGTCCAGTAGTTTCTCATGAAAAAGGAGAGGCTAAAGAGGGAAGAGCAGCAAAGCAGTGAGCAAAAAGAGGTGGACTCAAGGTTCAGTCCTCCACCCTATCTTGCTTCTACTTTTCAGACACCGCCCCCACAATCTCATCTGTGACGGTCTCCCGGTGTTAATAAACAGCTCCTGCAGTTAAAAAAACTCCAGACCCAGGTTTATATATTTTCTGAGAAGAAACATCTTATAAACAGCAAGCAGAGGCACTGACCATACACCTAAATGTTGTCCAGTGCAAAATAAATTAAAAAAACCCCAAGGTCTTTGCAAACTCCAGACTAAAGCAAAAGACTTCTCCCCTCTTTATTGTTATGGTCATCCCAGTCATCTTCCTTGTAACAGTGATTATGAGAAGAACCAAGTGGGAATATAACTTTTAAAAACTAATGGCACCTCTTCAATGTCTAACACAAAATTAGCATTTTACATGTATCCCAGGAATTCAGAATACCATCAATCACTAATCAGTTTGCAGCACCACCCTCAGCTATGTCAACAGGTCAATAGACCTGATAAATAAAGAGGCAGCATTGCCTCTGCATAAAGCGTGAGTGAGACAATTTACAGACCCCTATATTCATCCTGATTATTCTGGGGGAACGGACAAGAAGAATTCAAAGAATGAAAGTAAAAAATATGTGAGCGCTGCAGTGAACTTAAAAGCCATGTTTCAGCACCTTATCAGTTTTAGCAGTTAAAAACTGATAGGATCCTGGTATAATCCAATAAAGGTCAATGTCTAAATGCTTAACCCATTTTTACCTCAACCAGCTGCTTGGGAACTGAACCAACACAGCAACACTGATTTGCTGTCTTTATCTGGGGCTGTTGGGACATACTGGGTAATGAAATGTCGGATAGCAGCGGGTGCTGAGGGCTGTGCTGGAGAGCAGGGTGCAGGAGTGCTCTCTGCATGCAGTCACCAGTGTCCATCCCCTCTTCTTAGCACCTGCTAAGCACCATCCTTGCCAAGCCTGATCGCATGCCATACAGGGCCATTTCTGATATGCCTGCATCCATGGCAAGATAATCTGCATTTTGAATCAGCACCCGCAAGGTAAATGAGAGCAGTTGTGAGTGTAGCCATACCAGGAGATGGTGAGCCCTAGGGCACATCAGTGCTGCAGCTGGCACCTGCAGGGGGTCACTGCAATCCCCTTCCCTCAACATGAAAACCAGGACACAAAGGGGAGAGAGAATTTCCAACATGAAAACCAGGACACAAAGGGGAGAGAGAATTTCCAACATGAAAACCAGGACACAAAGGGGAGAGGTTCTCAGGTTCTCAGTCCATACCCTACCACTCATGCCTCTCACCCCACCAGTTTTGCAGCACTGGTCCCCATGGACACTGTCACTCTAAGGGCTCCCTACCTTCCAGTGCTCCGGCAGATACTGCCAGCTGCCTTGAGGATTGGTCTGTGTGTTGGGAAGCACAGGTTAATGACTAGGTTGATGCACAAGAAGAGGAATGTGTGACCACACTGGCTGGCCACACAATGATAGTCTGGCTGACAGTCCAGACATGTATCCTCGTTTGATACAAGCTCCTTGTGTTAAAAAGGCAAGGTCAAGCAAATTGCACAGCTGTGCACATATTGTCCAGACATGCTTAGAGGCAAAATGAAACTGCCTCAAAGCTTGTACCAAGGCTGGGCTTTCTCAGCTCCTCAGCTCAGATACAGAATAAATACTTTACTGCTGTTGCAGTGCATCTTACTCCAACACACAGGCCCCCAATTCCGGTAGGCACCAGTCCTTATAGGCAATATTTGGGATCTGTGTAAGAAGGGTGGCCCCAGAACTAGCCAAGGGACTGCATAAATCCATCAGAGATGTAATAAAGAGGACATGCAAAAGTTGTGCTTAGGTTCCTAATCTAATCCAATACAGTAAAGTTGTCAATAAACTTCCATCTGCCTCTGGCTAAGATGACAATTTGCTTGAAAATCCAAGCCATGGATCTTGTCTTTCCTACTCTCCAGTCAGTTTGTGACCTGGGACATGTGCTTGGGTCATTGATTTGGCCTGTACATATAAAAGGCCCCCAAACCAGTACATTCTATAGGAATAGAAACAATTATCATATGGGAAAAAAAGAAAATATGTAAATTTATCCTCTCTCTCCTTGATTTAGAGTAGATATTTAAACTCATTTGTCCCACCTGCTGGCTGTCCAGTCATGGGGAGAGGTACTTTACCTAATCCCAATTAGAAACATTAAATTAATTCATGAGACTAAAGAAGGAACCTGCAATTTCATCAGACACATTTTCAACAGCCTACTCTGTGTCAAGAGAGGAAAACAGAATGTGGTCTGAATGGCACTGATTGTTTCTCCCACAGGGAATATATTAACCTTGAATATTCACACACACATAAATTAGGATCTGCATGCTTTGCAGCTGAGAATCCATCCTATGAAGAGACAGGTCTGTGCTGAAAGATAGAAGCAATATAGAAGGGTGAATGATGTTGTTTAAAATAACTACCTCCATTTGCAATGCTGGACAATTTGTAATAGCTCACTGTTCCAAAATAACTTTGACTACCTTAGAGATGATATTGCTTTTTCTTTTGTAGAACAGAGAAAGAAAGAAAGTTAAATAAAAGTCCCTTTGGTATTAACTCAAGCAAAATATATTTGGTGTTACATATTGAAAATTGTTAGGTTGAACTTGAACCCCACAGAAACCCCAGCCTGCCTTTTATAATTAAAACCTGAATTAGTTTAAATAATTCTATATTGCAGACATTTAAAACAGAAACATGGTGATGTCTTGAGGAACTGCAGGAAAGGGTGAGTGGAAGCAGTTAATTTTTGTACAGTAGATTTCAATCAGTTTTTCTGTTAGATTTTCTTTTTCCAATCCAAGCTTTATAGAAATGTGAATAATATTATCATGACAAATTCAAGAAAATTTATTAAAATTATTTCTTCTGTTCTACAGTAAACCCTAAAGACTAGCAGCTGAATTTTTGAGTTTTTTTGAGGCTCAAAAAGTCAGGAGAAACTTTACGAATAACCCTACTCCTAGAAATTAATGGAGCTTCTCTGACAAACATGGAAAGAAGTTAGAAAATGTTGATAGAAGTACAACAATTGAGAACATCAGAGTACTCCACTATTGCTGCATGAAAGACATATAAGGACTCCTAAAAGGTACAGACCATCATACTAAAAGCTTCTGGTCCCAAAATATTTTTTTAAATATTTCCCATTAAATTCTGTGGATAGCTGTTGTTCTTCTGAAGGGAACAGAAAAAAAACCCCCAAAATCACTGTATTATCAAATATAGGCCTTTATTTTTCTTCTTCAAAGTAAAAATGTGTGATGAGCAAATGTCAGTAGTGCACAGATCTATGGTGGGACAGTGACAGAACGATCACCCATGGGCACGAGACAGTTTCCCGGTGGGCACGTGCACCATTGTAGGCTGCAAGGAGACTTGAAGCCAACAAATGACACCTGCTCATCACATATTTTTACTTTGAGAAGTCTCTTTATTGGAGAACTCTTTAGGACTCTTTGCTGGGTGCTAGTAAGATCTAAACATTCAAAAAAGGATCAAACACATCTATTCAGAATTGATTAACTATCAAAGGCAAAGTATGGTAGTTAAAACACCTAATTTAGGAGGTCTCTGTGGTTTAGGAAGACATATGGAAGGAGAGACCATTTCATGCAGTCCTTAGCCTTCTTGTTTTTCCTAATCTACCTTTGGCCATATACACAGGCTACAGCACTTGATGTCCTTACATGGCTAGGATTTGGTACGAAAAGCTGTTGTGGTGTAGGAATGGAATTACCTAACTTAGTGCTCCCACTAAAGTGAAAAGCACGACCCCCTCCTCCCCCTCCCTCCAGACAAAGGGCAGATATCCATAGCTGAGATAAGAAAAATTTACTGGAAACAGCAATGAGATAAGAAAACTGTGTTTCCTTCTTGCCAGTTGGTGGGAGCACAGTTAGTATTTTGCTGGTTTTTGACCATGTCCATGAGAATGTGACAGTGTTTATCTTGCCATTTTACTCCAATTTCCTGGGCAGATCCTTAAATCTTACATTGTTTTATGGCAGAAACAGGAGGTTTTATGGCCAGCCTTCAGGAGGATCTGGGTTATCTCCTTTCTCAAAAACTTCCTCTGCCATGTTGCCCCAGATGATGATGTTGTCAAAGAATTTCAAGTGTTCTGGAGCCTTATCCTTTTCCAGTGCAGCCTGGATCAATCCATGGCAGATGGTGGGGCTGTGTTCCAGGTGTACTGCACACCCCTCCAGGTGCAAGCAAACTGAGGCCTGCATTCTGCATTCCTGCATAGAGGAGTGGAGAAAAACACATTGGGAACATCAATAAGCCACATCATTCTCCTTGGATATGAGAATCCCCTACTTCTTCGTCCCCCTGATGAAGTGCATGATATAGATTAACAACCTGGACATACCGACATAGCTCTAGGCTCTGCCACCTTGTGGCTACTGCTGAAAATTAACCTGTCCTTGGCTGAAACTAGAAGTCTTACTGTAGTGAAAAGCAGATCTGTGTTAAAGAGAATAGTAGTAGAAATAGAAGAATGTTCACAGTGAATGTACAGAAATGAAGAGTAAGATGAAGGAGGTGCTTGCAATAAATACAGCACGAGTCTGTGAGAAAAAACATGGGTTTGGGTTGGTTTGGCTACAACTCCCATTGCAAGTGTCCTTTGCTGAACATTATCAGTTACATATTTACAAGGAACATGAACCCTTTGTTTGGACTCTCAAGTGATATACCAATATGTGGTGATGAAAGGTTCCATAAAAAAATCTGTGTTTATAGTTAGAAGCAAGAAAAAGTCACCACTGGATATTGTCTAGAGACACAATAAAATACTACATTTGCTTCAGAAGTGAGTTTCACACTGAAGCTTGTGTTTATAAAAAGAAAATTCCAAAGGCTATTTCAGTGCCATCCTTGGTCAGCTCCCAAGTCATTATATGCCTGCTATGGGCAAGGCAGAACCATGCATGAACTACTTAATCCAATTTCCCAATCAACACATTGAGACAAATGTCTGGGATCAGCTGAAACTTATCTATAAGGTATCGGAATTACTAAAAATATCATTAGCTTAATAAGCGTCTCCATCTCTGTGACATATCTAGCAATCCCCTCCTGCCTCTGCCAGTGACCACCACATGATGCTTCTGAGCAAGGTGACCCTCACTTTTCTGCTGCCTCTTGCCTCTTCTTGCACTCACACATACAATCACCCCTTGCCCCAAGACAGCTGCATGATCTCTTTATGACCCCTGGAGATATCAGATATCTTGCCCTGGAGCATTAGATTTGATTATCTTTTTCATTAACTTAGCTCAGATTGCCACAAATGTTATTAGTGCTTATGAACTACCCTTTTGAAATCTAACAGTACAGTGGGTAATAGAATTACATCCCTTAGCAACGAAAGCACGAGACAACCGAGCACCATGCAGCAAAGCAATTCTTTCCATTTGTCCTCAGTATAGCACCCTTCACTTGCAAACTCCTTGTGTTTATGTATTACAGGCAGAAGAAACAATTTAACTACAGACATGATTCACTAGTATCATTCTAAATAGAATAAGCCCTTTATTAGGATCTGTCTTATCAGATAAAACACTAGTTGTGCTCAGCAGGACAATTAGTGCTCCTAGAAATATTTCTGATTTCAAAAAATAACTTAAATTTAACCCAGAGACTGATTTGCCCCCCAATTCATAGCAGAACAAGAAATTTGCTGTTGCTGTACCAACGTTACCACCATGAAGGTTACCACCATTCCACACGGCAGGAATCTGGTGGACATTAGTGGTGCTACTCACTGAAGTAAAGCTGCATGGCTGAGTTTTCAGAAGCTCACTAAAACTCTAAACAAAGATCCTGAAAACATCACTGAGCTTAAAGGGAAACCACCAAGAGTCTGCAGATAACACAGACATTGGAAGATATTTGCCCCAAACTGGGGCAAAATAAAGACAAGATATTATTTTTCCACAATCACTTTTAGGCACAGACTCATAATAGCCTATGTTCAAATCTGGTTTATTCTGTGAGTTACCTTTGATACCAGCTGATGGGGAAAAGTAAAGACCATTTCTGAATGGCCCCATGGGAGCACACAGCCTAACAGAGACTTAAAACTTCTTCAGAATAGAAGTGTCTAGGGAACAGGAAGGAGGGGTAGCAATGGTCTCCTCCCAGCGGCCAGCAGGCTGAGAAGAGCCTCTTTTAGATAAAATATCACAGCAAACATTATATGCATAGTGGGCCAAAGAGGGGAAGGCAAGGACAGAATGCAGAGACAGAAATCCAAAAGGCAGATTCCATATGGCCATACTGCCCAAGGTGTGGGGCTGAAGCATATGTATACGTAGACCTAAACCAGCTCCATCCCATATCAGAGCCAACACAGTTATCACCATGCCAAAAGCTTACCCAACACCTGGGCAAAGACTCTGACAGCTCCTCATGCTGGCACCCCTGCAGCTGCAGCTCCCCAGCCTTCATCCCCAGGGTCACAGAGCCCATACCTGTTCTGCCTGGGCTTCTGACTGCAGCACAGGTATCTCAGATCTCCCGTCAGCTCATGATGCAGGAAAATAAGTGTTTGCAGCAAATTTATAGTCGTGCCCCACATGGTCAGAATTTTCAGATCATGATGTCAAGTGAGGTAACAGCAGTAGAGAAATGATAACTGGATGTCCTTTGTAGCTGATGTAAGAAACATTGCTATTGTCTTTTTGATGCTAAGAAGAAATACAGAAAAATAGAATAAAAATATAAAGTAAAAGGTAAAAGAGGACAAGAATTATCTCCCCTATTTTTTAGAGCTGGATTTTTATTTCCAGTTGCTAATATATCCTTCTTTTTGTATGTTCACAGAGAGGAAAACTGTCTTTCATTCCATAGTGCTATGACAGGATAGCTGAATGGCAGCATGGAGCATTTTAAATCAGCATTTCAAAGCTTCAGCTGTTCCAGGAATAGCTATTCCTATTACTTCACTTCTTATTTGCACCAAATCAAAACACAACTTAGCTTATTTGAAGAGTTCCTTAGCTGATTATATCTAAGCCTCTAAAACTTTATCTAGGAAAACAGTTTCTAGCTATGAACATGAAGGAAGCCTTGAATTCCTATGTAATCATAAATAGCAATGTTCAAAGGGTTCAGGTTTTTTGTGGGTTGCTTGTTTTGATTTTTTTCTTCTTCTTCTTTACATGCTGTGAATTAGTTTCATCTCCTAGTCCCCTGAAGAAATCTATCACAAGTCTGAAGCCCTGTCCTTACTGCCAAGGGCATCCACAGCCCCGTCTCATCATTAAGGTGGGTCTGTCCATCACTAGCTCTACCCTCTCCAGCTGCTCTCCTTCACTGGAGTCACACCTTGCTGCCTACTGGGTTGGCTTGGATGGTGGAGTTGCGACAGAGGTTCCTCACCCGCCTAACAGAGAGTATCTCCCTACGGGGACTTTGCAGCCCCTTGGAATTACCTCCAAATGAAAACCTTCCTCCCTTCCCACAGCAGAATTGGTGGCCAAGGATCAGCTGTCGCTGGGACTTTGGTTCACCTGCATCAAAGATGATGCTGTTCAGTATTTCCCTCTCCCTTGCTCCAGCACTTGTTGCTTATGAAGGGAAGCTGGGAAGTAAATGACTGTGCAATGCACAGAACAGCACTTATGCTGACCCAGCTCCCAGGCAAACCACAGAGACATCAGACCCTGTGGGAGACATTTTTAGAGTGTCTGGTAATGTCAAATATTTTGGTATCCACTGAGGGTGGAATAGCTGGGTAGCCAGGTCAGCATGTGCCACAGCAGTCCTGAGGCTGGAAAGTCAGCCAAGGAACCCAGAATTGCCAATCTTGTTCTTTTCTCGAATGATCTTTTCAAAGAGAAATCCCAAGCACACAGAGAGTTTAAATGCTATTTCCTGACAAAGATATCTCCACCCTTTTCCCCAAGCCCAGAAAGGAAAACATTTTTCCCACACAAATCACTGACCTAAGAGTTCAGGAGATGCAGATCTCTTGCCCAACTCTACTGTTACTTTTACCCCGTGTGTAAATATTTGTTTATTAACCTGTCACATCAGATAATCAGCAAATCACTTCTCTTCGGTTGCAATCCGCCACCTGACAGGTTGCCAAAGGGTGATTAATATTCACCATCTTCCCTCCTATAGAAAGAAGCTGCAGATTTTCCTGGCTGGTCCAGGAAAAAAAAGCAGCCTTTCTCACGACAGTTTAAAATCCCAGCACTATTCAAACAATTCACTTTACTCAGCTAACATTTCTTTAACGACAATTGCTCTCAGAAATTGAAACTGGATATTACTGGACTGTTTGAAAAATACAACTGTGTGGGACAATTAAATTTCTTGAAGTTTGCTGTTCTACCAGCCAGTGAACTTGGCATGTGGTTTCTTCCAGTGGGCTTAGATCTGATTTATGCATACAGAGCTTGGAAATGGGCTTATCTGAAATTTTCCTCTGGACCTTTGGGATCTAGTTTCATTTAAAAGATCAGACTAACTACACAGGCAAAACCCACTGTGAAACTCTTCACATCGCAGATATATTATGACTGTAGTTATTGGTATGAGAAGAAGAAACTCAGACTCCACTGAGGTTACTTTACTTAAAAACTTATGAATGAGTATTTCTAGAAAATACAATATGCACCACAAATGAGTGAACTCAGAGATCCAGGCATTCTGCCAGCATCCTTACCCTCACCTTGCCTTGTCACCAATACAATTACAAATACAAAACAGACTTCTGCCCTGCCTGATGCTCTCAGATTATCTTGCAGCAACAACACAGTCCTTGTTCACTTCACATAGAGCTCAGCTTGGGACAGCTCTGCACACATGGCCGATGCTCTTTTAATGGTTGCCAAGGTGCTGCCCCAATACCAAGTGTCTTCCCACCAGTGATCAATCATATCTTACCTTGCAATCAGTGCCCTGCAGTCCATTACAGTTAATCAATGCAGGAGCATCTTCTGTGTCCAAAAAAATAAATAAGCTAATTTTTCAGTATTGACTGCAACTGTTTGCTTTTCAGTGTGATTTCACTCCAAAATAAAAAATAATTAGGACCTATATACTGCTTTCTCTGCGCTACAGATTCATCCTGCCTCTGCTAACTGTGAGGTAGTCTGTCATCCTGTGCTTTGCCAGCAGGTACACACATACACAGAGGATCCTGCTTTAGAGCTTTGTCAGTGGCTTTTTGCAGCATGAGAACCCAATTGCTCATTTTAGTCAGGTTCATCTCAGTAAATGAAAGAAGCAGCAAAGCTTTATCTATGAAACCAGGCAGAGCCCCTGTCCAAGCCCTGATGTTAATTGAGGTGACCTCTGAGAAGCTTTACTTCCCACCCAGAATCAGCTGCCTTTGAGGTTGTGCTGATAGCAAGAATAGAGGTGGTATGTGACCAGCACTTCGTTATTTCCCCTTCCTCAGCCAATGCCTTATTATACAAGGCTCTGAGGGCTGTGCCTGTACAACTCACAATCTGTGAAAGCATATTTCCCCAGCGGTTCCTTCTGAGCAGCATGAAAGTGTCAGATGAGGACAGAAGCTGGCATTAGGCTACTGGCATGACTGAATCACAACAGGAGCTCTGTTGTTAACCATTTAACTGTCTAAATATATTGCACAGCACTGTCCTGTCTGGTTTCTGCCCAGCATTATTCCTATTAGAGAAGGTTCAGGGAGTAAATTGTCCAGCAAAACTGTGTGATGAGCCTCTGAACAGACACCAAACTGACAGATCCAAGCAACTGTTCAGCTGTTCCAGCATCCGGGCAGTGGTGGCAAAAAATGCCTCAGATGATGCTAAATCCTCATCTCCTTCAAAACCACATCCATTCATGGCAATGGTTCCAGCAGATCACTGTGATCTCAGAAAGTATGTCAGCCTTCTCTTCAGAAGACAAAGGGTTGAATTACCACGACCCTTTGGTTGATGGGCTTCTTGTGCTAGTAAGTGGCTTAAGAAAAGGTTTCTTTTCTGCACTCTTCACTACCCTTGTATCAGACCCTCCTGGGGACACTGTGAACACATGCTGACACAAGCTGACAAGCTCAGCCATAGCTCAGGGGGAGGCAGTAAGTTCAGGCCCCACAGAGACAAGTCTCTCTTCCCCCCGTGTTGCCTTCTGGGAGCTGCTTGGCAGCAAACAGCTCTGCTCATTTACCATCAGCCTGCTCATCTGCTCCATCCACCAATGCTATCCTGCTTCATCTACCTCTCGCTTCTCCCACCTCTTCCCTCTCCTTTTATTTTCCGATGTCCAACTTCATAACTCTCTTCCCTTTTTAGCCTCCATCACAGGTCCAAACACCCTTTAACAACACAAATATTGCCTTTCCTTACAATTAGGACATAAGAGTCAGTGAAACCTTAACCCGAGTTGTCTGAGTGCTGGAAGAGGAGCTCACCTTCAGCAATCACCTCCTATACTGTGATTGCCCCCCAGGAGGCACTGCAGGTTCCCCAGAGCAGAACCATCTGGCCTGAGCAAAAGAAAGAAGGCAGCACCAATGAAATGCCTCTCCTGTCATCACTCCTCCTTAAACCCATGCCATAACTTGACAGGGGATATTAAAGCAGACATTTGCGGTGAGATGAAACAAATTTAGGGCAAATTCTCTTTTTTGCTGTTAATTTGGGGACCTCTATTGGTTTCAGAAGGGATTATTCTATGATTATTCTAACAGTCTGCCAATATATCCACTAAGAAACAAGTCAAGCTCTCCTTTTTCCATGCCCCTGTTTACAATTATATTTGTAATTCTCTCTTTATTTCCATAGTGTTATTGCTTAGTGCACTGCAGTACTTCCAGCCTCAGCAAAATTAAAGGTAGTAAGAATCTTAACCTTACATTTCATTGCTCTTGTCAGTTCAAGTTAGCTACACAATGTCATTATGCTTTTATATATAATACAGAAAAAACAAGTTGTACTTCTAGCACTCCTTTTAACTAAATCCATCCCTTTTCTAGGCAGCAGATAGCAAAAATTAATGTCTTTTCTCATAATATTTTATGATCTTCAACATCAAATATTCCCTGGTCACTGATTCAATTAGGATTCATTGACTCCTATTAACAGTTAACAGGGTACTGTGTTCTTCAAGCAGACATTAATAATAAGGCTTTGACTCTGTGAAACCACACTAGATAGGCAGGAAGTAATTTAAGTTACATGCAAGACTTGGTTTGCTGGAATCAAGAAACATGAATACATTTATTTTCCTCAATGCATTGATGCCAGCCGAAGTTCCCACAGCACAACTTTAAAATATGATGTCCTAGCTTCATCATTTTTACATAATCCCTTTTATTATTTATTTGTGTTTCAGGCAGAGAGACAAATTTTCTGATCACTGTCAGACACAAGATTTGGGGAAATTCAGGGTCTGTAAATTCTCAGAAAATATTTTTAGGAAATACTATTCTCTAATACTAGTGCAACATTCCCACTGGCAATTTAAATTGATACTCTAAGTGATTACAGGGACATCTTCATTTAAAATTATATATACATCTGCACACACAGTTTTACAGCCTGTCATGAAAAGGCTCTGAACAATTTTGCTTGTATACTTTAAAAACAAAAACCAACTTTGTACTGGAGCCCATACAACCGTCCTTGAAACATGATGTTAATAAAGGAAATTTTATATTGTTCTACTCATAAAGTTTAAGAAGCAAATTAATTTGTCTCACTTGTGAGAACAGCAGCACAAGCTCCAGTGGTTGTTAGCAGTGTAAAGCAAATAAGGCTGGGATCCCTGGACACACTGTGCTTCTCAGAAATAATTGCTCTCTTGAAAGAGTTAAGAGCTTCTGCCCTTTCTAAATGTGGCACAGTAAAAACACTGCTCTCACTAGCAAGTGTGGTTCAGTAATTGGAAAGTAACTTTAAATTCTAATTCCAAGTAATTTGATTTTCGGGAAATGGCAGTTAATTACTCATGCAAATGCCTCTGTTAGGTGTGGCTGGACTAATGCACAATGCATGAAGCAGGGAGAGCACACAATTCAATGTGCCTCAGACAGCCTGAGATATCTCTCATAATACCAAGTAGAACAATACTTTTTTTCTGCAAATCACTACATGCTGAAAGTAATTTCAACACAGAAGTTCAAATTAGAGGCGTAGTGCAACATAAGGAATAACTACTCCAGCCAGTTTTAACAACTCTTTGCAGACTTGTGGCCAGCATGCTGCTCTGTGGCAGCCCCTTGCTGTCATTCTGTGTTTCACAAGGCCTGGCCCTTTCTGCCATACCAGTTTCATCTCCAGACCACGAAGAGCTCCCAGCATGTCTGAAGGCATGGGTTTACAATCCTGAGCAGGGCCCAAAAGCTCACAGACAAAGGGTCAAGTCAGACAAAAAATGTTCTGTTTGAAAAGTCCTGCCTAAGGCAATGTTTTGACAATGGAACCCAGCACCTTTTCCATGAGGGGAGGTTGATCCTACTGTGCTCAGCCAGGGCTTTCCCACTCCCTCTTGCTCTCACATTTGTAGCGTGTTAGCCCTCGCTCTGTCACACAAGGTTAGCGACGCTCCACTGCTACTGTAAGTACACTCACCCACCTATTTTTGGCTCTAGTATGGCACAGATTCCAGTAGTAAATAAGGTTCTTGCTGTCTGCAGTCTACTTATCCAACCCTAACCCTGTGAGCTGGGAAAATACCACTACGCCCACAGGACATGCAGGGAGAGAGGCAGAGAGAGACTAAGCCGTGGCACAGCAGGGACTGAACACCTCCCTCCCATGTGAGACCCAGTCTGTCTCACCTATCAATGCTTTAATACTTTTTCTTTCTCTGAGCACACAGTGTTTCACTTGTGAACAGTGTGATGTGTCCTTTGTACTGGCCAAGGATGGTGCCAGGACTCCAGCAGGGTGCTGAGCTCCTGGAGACCATCTCTTCAGCTCCAGCATACATTGCAACATTCAGTCACGGCTCTGGGCCAAAGTGACACCAATGCCTAAAAAATCACCAGAAGTAACTTGGGAAAAGTAGCTGGACCTTTGAACCAAGACAATTGTAATAGTGAAAAAAACTAGAGAGGCACAAGCTACTTGGGATGAACCAAGTATAAAAAGTTAGTAGGGCTTTTATGATGAGAAGGTCTTTCTTGCTCTCCCTGGAGAACTGCAAAGGGATCCATAAATCTGAAGATAAGAGTAATTTGGTTGACACTGACTGCCTTGATTTTCAAAAACATCTTCCAAAGCATTAGAAGAAACCAAGCATCCATGGAAGGTCTTTGCCCAGTTAGGAAACAGAGTAGCAACTTTTCTCAATGAAGAGTAAGCAACAGTTCAAGAGGGGTCTGTGCTGTTCAGTACACTTACGGAAAATTTAGAAAAGGGTGAAGTGAGAAAGCTTATCAAGAATTCTAAGTTATTCAGGATAGTAAGGACTAGCACCAACTGTGAAAAATTGCAGAGGAATCATATACAACTGAGCAAGAAAATCCCTCAAAAGCTTTATAGCAAAACTGCCAAATGTTCAGAGAAAGGCAGAAGATCAAAGGTAGAGAAAGCTGCTGTACAAGGAACAAATGAGTGAGGTAGGACGCATCAGTCCTCACATCAGTGTGAAAGAGGTGACTTCAGGGTATACAAAAAAAGTCTGCAAAAAGACTGATTGTCTGTTTCTGTAACAGTACCAGCAATAGGGGGTCATCAGTTGAAGTTTGAAGGAGCCAAAATAACAGCAAAAAGGGCAGCAGGAGCTCCTTGACAAAGGGCACACAGACTGTACAAGTTTTTGTGGCTTCAAGGGAAGGCTGGACATATTCTCACAGAGGGCAACTCCCCTGGGAACACATCTAGCCATGAAGTCTGAGTTCAGAAAAGTGAAGGCTGGTTGAACATTAAGCACCACACAAACCTGTCTTTCTCAGACTCTTCTGTAGGTCTTCACCTATGGATACTGACAGAAATAGCACTCTGGGCAGGGTGAACCTTGGGTCAGGGTCTGCATCACCAATGTTATATTCTAAAATTACTAAATTAACTCTCTTATAAGAAATTTCAACATCTTTCTTTAAGGATTGACTCACCTCTGGGGTTCTGTGTCAAATCTACCATTTTCTTTGGTTCCTTCCCCAAACAATTTTCTAATTCTGTCTGAATTGCATATTTTTAAAAAATTTCATACCAGAGGCAAGCTTAACTACATCTCCCAGGCTCACAAATAAGAGCACCAATACAAAAGAGCGTAAACACAATTTTAATTTAACTTACAACTTCTAGGCTCCTCTTCTGAAGATTTCAAGGCTTGCATAATGCTTTATTGCTACTGCCAAAGTTCAATTTAAATGAAGAACGGCCTTGCAACCAGAATATCCTGGCATTGCAAAATGCTGTTTCAAGTATGCAAAAATGCTTGAGAAAGAGCTGTATGACATATATGAGGACAAGGAAGATCTCTAAGACATCCATGAGATGATTTGTGAAATATACTTCAGTACTTCTCTTTGTTAAAATCTTGAAAAAAAAGTAAGAAATTGTTGAAATCAGATACTATTTTACACATGAAGTACTTTGAGATCTGGGGGAAAAAACTGTTAGATTCTAGTAGGAGTCCAGCTATGATATAGTGCTGAGGAAAGCCTGTGTATACTTAATGATTTTATTCTCCACCAGACTGCTGCCTGGATTCTCAAGCAAATCAGTATGCCAGGCAGGGGAGAAAGCATACTGCAGCAAGAAAAGAGGGAAAGGAAAATAACGCTGTCATTTTCTATTTGCACATTTCTGATGCAAAGGAGAGATCTCATAGAGGTTATCCCTTAAAGCAGAGCTCACTTGGTATTTTTGGTTCCCTTCTCACAATCCTCACAAGGAAGATAAACAAAGCATCACCAGACAAAGCTCCTGCAGGAGCAGCTGTAACTGGAAGACATCTTGTTCCTGCTCAGCAGCAGCACACTACCTTCTTGCCCTGAAAAAAGCCAAACAAACCCCCCAAAACCCCCAAACAAAACAAAGAAATATCAACAATCACAAAAAAAGAGATCTAAAAAAAAAAAAAAAATCATGATGCAGTTACAGGTTCTGATTGTGGCACTGGGTGATCCCTGTAGCCAGCTGAGCAGTGGCCACCACAGGGCCAGCACAGCACAGACAGTGTCCAAGGAGCATCACACTGAGCTGAAGTGCCCAGACCTCCCTGGCTGCCTGCTGCATTGTCCCGGTTGTGCCTTCCCAGTCCTGCCTGCTCTGCTCTAACAGCCCAGTTTCTTCCTGATGTCTTACCTTATTTGCAGAATCAGGGAAGGGACTGAGAAGGGCTCAAGTAATGTCTTGCATTCTTGAGTGTTGAACTACACATGAAAAATGTTCATATAAATGTGCTCTCCCTTCACGCAGCACTGACAAGTTGTCCCATTCCCAACAAGATTAATGAAATTGGTTTCCTGGTGATTAATGTTCTAATGCCATGCACCCTCCTAATCTCAGCACATCACCTCCAGCCTGTGATCCCCCACCACAGTGGCCCCCTGGAACCCCCCAAACACCTCTGGCTCTCTCCACATCCCCCCACCTCATCCTGCTCCCTGCTGGCTGCTGAACTGAGGGCAGCACCTGCTGCAAGGGCTTTGAGCCCCATTGAGAAGCTGCATGGAGAAGCTTCTCCTGCAGAGCCTCTTTGTTCCTCCCTTCCAACTAACCACCCTCATAGAACTTGAAACAACTCCATGTCTTTTGAAACCTGATTGTTCCACCGGATCTGCTCAAGTGACTGGTGGGTTCAAAAATTACACGTGGGGAGAAGGGATAGGCAGCTTAGAAAGACAGTGTAGCTGCTCAAGCTACATTTCCTTTGGGAAGTTTGACTAATCTTTCCACTTTCTAGGTCTGGAACTTTCATTCAGCTATTCATCCAATATTTAGCACTCTGTGAATTTTTTAAGGCTATTTTTCCACAGACTTGAACACTTTCTGCTTCTGTGATGTTTGAATATGCTCTGACTGCTGAGTTCAAACAAGGTGAGATTTTGGTAAGTAAGATGAAACACAGTAATTCTCCCTGTTTTCCCATTTATTCCCTTTTTAAAATCCCAGTAAAAATAGAATTCCCTCAAGGAGGCTTCAAAAAGTACTTGAGGTCCTTTATTATAAATTGAAAGGATCCACAGGAAAAAAAGAAAAAAAAGAAAGAAGACATTTTTCATTTAGAAAATGGCACTTATAGAAACATACATGCAAGGCTGTAAGCAATCAAGCCACATGCCCTGAGGGTCATGATTGCACTGCACCTAACTCTGAGCTGAAGCCACTTTACTGGGGTATTTGATTTACTCTAATGACTACTACCTAGCTCAAGTTCTATTAGTACAAGTCCCATGTAATTGGGGACACATTTATATGGAGCCGATGGACTGTGTAATGTTTAACCAAGTATTAAGCAAGTAAGGAAGTTTAATCTCTTTTTGATTGATAGAGGAAGTAAAGATTCACACAGACACAGGCAGAATGCACTGAATTTCACTTTTACTCTTAGAATTTTCTTAACTCATTTATTTCACTTTTACTCTCATATTTTTTTAAACTCATTTATGTTATTTTCATGACCTTCAGGCTTACTTTATAGGAGTAAGCCTGAAGTATAGGAGGTCAGCTGGGATGCTCACATCAAACCCATTGAAACTGAAGTCTGCATAATCCCAGAAGACATGATTCCTCCAGCACCCGGGCAGTGATGGGAAGGATCTGCATGCATTTGCAACTCAGAGATTAGGCTGGAATGCCTGTGCTTCAACATGGAATGGAGAGCACCTGCTACCTTCACTGGAATCCAAGGGCTGGTTTTGAAAAATCCAGAGTCCAGGTCAATGCTTATGTCCCATAAAACCTCAAATGTGACTAAGCAGGTAACTGCCTCTTAAACCTCAGAAGTTCTGTCTATATTCTAAGGAAACTGGTTTGTAAACTAGGCTAGATCAAAGACAAGCAGGGACAGAGCCTTGGAGGTAGGGGGTAGCAAGAGTCAAACCAGGCTGAGGTATAAACACATTATCTAATCACTGTAACAGTATGTACAACCAGTAACCAAGGGGGGGAAAAAACCAACAACAAAAATGGGACCTTTTTCCAGATTCGCCACAACTACTCAGAACATCACTGTGCTTTAAAGGCACAGCTTGCTTCTACCCAGTTCAATCCCTCTCTACTGGGATTGCTCCCATCTTTTGCCACAGACATCTCCAGTGGAGCAGGGCCCGTGGCCATTCCTGCTGGCTGCAGGCAGGCAGCCTGTGCCAACCTCCACAGCACAGCCTGCAGCAGGAAGATAGGCTACACCACTGACTTGGTGGGGAAACAGACAACACAACCTGTGATATCCAAGAAAGCCAGAAAATTTACTGTGAAATAGAGGAGACTTGATGCATCACTTTCAGAGAGCGCTTGTCTGTGCTATGGCAGTAAATGTGAATGGGACAGGAATGCCCCAAGAGCTACAAGCATAGATAAGAAAGGTGTTCAAAAGGCAGAATAACCCTATTTCTAGATATTTAAGAGTTACCTTAAATGAATGGTAGTCCTGCAGTCCTCCTCAGGGCAGGGAAAGAAAAAAAAAGAGGGAAAAAAGTCTTAACAAAATAACCATTAATATGCTGCACATTGCCTCTGGAAAAGGCAATTGTAAATTCAGCGTTTGTGATGAGCCAGTATGGACTGAGACCCAAGAGAGCTTTACCCTAGCACACAGCCATGCAGGATGGGTTTGCTCCTGCCAAGAGACCTCTGCAGGGCTCTCCCATAAGTTACAATTTACATGCTCCTGAGTAATCACACTCATATGAGGGGTTTTGTTGGAATGAGCAAGGAAATGATGTGACATATTGATGCTGTGGAAAAATCATATGGACATTGAGGGAACACATCATTTTATGTTTCTCTACAGCCAGAGGATGTGAAACATAATCCACAGGACATGTTCACAATGCACTAGAGGTTCTTAAGATGTGAATAGCTGATAAGCTGATAAACAATATATGTGTTAAGGTAAGATAAAGTAAGGTGGGCAAACCAACATTAGAGTCTAGCCAGGACACACAAAAGGAAGGAAACACTGGACTGATTCAAAACATGTATTTCCCACTGTGTCTCTCTGTTATGAGAACTGAGACAAATCTCCACAAGATGATTATAATCAAGGTCTTTGAGGCTCAACCAGATACCTGCAGAACCAAACATCAGTATTAAATTTGATGTTTAGAGGTACCAGCTGGACTGATGAGAATAGAGGTCAGCAAAAAGATTTTTTTTATCTTTTCTAATGATTTTTTTTTCATCTGGGCTTCAGCTCTTCCTTATTCCTCTACCAAGTGTGCTTACATGGGTGCATATATACCCACGTTGATCTCCTTCAACACATCTATTGAGTTTCTCCTCTGCTTACAGACTATTTTTGTTTCTATTTCTGCTTTCCAACTTCTTTCCTTCTTTGTTCCAGTTTTCTCCCTTGACTGATTATTTTTCTCCTCTCCACTTACTGTGTTTTTCTCTCACAGTCTGAGGTTCTAATTTGCTCTCCTTTTAATTTCCCAACCTTTCCTGCCTTAATGTTTCCACTTCCCACACCCAATATCACACATAGAGCACCACAGGAACAGCTTTCACCCCCGATGGGTTCCCTCTTGACAAAAGCTTGCAACGTTCTGTTCAGACTGACTCTATTTACAATGTGTCTTTCAGATGCAAGTGAGAGGGACTTTTTCCTTTAAAATAAAAAAAAAAAAATCCCTTGTTCCTTCATTCTCCTTAGCCTTATCATCCATCAAAGCAGTCAGCCCTTTATAAAATGAGCTGCCATGAGGGGACTCTGTTGGCAGGGAACCTGCTCTGGCTGGGAAGCTGCCAAAGGCTGTAAAAGCACTGACAAACATCATGAGAGAGAGAAGAGAGAGAAAAGGAAGCCACAGCCAGTGTCTCAGAGACGGGTTAGTATTACAAAAGGGAAAAATGGCACTAAGATGTTTCAGAGTTAGTGTCCCTAGTGCAAAGCCACCACATTTTAGAAAAAGAGTGATTTAGAAATTATTGCTTTTCTCAGCAGTTACCAGTCCAGAGCTAACACTCCTCCTCTCCCCTACTTCTAGCTTCAAATGCAACCAGCAGCTGTTCTTCAAATCCTATGATGTTGACAGAGCAATATCTTGTCATCAACCAAATTCTCCCCACTTGGAAAAGCTCCTGTTAATGAGTGTTTGCAAAAACAGATGTAAAGAGTCTCCCAGATGTAACAAATAGAATATTTATTTTCCTCTAATTACTTTTATACAAAATTCTGCTTGAGAGTCCATCTGATGTGCCATATCAGATGAGATCTAGGGAGAAAGTGAGAAAAGCAAGTTAAAGAGGTGATGTTTGTATGCGAGTACTACAAATCATTCAAAGACTCTTAATTACATTTGCTTTTGGCCTGCAAATGTACATCTGTTCCCACAGCTACTTTTTCCATTCACGTTTCTCCTTTCTTTGCAGTAGTTTGCTCTGTCCATTCATAGTGTCTTGGCTTCACTAGGCTCTAAACAATTTGGCATTCACTGCCCAGCACCTGGCAAACTGGGACCCCAGCACTGACAGAAGTGTGTTCTAACTGCATAGACAACTGCTTAAACAGAGTGATACTTATTAATGAGAAGAATGTATCTAAAAGCCAGATCCTGAAAGTAGAACAGCATTTAACCTCACACCCATTTTTTTTTTCCTTCCCTTTTCCCTTTATCAGTGTGAAGAAAGAGTGAATCACATTTTTAGGCTGCACTCAGGGAATTTTCTATGCTCTTTACCCCAGCATCACAGAATCAGTGTGAAGTGCTCATCAGTCAGAATGGTCTGCTCATTACCACTAGCAGTACTGAGTCACTTTGCCCCAAAGGAAGGGATTACAGAGGAAGAGAAGCTGGAGACACTTACTGCAAAGAAAAGTCATAGTATATTTGGGATTTTCACTTCTCAGGAAAAGCTTTCACCCCTGTTTGAACAAGCCCAGCATCCACAGGGGCTACCCAAAAGGCTGCAAGCCTGATCTGTCTTTAAATAGGAGAAGCCTAAATGGTGATTTGGAAAGCATCGGGGTTTGAGCCCACTTTTATCTCTACAAATAAACTCAGGAATCTTCCACACACATGCAAAAGACGAGGAGAAAAGTCCAGGCCTTTTGCTTCCTCCAAGAGTTCGCAGAGAGAGAATCACCATGTCACTCAGGTGCAGAGCCCTGAAAGAGAGCACTAACCAGAGGGGAGCACCTCAGGTAGGGATTTCTGGATTTGCCTCATGTCTAATTAACAGGATGTTCCTGCTAAATACAAACATAAAGATGGTCTGTCAGTACACCAACATTCATGTGTCCCATTCTTGTAGTGCTAAATATTTTCCCTTTCAGATCTGAAGGACAGAAGTCAGGACTCAGTATGTCACCTCTGTCAGGTCTTCCTGTGGTTCCAAAGCCTCTGGCCAAAAACAACAATGTGAAGAGCTGCAGAAGCTGAGTACCAAGTAGATGTCCTCAGGCCACTTGAATCCCAAACCTGGCAATTTCATTCAGCTAGTTGTGCTGGAATAGGCTTTCTGCCCTTTTCTACAATATGCTGAGCCTTTTTAAACATCTTCTAATGCAAGAGTCTGAACAAATAATTCATGCCACCCTCTAACAATTTTTCTGCAAAGACTAACATCCACATTGATTTGTGTAATATTGAGACTATTTTTTCTTTCAAATTTAGTCTGTATTTAAAACAGATCATTGTGTTTCTACATATTTAATGAATATGACTCATAAAACCTATTTCATCTGGGATTTTTTTTGTTGTTGTTCTCATGTGATTTTGATGCTGTTATTTTTGGCTACCAAACAAGACAATTTTGGTGAGGAAAGAGACTGAATCTTATGGACCTCACAAATGTTTTAAGAAAAGATAGTGCTCATTCAGGTATACATGAATAATTCATAATGCAGCCTCATTTTTAGCACCATAAATTCAACCTATTAATTTGCAAATCCATTTTTGCATTATTCATTTTCTTCTAATTGCAGAAAACCTTAAATAAAGCAGGGAAACACTGCAGTGCTAGGAATTGTTAGAAGTTAGAAACAAATAATATTTTTCATTTAGAAGCAAACCAAGAACAGAGGCACATTTTACAAAGTGTGATATTTGACCTTGGGGCTAAACACAGCTTGACCTTCTTAGCCTAATTTTTTTGTGGAAATACAGCCAGTGCAATCCCAGTGTGTGCGTGCGTGCGTGTGCATGAGTTACGGATTTCTTAAACCCAGAGGCCAAATTCCATGAAATTTCACAAAAGAGCAAAATGCCTTCATGCAGCCTCAGTAATTTTCATCTATTTCAAGTTATTTGAAAAGAGGTAACTACAATAAATAGCCACAAAGAAAAGAGACTTTTTTCTTGCTCTAGTGTAACATGAATTTAATTAGAAACTAGGGAAGCCCCATGGAAGAGAGGTAAAAAATGCCCCATTTACAAGAAAAGCTCATTCAGCTCTCTTTTTAATTTCAAAGGCTGATGTCTAGATCAGAAAGAACCATCTATACTGGAAAGCATCAACTTTGAAACATACTCAAACACATCTGGTTTTGTGCTACTGCACAACCGTACTGTATTCTCCGGAAAAAGGGCAGCCACTACATGTAAAGGTCATGCCTATGACAGAGACTATCCCAGTGATCCTCATCCTCTGGTTTTAGTTGTGAATAATTCTGTCTAAAGAGCACACAGATCAGCCAGGCAGTTCATATAATTCCCCCAATGTCCTGACCCACCAAAGCTGGATGTCTCAGGCCACTGGTGATTAAGGGAAGGCCAGGCAAGCCAGTGACTCCCGAAAGGTCTCTCTCGTTGGCCATCTACCTTAACACCAGATATTGAGGCAATTTTATTGAGGCAATTAAAAAAACCAACACCCCTGCCCCCAAAAAAACCCACAAAACCAAACCAAAAAAAACCCCAAAAACCAATGGTGTGATGCTTTGCAACTAATGCAGTGCTCCTGCTCCAAAACATTAGTGAAGTTACTGGTCTCTCACAGTACCACCTCAGGATTACTGTGCAGACATCTTCTGCCCCCTGCAAGAAGCCCTACAGGGAACCCACAAGCAGACTGCTGAAAAGTTTTGAAGAGCTCCAAGAACTGTTTTCAAGAGAGTGGATAAATATTAGTTTGACTATTGCAACAGCTCGTGACTTATTGAGCATCTCAGAGGCTGCAAGACGTGTGTCCAGATTCAAACAGGGCTGTCGCTGCATTCAGCTACTTTGGCAACCAGCCAGTTACCAGGAAGGATTGATATATCTGTATTTACATGGCAGCTGTGAAAACATGTTGAAGGCATAGAGGTAGGTATCAACTGCACTTTATATCTGACAGAAAAAACAACAATAATTTTAACAGACACTGAAACATATACCTCAGCCTTGCAACTTTGTCATCACTGATATAAATGGCACTGACAGAAATTGCTATAAGTGAACCTGAACAGGACCTTACTTTGAGCCAGTCATGTGTAATTTTCTACACATGTTGCATGGTGGGGTCCAAATCAGTATAGCCCCTTGTCTATGACATGAGAACAGATTTCTTATAAGACCAAAACACTCACTATTTTTACAGATTTTGGATATCATGCTCACAATTAATATTTTGGATTTTCCATCAGTGGCTCTAGACAAGAATAATGTATAATGAGAGTGCCTGAAATGTAAATTATCCATATGGGTGTATATGTAATAAGAAGGGGTACACTGCTTGGAATCTGGCCCTGTATGTATCTGTTTTAAAGAAATGCTTAAGCTGGGAGAACTCCAGGAGGTAATGAGGCTGTCACTGGTGCTGTGTTGCTGCAATGGTACAAGGACAAAGCAAATAAGTTGCCTTTCATTCCCTTCACGAGGCTGGAGCCAAGAAGCAGCACTAAATGCTCACGGTCCTGGGCTAAACGCCCCTTCCCTGTAGCCTGGTCTCTTCCAGTTAAAAATACCTCTGGTTTCCCTCCAAGCAAATATTAAGCTTATGGTTTGTGAAAGCATTTGGAAGAAGATAAATGCAATTTCAGCATTGGGATTTTGAGGGTTAGCCACCACAATTTTTTAAAGGGTACTGTTAATAGTAATTCTCACCCTCACTCAGCACAGCTCACCCCAGGGGGCATTAAGCCTCAAGAAACACATCTGAGGACATTCCTAAAGCAGCTCTAAAACCCCAGTTTCACCTGCTACAAGGTAGTATGAGGGCCACAACTCTGGAAATTTAAAAAAAAAAATTACATGATATGCTGCAAAGACAGAGCTCACCATCCACTCTGTCCTGCCTCTTTTCTCCTCAAGAACATCGGCAAGAGTAACAAACTCTGGGACTGACCCCGGAGCAAAGGAAACTGTCCATCAAAAATGACTTGTAGGGCATCCAGGACATTCCGTGTGCACACGTGCGAAAAACTGGGTCACCACTACTTCTTCCTCCCTTTTTTCTTCCACAGGCGCTCTGCAGCATGAGGTAAAATCCTGCAACTAGAGCAGCAGGATAACAGCATTACAAAACCCATCAATAGATCAAGTGCTCAGGGACACAGAGGTCTAAAACACATTGTGAGAGCCTTTTCTTAGCCAGCAGCTCCCCATTCATCTTATCTGCAATTCAGTGAAGCAAAGTATTCAATCAGAATTAATTCTTACTATATAAAAAGTGAAACACCGTACATTTAAAAAACCTTAACAGAGCTTTATATCAGTAACAGAGGCAAGCAATGGGAAGGTTCTCTAGAGCAGATGCAATTAGAAAAAAAATAACAAAAAATCCCATAAACATTTCTCATAGTTCTTTGGAAACAGCCATTCAAACTAGCTACATTGGGCAGAGCTGGGGCTGTAAAAGTGCTCTTGACTCAGGATATGTTCCATCGCCACCCACACTGGAAAAACCCCACACAAGAGCGTGTTTTCTCTTCTGCTATAAAAAGGGGCAAATGAACTATTTTAGAGCTTGGGATGACTTTCTTTGGATGTGAAGGTTCCTTGGGCTGAACTATAGTTGGAAGCATTCACTGAAGGATTGGGCAATGGATTGTGAGAGGCCTTAGGTGGAACCCCACAGAGTAGCTGAGGGGTGTACCTCATCCTACATCAGTGAACACATCCACAGCAGTAACACTGCAGCCTCAGCTGGAAGCCCCTTGAAAAAGCAGGCAGGTCAAGAACAGGGGTTTCCACCTAGAAACCCTGCCCTTCATCACTCATTGTTACCACACAGTCTGGCATGTGGGGCCTTGTCTTCACTAATTTCAATCTGGGCAGCAGTGTTTTGCACAACTTCCAACTTCTACTTCTGCATTAGTTTGAGGGGGAAAAAGAATTCCACGCTGACTTAGCCATCTCACGTGATGTTAGTGACAGAAGGAGGCAGGATAAGGATGAGGAATTCAAGGACAATCCCTCAAAACATAAGTGCCAACTTGGGAAAGGTCAGCTGCAAGAAATGCTATATAGAACTGAAACAGGGCTGAGCAGGTAAAGCATACATACATTTTCTGCTTTGCTGGAAATGAACAGAGCTCTAAATCCCATTTTTAGGTATAGGTATTTGCCAGGCATTAAAATAAAAAGCTTTTCGTACAAATTCCTTCACTGCACCCTTTTTTCTGCGTGTGTGTGTATATACATGGGGGGGGGGGGNTTTGCTTTTTTGGGGGGGTAGGGGGACGAGGGGATAGGTGGACATATTTTAATGGATTTTTTTTTTAACTTTTAAGTACAATTTGCTGAATTTAGACCAGAAACCCACACTTGGCAACACAAGGGCAAGCTGAAGGTTGAACAAGAATACTTCAACATGTGCCCTTTTCCTTCTCAACTACAGCATGCACCAATACAAACTTGTATTGTACCCAAAATCAGCATGTGAACAAACTTGGCACCAAAGACAGAGGGTGGACCTTACCTTGCCTCATGGCAGTGTGGCACATGTCTATAGAGGCAAGGTACAGAGCTGCATCCCTTCCCCTTCATCACATCACACAGAATGACCCAGCCAGTGGCTACCTCGTAGCCACAGTCTTCAACAGATATACCAGCAGCCCCAGCCAAATACCAAATCTTTAATGCTGGCCTGTTCTGAAATTTTTCCTAGCAGTTTCTTCTCTCTGTTTAATTTGTCCCCCATAGGAAAGTCACCACAAAGGAGAAAAACCTTATGCACCAGTGAAAAATGAAAATTTCACTCTTGAATTCTCTTTCAGTCATCTATAACTTCAGAAAAAAAAAAATTCTGAACAGTTTCCAGGTGCCATTCAGCAAGCAGTCTACACATAAAAGCACTTGTCACCACATTCAAGGGACTCATGGGGAATCTGCCCTTTGCCTCACCTCAGGTCAAATCAAGTAATTGATTAAGACCTAAGTATTCTTTCTCTTTGAAACTTTGTAGAATTTGTTTGTTGTTCTAAAAATGCCAGTCACAGTGAACTGATATATATGCATTTTACAAGTATTTTAAAACTGAGGAAAAATACAATTTCTCTAAAACGTGGAGAAATCCCTGTACTATACGGCACAGAGTACATGGAAGCAAAAGTACCAGAACACACTTTTACGATGCCAGATAAATTGAAGGCAAGAACAACACTCCCCTTACTTAGCATTTACAGGCTGTTCACATAACAATCCTCACTCATATATCCATCCTTCAGGAACCTAGATATTCGGTGCATAACATGAACATTACATTGACATGTTTTGATTTTGCTTGGGTAAATTGCTGATTTTTCTCCTATTAGCAGTCCCCATGGTGACTAACATTCGTGAAGGAGGGAGAAATCCAATGCCAGAGGAACCCAATATTTTCACATAAATGGGCAAATGGGATGAAGAGGAGACAGAGAGATTTCATTCAGCACTCTTTGGGAGAGACAGCATAGCTCACTGCCATTGAATATAAGTTTTCCAGGAGAATTTAGCAGGGAAAAAAGCTGGTCATGTAGCTGCATAGCCAGTCAAGAAGCTGGCACAAGGCCGCATCCTGAACACACTCGGTGGAGCTTTGCCTGAAGGAGCCTCCAGTTTCATTCCCACTCCCCCAGGGTGCAGCACCCTGTTACAGTTGGGTTTCGTGGCTCTTGGATATTGCCTTTGCCCTAGTCTTGAAATCCAGCAGATGATGTTATACAAGTATCATTTAAAAGTATACTATAATAATTGCTTTAGAATATAAGACACTTGAGTAACAGGCTACTACTACAAGTCCTGTTGTGAAACCCAGTGTTGGTGATGGCCTTCACTGCAGAGCCTAGTTATTCCTACCAGAAAGTTAATCTCTGTCTCAGGTCCTTGAAGCAAGCAAGGAAAAAGGCTGTGCAGAATCAGACAGGCTTTGACTGGTTTGCAATTGAATGTAAGAGCAAGTGAATCCCAGGGCACAGGTCCATGAAAAAAGCTACGCGCTTACTTTTGAATCAATGTATTCTTCAAGCACCAACAGAGAGCACAAGACATCTCCAGCATGCTTCATGCACATCTTGCTTCCCGACCATTTCAGCCTCATGTTAACACACAGGGCACCTGATATGAATCGGCTGATAAAAAGAAAACAAAAACCTAACAGCCAAGCCAACTGAATAGCAGGGAATCTCCAAGTGCCCTGTTGGAGAGCTGTGGCTCAGTAGCTGTGGAGGTCATCCTTTGATTCAGCCAATGCTTGTTTCATGTGTCAAAACAGAAAATTCTAATAGGGACCTATAAATAAGGCATCTGAGCAGAGCTTTGCCACAGGCATTTTCCTGCCTTGCTGTACCAACTTGAAGATCTGCAAGAAGTTGGAGAAAGATACTCTCATCCCAAACCACTCACTGTTTTTTAGAAGCAGCCAGCAACCATAATTAAGCTGACAGCGTATTGCTAACACTTAATTTAACTAATAACACTATTGTCTATCAAACATATTCTGCACTAAGTTCAGCTAGAAGTCTGGAATACAGATGGTCTTGCAAAATCTGGAACAACTCACTGTGGAGGGAACTAGAGCCTCATTTATTTAGCAGTCGTTGACTCAATATATAGTTCACATTACTTCAGTGCAGATATTTACGTCTGAAGCAGTGTTCTTGTGATGGAAAAAAAAAGCACTGAACAGCACACTGAACATTTTCCAGCATGGTTAGAAAATGCAGCACCACATTTAATACAGAAACAACAGGATTTAATACAGAAACTTAAACAGGAAAAGGTAAACGCTCCTAACAAGGTGATGCAAGCACTGTATCGTTTCTTGTGGACTCAGCTGGCAGAAGTTCCTGCAGAGGTTTGAGCACACCTCACCCATCCAGGTGTCTGAGTGTGATGAAATAGGTACATAATGTATAACTGGTCCTGTGTTTGGCTGTGCTCTCTCTTCTGCAGAAGAAACCTTCAGTCCATCCCAAGGTCAACATACAGCAAGTTTTGGATAGGCAGCAGTCCTCTTGCAAAATCACTGTCTGTCCATATCCACCTGCATGCACACACCCCACCCCTCTTGGATCTCACCAGAGGCTTGTTGCTCTGCACTCTCATAGAATGGGCTGAGCCCCATATCTTGCACCAACCCCTTGCTCCCTCTATATTGAAATCCAAACACTTGTGCCTGGTTCTCTTCTCACACAGACAGAGCAAGCCTTGAATGAGAGCAGATCTGGTTAAATCACACAAAATGGCAATCATCCCTCCTTAGCAGGAGGGATTATTGCCTGGGATTGTAATGGGTCACCCAGAAGAGAGCATCACAAAGTGTCAGTCCAGTGGTTTTATGAATGCAATTCACAAAGTCCCCCGACTTCTTGCTTTTTCTAAGGCATGCTGTAAAACACTGCTGTATATTTCAATGCACACACTGAAAGAAGAGGTCCATTTCTTTCCTACAGCACTGTCTGAACAGCATGAGATTCTTGAGGACTAAAAGAATTCATTCACAGAAGTATTGTAATGGGTACTAATCAAAGCAAAACCCCAGAATGGAGACACTTGTCTAAAATCATTGAATGAGCATGTTGTTATAACACATGAATGACCTGGGGTATTTTCCCTCTCAATTAAAGAAAAAAAAAAAAANNNNAAAAAAAAAAAAAAAGAAAAGAAACAGGAGACTTCAATGCTAAAGATCTGACTGAACTATTTCTCAAATCAATTTTAATCATATTTAATAATGGATGTTAGAGAAGGAAATGCATTGATATGTCTCTTGTATGGTAAAGTTAAAACAGCATCTACAGAAGACCCTTCCATTGAGAAACAAGGTTGTGTAGAGGGAAGTATTTTATGTTGAAATTATGCTGTTCAAAGTGAGTTGCATATTTTTAGAATGTAGAGAACTAAACTCCCTGTCGCCAAGAACTAAGCAACACAAATAATTTTCCCCAAGCTCAGACATTTTGATGCCAGCTGTGATCTCTGTAACAATCTCAGCCTCAGAATTCACGTCAAATGCTAGTTTGCTACCCCAAGTTCCTATAATTTAATTTCTGCTGCCTCTGACTGCCATCCTCCTCCCTCACCCCCCCCAAGAAGAAACAGTCAGAAAAGCTGATTCGTGGAAAACAAGTGATCAAAACTCTCTCACTCTCCAGAGGAGTTTGCACCAATTGGGCTTCTGTACTCCCATCTTGCTGTTAATCAACATGCTCACTCCATCTTGGCCCCACCAGGTGCAACCTGGGTGCTTGTGCTCTCTGTACAACCTGTTTTCAGCACACATTGGGGTGCAAGGATACGAGTCCTTTCCTTTGGCAGCTGTTTAGTTTGGCTTTGGACTGATTTGCATTTATTAAGGAAACTAAAGGTCACTACCCACCAAGGTCTATTATCTGTCATACTTCGATAAGTACTGATACATACTTGATAAGTCTGTCATACTTTGCTTTACTGAGGAATCTCAATAGATAAGCACTGATTCCCACCTGATTACTGAAATCATTGACTGAACCTAGCAATAAGTAAGGCATCAATGTTAATGCTTACTCCAAAACAACAGCATCTGCTGAGCAGGTCACACCCCTGATGAACATTACCACTGCAGCGTGAAGACTGAACAGATGCACCCATCCATCCACAGCAAAGCCCTTTTTCCAGTCAAAGCCACTCTGCTGAATCTTTATGTGGGCCTGCCTGCAGTGTAGCTGCACTACAAATGGACCGAGCAGAGAATAAAACCCCTTCCCAGCCCATGCGACCCTTCATGAAAAGCTGCCTTACTGGGAGAACAGTGGCCAGTCTGTCTGACCAGCCACTCCAAACCCAAGGGCAAAGGCTGCCTGCAATGGCCCCGGAGGGATTTACTGGTGAATTTAACATTCAGGAAAGAGACAAGCTTTTTCATGGCCTTCAGCAGTTAGAATTTTTTTCTGGTTGTTCTATGCCCAGCTGTCTTCTAATCCTCCCCTGAGCAGCTGCCCTTGTGCAGAATGCAGCAGAGAGCACAACACTCACTTCCTCCAGCAAATAAGCCAAATCTCATAGGGATTTCCCATTCACTTTCAGAAGTGAGAAACCCTGACAGAAGGGAAAAGCAAATATTTTAACACTCTGATCTTTTCATTTGCCTTTCTGCAAGCTTGTTTTGTCTTCTATAACCTTCACCAGCACAGAGGTGCAGCTGCATCCGGCCATTCCCATGGCTGCTGAGGTGACCAGCACCTCAGATCTTCTCATCCACGCTCTGCAACACACGTCACAACTCATCCAGGCACACAGCTGGGGTGGCTGAGGCACAAGTGTGGTCTTCTGCCTGCCACAGGGTACAGATTACCTGTGCTTCCTGCTCACGGAAGTCCCATTCCTGTTTCATCCTTTAATTGGAAACACCCCATGTGAGTTGTGAGACACCCTCCTATGGCTTTTTAAGAGTCTACTTAAAACAGATGGCTTCAACAGAGGTTGCCTGTGTCTCATGGATTAAAAGATTTCAGAAGCAGAACTAAATGGCTGAACATATCTGAAAGCAATTTTTCCACACAAAACTTCCAGGTCATGATGACAGAAATAGATGGTTCACCACACTATCTCACAACATGAAGCCTTGTGGAAAGTTTAATACTTCCCAACAGAAGACAGAAACACAGTGACTCACTGCTCTGTCTTCTCCTAATAAGAGAGACAGAAAGAATGGGTGGGCACATGCTTGTCAACAAAGGTAAAAAATTGCTGTGGGAGTAAAACAATTCATACAGGACACCAGACAGCAGCCTTTTATCTGTCTAACTCCTTCTGCTCAGACAGACATACAGCAAACACCTAAATTAGTCCTAGTTACCAACAATGTAAAGCTCTCTCTAAATTCACTAATTACATTAAATACTCCTTTACTTAGCCCAGGCAACACTGAGGGAAGCAGTGTGCTTAAAGAGGGAACAGGACTGTGCAAGTACAGGGAACAAGAAATGTCTTCCTAATAAATTTATTGGCTTTGGAGAACAGAATACAACAGCTGGAGGCAGAAGAAATGAAGAATAAAATATTTAAAGGGTAGAATCAAAAAAANAAAAAAGAAAGAAAAAGCCAAGGGCTACTCAGAAAACAAACACTGGAAGGTATTTCTAATTCTTGCCAAGATTTTCATCCAGCATGGAAGCAGTCGTGCTCTTCAGTGATTATTGTGTCAAGTATCAGGTTGTTATTGCAGACTAGGAATAAAAGTGTCATGCAGACAATTTCTAAGATTTTGAATCAGGTGAAAAACAGATGAGCAGAAAAGTATCAGCGGCACTATTCAAAGAACATATCACATCAAAGAGAACACAAAATAGAGCACAGAAGAAGAGAATGCAGTTCAGAAAAGGTCTTTAATTTAAAATTAAGACGTTAGAACCATGTAGGATGGGAAGAAAATGAAGTCTTAGAATAATTTTGTCCCACAGCAGGATTACCTTGTACCTCCATCTTTTCCAGGACAGATTTGGCTAACCTGCCCTAAACACTTGTAGTGATGAGGCCTCACCAACACTGCCACTCTCAAACCTATTCTAATGCTTTGTTTTTAGAAAGATTTTCCTGTGTCTTATTTGAATCATCTCTGCTTCACATCCAGTAGAGTCATAACCACTCTCCCTTGCTTCTGCTACCATAACCATGGAAATGTTTTATTTTCCTCCTCTTCCTCTCAAGAGCCTTTCATGTATTCAAAGACTGTTTCCTTGATCCCCTGGACCCCTTTGCTTCAGATTAACCAATTCCATTATTTCACCCAGTGGGTGATGCCTTCTAGCCCTCTAATCATTCTCACAGTTTCTACACATTCATCCTTCCAGGCAGTCCTCATTTTTCTTCATTTTTACCCCCCAAAATGAGGTGCAAAGCTTTTGTCCTGGCCTATTCAGAAATACCAACGGCAGGTATCTGGTTGATTTCTTGGTTTTCACCTTCCTTCCCCCACCAGCTGCAACACTGCCCTTCTGCACATGGAGCTGCTGATCCAGTTCATCCTGTGCTTCTCTTGAAGCCCCAGATCCTCCTGTGGCAGGCTGCTGCCTTGACACTCACCTCCCTTCTCATGGCACCATCAACTGGTGCACATGCTGGCAGACTGCCTCAGGGCAAATATTGACTGCTTCCATTGACTAACTATCTACAGGTAGTACCTTGAACTTGTTCCTATTGAACTGTCTCCCTTTATTTCCCAGCAATTCCTTCAAGTTATCAAAATGCTTTGGGGTCCTAAAAGGAGGAAAAACCCAATATATACTACCCAAGGCCTCACTTGATCTGTCCTACCACTTTGACTACAAACCTTTAACGCCACCTGAGAAAAATGGATACTGTATAAATTTTGATTCTACACCTCAACAATTTCATTTTGACCATTTTTCTGTAGTTTACTTATAAGGACATGTGAAAGAGTGTCAAATGCCAGCTCCTGCTGATTCTTTCTTACCTGCCAATGGCTGCAATTTAAAAAAAAAAAGAGTCTGATTTAACACTTTTTTCTCGACAAATTCATAACAGTAGTTTTATTTTGTAATCTCAAGGGTGCCTAGAAAATATCACATAATTATTTTTTTCAGAATTTATCAGAGAACTGAAGTGACAGACTAAAAATAACTCACCTGCTTCCCCTTTTTTTAATTATCAGTATCACACTTGTAATTTTCTTGTTGTCCAGGACTCTGACTGTTCTGTCACCTCGTCTTCTCATCCAGAGGATAAGAGACTGTATCATTTCATGATCACCATCATATTAAATGCTCTCTAGCATAAACTTTTCAACTCTTCCTTCTAGTAAGAAATAAATCTTTAAGTACTTTTCTTCCCAGTTGCTTTTACCACCTGGTATCAAAACTCTCCTCCAGTACACTAAGAATTGCATGAATCATCTATGTTCTGTCATGTTTGTTTTTAGCAAATGCCTGCGTAATTAAACCCCCATTAACAACACATGCTGCTCTGAAGGATTCTGTAAGTTCATTTTTGCCAGGCTATCTCTGCCAATCCTTAACAGCAAGCAAACTATGTTTGGTGATTTGTCAGTCTGGGCAAACTAGATGTAAGTTCTTAGGGGTCAGCATACAGTTTTTCCGCTGTCCAGTGTTCAGACAAAATTGGAGAAAGGAAGGATAAACATTTACCTGCATAATGAGCAGGTAGGCTCCAAGAGGAGAAAGACTGCAATGCCATAGCTGCAGCCCACAGCAGCTTTTCACTTTGCACAGTGCCCCACATCATAGAATTCATTCTGTTTGCAAAGATTTACAAGGGTTTAAATTTGTGTCTGAGAGCACAAGGATCACCCTGTTGGCTTAGAGCAATGGTCCATCAAGGCATTCTGAACATGAAAGATCCAAGCTACAGTGCCCCAACTAGAACTTTTTATCCATGTTCTTTAATGCATGTACAAAACTTGAGCAGAGCAGCAAGGCAGCATCTCACTGCAGTGATGGAGATTCTCCAAGCCAGTACTGTTCATCCACATATTCAGTGACCTTCTTTTTTCCAACACTAACTGGCCAAGGGTAGAAATCAGATCCATCATATGTCCCTTGATCCTCTCCAGCCCCACAGGTAGGAATTACAAGGGATATCCACCAATCTGGTGCCATGGCAGGCACCTGGAACAATGTGTCACACAGGCAGAACAACAGTAACTTCACCTTGGAGATCCTTCAGAAGTCCAGGCTAGATGCCATCTAGTCTTAGGAACTTGTTAACCTACCTCCCTAGTCAAACCTCATCTGGATCCTTTGACCTTCCTGCTGTGAAAAAAGACAATTTGGAATCTACCCAGCAGCAAAGGCACGTGCAAATAGAGTGAGATTCTTGGATATGATACGCTGAGACAATCTGTCACCTTTGGCCAGCAAGTGGTCCCACTGATCCCATGTCTGGTTTCCTAGTTCTTATGCATTTGAAGAACTTGTCACTAGCAGCTCAAGCAAGGCTCAATCATTAGCAAGGCTCCCTTCAAGTTTTAGGGGTTTTCTTATCTGTCCTCTTAATTTCTTGTTTATTTGTCATAATTTATGGACAGCCTTAATTTGTGAATTTTCCCTTTTTTAATATCAATCCACTCTTTGTGATAGCCTCAACCTCTTTATTAAGCCTTGAAGGGATTTTACTGGATTTATGTTTTCTTACAAATTGGAATGCAAAATTTACCTCAACTTCTAATACTGTAATTTTTAGAAGCTTCAATTTTCTCACTTCCTAGACTAGTGTTTTCAAGGTTGTTTTATTTTCTTTTTTGACAAATTGCCTCACTTCCACAGAGCACCCTGTCTTGAAATTGAATATTCATGTTCTGAATTCACTTGGCTTGCTTTTACTGAAATCTAATCATGTTGAAACAGCTACCTCCTGAAGTAGGTCCCATGAACCATTTGGGTCCAAACAGAGATCAGTATCTTCTCCTGCAAGGTGTTCTACACAGCAGGAAACTCTGCATGTCAAAATATTTTGCCTCCACACCTTGCCCTTGCATCAATCCAAAGGAACAGCACAACTACCGCCTTTGCTCTGTTTTGCAACTGCAGCTCCTCTCACCTCACATTGCCCAGTCCTGTTATGATGATCTGTCCCTGTCCTTAACCAGGGGCTTGTCAGTACCATGCCACCGTTAACTAGGGGTTCCATTGCACACCTCTTTTCCTTGGAACATTTTTATGCCATTACACTTCATATTATCCTTCAAATACAACGTCACTCCCCCAACAATATGTCCTGCTTTCTTTTCCTGCAAGATTGGTAGCCTGGCAACACTCTATCCCACTGATCCTACTCTTCCCACCATGTCCCTAGGATGACTGCTCTGCCAGGGTTCCCATTTGTGCCCAGGAATGCTCATTCTCCCATCCTCATTTTTAAACACTAAGTGCTGCTGTAAAAGTATGGTATTGTTTTTCCCTAGCTCTGTCACTGAACATTGCTGGCCAAGAGGGACCACAGGCAGCCTCATTTCCATGTTCATTCCAATCTGTTTATTTCCCTCCCAGACTTTTCAGAGGCACAGCCTGACCTCATTTTACCCATGGCATAGCCTGCACAGGTCCCTCTTGTCCCAGAAGTGTCCTTATTTCCTAAAACACTTTAATTCTACATTTCTTCCCCATCATCTTTTCTGTGAAGGCTCTTTGCCGATGGGAATTTCAAGGCAAGCATCCTGCTAGAAGGCCAAGGTTCATCCACGTGGTCCTCATTTTGACTCTGGCACAGATGGATACTACCAGGAGAGGTTGGGACCTGCTCTCCCATCTAAATACCATCAGTTCATAGAATGGTTTGAGTTGGAAGGGACTTTAAAAATCACGCATTTCCAAGTCCCCCACCATAGGCAGGAACACCTTTCACAAGATCAGGTTGCTCAGAGGCACATCCAACCTGGCTTTGAATATTTCAGGGATGGGACATCTACAACTTCTCCCCAGTCCCCCTAAGATGCTGGGTTTACTGCACCCTGCTCCTCCTGCTCCCCTGTAGGGCATGGGCTATGCACAGACTCTGTGTCACATCTGCTGATATGCAAGGCACTGAAACAGCACTAGATGGCTGTTGTTTAGGCAACTGAACTGAGCTGCTTAGGAATGTGAGATTTGCCCTGGAACAGTAGGGAAGGGATCCCAGGCTGGAAACAGAGAGATGCTTTGGCACAGCTAGTTACAGTAGACAATAGATGGTACTTCCTCTGAGGAAAGTAAGGAAGAATAAGGATGAATTAAAGCCACTTTTTCCAGAGCAAGATACTCAATCAATTTGATTCTAGACACAACTGCTATTTAATAATAATAATAATAAAGTTCTGTAAAAGCAGTGAAAACAGAAGTAGCAGTGCAAAAGCAGCCAGAAGTTCTGGTCCTGATGCTTTCTTCTGGGTTGCCCTTAGTGCACACATCATGGCAGAATCATATTTTCTAAGCAGAGCAGCAGTGAAGGGCAGACAAAAAGTTCCCAAAAATTTAGGTGAATCCTAGAATGATCTAGGGTTTTGATCATCACTTGCCAGAAGTTTTTGTATCCCTGAAATCAAGGATGTTATCTATTACATTTTGCTCTTAGTCACAAGTTCTCTGAAGTTAGATTTGTAGCACCTTGGCATTGTATGTTATTTTAAGCACAAAAGAAGGGATCTCAAACAAAATAACAGAAAGAACTATCTCTAACATCATAATTAGGTGTTCTTCAAACCCATAACTTTCAGTATACTGATTAAGGGCTTCGTAGGATAACTTCTCTGCCTTTAGGGGCATTCAACATCTACACAAAAACATCAAAAGAAGACAATCTTGCTGCTGAACAAGTAATCAAATTTGCTTTGCTTTTTCACACAGCTACCATGTCTGCAGATCCTTTTCAAATACAATATGAATTTGAAAATACAACATTTCTCCCCTATACAAAAATGTTCTTCTGCATGACCAAGGACACTGTCTAGTGCCACAGTACAACATGCCATGCCCTCATATATTGTATAACTCCTTTTCCTTTAAACCACTGCACATGTGTTTTTCCTTGGACCCTGGATCCAAGGCCAGCAAGAGCAATGGACAGGTCATGCTGTGATTTCCCCCAGAATTTCATGGATTATTCACTTTAGATTTCAGTGGTTTCCAACATCACTCACTGATGTCTTTTGTGCGTGTCTTAACAAAACCATGTACTTACTCCTTGTGAAATACACCCTTTATAAGATACTTCTGGCTACACATTGCAAAATATAGGACAACTAAAAGTTTTCCTTCAAGTGATGTATGCCACAGAGTAAAAGGGCAATCCATACTTAACCTTGGATTAATAAAAATGAACTCAAATATGGACTAAATACATAAGTACTTCTGATTTGGACATGACTGAGCTCACAGGTTTTCCAGGGGCAAAATAAAAATTGCACAGCCACCCCTGGCAAGTTGATGGGGCTATGAAGCAGTGACTCACTAAACATTTTACTGACTCAAATTATATTCTTAGTTCTTAAGCATATTAGTAAAGTAATGCACAAGGAGGCTTTCAGTCCTTGTGCATTACTTAGTTCTCTTTTGCACTATTTTGCAGCGTCAGTCTTTTGCCTTCTGTGAAATTATTCCTGATAAACAGAAATTAAATAAGAAACCAGCCAAGAGTAAGCTCAGTACTGTGTGGGAACAAATGCTGCAGAGGAGAGTTTCAACAAATGAACTCTGGTTCTTCTCTCCTCCCGAGAGGAGGCTGCAGCAGTAGTTATCCAATTTAAACAATATATATTCAGTCACCGAGCAGAACTATTAGAAAATTCTAGGAAATACCATGTTTGTCCTAAGCCAACACCCAAAGAAGTAATGGTATATTTTTCATTATTCTTTCATTTCACAGACATGTTTTTAATTAGCAAGGACAAAGAAATCCCAGGTACTGCAAAGAACCCGACAAACTACTGCTAGCATTCAGCAGCAACCCTCCCCCCACATCTGTGCCCAACTAAACCACGACACTTGGACAGGAAGAACTCTTGTTCATTGTCCTCCATCCTGAGAGGAGTTGAGCCTAGTGCCTGGAAAAACTGCAGTTTGCTTCATTAACATTCAGCCTACACAAATCCTCTCTATCCTAATGCCTGGGCATTGTGCTCCCTTCACACATCCCAGCAGCTACTGCGCAGTGTCGCAGCTCAGCGCTCAGCACTGGCCACACCCCTTGCGAAAAGTAGCTGTGTTTCAGTGGCAGACAAAACAATTATTTAATATAAAATTTTCAGCACAAAAATGCATTTTTACTTTTCGGAGTAAAGATGCATGGGATAGAAGTAATCAAATGCAAAGCTGTCTAGCTAAAACTCAGAGGGTTTGGATGGGTTTTTTCTTTCTGTTACACAAACCAAAATAAACCTATTTTAGCACATAGGGACATTTTCTTAACATCTTTTTAATGCTGAATAGCTTTGTTTCCAATCCAAAATCTAAATAAGTCATACTTCCAAAGCCAAAAAGATTTTTTTTTTTTAAGATTAAAACCACAAAGTAAAAAAGGAGTGTTGTGGGGTTTTTTCCACCAAGTAATGTGAAATGTGGTAACCAGGAACCACACAATGTGAGATTAGAAAACCATATGAAGTGATGAAATGATGTATATAAAACTTCATTTTACACAGCTCCACCAAGGATAAAAGTGCTACTTCAGTGAAAGATATTATTAGAATTTGTAATGCTCTTGCCATGGAAATAGCTGTCATGTCACCCATCAGGATTATGGGTGGACAAATAAGAAAAGCAGATGATACATGAAAGCAGGAGAGATGGAAGCATTTTTCAGAATTAGACAGCAATGACGAGGGAAATGAAAATGACATGTAAGGTCTAATTGGAATCCTTTAGTCACTTGGAAAGGATATTAAAAAGCCTTTCTCAAAGCCCTCTTATCAACATTTTCTTCAGGAATTAGTGTACAGCATAATTTAGTCAGTGCATAAGCATATTAATTTTTCATTCTGTGAGCAGGTGGCAGAAAGTTTGCACATATTAAAGCCAGCCCATGAGCCCTTGTTTGGGCCACAGCAGAGAACACAGCTGGGGAGCAGCAGGCAGCTGGCTGCCCCCTGTGCCCAGCTCCTGGGACATTGTCCTGCCACAGCCCTCAGCCGCAGGTCATCCACAGCCTTAATTCCGCCACACGAGCTCACCAGCAAGAAGCTGAAGGAACTCATCTCAGCTAGGGAAGCTGAGCTAGGGGACTAGGAAGGGACATGGCACAACCAGGGTACTTGATTTCATTTGTGCTTCTTCATCAACAAATCACACAGAAGGCAGTCAAAAGAAGTATTTAAGAAACAATCATGTTTGTACTGTCTTTGAACAGCATCCCCAATCCCCACACACCCTGACCCTCACTTCCAATACAAACCTAACTTGGAAGCAGTGGTCAACACAGCAGTAAGGGAGGCTGAAAATAAATGACCCATAGGGCAAGGGCTGGCTTTTCCAACCCAGCAAGAAGTTTCACCTAAAGCCCTCATACTGCTCAGCTTCTCTGGGAGACAGCAAGGCCCAGAGTTTGTCTGTTGGGGAAGGTACTTCAGAACAACCAGAGGAAACACACAAGACAGTCAGTGTCCTGACACTCAACATCTGGGCAAGGACTAGCTCCCATGGACAGGAAAAGCTGCTGATTTTCCTTGGCCTTCCTTGTGGAGCGCACTTGGGGGTCAATTTTACCCAATCACCTCTCTCTCAGGACCAGCTCTAGTGCCTGAAGTGCTCTGCTTATAGCACATATTTGCCATTAACCCCCCCAGCCCAGGCTGGCAACCTCATTGTCCTTTTATCTCAACATCCTGCATAAACCACCACCATCACAGCCCCAGTGAAAAACAGACAAAGTGAATGGATACAAGAAAAAAACCTGATGAAAAACCTTGCAAGATTCACTACTTCTTCACAAGCCTGGCCAAGACACAGTGATCCATATTAGGACTCACTGCACTGGGACTAGCCCATGGCTGAGCACTGAAACTGCTCAACACAGTCACTGCATCACAAAGAGGCCCAGGCCAACCTATTTTGATGTTGGGGTTAATGCTGTTTTTAGAAAGAGGTTAGATTAAATTACCTCCAAGTAATGCTATTCAACTCTATTCTTCCAAGAACTCCTTATTGCATCTTATTGAAGATTCCCACTTTCTAAAGATAATCCTGAGGTACAACCTCACCTCAGTATCAGTTTTCACTTGTATTGTCCTTACTGCATTTAACAGGGATCCTTCATGCTACATTTGGGGTGAGATGAACTAGGATAGAGGCTATTGAGTTCTCCCCACAGCAGTTGTTGGAGAGCTCATGTTGTCCCTCCACACATTGCAAAATTGGCTTCTTTTGAAAGAAGAACAAGTCCTTGATATCAAAGGAAAAATTACATTATATACTAGGAGAAGAAACTCCTCCTTTATTAGCCCTCTCCATTCTCTCTCTGAGACAAGAGAACAGCACAAAGGCTGTGAACACTCATCATCTGGTCTCCAGGAAACAGCCTGGGAAACCAATCTAGTAAAGTCAGAGCAGAAAGTTCTATTCTACCAAAACTAGTAAGTTCAGTTTTGTTCCCCAACATGTTAATAGCTCCTAACATTTCATATGTCGGTTTTATTTAACCATCACAGAGTACTGATCACTACCAGTGTGTCAGGTGCTTGATGTAATCCCAGATCAAGTTCCTGATTTGTATCTCCCTGCTCCCTCAGCTCTTATCAGGGCTATCATTTTATATGTGGAGTCATAACTGTTTTGCTTTTACATGCATCCCTGAACATTCATTTATGCTGAATGTCATATGCCATTTTTATTTTTTTTTTGCTCAGTCACTATTACAAACTTCTTCTACATGCCTTCACAGCTGGTTCTGCTTCTTACTATTTTGAACATTTTAATGCCATCAGCAAATGCTGGCAGCTCACAACTAACCTCTTTTCCAGGTCACATAGAAATCTCCTGAACTGCACAGACCTGAGAACAACCTCCCCTGGTGATTTTTCTCCAATCCAAGAACCACACAATTTCTTCTGCCCTGGTTCTTGACTTCAAACCTGCATAAGGATTTTCCCTTCTGTGGGTTGGCCAAGAGTGATATTCCAGGAGGCAGCAAGTGAATATCCTCTACTCTGTGCTAAGATTCAGATCCTTCAGCTTGTTTGGCTGGGCTCTGTCTCTCTGACCCACTACACTGAAACCACATCTCTGAATTCCCGTAACTACATTGGTAACATTTCTGCCCCACAGACAGAAGATATACAGGTATATTTCCTGCGTGCCTACACCCATTCCCCACATGCAATGGGGGTCTACAAATACGCCAGTGCTGTTTTTATCAAGATTCTGTTCTCCTGGTTTCAGGGCAAATTAGAGCCTGGTGTGCAAGACTGCTGCAGAAATCTTTCCTGCTTAAACTGACTGCCAGGCACCAGTCACAACATGGGTAATTAAAATCTGAGGAAAAAAGACATTACTTCTGTCAGTTGTTTACTGCACAGGTTTTATTATGTGACATCTTTTCTTTGCCACTGGATCTTCCATTTATTTACTACACAGAATTGTTGGGGTTTACTTTGCAGTTATTTTGGTTTAATCGTTATTTTTCTGCATGAGGTACGACTTAATTCTTGCTCCAGAGAAAGAATTAGTTGCTTTCTCCAGTGTTTTTCAAGACTGTCGTCTTATCAGATCTCCAAGCATGTCAGAAACATTCAGATGTCAAATGGGGAAAAATACATGCAAACCCTGCCAGAGTTTAGACATGCACCTGACTGCTGCCACTCGGAAGAAAAGCACAAGTGAGAGCCAAACCTGGTTTGCTTCTTTTACCGTCTGCAGCACCAGGGAAGATGGGATATTCTGTCCACGTCACATGCTTCCTGACAGCAGAGTAAGAGTCAAAGAGGAAAAACCTTAGGTTGTCATCACAGACTTAGAAGTGAAGGCTGGTTTGGTGGACCATGTTTTGGCTCCTCTACCATGACCCAAAATCTGACTTCTTTTGCCTTTCAAATCTAAAATACAGAGACACTAGATCTTCTCAAATAAAAAGTCACCATACCATTGTCACAGCAATGCTCTCCACCACAGCTTCAGAGCAACCAAGGAGGTGCTGGTTGGAAGGCAGTCCAGTCCCCATTCACAGCAGGGCTATCAGCAAAGCCAAATCAAGTCAGTCACAGCTTTGTTTATCTCAGCCCCAAAAACCTTCAAAATCCCTCTGGGTAGCTTTTCTATGCAGTACACATCTCCTTTTACCTTGGCTCCAACCCAAGCACCCCATGGTGCAGTCTGTGGGCATCGCCCCTTGATATACTGGGGAGGAACTTGGGTCCTGCATTCTTTGTAACTATTTTTCAAGTACTTGAGCACTTCACCCTTTTCTGTGTCAAACATGGCTGCCTCCTCCCTCTGTTAGCAGATCCATATACACCCTGAATTTCTTTTAGCAGCCACCATACCTGCAGGATTCCTTCTTTGTTACCCTTAAAAGCCTGCCTCAAGTCTTTGCTCCAGATGGGCTTTTGTCTTCTTGATTTCATCCTTAGGCTCATAGGGGATGCTTTTATACTCCTATTGTCTGTCCCCAACTCCATCTTCTTCATGATCCCAAGTCTCATCCCAGTTGTCTTGAAATGCTGTTTTTCAGACACATTCAGCCTGGGGCAGACAGCTGATATGAAAAATTACAGCCCAATCATACAGCCCAGTAACCAAAATGAACATCTTATTATGAGCAGGGTCACAAAATTTCAATAATTAGTAACTCTAGCCCTCTGACTTGTAATTATTTACTGCCAGCTATTGCAGCCAGCACTCACTATGGTCTGGCCTTATAATCCTTTTAAGCAATCTTGAAGTGTATTTGTGTTACTCAAACAAATATAGCACTGATCTATCCTAGCAAATGAGTGCCACTGCTTACTCTATTTAATGTTATGGTATTACCTTCCACTGTTTCTGCAGCCCTGGACATTTTAAATTTATTTCTAATATGTATATCTTCTTTTCCCTTAGCCACACATCATTTTATGCTTTCTAGTCCTTGCCAAGATTTTCATTACATCTGATGTCACTTGCCTGTACTCTGTTCCACTTTTTTTCATTTCATCTCAAGCTGTTCCCTGCTGCTCACCTGCTTCTCCCCTGCACCTCTCTCACACAATCAGATCCTATCTTCATCTTTCTTCTCAGACACAGCTCTTCTGGCTTGACACTAGCTCTTGTCCAAACAATTTTATTCCAGAGAAATCCAGTGTCACACACTTTCTTCCCTGCTGCTGTGGGGAGAGGCCAAGCTCAAGTGCAGTGTTTCCCTAGGACACATTTGCTCTCCCCCTTGACCTCTGCTAACCTCATCCCCGATCCTTGTGGCTGGCAGCTGTCCTGGGCAGCCTGTGTTTGGCAGCCCAGACCCAAGTGCAGAGATGTCCTCAGTCCACCCATGGAGCCAACAACCTTTTCTGACTCTGGTAGAGCTATTCCTGCCCCTTGGCTTCAGTGGACAGACAGGAGATGCTCTAAACAGGGCTATTCCCACATCCAGGCCTGAGCTGGGTGTTGAGTTTGTTTCCTCCTTCCCAGCAGCAACCCAAGATCACTGTTTTACTTTCTGCAAAAGTCATTGGCCTTTCTTGGAAGATTGAAGTCAGTAAATCATACCCACTCCTCCCACCCAGGTGCTGTAAAACCGTGCACACAGCTGCCCCTTACTGTTTCTGGATGCTAGCAGCAACAGTGGGAGGGACACTGTGCCCAGCTCCTGTGGCAGCAGCCAGGAAGAATGACATATCCAGCAAACTTGGAGACAAAGCCCCCTGCCCTGTACTGTCTGCATTATCTTGGGCAAGTCCAGTTGCTACACAACCCCTGCTGAGAACAGAGCTTTCCTGAATCTACTTAGTCTCACACTGGCCTATGAGATACCCTGAGAATATACAGAGCACCATGAATATTGATAAGATAAACACAATTTTGGAATAAGAAATCAAGAAAGCTGCCAGAGAATGTTTTCTATTTTCTTTGCCTGGGGGAAGCACGATCGCTATCCGTTCGCTTTGGCAACATCCACCCACACAGAAGGGAAAATAGAGGGAAGCTGGCAGAGCGAGAGCTCCAGCGTAGGTCTACAAGGACATACCACAGCGAGATTTGCCCACAGCAGATGCATCTTTATAAAGGAAAGTGCCTGGTTCCCACTGTGGCTGACCAGGAGATAGACCCAGGAACTGCCAAGCAGCTGAATCTACAGGATCATCATTCTAAGAGCACCATCCATTTAACTGAGCAGTCAGCCCCACATAAAAATCCAGATCAGCCAGATGGTCTCTTGTCACTTTGCAGACCACTTGGTATGAGGCAAATGGTCTTTGCACACTTGTCTTCTGAAGTGTTGCCTAATTTAACTGTTTAAAAATTGAGTGCATCCTCAACATTTTAGCTATTCCTGCTTGTTTTCTTCGTTCTGTTTGTAAGTACTAAATACTTTAAAAGGTCGTACAAGGTACCTTCTCACAGCAAGTTCAGCACATAAATAATTTAACCCCCTGTGGAATAAAAATGAAGCCTGGAATGGTGCATTGGTATAACCTTTATGTTACACCTCTGTGTGCTGGCAGATGGGAGACTACAGCAAGGGGCTTCTGAGGCTGCGGCAAGGCTGCTCAACATGTAAGGAGCTCTCTGTTCCCACCTCCCTACTCTCTCTCTTACACCTTCTGCCCCTGAGACTTCAAAAATGAGCTGCCTCCTTTCCCCTTCAGCTCTCCCTCTTCCCTATTTGCTCCATGCACCTAGGAAGGCTTGTCACTACAGGAACACGGCAGAAGTCAGCAGTCCTGCTCCCTCCAGGTAAGTGATGCTTTATCACAGCACCAACAGGCTGACAGGCAAGGGATGTGCTGGAATCTCCCTGTGCACAGAATGGGTAAGAAACAGCCTTACTGCAGAGGACAAGCTGTACTTTGGCTTTCCCCACTCTTGTAGAAAATGCCCTTTCTTTCAGAGTGACTCTCATAAATGTTTCAGCTTTCATTGCTAATAAGAGCCTTGCTTGCTCCTCCAGCAGCTCTCCTTTCAGGGGCATCCTCACAGTTGTCGGTACACACCACCAGAGCCTTTGCAAGGGAACCAGATTTCCCAGACAGCTTTGCCAGCAGAGCAGAGGCTTCACCAAGCCCCACAGCAATAGACCAAGCCTCCCTGCAAGCCTCCACTGGGGACCAGGGCAGGCATGCAAAAAGGAGCTTTGTACCTCTAATTATTTGAGCCATCAGCTTGCCTGAACATGTTCAGTGGTGTTTTCACAGACAAGCTGACTAGGAAAGCATTGAGCCATCAAGGAAAAAAAAAATTCACAGAAGTCAATTTGTGTATCCACAGCTAAAGTGGCTAAAGTGAAGGGTGCTGGGACTCTGTAAATACAGCTCTGAGTATTGAACAAGACAACAAACTTGAATTTTGTCAAATTCAAGTTTCTGGCTACAAGCTTATCTTTTTTTTTTTTTTTAATGTACAAGTGCATAAGACTATAACGAGGGGAAGGGAAGGAAACAAAAAGCAAGTAAATTAATACAGCTTTAAGTGCAAACACCAACTTTGCCTGAAGTAACCTGGCATCAGGAGGCACTGCTGGGTAACAATGCTACAGACAAGGCAGGCAGAACTTTAAAAATAGTAACATGGGAATTATTAGCACACCAGCTTGCTATTCCCCTTCAGCTCTGCAACTCGAGAGGGCTCTGCTTCTGTTTAGCAGAATGCAAGGCACGTCCCATGGGTAGCATTAGCCTTGTAAGTACAGCACTTCCCACACTGTTAAAAATAACCTTTCTTGTTTCTATGTGCCGGACTTTGGGGTGGTTTTGCTTTCTGCTTTAGAATATCAACACAATTTCCAGGCAAGGTAAGAAAATCTACTTCATCAAGGTGAAAGTGAGGCGTCCTGTGATGTGAGTTAGGTGACTTCGACAGCCTGTTTATCAGATTCAATCAATCAAGACAGCGAAGTGTTTCATGCCACCACAATGCTTTGTGGCCTCAGCTTCATTCATCCTGACAATACATGATAAAACCAGCCCTGGACCACTAGTGCAAGGGGGGGTTGATGCACAGAAGCAACTTTCATAAGGCCACACAGAAGACTGCTGGCAGAACAGCAAGCCTAAATCACAGTTTGAGGAGATAATATCCTAATCAACTGCATTTTTTTTCCCTTTATTGCAGCCAAAGCTCATTTGTATTTCCAGTTCCTCCCTGCCAAACGGGAAATCCCCGGAACACCACCCAGGTGCATCAGAGCAGTAACAGCTTGGGAAATCCCTGTAATTTCTCACAGGAGGATGCTGTGCAGCTGCTTGGCTGTAAGCACCAGCCCTCACAGCTCATCCAGAGACCTCTGCATCTTCCTCCCAGCATTGAGATGCTACAGCTGAACAGAGCCCTGGGGACAGGAGTGGGGTGAGGCAGGAGACAGTTCAGTCACCCTTCCCTGTGGGCAAAGAAGAGCTGCCAAAGCAGGAGGGGTCAGGGTATGGGCGAGGGATGGCAAGGACAGACACCAGAGCCTGAAGGCTAAAGGGACAAACAGCACAGGGCCCCATGGGGGCAAGCACAGCAGGGAGCAATCTGGGACTTTCTCTATAACAGGTCAGGAATATTTTATTTTACTTTTCTACTGAGCTGGAACAAGCCCTGGTCCAGTGCATACTACCAATATCTGAAAGCAAGTATGTCAAGGCAGCGTTTCCTAACTAGAGCAGCCAGTTAAAATAAAAGAGCAATACGTGAATCTAAAACCAGACCAAGCACCCAAGAAATGTCACATGTGCTACTTCCTTCCCAAAGTATCTATGAGATTTTAGTAGTGCATTTGAATAATCCAGTTCTTTTCAGGCTACTCACTGGGCTGGAAACCTTGCAGTCAGGCACTCAGGTCTCTTACCCACCAGCTGAGTCAGAAAGAGCTCCACAACATTTTCTGCCATCTCCCAGCCAGGCAAAATCAGTGAGGCTACAAAATCAAGAGATAATGGCTTCATATACAAAACCCTTCAACAACACTCAGGGTCTAACGTTTCTTATTTCATTCAAGTCCATTAAAGCCAGCTGACACAGCAACTCATCTATTGCACTTGTCAGCAAACACTGTTTGAAGCTGACCTTCACTCCGACCACAGCATCCCGAGATCCGATAACTCCAATTCCTCCAAGCCTGTCCTGAGCTCAGAAATTCACCATTTGGCTTGAGGATTTCAAGCTCTATTTACTGACAGTGAACATTGCACACTTGAGCCTGACTCTTTATTCTTAGCCAGTTACCAGCAACTGCCTTTGCTTGGTTCATTGATTTATTCCCTTCCTAAGGCTGCTCCAGATGACCTTGCCCTGCTCCACACACCAGGAAGACCATCCTCTGCAGCAAAAAAATACTCCTATGTCCTGAATTGAGGCAGGCAACCACACCAAAACACCTCTAGCCAATTCAAATAGTAGAAAGTGCTGCACACACGCCAGGGACAAAGGAGAAAGTAGTGGTCAGTGTAAAATGCGTATTTTACATAATGCTACCTTACTGAATTTTTAGGAGTTCTTGGGATAACAGAAGGTGGTTTGAGAGGGTGTTGTTTTTTTTTAATTTAAACCCAAGATTTTTATGGGGGAAAAAGCCTTTGGCCTACCCTACAAATCAGCATTATCCTGTCAGAATATGGCAGTTTATTTAACCATCTATAAATCCTACCTTCTTAATTTTTTTTCATCTTTTAATGCTATAGCACCAAGCAGTCACAGACCTTCTTACCTAGGCATATGCTATTCATTCATCTATCAATATTCCAAAGGTTTTCAAGAATGGCCAGCATGCTAAGAGCCTCAAACTTACAGTGCTCCAGGTGTGAAACATTTTGAAGAGTATTACTTTAAAAATAATGGTCCATTTAAAATGCCCCATGTGGAACACCAATAAATCAAGACACTTCATATCAGCAGTTATTATGAATGCCTCAGCCTTTGGCCTTAACAAGGTTGCAGCAGAATGAGCAGTGTGTGTTGCTAGCAAGAGAAAATCCTCAGACTGCATAAGCTTCAAGCTTCACTATTTAGACTACAAGAACCTTGTATTTGCCCATAGAGTATTCCTCTATGGCATAAAAAACCAGTGTATCTCTAATGTTCTGGAGGGATAAAGATTATTTTCCCATTAATAATAATAATAAATACCTTAATCCTATTTAAACCTTTGAAATATACCCAAACAACAACAGTGCCTCAGCAGGATTCCCACTTGTTACATCTGCCACAGCTCCTCCTTCACGAGTGATCTTATACTACACAGTCGAACTACACAGTCCATTTTTTTCAGAGTTATTTTAAAAACACTACATTATTTATGACTCCTGCCAGTGAGTCATAACTGAGAGGTGATGGAAGACAGAAAAAGTTAGAAAAAACGTGAGGAAAACTCCTCAGCAATAATTTAGGTGTTTACCTTAAGCAGTAAAACCTCATTAATCCTCAGAAATTAAAGAGGTCAGTGTGGTGTCTCTGATGTGTTCAGCCTAGACAGGGCCTTTGCTGCCAGGGGGCAGGTCCAGCTGGAAGGGAAAGATGTTAAAAAGCCACTGAATCAGCCAAGAGATTCCCTGCAGATTTGCTTCATTTTTCCAAGTCACTGCCAACTTCCTGTAGTTTCCTCCTGAATGCTTCTGACATGTCAGCTGCTGAAAGGACCAACTCCACTCCTTTAGGGAACTAGAAATTAGGGAATAAGGAAGGAAAAATACTGATATATCATTAGATGTCTGTCCTGAGAAGCACTAGTGTTAGAGTTTACAAGGGGCACCAGGAATTCCTTTTCTTCCTTCAAACAGATTGATCACAACCGGTTTTGACAATGTGATCTAATATTAGATGCAGGAGAGGTCACGTTTGCTTTCCTAAAGGCAGCAGACTGTCTTACCCAAAGCTTTTGGCACATCAACTGTCCAGAGCTCTGTGAAGAAGAGAGGAAATGCTGCTCCTTGCTCCTGACACTGCCACTGACTAAGCACTGGTGACAGGCTCACCTGAGATCTGTAGGAGGGAGCAGCACCCATGCCCAGGCTTTCAGCCATGGGACTTGGTGACTCCACCTGAGGTGTGAGAACCTGTGTGTTTTACCTGAGTCCCAACTGGAGCCAGTTGGCAAGTTGTGCTCACTGGAGCCGTTCTCTCTCCCTAAGCAGCGATGGATAGCACACTGTCATGATCCATGTAGGGATAATGCGAGTTATAGGAATTAACATCCAGTTTCATGGCAGTAGGCTAATGCAAAATGCTGTCTTATACCCTCTTGTGGAAACCACTTCTCCAAGATCTGCAGCACAGGAGACATGACAAAATGGCAGAGAGTAAGAGATGTTTAGTTTGGAACAGGATGGATGGAACACAAATCTCAGTCTTGACCAGGTCAGCAGGCACCAGAATAACAGACGGAGTAAAGAACTAAATTCTTTTAGCTAATGACAACAAATGGGGGGCGGGGAAGTATTTTCTGGTCTTTAAATGCAAAAGCTCATTCATTTGCTATGTCTAAGGAAATAATTTCAAGTCTTTCATGTGCTGTTGTGGCACTGACCTCTGGCTCAATTTTGAGTTGTCTGACACCAGACAAACCACTGGGATCACCTGCCCTTCCATGCAGACCTGGTCTTTCTCTGAGAACCCTTCCCTAACAGGGGAAGGGTTCCCATGAACTGGAGAATGAGACACTGTTTAATTTGAGTAACTCCCAACAGCACTCACACAATTCTTGTAAAATAATCCCTGTCCAAAGCTCTATTCAGAAAGCAACCACCGGTTGCCTCTTTCCCCTCAGCACCACTGCAATCCCAAATAATGAGTGAAAGATCTGTGGATAACTGAACTCCACATCTAATCTGTCATTTACAGAAAAAGGATGTTATGAAAATGTTGTCATTTCAGTTTGCTTCCCCTATGGAGCTCCTCACAAACATGGCACAGGAAGCTGTGTATCCATCTCCCAAATGCCATTACACAGCTTTGAAACCTTCTGCCAAGTCTTGAGCATCAACCACTATTCATTTATTAGAGTTGTTTGTTCGCACTAAGTGACCCTTTTAAAAATGAAAAGAACTCAAAAGACTTTTTTGATTTGCAGGGAGCCCAGCATTTGAGAGTCTTCTTCTGTCCCCAAAGGGCAAAATTTGGAAGTATAATTGCTTGGGGTGTTAACTAGGCTCCACTGCAACTCACTTTCAATCTAAACACATATTAAAAATGAGCTTGCTTCTCTCTGTCCTCAACTATTTATACCAAAAAGAGAAAGCTGATTGTTTCTAGTACTCACTGAAGAACTGCTTTTTTTCCATCAGGGTCCCTGTGTACTGCAGTAAAGCAGGGATGAAGTAATATATAAAAGCCCTCATCACCAATCTACTTTAAAAGGAAGGTTTCTTTCCAGCTAATGAAATGAGCAGCCTGAATTGAAATAGGTAAGGAGTAAACTACATCTAATGCCAAGTGACACCAGCGTATTTTAATTTATTCTAGCTTGTCTCCCTCGCAGGGTTTTGTGCACGAGAAGGCCTGAACTTCTACCAGCACAGGGAGAGCTCCATGGGGTACATGAGGTGCATCCAAAAGGGCTCTGTAGCAGATCAAGAGTAAGGTCAGCTCCAGCATCTACAGATGTTATTTCCCTGATTGTCTCTGGCTTTAATGCTTTTATTACAAGCCCAGCGTCTTTCTGAGGATTTCTGTTCCTGAAATTGCTGGAGATGGGAAAGGAAGTTTCAGTCCCCCATCAACAGTATGAACAAATTACAAGTGGTCCCTGAGAAAGCAACTCAAGGAACAACCGAAGCATTATAAAAATTCAGGACTCCACAGCCTCAGAGTGCCTATTTTACTTGTCTTGTAATTCTTGAGAATTTGAAATGAGCCAACTTCAGACAGTGAGGAAACTTTGAAAGAAGTGAAAGGTCAGCGTATTCCATGCCTGCTGTTTGATCTGGGGTTGCTGCCCCCCTGCATATTTGACAGTCACTCCACAATTTCTGATGAGTAAGACTGAGTGGTTGGATACAAGGACACCCCCAAACTTACTTATTTTTTTAAAAAGCCAACCTCAAAAATTAGTTACATCTGAGATTTTAGAGCCAAATTCCAGAGTTTTAAGTGTTTTATTTTGGGCGTTTAAATAACTAAAATAAACAGACTCTCCTTGGGAAGAGTCTGCTTGTGTGAGAAGGAGAAGATGTGAAATGCAGTAGGCTGGGCATGATACCCTAACTTTCTCCAGCGAAGAAAACACAGCAATACTGTGGGTTAGTCTGATTTATTTGATGTCTCTTGAATCCCTGCCTAGTTATTTTTCCTGGTGCTGCAGATGTGGCATAATTTTGATGTACCTGAATTTCTGTTGCAAAAGGATGAGAGCAGGAGAGAAGAATTCTGAGGGAGCGTGAGAAGTTGTTAGAGCAGATACTAAATGCTACTATAAATAAAACCTGTAAGAAATACAAGTACTAAATGAATTAGGAAGCAGCTAACAAGATTAGAACTGAAAAAACATATGAATTTCAGGAAGCACTCAGGATTTTCAGATTTGAAAGGTAAGAAAGAGAGGAAAATGTTAAACAATTATCATTTCACTCAACCCTGGCATTAAAACTTTTAATTTTGAGGAGTTGACATATATTTTTGAACTTACTGTCCTTGTGCCAAGCACAAAAAATCCAGCCTCAGAGTGATTAAGTGCTGAGCTGAATGTACAACTTCATAGATGAAGAAATAATCAATACTTTAAGTATCAGCTCTTGGCCAAGGCACATCAGAGGACAAAAGGAAGAGCAGACACTTGAGGTAAATTATTAAAATTATATGGATTTACCACTATAAAACAAGCACTACTGTGGTAGATTGTTGATATGGAAACAGAAAAACCTTTGAGACAACTCTGAAGAGGGGAATCTTTCAAACAAGTTATAGCCTTTTTCCAATATCGGATCATTTTGTGCCTGGTTCTAAGTCTAAACCAGCACCAGAAAAGTTCCCCAAGGGTGCTAAAGCTTTTCTTATGACTGTGAAACCTATATTAAAAAGTTAACTGGACTTTAGGAGGCAAGAATTAGATTAGTTCAAGAAAAAGAACATTGAACAGCTTCATTTTCTCACAAAACCAGACACTACCAGTTGGTAGCAGTGTATTTACAGCTATACCTGTTTGAAAGGCCTGCTTTTTAGCAACATATATCAGAGGAACAAAGTTATTGGTATGTGTGGGTTGCTAGCAAACTACTGCACCTCCCAAATGAAAACATGCTCTTTCCTAATTTAATTCCTGAGAAACTGCAGTATTCCTTAGTGGCAGTGGCAGCAGAGACTGTACACATCACAGTCACTGCATAATGGAAAAGGGTGATGACACATCCTAGCAATGCTCTGCCTGAAACCCTGGCTTCTTAACAGCCCAAACACCAGATTCAGGATTAAGCTGGTATGCAATTACACAAACGTGCCCATATCTGCAGTATTCTTCAAGGACCAGTACTTACCTCCCCACAGGGTCCCTGCCTGGATGCAGCACAAAGCCCAGCAGAGCCTAAGAGAAGTAGTTTAGCCTCTGACAAGCGCTCAGGGAGATAGGGATGTGGGGCTCTTTTTTCTTTTCCTAAAGAACACAAGGAATGTGTCCATTTGGTGGGTTTCTGCATCTGCCACCTTTTAGCCCTTGTTGCATTACTTACACTCCACCCTCAGGTTTCTAAACAAGAACAGTTCTGTGGTACTGCAAATGCATCTTCCAGATATTCGCGGGGAAAATAAAAACCACCGTTATATTTCTTTCTCAGAATATAAGAGAAACAGATTACTTCTAGGAGCTTTGTTCTCTTCTTATGGTCTGTGGCTGAGTTGCATGCACACACTGATGAAAATTTACTCAAAGATATAAAGAAATAATGCAAAAAGTGAGTAAACTCCAGCAGTATGAGGCCATAAATCAGAAGACACTAAAATTTACAGTATCCTTTCTAGTCTTTTGGATTGACTTGGTAGTGACAGCAGAAACACTGCGGCAGAAATATCACCAAGACACATTTCCATTTCCATTTAGTTGTAAAAGATCCCCAAGAGAAATAATCAAGCTGTTAAACTTGAAGGAATGGGGAAAAATAATGCACACTGTAGTCAAACACACCATGAGGAACAGGACACAATGGGCACCAAAAACTGACTTAGCAACTATTGCTTTAGCAGGCTTGAAATTAAGACTGGAAAGAGATCGCAGAAAACATGCAGTTCCTTGGGGATGGTTAGTGGCAAAAATCGGTACAAAACTGTTGCGAGACCCAAAGCCTTGCTGACACTGATTGTAGGACCCTCCTTTAAGGAGGCAGGAAAGCCTCTTGTGCTCTCATCCCTTTGCCCTCTAGAAGGGGTGGTAAAACAAGTCTCTGTCCTTGAAGAGGATCAGCTCCTACATTTTTTGCCAAGTAAATATGGGCTTCAAGTCCAACTCAGTATTATAAAGTTAGGCAGACTGAAAGCTCTGCTAAGGACTACCACAGGACATTTTTGATTTTAGAAGGTAAAAAGTTCAACTAAAATACCAATTCAGTAAGACATCTGAGTTTACTACCGAACAAAACCTGTTAGCTGCACCTTCAAAATAATTTTCAGTCTTATATATATATTTTTAAATAATTTTATAAATGGGTCTGATTCTTTAAACAATTAATGTCAGGTGTTTTTGGAAAACAGAGAAGTCTGTAAACAGTTAAGTTCATAGAATTTGGTCATTAGTTCCACCAAGAAGCCCTCAAAACAAATAAAACTCCATCAGCACTAGGTTAGATTATTATAAATAGCAATTTCAAAGCTTCAGAAACACTCTATTTACACACTGATGACCAAATCCCTCATAGGCAAAAATAAACTTTACTGCACTAAGCACTTTCTGGTCACATTTCTTCTTCTCATCAACTCTCTAGCTTTCAACAGCAACTTTAATTATGCTCACAATTACTATTTTCTTACTTCCAAAAAAAAAAAAAGGAGTAACATGAAAGTCAAGTAAAAAGTAGTAGAGTTATATATAAAATGCGTAGCTAGTATTAGTAATCTGGTTTGACCACTACATAAGCATGTAGTTACATTGCAATAATACACAGAAATCAGTTTCCTATTATTTTCCTCTGCTTTAACAAAAATCTAGAACCAACAAACCAAAAAAACTCAAACTCAACAACCCAACAAACTTCCCCCCACCAAAAAACAATCAATAACAAAAATAGCACCAAACAAACAAAACCCCATGAAGCAGAAGTCTTGAGTTTTAAGGCGTTTGATTACCTTGACTGAAACTGAATAACTGGTCCAATGACAACCTATCTAGAAAAGCATCCAATTTCCTTTTGAAAATACTAATAGGTGTCAATCTCATCTATTCCCACAGTAGCAAGCTCAAAGGGCTCATCACCATCAGGATGCTCTATTTTCTTGAACAGTTCAAGCTTCCTTCCTTTATCTTCCAGGCACTCCTCCTCTTCGTGTTTTTCTCCAATACATGAAAGCATTGACATCTCTCATTTTCTTTCCATACAGAAATATATGCAGTAACACAAGACTCTTCTGTTTTCCTAGCAGGTAATTTTCTTAGTGATGTTTTTTCCTGGACTTCTCAACATCTGATTTCTTTTCTGGCTTTCTCCCTGTTATTTCAAAACCTTCTAAGAAAGTATTGCATGCAGTTACTCAGTACCTGTACACAACCTGTGCATGATGCTGGCAATGACAAATCTTATGCAACCAAGAGGCAATTTTTCCTTTTGCTACAGCACTTCACCAGAGTTTTAAGTTCAGCTGTTTGTCCAAAATAAGACCTGCATTTTCTTCTAGCTTTCACTCAAACAGGTCTTCTGTTAATGTGGCTGGCAATAATTTTTTTTACCCTGGAGCTGCATGTTTACATTAAGACTGTCTTAAATCTAAAAAAACCATTTAGAAATACATTTGCTGAGTAATTTCAATTTCCCATACACTATTATACTTAGCAGCATAAAGTACCAAGAATTCTTACTAAGACTTTGTCAAAGAGTTCAAAGGCACAAACAGAGCAGATATTTTGCTCCTACTTTTCCTGGCCATATTCTCTGAGAATAGAGAAACTCTCCCTTCCACATTCCACCTTATGTTCCTGGCATGAATGGCAACTTCAGGACTGAACCCCATCGTTGGGGGGAAGGAACAAAAAGGGGCCTGGCAGACAAGTGGCTCATGTCTTTTCTTCTGTGCCACAGGAATACACCACCCTGTCACTGCAGCCTCATGAGGCACACTAAGTATGATTACACAAGCACTTTGCTTTTCCTTCTAAGCCAACTGTCAGGTCCTGCTGTAAAATATACAAAAGTTAATTATGTCACAAAGCAAACTCCAGAAACATGCTGTTGCAGGCAATTTTTTTACACTGGAGAGGCACTTCAATTCCAAAACAAAAACCTCAGCTTCACTATGTATTTAAGAAGGAACTTCAGTTTCTTTTATTAGCTACTTAAAAAGCCCAGAGGAAGCTCTCATTGCAGCAACTTGGCCCTTCGCATGAAAGCTGTCCAGCCAAGACAGTGAAGAGACTGGGCTGTAAGATTTAATTTCAAGCTGTTTCAGTAACAGTGTGCTATTTATATCCCCCTTGAATAATGCCCCAGAGCCAAGAACACCCACACAGTATAAAGACATAAAGCACAATTAAATCTTTAGTGAATGGGTCGATTCTCCCCTCACTCACAAGGCCAAGAGTAGCTCCATTAAGTAAAAATTAGCAAGAATGAGACCCCGTAAGTCCCCAGGAAAATCAGGGCAGCTGCAAAAAAAAAAGCTATTTAGGGCTTGGTTTTGCTCACTGACGCTTCTAAGACAGCAAAACCTGTGAAGCTGGAGGAGAGGAAATCCTTCTCAGAAGTGACTTACCCCATCTCCATGAGGCAAATAAAGAGTAAGGACTGTCCCAGTCTTTACCATGTCTAAGTGTACCACCAAACCTACTAGTTTTAGAAGGGCTACTCTGCTACTTTCCACAGCTACTTCAGTGCAAGATGAATAGCATAAAAGACACAAATATATCGTGTACAGTTGGGTGGGCAGCTTTTAGTCAAACAATGTGAAAGAAAAACTATTAGTGGATAGTATTTTTTGCTGAAGGCAATCAGAAAACTGGTTAATTAATTGACCAGTTGATTAATTGACATCTGATTTGGCACACTCACTATAAAGGAAAAAATTGTGATATTTGGAATTGTCAGTGAAGTCACAAAATGCATCTGTGGATGTGAAAATTACTAAAACCCTTATTGTTCAAACTGTGGGTTGTTTCAGACTTCAGCTCAAAACTCTGAACATAAGAATTGCCAGCAAGTCTCAAATCAAAATATTTTTTCCCATTTTGGACATACTAAACTTGTTTTCAGTTTGAAAAAAAGTTCTCAGTGGTTTACAAACCAAAAAGCTTTCCAGAAAAAGTACCTGCTCACTCAAACATCAGGCTTGTTATTAAGACTTCTTTATACCACCACCAATTTCTGCCTCCAGAGTTAAGTGACAAATCTAACAAAAGCCCCCTTACCTCAGCAGTTAAGGAAGTTTTCCTGTAACATTCTCTCCTTCAAAGGGTGATGCTGATACAAACTTGGTCATTTAGATCTAGCTACGTGAGATCCTCTGCAAAGAGCATGGACCAAGGATTCCTGTGGCAAGACACATTGGATACATGGGCCTCTTTCAGAACCAAAGACATTCCACTGCTAATGTTGAAAACAATAATGGGAAATTTCAACACAGAAACAGATGAATTCACAAGCTCCCCCCAATTTCTCTGAAGTACAAGTTTCATTTCACATTTCTAAAAAAATCTGCTGGGTGACTCCTTAGAAAACCAGACCTAAATTGCAACTTCAGCAAGACACAAGATTTAGATTTAAATTTAAAATGCTGCAGATGAGTCTTTTCTCAGGAGCACTGGAATTTCTTGAGAATCCAAAAAGGTGCCTAAAGGAAAAATGGTAGAATGTCTCCTTCTGAAAGACCCCCTTCTTCCACACCTTCACTAGGAAACTGACAACAACCCAGGGTAAGCCCTCCCCTACAGTCACTCTCTGTTGGACAAAAAAAGCCACCTGAATTTATCAGCATTTATCTGAAGGAATTTCCAAGCTTTTTTTCCCCACCCCTTTTTAAATTCCCTAGGGCACAGGGAAGGAAGGCCTCATCTGGAGGACTTTCAAAAGTGAAGCTGTGCACCAGGTCACAGGAGTCTGAATGATACTGGGCAAGGGCTGACTGATGCTGAGTGCATCAAAAGCCAGTTAGGGTCAATACATCTGGGTTCCCATGTACTTATCGCTTCACAGGCTTCTCTTTTTGACAAGCAATTCCATTTACAAACCTACTCGGCAACAGTAGTCTTGTAAAGTGTACATGTAACAAGTCACAAGTTGTTCCATTTATTTGAGTAAATATCTGGTAAATAAAATCATCAGTAAACATTACAAAATTAAATACATTAAAAAAGCTTGCCAGTATACATAAAATTCACAAACATGTACTTCTTTTGAAAAATAAAATATGTTCAGAGCACCCTTGATATAAAATGCCTGACTAATGTCACCTACCAGTAAATGGTAGATTATCAAACATTCTAGTTAGGACATTTTCCAGAAGGGAGCAGGGATCTCTGTTCTTGCTCTTACAAGTAAGAGAGCCCAAGTTAAGTAGTCTCCCCACTTCTCAGGGCAGAGCCATAAACAAAGGCTGTATTACTCTTTGACTACCTTTATAGGAGAGAAATCTGCATTTGATTAAGACCACATCATTAAATAAAATACAGTACTTGCAATTCATTTTGGTGTCACTGTCTTTCCTCAAGCATGAACCAGCTTTTAAAAGGTGATGGACATTTCTCTAGATATCACTCCAGGCCCATATTCAGTATAGGTTAGCACAGCTCCAAGACACCATGAGGTGAAGAGGAAGTGATCCTGGCAAAGCATTAAAGTCAATCAAATAACTTTTAAATCTACAAATTAAGCCCTTAAAACTCCCAATTTTCATATGCTGCAGTTTAAACAACGAGATATGATGAGATTCTTCACTGGGCTGCTTTAAGGGTATTTAGAAAAATGGCAGCATTCATTTTAGCAATCTAAATTGGTACCTTCTGGTAGCAAATTTGCAATAACCACCATTTAAATAATTTACTATAACAAACTTCTCCTTCCATCCATGTGAAACACTATTCACAACCCACTTTAAAATTTATGTACAGACAAGCACAAGAAACTTGACATCCATGAGTTAAATGTACAACCAACTTAAGAAATGTTATCCAACTAGTTGCAAGGAGAAGCCTCCTAGCTCAGTAAATTTACAAGATCTTCTGATTCACCACATAGTCTTGCTGCCCCTCATCACTAACTCTCGGATTCTTCACTTGCTTCAGTAATCCTCAGGTGAAAGTTGAGCAGCATCCAAATTGTTGTTATCTTTGATAAAAAAAATTTGACACTTAAAAAAGAACCCTTAAAACACACAAAAAAATTCCTTGAGTCAAAACTGAATAAAATCAAAAAAGTTGTGGAGAAAGACAATTATTTTAATAAAGGTCTTGTATTCAAAGTCCCATTTCCCTTGCCATGTCTTTTACAGAGTGCTGTTACTTTGAGTTATTTATATACTCTTCTTTTGAGGGGGACTGAGTTTCCTCATTCCTCTTATCCGAGTTAGCAGCTCTTTGATAAATTCCTAGGGAAAAGAAAGAAAAAAAAAAAGAGTAATTTTAATGATCCCAAAATACCATAATTGAGCTTTTTTTAAAAAAATGTGAACTATACATCTTTATTTAAGCTTTTACTGCTAAGCTGGAATTTCTCTGGCCTGATGACCAGGAACCTTATACACACCCTTCCCATCCAGCAGAAGTGTGAACAATGAGCTTGTGTTTGTGCTGACTCAGTTATAACCTATCTTTCAGGCTTTTACTGCACAGGGCCTTATACCAACTACTGAATGAAGCAAAACCTATGGCTGGATACAATGCAAACAGTCAAAACAGACTTCCACAGCTTAAGCCTGTGCAGAAATCAGCACTCTTGCCAAAAGAGGTGTTTCTTTTGCCACTCTCCATGCTGGAACTAGTATTTTGGTTGGCTGCATACTGAGCTGTACAAGAAAGCTGATCTGGCTAAAAAACTCAGCTGTTTTTTCCTCTTGCCCTACTACTTTCCAAGCTGGCTCAGCCCTCTGACCAAGCCCACCACTCAGCCCACACTAGCACTTGTGTCAGTCCAAGGCAAGGCAGGAATAAGAAGCCAGAGGTAGCACCACTGGTTTATGATGGGTGAAACCGACTGCACAGCTAAGTGAATGACACTACTTTGAAAACAAGCAAACAAACACCAACCCCCTCTCAAAAAAAAAAAAAAACCAAAACAAAACCAAAAAAAAACCTAAGAACACAACAAACAGCTAATGGACCAGGGCTGATATGTTCCCCAGTTTCAGCAGATTTCCTCTTTTTAAACTGTGTGTGAATAGAAGCTTACAGATTTGCATCATTCTCTGAAATCCTTTTTGTATACAATTTCTTGCAGGTGCATTAAAAGCTACATGACCTCCTTACTGCCACATTGGGAAAATAATGTTTATCCACAGTACTATGTATACACCTACAAAAAGGTTCTTATGAAATCAGCTAGCTGTAAACATGGAACGTAATTATTCAGTTCGGTTGCTGTGAAAAGCCAGGTTGGACAGGGTTTTGAGCCTAGTGGATGATGTCCTGGCCCTTGGCAGTCAAACAAGATGATCTTTACAGTCCCTTCCAAGCAAAATCATTCTATGATTCTATGAAAGAACTAAAAGCATGATTTCCTGGATGAATGCTTGAAGTTAAAAATTCCAGTGAACAAAGTCACCACTCAAATGACAACACAGTACCTCTCAAAAAAGGTCACACTGAAACACGCATTACAATGTGCTACGCTTAGCGTAAGGAAAGTCCGTGTAAATGTGTATTTTAACTTGAGAGATATGTCAGGTTTTTCTGGTGGGACCATGGTCCCAACAAACCAGTTTGCTTTCCTGACAGATTATGCACATCTGCAGTGAACTGCAGGTACTGTTGCACTGCAGTTATTGTCGCATCCACACTACCTGTGGCTGCAATGAACAGCAGCAAAGGCAGAACAGCTACACGACAGTGAAGGCCACTTCAGGAATACGTCTGTGCATATCAGTATCATGCTTCCCATCTGGACAGACAGCCTAGTAAGATGACCAGAAAAACAGGTTTCTTAAGACCCCCAAATCCTCTCCCCTCCATCCTCTTGAAGCTGTCTTATTTCATAAAGGCACAAGCCACTGCAACAATATCAGTTCTAAACTTGTTACAATCCAGTTCTTCTCCACTAAAAATCAGAAGGAGCAAGACATGCTTACTCTAAAAATTCATAGCTTTCAACATACTTTGCATTAGTTCTGTGTCACCATATCATTACTGTAAGGACCTGTTAGATAATGCAAAACTATATGGCATAGTGCTGCTTGAAACACAAACACACTTCAGAATTTTTTGCTATCAAACTTATATAAAGCCCTGCAGTACAATTATTAGAGAAATAAACTCCCTAAAGTGATCTTAGAAGATTTTTACCTGGGATAAATGTCATTTGTATTGCCTCTCAACAAGTCTTTCCATTAAAAAAAAACAAAACCCTGAAACTATAGCTCCACCAGATTAAGACAGCTTTAGCTGAAGTGCAGTTCTTCCCTTAGAAAAACTTTTTAAATTGTCTGTTCAAGCCACAAATACTCTACAAGAAGACACGGTGTGTGGAAACTCCCCAGCAGCTTCACAGAAGTTGCTTTTTAATATGACATAATAGGAAAAGAAAATAATTCTTCCCCTTATACTTTGAAGAGTTATCATAAGCACCTTCTTTTGCAAAACAAGATATTTGCTTGAAGTTTTAACACTACCTGGAAACTTCTTAATGCTGCCAAAATAAACCAAACTGTAGGGTTAACCTCTAAAGGAGATCTGAAGCAACTGCAACTATTCTTAAGGCAGAGAAGGCATTAATTAGAAGAAGTACATATAATAATTTAAAATGCTTTATCCCTCAGGAACTTTGGTTTTTCTCTTGAAATAAGGGTCTGCAGTACCAAAGAGTAAAACCCAACAAGAGCATTTTGCATGTGGCAGACATTTTGCATAATGCAGTAGCACTGTTGTGCACTTCCCGTGGACATCCAAACCACAACACTGGTTCAGCACATTTCTGATTTAAGTATCACTTTGCATCTGACACTTACATGGAGCTGTCTGTTATTAACACAGTTGTGCTCCAGTGCTTGTGCCTTTCTTGCTTTGCAGTTCCCCACAGAGGAAAAGCAGCGTTCTAGAAATAATGCACATTTTCCCTCATGGAGGCAGGAAAGGAGACTTCATAGCATTTCAATAAACCTTCACTTTGTAACTAACCAGCTCAGGCTTATTTCAGCAATACCCATTTTGTTTTCTTAAGTCATCGCTCAAAAATTGTAGTGTTGTTCCTTGTGGCCATTTGAGTCAAGATTTAATATCTCCACATCAATCTCCACCTTGCACACAAAAATCATTTTACACAGAGCATTTTACTGAAATCCCCTCTAACAAAATACGCTGAAATTTACCATCAGACGTTTGAAAGCTGATCATGTACTAATCTATATTAAAAGTACTTCTGTAATACATGTTGAATTATCTACCTAGATGTACTGATTTAATTCATGGAGTTAAAAAACAAGAATAATTCAGCTAAGGATTCAAGAACTTACTATTCTTTGAAGCTTTACAGCCAGGAATACACAGGCTACATGCACTTCCAATACAAGAAAAATCTCATACCAGCACCTTGTGCCTTGGTAAATAAAATAAAAAAATAAAGTTTTTAATAAGTGCAAAAATGAATGCAAACTGAGTTTAAATTCTTTTTTACAGATTTTCTGCGAGGAGGCACCCTTGTTATAAGTATTGAGAATCTTGGTAATTTGTAATACTAAATCATTGTTTCTAGAAGACATCATTCTAATTCTAAAGGCAAATTTTAATGAGAGACAGACTAAATCTATAGTTCATTTGAACTCATCTATATTCAGCCTTAGGCAAAAAAAAAAAAAAAGGCAAAAAACAAAGGTGAAATGATAATTCAGGAAAGGGGAGGAAATCACTTCACCCTCTCTGCTTTGGTGGTGTGACTCATTGTTTTAATGAGGTCATTTGACAGACAATGAATTCCAGGCTTCCTATTCAAGTCTTCCAATTAATTCTGGAGACTAATTAGACTCTGCCTCTCCAGATTTCTCTTCCTCAAACAGTACACGTGTAGTAGGACTAGTTTTTAAACCAAAATTTACAGTTGCTAGTCCTCATGCTTCACTAGAGCATGAAATGAATCCTAAGTCAGCTTTCCTTCACAGCTTTACTTCCCTGTAGCCAGGACAAAAACCAAGATTTCCTTAACTGTTTGCCCAAGGCTATTTCTTGGAGATGGCTTCATTAGTTGGATGTAAAAACTAAAGTCAGCCTGGAGAGCAATCCCACAGCTACGTGGGAAAGAATCTAAATAATAACCCATCTTACTGCCAAACACTTTTCCTCCACACAGGCTCAAACCACTCCAAAGCCAATTGTACAGAAAGAAGGGAACTGCTTTGGGAGAACAGGGCCAGAAGATGCCTTCCATTAGCATCTCTGATGCCTTCCAGTGCAGCATCTCTGTAGCCTCACTGAACGATACCCTGTCCAGTGAGGCCACAGCACCATCAGTGTCCAGAGCATGAAATTTTTGCAGCAATTTAGCTTCTTGGTGAGCTCTGCATAAAGCACTAACTACATATCACAAAGCTTAGCAATGATAAAGACTTGTAGCCCAATTATTCTCCAATTTGGCCTCATGTAAACAAGTACAGCTTATTCATGTCAAATCACCACTTGCTCTTCCATTCTGATATTGCTATGGGTATTTATAAGTTGTATTCATGAGTACTTGCAGAAATGAAAACATGCAAGCTTAATTCCCTCCAACGCTGTAGTACAATATAGGGCAGATCTCAGCAGGCACATAAAAAGTTTTAGTTCAGTGAATTCAGTGGTCAAATGGATGAACAAGAAATCATGTTTTACTAGAAATGCATCTGCCTGCATTGCTTTTAAACAAGTATGTTTCCTCCCTACAAATTCTCCTATTTAATTTCAAGTAATATGGACACAAAATAAATTTGCCATGACTTAATAGCTTACCACCTATCACCTGCCCTGGCTTCCCAGACATAAGGCAGCACACTGCACTGAGGCTTTCGGACACATCTGCAGTGACTATTGCTTCTTGTGGGTATCCTACATATTGCTGCCTTGCAATTACACAGGAAAAACACAAAGCAACATTAACTTAAAATAATTCGTAACATATTAGGACCAAAATAAACATATGGTCCTTCAAAAGTTATGAGATTCTGTTTCAGAACCATTGAGCTTTCTATTCATGCCTGCATACTGAAAACATACATTATATCAACAAATACACAAAACAGCTTTTATCTTTAAAAACCAAAGTGCCTAGACCACTCTAAAAAGTTGCATCACAAGCCTTTCATCTGCTATAACTAGGAATTAAACTTGGAGGAACATAGAGTTAAGCAAATCAATCTCTACCTTTTTCAAAAGTGTTAAAAGCTGCTGAAATAGTCCAACCACTGAAGTAATTGAGTAGTCAGTAACTTAAATCTCTGCCCAAGTTCTCCAGAAAATATACACAACAATTCAACAGTTTGTTTACAAACCAAATTGAAAATTATTATTAGAAATTTCCAGAATGTAACTTTTTTTAATTATGCAAGTTCATCTCCTTTTTCTCTCATTTTGCACTGAGTGAAGAACTCTACTAACAAAATAGATCCTGCCTGACTGGGAGAGATCTCCAGCACATTCATCTGAAGCCTTCTGTGTTTCTATAAAAAAACGAAAGAAGTAAATAAACAGCAAATCTAATTTATCCAGTTCTCTTCAAACACTCATTATCTGCAGCCCATGTGTTGCTCAGCTGCATCTTTTGGTGTCAATAAGCATAAATATTGCCCACTCATTGGATTTCTCTTCCAAAGTAGTTTAAGAGTTTCCTTTGTCATTTCTCCTGTCATTACATCGGCAGTCCCACTAGTGGAAGCTCTAATTCACATCAGCCACAAATATTTCAGATTTTCTCCAATGCCCAGTCTAAATGAGTGGCCTTGCCAGAGATAACAGCAATACAGATTTAGTCAGCCTTCTTCAAAATATATGCCTTGAAAAAGCCTCATTGATTTCACAATCACAACTGTCTTCCTATCCTAAATAAGAGTATTGTGAAGTATCTAAACATTAGCATCAAGATTGCAGGTTGTATTTAAATTTGTTATATTCACTGCTAACATTTAGATCCTCCACCATCAGATGATGACAGAGAACATCAGACAGAACTGAAACAGTGACTTGCCAAAGGTCAGAGTGGGATTTTCCACAGGTGATGTGTGGGACTGTATGAAGAACAGACTGCTCTGACACACGGATGATACAGGAAGAGGATGCAGCTCCCTGCTCCTCTTCAATTATGAAAGTTCAGATCCAAAGTTTGATTATGGCACTGATTTAGCAGATATAATATCCTTTAAGTTTGTGTACATAATAAGTTTTTAAATAAAGGTCCCACATTAAGCATATTTCCATACAAATCAAAACAGCCATAACTGCTATTTAAGAAAAGCTTTTAATATTTTAAAGCACATTCAAAAGTCTAGCTATATGTCCATTAGAATAAAGGTTTCGTAAAAGTTCCTCATAAGTTATTGTCAGCTATTATCTTTGGCCAAATTATTAAAGAGGCTGGGAACTCTTTCCATCTTGTAAGTGAGCTGGATAACTCAGCTTCCTCTGATGAAAAGTCAATCCAGGATACATACAAAAGTTCCTCAGTCCTTCCTTAATATTTAGCCTAAATGGAAGATATTAAACAAAACTGACTTAAGACATACATTTTCAGGTTTAAAGAGGTTTTTTAGCAGGCGGTAAGAGCTTGGAGTTATTAAGCTTTCTGTCTGTACCATTTTTCTTAATGTTCTAAATAGCAGGGCCATCATATTACATAACTTTCTCCCCAGTTAGGGATTATTATTTTTTGCAAATTGTATAACTTGATGATAAGACCTCTAGTGCACTTGACAGACTGTATTTCATTGGTCAGGAGAAATTCCATTAGCTCATATCCATTACCCACAAATTTAAAAATCCTTTCACAAGCCAACTACCTCCATAGTTTTGAATGACTGCAAATATAAAATGATTGCAGATTTTCTAGACAAGGTGTGGATCCTCATATACCAAGTTTAAGCCAACAAAAAGGCTCTTCTTAGTCCACACATGGCAGGATAAAAATCACTATTTTTAAGTGGCCTAAGCTAGCAGCCATGGAGTATTACTAGGCTTATCCTGCCATAGATGAAGAAAAGTTGCTGTTGTAAAATAGTCCTGGGATGTGACTCATTTTGGAAGCTATCCTCACAGAATCGCAGAATCAATTAAGTTGGAAAAGGCCTCTGAGATTGAGTCCAAACTATGACCAAACACCACCTTGTCAACTACACCATGAAGTACTTTCCTTGAACACCTCCATGGTGATGATTCCACAATCTCTTGGGCAGCCTATTCCAGTATCTATCAACCCTTCTGTGAAGAATTTCTTTCTAATGTCTATCCTAAATTCCCCTGCCATAGCTTGAGGCTCTCCTCTTCTCCTATCACTAGTTACTGGGAAAAGAGGCCAACCCCACTTGCCTACAGCCTCCTTTCAGGTAGCTGTAGCGAGTGAGTGGATTAAGTACCCTCTCAATTTGGCTATCTCTAAAGATCATAAAGGAAGATGGATATTCTCCTAGATAAGGCAGCTGCCTCCATCCCATCCACAGAGGCCTGAAGACACAAGTTACCAGTTCAGTATTAAAATCTCACCTTGATCCAGGTGCCTTGAAGGCAGATAAGGACACATGTCCAGGATGCTGTTTTTTCTGAACTGCCACATCAACTTAATTTACCAGTATGTCACAAATCTTTCCTGTACAACCAAGGTTTCCAGTGGAACACTTGCTGACATTTGTCATGTCAGCTCCCTGAAATCTGTCCTTGCATTGGGTCGAACTTCGCAGCTAAAAAAAAATCATTCATATGACATGTTCAATGAAGAAGGAAGAAGAGTAATTATTTGATCTCTGCCTTCAGATAACACAGAGATAAGAGGCCAGCACATGAGTGACTGTTAAGCTCTTGGGACCCTGTCCTTCCCCCCAGTCATGACTTGAGCTTTCTCTTACCAGCCTCTGACAAGAGCCACGTCAGGCTCCATATGCCGTATCCATCTTCACACCTATCTTAAGAAGAGCCACCAAGGTTCAATAGCACTTTCTGGGAGAAAGCTGACAAGGTCATCTGTGGTGTAGCATTGCTACAGTGAGAAACAGCTGAAGACTTGGCATTATGGCATCCCCATAATGGGAGATGTCCATTATCTGCTGTGAGGCAACCAAGATACAACACACAACGAACTCTACAGGTGTTATCAGGTGAGCCTTTCTGGGTCAATTCCCTGCACTGTTAAAATGTTTGTACCAGCAAGTCTTATAGCAATTCTGGAGAATCTTCCCAATCTACCATAGGAATCAATAATAATGGAAAAGCCTTGAAGAAAATATCTCATGGACTATGAAGTGCCTATTCAACCACATCAGCAGTTCTTCCTGAGAACCTGACTATCCTTAAGCCCCACTAGTTTACACGGCTACAGCTGCATATATTACAGAAGAACCAACCTTTTTGCAGCCTTGTTTCAAAACCAAACACCTGGCTTCTAGTCATGCACAGCTGAAAGGTCTCTGACAAGAGGATCCTGTAAGCCAACCCCTCTATTAAACATTCTGCAGCAGCCACTTCTGGGAAAGAACTGACTCTATAAATGGAACTAACAAACTGACCCATGACCTAGACTTTTGATTTTTACAATGAGTCCAAGGGTTTTTGGGTTTTTTTTACAATATTTACTCTTCCTAGTAAGCACACATTACTGTATGAAAAGCAGGTTCTATTGGCACTGGACACATTAATAGATACACAAGTTGAAAGTTGAGTAGCTAAATCCTGCTAGTATAGGTTATCCCACAATTTTCTTCAAGTCCATTCACACAAACAATTAGCCGAGCTGCATATCTGCATAATAGTTCTCAGAATAAATTTTACTGTCCTAGATAAAATTAAATGATTTCACAATGAAGAGCACAGTCCAACATGCAAATATTTTAGCCATCTGATGAGAACTATATATAGTTTTCTTATAACATGGTAGCTTTAAGAGTCAGTATAGTCAGTAAGGACATTACAGCAAACAATATTCATAGTTCAGCAGGAATGATCAGCAGTTCCTTCACAGGGTACAAGCAGATTCCTACCGTAGCTAAGTTACAGGCACAAACATTTTCAGGATATAAAGCTCCAAGTCTAAGGCTAGCCATTAATATTCATCTAGTTACTTAATCATAAGAATAAAAATAAAGTTACTTTAGCTTGAACATAACTACTGTTTCCACAGGTTAATAGCATTTTAAAAAAGTCTTTTACCTCTGTTGGTTTGTAGCAATCTACAAGAGTTTCCTAGAAGCAAAATATGAAAGTGTCAGTATCCATACAGAGTAATAGTGAACATAAACAACATGGTATGAAACCTGGAGGGAGGGGAGAAAGAAAAGGAGCAAGAACAGGAATCACTGAATGAAGATGTTACTGAAAACCCAGAGTTATACAAGTCATCTTTGCCCTACATGGATCAGAATGATTTGTACCAGGAGAGAAATAATGACTTCTTTCTCCAGGTAGGAAGTTACAAAATCCCTGTCTCCAAGAAAAACTGGGAAAAGGAGGAGAATCCAAGAACATTTCTCCCAGGAACAGACATGTGAAAGGCAGCTTTCTGTGAGGACGAGAGTCTTTGCAATGCAGAAATAGAGACGTTAGTTATTCCCAGCAGGGCATTCCTAGCAGGGAGCTGCTGTAGCTAGTTTAGGCAGAAGCAGCAAAGCTATTTATGAATGCTGAGCAAAGAGCCTGGGGCCAGGCCCCATGTCTCTGTGGCTGGCCAGTGGGCACCAGGAAAATGGTGCTAAAAGGCACTAAAATGAGATGTGCTGCATCGAAGCACCACATTAGTCACCTCCCAGAAGCAAGCTGAGGGCAAGCCATGACTCTGGAACACTTTTCCTTTTCTTAGTGCATCTGAAAAAATTATAAATGGAGACATTTCCTATTGGTTTTATATATTGATTTAAAGAGAGATATGTTAAAGCAATGATGTTTCTTTTCTTCTCCCCCTCATTCTTCCACGTATTGACTCCTACCTCACGCAAGATTCAAAAATTTAGAGAGCTGGTTTAAATTGTGTAATTTTAGCACATAGGTTTTGAATGTCCCTACTAATTCCTGTTCCTGACCATCTTACCCTTTCTTTGAACTTTTTTGATGGGTTCCAATTTCTATCTGGTATAGACAGAAATAACTGCCAGTAGTCTAAGCACAAGAGAAGATTTCTGATCTGTATACACATTTTTACTGCTGAAGTGCATCACAGAAACTATCTGGTCATCATAACTGACTCTCAGTCATATAGCTTTTTCCATGTTGTGTTCTTCATTTTCCTATGTTTTCTTTATTTTATATACTTGTACAAATTGGAATGAAGCTAACTGGGCTTAGCATATTTCCCTCTATTACTGGGTTCTTTGGACTTTCATTTACTAGTGTTATCACATACCTTCCAAAAATTTTTATCTAAAAGAATTTTGATTACCTTTGAATAGTCTGGTAGACTATGCTAGACTAGACCTAGAACCTCTTCATTCTAATTCTACATTTACAGTGGATTCAATCAAACACAAGATAACGATCCAGATGCATTACTTCAGCCAACTTCTGATTTAAAACAGTAAAATAGTATTACCTGTAATTTGAGAGCTCTCTCCTCTTCATTGGCCGCATCAAGAAGGTCATCAATGTCAATTTCTACCTCTGGCATTTCTTCTTCCTGAAATGCAAAAATACCCACTTAGTCCATAGAGCTATCTTTTAACTAACCCCAAAAGCAGCCTAATGATAGCACACAAACCCATCCTCCTGGAGCCAGACAAGGAAATCAATAAGGGATGGTGGCTTGATTCCTGGCATCAGACTAAGCCCCAGCCTCACAGGAGGTGACAGCTCTCAAGCAATCCTTTGTTCACAGCCAGAACGTGTTACTAACTCATGGCCAGCATGACAAGTCATGCTATTCTCACAGTCCTGGGCAAAAGGACGAAGAACAAAAAGTAGAAGGAAGAGGAAGTAGACAACAACTGCAGCAAGCCATAGAATTGTTTTGAAAGCATTTTTGATTGGACTGCTTTTCTTGGTAACACTGTGGAAGATCTCCCTTGTGTAAAGCTGGCTTACAGGGATGACATACATGCTCCATCAGGAGAACTCAGATTTTCAGTACCTGCAGTGAAGCACATAGTCTAAGGCACAGAGTATTTTAGAGAATTTTTCTTAATCCTCCTCCACCCACACACTTCTTTCTCTCTTTGCATCATCAACACATCAGATGTCCTGCTCCCTGAATCAGAGCAGCAGTCCATACATTTTGAAGGACCCCTGAGCTCTAGAATCCCAATCAGAATTTATCATCCACAGATATCACCATCTATTTCATTTTCAGTTATGCAAAAAACATTCTGCTGGCCATTTTATACATCGTCTCATTAAAATTGTAAAGCAGCTCCCTGCTGCACGTACAAAACTCTGGTCTCAGCCACTCTCCCGCACCAAGTCCAGCCCTGATAGCAGCCTCAGTGCCATGGCACACAGCTCCTCTGTTGCCCCTTCCCCATATAAGCCAACACATGGGCACTGCAAGACTCTCCTCCCCTAAGTACACTGCCATCAATCAACTCGCTGATGTTGCATCACTTCAGCACTTACCTAATGAAAACAGAGACCTGAAAGTCTCCAAAGGGGAGGGTAGATTTAAGTCAGGATGAAGCAAAATGATCACAGCAGCAGCTGCTGCTGCCCTCTTGTACCCCTCTAACACTTTTCAAGATCCTTTAAAGAAGCATTTTAACAAAAATGTGGTGGTTCTAGCAAGCTGCTGAAGTTTCAACAACTGTGAAATAATTTAACAGCTCCAATAGCAATTGCCTCAGGTAATACTAAAATTACTCTTCTACTGGGTAGTCTAAACTAGCTAGTCCAAACATTAGCAATGAAAATAAGTTAGTTCAATTTAATCTAAGTGAAGTTAAAAACCAAAGTGGCAAACAATTAGCTGTATCAAACTCTAGCTAAAATGCCAACTGTTCAATATCTCTTTGAGTGTGAGGATGAAGGACACAAGTTGGATGATTAAGTTCCACATTCCCCATCTCTGAAGGAAAGTGTGCAAGGACACTATAGTGCAGTCATGCACGCAGTTACATCCAATGAACGAAAATACACAAAGCACTCCATTTGCCAATCAACCCAGTCAGAAAGGAAGCATGGACATTTGCTGAGATGAAGTAAAGATACCAATTACTGTAACACAATCTGGCAATATGGGAGCTTCTAACCCAATGCAACAGATTCACTAGCAATTTAAACAAGAGGAAGAGATGTGTTCCATAGGCTATGTATTCATTAAAAGCCATCAGAATTGGAATGAATAAAGAATAATCCATAACAGTGGTACAATTACTTAGCAGTTTACTATCCCAACTCTATGCTATCACACCAGGATATTCGCATATCACACCAGGAACCAGAAATCCCCCACATAGGTAGTAAACCTCCTGAACATTTTATCTAAGCAGCTCAGCCTAAATACTGCTAAGACAGGGTTATTGCTAATACTGTAAACTTATCAAAACACACATCCATTGAACTGTGTAAATAGCCATTGTGCATATGTCTGCATTCAAAAGTGCTGTTCAGCACATTGAATATTTTGTCAGATACACATTTTGAACTCTTGTCTCTTGGAGCGGCGTTCTAGCAAACTGAAACAACGTTGAAAAGCAGCAGTGAGGAGAAATTGCCTAGAAGGTATATAATGCTTTTTTGTGATCACACTTCATTGAAGTTGAGTTCTATCCCCTCTTTCCTCTTCTTCAAATCAACTTTCTCCTACATCTTCACGGTTCACAGTACCATGATTCAGAGGACAACTGCACCAAGAGTTCACTGAACTTTGGTATAAGAGGTAACACAGCTCCTGTACATCACAGAAAGTGATAACAAAAAATGAATTACAAATATTTCTGAAACAAGGAACTATAATTGTACCTATCACAATGGCATTCAATTAAGTTACATATTCTGTAAAAGATCACGTGTATCTTCCTCACTTCACAGCAGATTTGAACTCAGATACACAACACAAATGGAGGGGAAGCCCAAAAGCATAACTCTTGCTCTTATTTTTGGCTGAATGGACAAACATATCAAAGCACCTTTTCTCTATCTGAACTACTGTGCCTCCATGAGCTGAAGAATTTTATGTTAGGCATGAAAAACATGCCCTCAGGTTGGGAGACTGACCACTCCATAACAGCTGTAATGACAAAGAGAGGAAAGATGAAGTCATGCCTTCTGTTTGACAGATTTTATTGGTGAGATTAGTCTGGTTGCTCCAATTACAGTTCAGCAGCTAGATACAGACTGGGCTGGGCCAAGCCTGAAAGGGTCTGTGAATAGCCAAAGGATGGTATTTTAAGGGTCTTGTTACTGTCATGAGGCTGTGCAAAAAAACAAACACTGTCATCAGTTCTGCTCCAGCAAGAGGGAGACAAGGTGATGCNGGGGGGGGGGGCAAGAAACCACTAGCAGCATGCTGACAGGGAGCAGCCCCCAGAAAAGCTAAAATAGAAGGGGTGTGGGAGTTCTGGGTGCAAACATCTATCAACTGAAACTCTTGAGGGAGAGAAGGATGGACACTCTCCTTTTAAGCACCCTCTGCAGTCTGCATTGATAATGCAGGCAGAACATGAGCTGATTTCTGCTTAATCATTCAAAAGTCAGAAAATACCAAAGACAACTTCCATGACATTTAACACAACTTAAATTCAACCATGCATTGAAGGACAGCCCCATTACTCTTTAGGTTGCATGAATTCTTTGCAGGCTACTGGCAAAAGACCTTGGGCACAGATGTGCATTAATCAGTAAATAGCTGTAGCAGTTTAAGACATTACAGCCTCTCCAGCTGGCTGTGGTGAATGAAACAAACAGGTGAACATCCATTAGTGAGACCAGAGAAAGGTCTTCAAAACCAGCTCCCACAACAGCCAAAGCCAAAGGGCTGGATTTTGTAGGGGCATCTTGAAGAACACTTGCACACTCCAGTCTGCTGACCCTGAGGACAGCACCTCCAGTACAACAAAAGCAAGTCTGACATCATTCCAAGTATCTACTAATTAAACATTTATTGGAGGCTTCAAAATTTAAAGGGCAATGGTAGCCCTATGGATAATTTCCCACTATAAATCCAACTGGGAAATTAACCTATTATCCCACACCCTCACTGTCATTCACTGTACATCATCACATTTGCAGTGCTGAAAAATAATTAAACAGGCTTGTTTGATTTTTACTTTAGATTTTAAATCTGGGAAAGAAGGAAAAGCTAAATGCAGCATGAAAAGTTAAAGCCATCGTTTGTGAAGTGAGTTTGGAAATGGCAGGAAAGGATAAGAGAGAAATGAAGGAAAAGGAAGCAAAGATGACCATACAATTCAGACATATGAAAGTTTCAGATTGTATGAATCAGGGATTTCTCTAGGAGTCCTGGAAGATCGCCAATAAGTGATGAAAACCAAACTAGAAAATAGGACTAGTTTTTCTGGAAATACCCATTTAGTATACAAAAATATTTATTTATGTTAGAACAGGCATCTAATAAAGGCAACTCTGAACCAGTTCATCTGCAGACATGGATTGCACTGCAAGACAGGGGTACAAGTCTCAGGATGATAAATAAAAACCCCTATAAATTACCAGAACTTGGAGTCATTGATTGCATATCTAACCTGGTGGGATTATGAATGGATTGCACTTAGTCCAGGTAAATGAAAATGACCAAATAGTAATTTTTAGGAAACAAAAAAGAAAAATGTACATGCTTCTTGTTTCAAAGCAGTCAACTGTTTGGGGGCATTTATGCATGAGGGCAAAAGTGGATAAAAGTGAAAACAAAAAAAAATAGTATAAGCGATCAAAAATTGTTAACCCAGATCTAAAGAAGCTCTTTTTTATTTAAAGCCAACCCTAGTTCAGTGCAGAGTCAAAATACGCAGCTAAAATAAAGCCATTTGCAAGACAAAAAGACTGCTCTGTCTATTGATTGGTATGAGGAAGAGAAGATTAGGAAAGGATGCTGAAGACAGCAAGAAGAAAGTGCCACAGTTCATGAAATTTGCAGGAAGAACAAGAATACTCAGTGGTAAAACCCAATTACTAAATGGCAGCATGTTTTCTCCAGTCTTAAAATATTCAGAGCAGTAATACCATAGCAGACATGATGATCTAATGTCAGACATGAAAAAAAATTAGCTGTCATTTCTTTTGGTCCAGGTGAAGCAGTTCATGCAACAGTGAATATTAGTTTGTACTGCTGATAATCAGTGAACACATTTAGGACGCTGCTCTCAGTATGATAAAATCTTTAGCATGCAGTGACATATTATTTTCTCCCCCATCAGGCACTTATCTCATCAGCAACCAGTCACTGAAGGTGGAATCTCAAAGGCAATACAGAGACCAAGGCCTTACACTCCTGAACACATGCCATTCTGTCTTGGCTCCAACTAAGAGGCACAAAAACCCGTGTTGTACTCAATCTGTTATAACCAGAGCAGCAGCCTCTTCCACCAACAACAAGTCTATCTTCCTCTACCACTCTGGTTTATTGAATAAAAGTGCAGAGACATTCAAGGCAAAGTTACCAGATTTCTCCACTCATTTTGAGTCAATAATCCTACTGTTTATGAATAATCACCATTTATCTGTGGCGGTGTGGCTTTTTAACAGAAATCTTCTCTGTGCTAAGCCTGTCCTCAAGTCTGACATTACATGGACGCTGTTAAATACACAACAAAGGAGGGACATTAAGTGCACACCTGTCAACAGAACGGCTTATGGAAGCTGACCAGGATCTCAATGGTGCACCAAATGCATCTACATCTATATAACATGGTACGAAGGGCTGGATAAAAGTCAAGAACACGGTGTTTTATCTACATGGTCCAGATCTGGTGTACCCTCACCCCAGAACCAGCAGTCAGTCCAAAGCCTTGTGCACACACCACTAGAGGGAGGTAACACTTTGCAAACACAAGGGGCCCTGAAGTTGCTGGTAAAACACGGAAAGGTCTTCTGAGCCCTGCGTACAGCTCTCGATCTGGAGAACAACAATCTAACTTTTATCCTCAAGTACACATTGCCTTCTGCTCTAACTTTTATCCTCAAGCACACATTGCCCTCTGCTCTAACTTATATCCTCAAGTACACATTGCCCTCTGCTCCTGCTCTTAAAAATGTAGTCCTCAGCTTTTACTTTAACATCTGGTTTCCTACAAAATCCCATCACCTCTGTTCCTATCTTTTCAGGTATTTGCTTCTACATCCATCCTTTGTAGCCTTTCTCTGCAACTGAGGGCCAGAGAAAGAACTGCTGGAAGTAGAAAAAGGAGCAACTCAGCTCCCAGGCACCGTGATGAGGGCTCCCTGCCAAAATGAAACTGCAAGAGCCCAGCCCCTTCTAGTTCCCCACAGAGCAAGCTTGTTCACATATGACAATCTTTGAGCTTATTGCCAAACTTCAACAAGTTCAGGCACATGACAAGCACAAGTGAAAGAGGAGGGGAGTTGCCTGATTAAACTGAGAACACTTTCATAAATTGGCCACAGGAATCTCCGACACACAGAAAATCTGGTACCTCCTAAATTTCTAAGACCACACGTACCAGAGTTTCAACTGTGCTGTTGAAAGTCCTCAAGCAATGTAGAAAACCACTTTTTTATTTCCTGACTGTAGTCTCAACATTAGAAATAACTGAAGTCTTACCTAAAAAGCTTTCCAAGATATTCCAGCTGAGGCAGACATATACTGTGAACCTCCTCAGCTCAGATTATTTCAGTTTGGACTAGTTCGACATTTTAAGATTTTAAGTGTTTACCAGTTGTTAATTCAAGAGTAATGCCAAGAACAATGCTTACGTAGCTCTGCATGGAAGACTACCAACCTTACTGAGAAGTAGAGGGGGAGCTTAGCTAGGAATTTGCAAAGTCTAGCAATATAGAGGATGAAACAAAGCTGCAGAAAAGGTGAGAAAGATGGTCAGACACTTAAACACACAGTGATGGTGTTTACACAGGCAGGTACAGATGGATCACAGCTTGCTCAGCCAGTGCACAAACTGCATGGTCCAGTAAACATAGCTGCATTAGGGCAGCTTTCAAACCAAGAAAACAAATCCTGTTGGCAAAGCATTTATATTCAAGTGCCACAGTTTATTATCACAGCAATTAGATTTCCAGACCAAAGCTTGCCCACAACCACCTGGCTCAGAGAAGAAAGAAATACCTTTTTAAAAGCCTGGCTGCATCTGCCAATTTACCCTGTGTTGCTTAGTAGATAAGTGGGAAAAAGCCCCAAGCTTATATTAGGAAGTATACATAATACTACAAGGAAATCTCAACTAGGAAATATCTTGGAGATTCATGTCTGAACCCAGGGAACAGGAAGCACTCTCAAGCTCCAAGATCTAAAGCATAACTTAACAGCACACCAGATCCAGGCCAGTACGCAAGTTAAGTGTGTGTTCCTCCCAACCAGAGACACACTATAAGGAAAAGCATAGGATTACATGTTAAAAAGGATATCACCATACTCCTTGGATAATTGCAAAAGCATGCCTTATCCCACAGCCTCATCAGCCTTCTCTGAAAGAACACTGTTAGGAATTCTTGGCTTCTTCCATAACCATCACCATCTCCATTATGTTTTCCTGTCATACAGTCAGGAGACCAGTCTGAGCAGTATGTTCCTCTACAGAAAAAAGAGGGACACAAAGTGTTGATTTAATCAATCTACATAATGACAAATTCAGAGATTTAGAGTCAAACAACAGGGACATGCTCCCTCTGTGAGCTATGGTACATGACTTATCAATTAGTACTTTTGCAAGTTGCCTAGAAAAAGTAAGTAATGAGGGTCACAGATTTGTGGGGTTTCAGTTTGCGTGGTGGGAAGGAAGAAGGAATTCAGAACAGAATGATCTCAAGCAGGTCAAACCCTATATAAGAATATCACCCTAGGACAACTGGAACATTAATCCTGTACGTTAATGTTACTTAACGATAGTCAATAACAGTTCAAACTTCCTTACTTAGGAACACTTACAAATAAAAAACATGGTGCTAAACATTTGAAAATTTCTGGGAATTCCTCAAGTATAAAGGCATCTTAATGTCCATGTACACGCCAGCAGGTAGGTACAGCTGTAACTTCAGACTTCAAGTAGAAGTGAAAAATATATGAACACGGCAATGGATATACAGTACACTTAAAACACTTAAATTCTAGTTGTGAACCTCATTAAAGCAATTAACAACTGATATTTTTAATAATCAGGGGAGGATCACCCACTCAAGCCAAGTTCTTCCATCTCATTACCCAAGCTGGCTCTTTCTCATGCCTCAGTCACTGTAAACCATTGTTGTTTGTCTCAAGCTGGCACTGTCATAGATCAGCATCTCCTCTTGGCTCTCAAGTGACAGTAGAGCAGATGAAACAGACAGATGCTATTCCAATTACAAGTTCCATTCAAAGAGTCAGCCCCTCTAAAGCAGAAAATGCACCCCAGTGTTTGCTGTGAAATAGCATGCAAACACACAAAAATGGCAACAGCACAATTCTGGCACTCAGATGATACAAAAGGACACAAGCCTCTTGCACCCTTATTCCAGGTGGGGTCCCTCTATCAGCAAGGAGAGATCAGGGTTTTGGGCAGAGATACAAAGATCGATCCCTCAACACAGTTCCTGTGAAAGGTCCCTTTATGGGCAAGTCTTTGTGAAAGAAGACAGGGAAAGCACATCCACATCCAGAGCACAGGTCTCCCCACCCAGCCTCCGTGAATATCTTCACCCTCTCCCATAACACAAGCCTTCATGTACTGACATTCAACACAGTCACCTGCTGTCTTTGCAGATGCCACTGCAGTTTTGCCTTTCCTTCAGTTAGAAGGTTAGAGAGCAGAAAGATGATGGCAACACACCACGATTTCCCCCCGACAATGGCAACACACCACGACTTGCCCCAGATGAACTTCTTACAGTTGCAGGCACTAAATTTAAGTCAGCCAATAGGTCCTACATTGCAACATGCTTAGCACAACATTGTAACCTGGATAAGGGCTGAGTGAAAAATAAGACCACCAACTGTGTCAAAAAGTCCATTGAAGGAGGAGAAAGGGGAAATTAAGCTAAAGCACAGTGAGACAGGTACAAGCACTGCCAAAACCCTTACTGAAGTTACTTAGGGAAGGGGAGGCAGGGCCAGTTTCTGAGAACAGCTCACATAAAAACTAAACTGCCTCAGTGCCACACAGTTATGCCAACACGAAGCTTCAAATAAAATGTGGTACCACTTCCCAAACAACAACAGAGCAGCTGAAAAAACATTGCTATATCAACTTGAAGGTAGAGCCTTACAGTATTAGCAACTTACCAGAGATGAAGCATCATCATTTCCACAAGCTGTTTCGATGTAGATTTGGGCCTACCTACACCCAGGAGTGGTGGCAATGGGATTTTCAAATGGAGATCAGGGGCTCTCTTTAATCAGTTTGGGCAAACTAGCCATTAAAATTCACTTTACACAATGTGACCACTACTGCCAGAGTAGTACTGTTGAGTTTATGTAGACCATATGAAAATGGAGTGCCTCTGCAGAAGAAGCAATCTTGGTTCCTCTCTTTCCACAGTTCTCCAGCCTGCTTGCTAGCAGGGCCACAAAGCTGCTATTGAAAGAATAGTGTGTTAGGAGAAAAACTAAGTTTTATTGCACTTCGAACTCTGCCAACTCAGTTGAAGTCATGCTTGTCTGAAGACACACTGCCTACTGTTGGTCACCAGCAGACACATCAAGTTTTCTTGCTGGAAGGAAGGCTTTCTGTGCTCTTTCAGAAGACCATTCCTCTTTTTTTAGATGCCTGGGCTGGCTGCCAGATTTCACTGGCTGCATTCTCCCATCAGCAGCAGAGAGGTAACTCATACAGTGTTGGATGCAGCCTGCAACTCTATGAACAGCACAGGAGGCTTGTGCAGGTGCCTTGGCCAAGAAAGATAAATAACTGATCCTCTTACTTTAAATAACAGATCCTTTTACTTTTCCCCACTTCTGTTCAACATTTTTTTTCCCTCTCAGGCTTTTTTAATTTATTTGATTTATATGGAAGCTAAGGAAGTAATTTGCAAAGAATCAACACAAGTATTTTTCCCCTAATTAACTGCTAAATGGATTTTTATAAAGGTAAAACAAATGCACGCACACACTACTTGGGTTTTTTTTAATCAAATCAGTTTGTTGGTATCCTGTGTTTTAACAAGTTTTAAAAAGAGCCTATTATGTAGGTGACTGAAAATACTTATGCTGGGCCCTGGACTTGCTATTTTTAGTTTGGTATTTATCTGTTGCTTGAATGGGTGACTGAAACACTAGTCAGGGCTCACAGTGCTGACTCTAGTCTGTCCATACACAGTAGTCCTTGTATGAGCAGCTGTTTAGGAAGCACTTGCTCAGAACCCCTGCCATAAAGCATCCACCACTGAGTAATCAAAATTGGCTCTGACTTGGAATGGAACAGCTTATAGTGATCCCTAGCTGGCCAAAAAACAGTTTGGCAAGCCTTGCTTGGTTCATGGCCCCATCATTCATTTAAATACTTCCATCAGTTTATTTGGGAAATGAAAGTTGAGAGTCAGATACAACTTGTTATTTACTCGCCTTTTACCATGTATTTGACAACTTCAGCAAAAAGTGTAATAGCCCCTAAAAATCAGATGGTTTTGATTGTGACACTGGTGCAACTGCCCAGTACAACAGAAACATGGACACTTCCCTTCAACATCCAGAATACTTCTTTGTACTTTCCTCTCCTGGCTGGGAAATTCTTGCCTAGTCTCCAAGGAAGAGTCATCATAATGTCAATGCAGATGCTTCTATTGTTAGAAAAAGCCAGCTTTGCCCAACATTTCTCAGCAGATAAAACAGGCCAAAGCAGTAAGAAATACACAAAGAAAGCTCCATTTCATTACCACTTCACAATTTAATAAATGTCTCATCTGAAAATTTTGTATCACTGGAAGATAGATAAAACAAGTAAGTGCTGGAAGGTGAAGCTGAATGTGTAAGTTCAGACTATATTCTGTGTCACTCTAATGTAGTATTAATTCCTCTCAAAATAGGGGTTTTCAATGGAATCATTCAGATCTCTTTCTTGCACTTAAGTGTTATCTTTCCAGCTGGCATGTTAACTGGGATTTCCATCATGCAGCACCACCCTTCCTTCACACATTTCACAACCTGACATCTGTGCTCATGGGCTCTGTGTCATCTCATTTTTATCTTGTTTTAGTCAAGATCTAATTGCCAGCAAGCTTTGAACCACTCACTTTCTTTCCAAAGTCCTTTTATTATATCTAAATGTAGCATGCTTGAAAGGAATTTTAGTTACCATTTTAGGATACCTCCATTTAAAAGCTCTCAGGAGTATGTTAAAATTCCTTGCCATTCATTTGGTTTCAAGTACATACATTCACACTTTCCTGAGAGTCTCAAAAAAATGGCGTGTAAGGAGACACTCTATTTCCACATCAAGAGCACATCCTTGCCACCAGAGCACAAATGCAAGAGAATTCATTGCAAAGAAGTCCAAACCCCAAATAAAACAAAAGCTTCCAGCAAACCCTTCTGACTCCCAGCTCCTCCCACATTTTTGCACCCATTTCACTATGAAGCCCCCTATGAGCACATTTACCTACCCCAAGAGAAGCTAACCTTTGCTCACTGCCAAAGAATTGCACTTTGAACAGCCAGCAAACCTTATAAATTGTGTTGCCATCTTGAAAATGCAGACTGAGCAAGTATCCCTTGGCAGAGCCTGCAGATGATTTGCAACAATTGTTTCAAGAACAGGTATCAACCTAACTGCCTTCCAAGAAAGCACCAGGAACTCTCATTTCAGCTCCCTTGACCCCTGAACAGAACACTTTTTCAACTGAACTCTCACTTTGCTGTGGTCAGCCTAAAACTTGTTTTCTTCTCCTGCTTCAACTTCGCTTCAAGATTTATCTTTCTTTAGCAGATGTCAAATATACGTGAAAATATTTGCCTCCATTTTTCAGAGAGACACTAACATGCAAAGTCAGGGCTTGTCAGCAATCTCTAATCATATGCATTGTTGGAAATTGTCACAGGCTGAAGAAAAAGGGGGGGGGGGGTTTCCAAGTGGCATTCCAAAAGAAGTAAGTTATGATGACATGCATCTATTTATTTTTTTAAAAAAGAAATAAAAGCCTTGTAGTTCCATAACCATAGCCTGAGACGTAATTTAAGACATACAGAAGGAGAAAAATATAATTAATGTAAGGCAAGATTACTTGTTGTTTTGGCTTTGTATGAAAGTAGAAAACCAAAGTAATTCCTGAAGCTTCTAATTTACTTACAGCCTTACTTTTTAAATGCTAAAAAGCCTATCATCTTCCACAACATGCTCTCTTGCCAGCAGCAAACATGTGACAGATCTTTTCATATTGGATCATGAAAAATTGTGGTGAGATACATGATCATGACAGTGCTAGCAAGCCCAAAACAGAATGGGGCCAAAGCACTGAGGTGTCCCTCTGCTCCTCAGATAAACAAACAGTATTTTCCAAGGTAAGATTTTCCAGCACAATCAAAGAAATTCCAGATGCTCATGCAACAGCTGCTGGTCCTCACAAATCACTGTAGCAGAAAGATGATGCAGGCAAACAAAGCAAGTCCAGGACTGACAAGGACCCTTAAAATAGATGAGTTTGTCAACTAGCAATAGCAAAAACAGAGAAATTGCAATTGGGCTGAAGGGAGAGAACTCCAACAGGCTGCTGAAGGGTGAGCACTTAGCCCCCCACCCTTTCTTCTTAGCAGTACTGCTCCCAGGTATGTGCTAAAGAAAACAACAGCTTAAATTGTTTCCTATGACTGAACTACAGGGCCAGGAAAAGACTACTTTTTAAAAGCTGTATCAAGCCTAGCCCTTCATTTCCAGGGTTGGAGCCCTAGCAGAGGGACTATAACCCTCATGTTATCAAGTTAACAAAAGAGTGAAAGACTACTCTTAAGTATCTAAATTAACACATAGGGGAGATAAGAAAAAAAAAAAAGGAAAAACAACAAAAAGGAAAATATGTGAGGAGGAGAAAAAGATTTTAAGAGGAGTGTAGTTTTCTCAAGTATACCTTAAATGCCAGAAGGCGCCACATACAATTATCAGGAATACCAAAGATTCCCAGAAAGAAGAGAACTCACATATATACTCAAGATCTCATTTCTTAAATAGTTTACTGGTTCTGTAGGGCAATGCACACACCAAGACTACCTGGGTGTAGTCTTGCAACTCCTGGAAGTCCCAAACACAATCAGAGCAATGCTTCTCGTTAGCACTGAGTTTCCAGAGGCCAAAACACAGGTGTGTTATCAGAGGCTTTGTCTGCAGCCAACCAGACACAGCTTTTCAGACATAACCCAAAGCAGTACAGCAGTCTTTCAGTTTTCTCCTGAAGTTCTTTCCATACTATGCAAAGCCTTTCCAGCAGCTTTGGTATATTACAAATAGAGCCAAACAGTAGCTTCATTGAGACTGATGTTGCACTGAATTGCAATACTATTTCAATTACACCATCCAAGAGCATACTATATACACAGTGCACACACACATATACACTAATCCTTCAGGAACATGTTAGCAGACCACAAATATACACCCACATCCACATATACACGAACCCGTTGTTACAGAAAATTTTCAGAAAAAGAGAATGTACACAAATTTCTGCAATGAAAGTGTAGCTAGCAATGCCTTGAAGAAGCACGGCTTGCCATAGCACAGCAGAACATATTAACAAGCCATCTGTTCACTATAACAAGCTCAACAGGATTCATCTTCTAGATGCAGAGATGCTACCTACAGCATGTCCCTTGATCAAGCAGAAAGCTGTTGGATATTGCCAAAGTCTTACCACATCCCTTTCAGAGAGCATGTTGCACATCTCTGCCACCAGCACAGTCTGGATTTAAAATCTGCTTTCCCAGGGGCCTGTGCCTTTGAGCAGAATTAGTCACACTAACAAGCAGCCCACAGTCAGGTTCCTCCAGCTAGGTACATGCAGATAGAACCAGCGCTATTTGCTTAAAGCTCTCAACTTCTCCTCTCACCTTGGAGAAAGATGCATTCCATGAACACAAACACTGAAGAACATGAAATCTATTCTCAGAGGAGTTACTGGCTCTCTAAAAAGAGACAAGAATGATACTTCTCCCTAGTCTTATGCAAGCAACATGGCTGGTCTTTCAGTCTCTCCCCCCACCCCCCACTGCTATGTTTCCCCCTTCAAACAGAGAAATGATGAAACAGCTGCTGCTTTCCAGCTTTGTGAGAGGCAAAGAACAGCAGTCAGAAGTAGCAGGAGGGGAACAAGACTGTAATATACTCCGGATTCCATCTGTTGAGAGTGAGTTAACAGAAGACAGAGGAGAAGGAGACAAATAGGGACTCCAACATACAGTCAAACATCTCCTTCCTCACCACCTATCCTATGGTCTCCAGTTCAATACCCGGCAACTGCAGCAAGAAAAGGACAAAACTCTTCAAGTTAAATGTACAATATCAATCAAATTCGTATCTTCATAGTGTTCACAAGCAAGTTGTTTAATTAATACACTGTGCCGCCAGTATTTTGGCTTAGTTGTTACTCTGCCATGTGGCAAACTAGACAAAGCAGATGGTCAATAAGCTCTGTTAAACTGTCAGGGCCAGCTATTATGAAGAGACACAAAACAGCTCTCGGCTAGTTCCAAAATTTTTAAGCTAAATCTCAGCAACCTCGGCTCAGCTTCCCCTCCTAAAAGAGCTGGCATCAAAAGAGTCAAGGTTAAACTAGTAACTTTCCCAAGGCTCCAACCTTGAAATTCAGAGCATGCCAGGCACCATGCTAAGGGATACTCAAGTTCATTAAAAGCTGCAAAAATGTGAAAACAGCCAGCATCATCTGCGCTACACTAAGAAACCTTGTGGTTTGCATCTTAAAAAAAAAAAAAAATGTGTAGCAAGCATACCAGGAGAGCTGGGATTGAAACTGAGTATCAACTCCTCAGTCTTTGAATTCCAAACAGGAAAACCAACACAGCATAAGTCTTATTAAAAGGAGTGCTTAACAAATCATATTTCAAAATACATTCTTCTATTCACTAAAAATGTTGTTGTCATACAAACTCTGAAACACTCTCAGACACTTTACCTCACATGTACCTCCAGATAGTACTTTGATCCTCACAACAAAGACAGATGCTCCAAACAAATAACCAGAGTTGAAGTCTGGTTCAGCAAAGAGCACAAGCTTTGCCACATTAGAGGATGTGGTTACTGGCAGTAAGTACAGCTACATCTTGTTTTATTCTACTGAAATCCACTTCATACTACTCTAGCCTCTTGGCCTACTCATCATGTAGGGGCCTTGTTCTGAGCCATCTCCAGAGCTAAGTGTTTTATTATTTTTAAAAAATTCTATCATGCCTTGCTCACAGGGCCACAAGGAACCTAGGCTATGCCTATGTGTACTGCTCCCTAGCCAGATAGTGGCTAAAAACAACACATATCCTGCTTAGCACTACACCTAGCAACAGGAGCTAAAATTTTCTTAGGATTAAAAATCTCTGAAAATCCCCATGGGAAGAGGTTAAAAGCTTAAATGTGCCCCAGAACACACTGAAGTGCATCAGAAAAATACTGTGATTAGAAGTTAAAATACAGTTTTTTACTATACAGTCTTGAGATGAGGTCCAGTGAGCTGATTCCCCTGTCTCTGCAAGCTCATGAAAGGCAAATTTTGAAGTGTCCTTCTAGAAAGCCACCTTTGAGTTCACAAAGTATTATTAGTCTTTGGCCACCCAGAAAATTTACAGGGTCCAAAATGGTGCTCATCTTTAATAACCTGTTCTAAGGCCAGCCACCTCAGACGAAAGCTGGAGACTTGGATGGATCAACATACAGTCAAACAGCTCCAACAGCTTTTGGATGGATTGAGCACCATCTCACTTGGTTTGGGTGCACTGCAGTCACCAAAGCTAGACATTCTTCAGGCAGTACTAAATCCCACTTGCATCTGCAGCTAAGTGCCTATCACAGTAATTTTCTAATAATGGTGACTTTGTCTTGCAAAAGGACCTGTAACTACTGCCAAAATTTTTTTAATAAGGTTTTTCGGCATAATTCAAAAGCTGCTGGCAAGAGCAATTAAGGAATAAAGAGACTGACCAACTTTGTTTTTCTAAATTACCTCATGATTTGTGTAATATGGGCTCAAAATTTCTAGATCTTGAACTCAGCCAATATAATATATTTACAGGAACGAGCCAGGACTGCTTGAGCAAGCCATCAGGTGAGATTAACATGTGTTTCACCCTTCTGGACAATACTAGCTGGTTTCTAGCCTCTAGCACACTCTCAAGGAATCATTCAAGGAATTTAGCTAGATTCCCGCTTCAGAGGCTCATTTCTGAGTCTCATTTTCCTTTAACTATCTTGCGTCTTGTAAACACTTCGAGGTTAACCTTCTACATTCTTCACCTTCTCTGCTATCAAATACACACATTCACCACATGGCAACTAGAATTCATACACACAAGGCCACTTAATATGTAAAGAGTCACATCTAACTCAGGAGCAGACATCTTCCAGAACGAGAATTTCATCTCATCAAGACCATTTATGTTGGGCAATATTTAAAAGCTAAGGTACTTTTTTTTTTTTTTTAAACCAAGGCCCAGGGCTTACAAATTGGGATTTCTCTCACCTTTTATGTCTACCATAGAAACAGTATAACAGTATCATGCCCCATTCCTTGGAAGTATTATGGCCCATCCTTGGATGTGTTCAAGGCTAGATCGGATGGCACTTAGAGCAACCCAGTCTACTGGATGGCATCCCTGCCTACAGCAGGGGGGTTAGAACTGGATGGTCTCTATGGTCCCTTCCAACCCATTCACTGATTCTACGACTGAGCAACCATCCATCTACGGTAAACAACAGGAGACTGGTAAGGGAGGATCAAGCACTACAGCACAGAGGTCTGCCTCCCACCAGATGAATCTTGCCAATGGTATCGCTCATATAATACATGGAAAACCAATATCCTTCTGTTACAGGAGTAGCTGAAGCTCATTGCTGCTATTTCTGATCCTGAAGGCAGCAGAGTCCTGAAGACATCATCGTAGTCCAGGAAATCTGGAGAGAGTGCTTTCCTTCAGACCGTGATAAAGTTAACCAGTGGGTCAGGACATGGGAATAAGGACAGACTGCCTTAAAGGCTGGCTGACTGTGTTGCTCATAATGCTTGACCAAAAGACACATATTACAAATCACAACTCATGTAAATTTTATGTTTCCATCTATTACACTGTATTTTAAGACAGATTATTTTACTACCATATGAAAAGTTCCAAAGATGGGCACTACCAGCTGGTTACCTTGACCACCTAAAAAACATTAATTTTGGTGACAAAAAACAAAACCAAAACCAACAAACAAAACCCCACAACCCTAACCCTTCTCAAGTCAAACATTCAACTTTGACAGATTTTAATTAATTTACTCAATATAGCATAGCAATATTTTCTGTAGAAAATTATTTTCTACTTCCAGATACCAAGAAAAGGAACTAATACAATCTGAGCATCCTTTCTGCTCCAGTTCTTAACATAGTTCAGCTTTTTATCACCAGTACATCTTAGACAAAGAGCTGACTATTTTGCATTCTTTTCACATTACTCCACCTTTGAAATTAAAGATAGGGTTGGAAATGCAGAAGAAAGCTTCAAAGAGTTAAACACTGCAACTTAACATAAAATGGTAGATGTGAAGGACAGGAGTGTTCTCACCGACACTGTACTTAGCATATACTCTAAAACCCAGAGTTTCAAGTGGCAGTGACGTACATACAAGAAACATAACATCATTACCCTACAGGGCAGAGCTGAGGAACTAATTCCAAGGAATCCAAAGTAAAGTCCTTCAGAGCTCCTTCTTATTTGGCCCATGCCTACAAAACACCTGCATATAAACCAAATACCTGCAGCAGCCTATCTCCATTCTAGGGACAAAATGACAGCCATAAGCAATCGCACACCTTCCGCAAACATTGAGTCCGACCTTACAGTCATAGTTACAGAACTGCTGCCATCAAAAGGAATCCAGAAGCATGCCTGTGCATTTTTAAAGTACCAGTTGTGTGCTGGTGTATGTTTGATACAGAATAGCCAATTCAAAGGAACTTTGAATTCAAAGTATAATACTCTGTTAAACAAACAATAAAGTTATTTTTAACTGGCTACTTTTTCTACAAATACACAAAGTCTTAAGGTTTGAAGCCTTTGTAGAGATCAGCCTGGACATACACATGGTAATGAGGAAGACTCCTGTAATCTTTGCTTCTCCAGATTCTCACAGGTTTTTCTACTCCACCTACAGATTTTGTCAAATGGGAGATATTTCAGGAACACCAGATATTATAATCAAGTCTCCAGACGTGAAGCTGCATGAACACGCACAGAGGATCAGGTGGAAGGTAGTAAGATCAAAGTCAAGCACTCCCTTTCCCTCCCTGAGAAAAAAAGATAAGAGAGGAAGCTCCATGCTGCTACTGTCTCATGTTTCTGTTGTTTTTCACTTTAAAAGATTTCAGTTGTCAAAGTAGTTTTCAGCGCAAACTCTGTCCAATGCATCCCGAAAGAACTGATTTCCACAAGATTTCTTGTAGATGAAAGCTGGTACTCCCGGCGTATCATACAGGATCACTGGGATGTGAGGAAGTGAGGTGGTGGATCTTCAGGTGGATCATTTTTTCTGTTCTTTGTTTGTTTGTGGTTTGCTTTTTTTTACACTGTAGCACACCAAAGAGCAATGAAATGGCACATCAACAAAGCAGATCCAGGGAATGCCTGGTAGCTTGACAGTGTTTCACATCAGTGTGGGATTTGTTGCTAGCAGGTAATTTCCTTTAATAAAGCTTTAAAGTGAATAGTCTTCTATAAACAACACAAAAAACCCCAAACACCACACCAAAACAAAACAAAGATAAATCTGCCATGATTAGTCTGTCAGTATCCAACAAAGGAGCTACTCAAAAGAAGGCTGTGTATCACATCTGTGTTTGAATTCCTCACGTCTGTTCTTACACGGAGCAAAAACAATGATATGGATTGGGAAGCACCAGTGCTAAGGAAGCGTGAGTTTCCTGTAATTCATGTCTTGATTCTCAGGTGCCCAAATAAAGCCTTTTCCTTTCCAAGAATACAATAGAAGCTATAACAACTTACCTGTGTGGATTCACTGTCAACTAAAAAAGGACCAAGTTCTTGTCTTTAGTGAAGATGCTCAGAGGGTGTGTAAGTTTTGTGAAAAAAGCAGCTTAATTCTACAGTTGTCATTGTGTTATGATATCATTATCTCTCTGGCCAATTTCAAGCTAGGGTGATAAGAGCATGGCAGAAGACACACAGACAAATTTTTCTGCCAAACATTTCTAACATGTAATTTTAGCTTAATAACGGAAATAAATAAACTTAATGCCTTTAAAATGCAGCCAACTCTGACCTAGTTACAATCCAAACTCATATAGGCCACAGAAGCAGCTTTCAGGATATGTATTTGAATGAGATCAGCAAGCTGTCCTGAGCTTGGAAAAAGTATTTATGCTCATTAAAATAAAAAAATAAATTTAAAAAAAGTGTTCCTGCTCAGCTTTTAAGTACCTTAAGATTTTCCGCAATGGAAGAGGACCTGTTTAAAACTGGTAGTGGTAAATCAGCTCCAAAGCCTCTTTTCCCTCCTGTTACATCAAAAGCCTGAGCTGTAGAGGACTCCCCATGCATAGCCATGGTTGCATGCAACCACTCTCTGTCCAACCTACATTACCAGATTCTTTTAAAACTCTTTTCAGCCTTTCTAAAACATGCTGGCATACCACATTAGCCACAAGCTGCAAGGGATGTACATTTCTTTAATATTTTCTCATATCAATGAACAGGACACAAAACAAATAAAGAGTAAGCATAATCAAAATGACAGGTGGATTCCGAAAATCACTTCAGGCTACAGCTAATAATAGAATACCCAGTTTCAAATTATAAGTTTGGATGAATCGGCTGACACCATCAAATTCTAAAGAAACACCAGATCTTTTCCAAGAGCTGGTCAGGCTGAGTGAGCATGCAAAAATACAGGAGGAGAATGAGAATTTTTCTCATGCAGTAATTGGCCTGAATCCAAGCTCCTGGCCAGACTTTTTGCTCCAACTAAGCAGAACAGGGCTGCATACATATGCAACCTCCACAGGCAAGCTTTGCTTCAGCAAACCAAATCAAACCATCTGAAACCTAGCTCAGAGAAGGCAGTGGCTGGCACAGGGACCTACCAGTCAGCACAAAGTGATATCATCAGCTCCTTCCCACTGACCTTCACTTGGTGCCAGTCTTCCTAATCATTCAAATGGCCAATGCAAGCAGAGTTTAAAGTTCACCTCACCCCTTTCAGAATGTGTCCACAACAAGCACATCTAAACATGAGAAATTCCCCCAGTGCAGCAAACACTTTCCATCCCTGCATGTCCCTGTTTATTGAACTTCACTGTAAAAGCAACAGCTAGGAAAGGTCTGACTCCCCTGGCAGAGGGCTTAGAAATCTTGGGCCGTTTATGAAGTCTCTATCTGCTGGTTCAAAGCAAACATAGAGGATTAGAGGAGTGGAAACTGTTTTCTGAAGACAAAGAAGAAAAACAGGTTGAGATGTTCCTAAAGCAGCTACATTTGGACACTGTTTGAGGACCCCACTTTCTCATTACTACCCAAAGCTGCCAAATATCTACTTTTAATCTTTCTCAAATTCTTCCAAGTCCAGATAGTTTGGGAGACAGAAGATGGAGCAGCCCCCTCAAACACATCTTCACAGCTTGTAGAAGATATGTGTAAAAGACACTATACCCATATTCCTCCCACAGGCAGGTAGCTTGGATAAAGCACAAATGGTTCAGTTCTGCACACACGGTGCCAAGCACAGAAATCAGGACACTAATAAATCCTACATTCATAATAAAGAGTGCTGCCTTCCATAACAAAATTCCACAGGATAAAATCCACTGAATATGGAATGGGTGTCGCAGTCCCTGCCTGGTCATTTTACCACAGCAAAATACAGGCAACCAGGTAGCATTTTGTGACCAGAAAAGAAGCTACTACAAGCTTTTTGGCTGGCCTACAGAATACAGAGTAAAAAGAAGGCAATGGAACCCACTGCCAATCACTGCAATCAAACATACCCAATACCTCTTTGTTTAAAATCTCCATTACCCTCAGCTGCAAGAAGGAGATAGCTGTGCCAAAAGTATTTCTATATTTATTCCACTTTAAAAATGCAGAAGATGCTTCATATAATGCCTTTGGCATCTACCACTGAATAAAGACAAGCCAAGTCGTAAGATACTTTGTAAAACAAAAATATTCAAAACCAAAGTACACAAATTTACACCGCCATTTTCCAAAGGGATTAAACAATTATGTAGTTAATTAGAAAAATTAGGACATCAGTTTCACCTTGTTTCTACACAGACCAGAACTCACTTCCTACTGTGGTTTCTGCTGTAGATCTGGGTAGCTACTCATGAAAATACTAAGGCATGCAGGTTAAAAATTAAGTTCCCTCATGCTGTTGTTCTTAACAATCAACCAGAAAGTACACACAAAGAAAAAATAACCACTTTTTATAACTGAAAATCCATGTATGCACCCAAATAGGGAATATTCATATGAAGCCTTGAAACACTGCAGATAGAGCCAAAGGAGAAATAATAGCTGGTTGAGCTTCAAATCTACAAGATTCCAAATATACAGAGAAACAAGCTACAGTTAAAAATTACCAAACTCTCAGTAAGAGGAGCTTGGTGTTTTATGTTATCTATACATTCAATCTGGCTTAGGTGAAAAGACAACTGGGCCGAAGTTTTACATCAAAGCATCGTCATGTTGCTCTAGAAGCCAAGGCAATGGTACCTGTCTTGTTTAACATTTTTATTCCTGGCGAACTATTCTGACCTTCTTGTAACATTTTGTTTTATAGCAACTCAGCTTTGGCCTTTAATCATGCATTGCTCCAAACGAGCTCCCACTCACTCACATAAGTAGTCAGTCCACCTTGCATTCAGTGCTCCACTCCAAGCCACCCTGGGCCTATTTGGAGCTACAGGCAAAACCTTCACAGCTGCTTTATTGTGGGCTAGTTCTCTTCCACCTTTTGATGATTATAGCACTTTGATTTCAGCCCTAAAGCAAATTCAGATATTTGAGGCTTTCCCACAATACCTTCTTCCCTTCCCCCTCAAAACGCGCCCCAAGAACAGACAAGTTCCCATAATTCCCTGGGAAATAAAAAGCAGCTCAGTTTAATGCAAAAAAAAACCAAACAAACAAACAAAAAAAACAAACAAAAACACACCAACAACAACAAACCATGGGAATAAGACACCAGCAGTCCCAGCAACAGGCATGTGGGACTGAAGTACACAGTGATCCATGCTGCTCACAACTGCACCACATCCAGGAGCCCAGGTCAGGGCATCTGCTCTGCATCTGGCTCTGTTTTACATGCAAGGTGTCCTGCACACAAAAGAAACATGCCAGCTGAACACCAAATTCATTTGTACACTACAAGCCGGCTACCCTGCTGAAGTTTTCAATTCACAAGGAAGTTTGTTTCTGAAGAGAGTGAGGAACTCCACACTTAGGGAACAGGAATTACAAACAGTAAATGGAGGTGGTCCTACAATTAAACACAGCTTAAACAAATTAATCATTCCAACAACCTTCCACTAGGATCCTACCATCATGTGTGTCAAAGTGATTGTTTCCATCTCTGACATGGAGGAAATACTTAGCTAGCCCTTAGTGCTGAAGCTTTGTTCATTAACCTTTGAGCACTTCAGACTGTGCTTCAGAATTAAAGCAATATAAATATTTATCTGGGAAACAGGAAGAATAAAAATTTCTACGAGTCAAATGAAAACTAACCACAGTTTTAAAGATCTGTCTTCTAGTTACTTGACTGTCCTCAATCACACAGCCTCAATGTTACATTAACAGGCTTCTTCCTTTTTAATTGCATATAATTTTTCTTGAGATGTGTTTAATCCTAGCAGTTAAATGGATAATTAGGATTGGAAATGTTCATCTCTTTGGATATCATTAGGATGAAGCAGGGTAAGTTTTTGTTTTCAAAGCTGCTGTTAGCCTGCCGATAATTTTCTTTAAGGCACCATTAACACACCAGCAGTCAAGACTAGCTTATATTGCTGCAAAGAAACTATTATCCAACAAATTTAATCGGTTTTTTTCTTACCTACAGGAATCTCTGCAGAAATCTTTGCATGTCAGGTAGTACCCCAAATGTCATGAAGATACGACCAGAAAAGTAATCAGCTCCTGTACTTCTGTAATCTTGTCTTAACGTGCCACTGCACTTGCATGACAGTGATGGTAGGAGATTGCATGGCCAGCTTCTGGAGGAATAGTGGATCAGATACAGCACTCATGCCCTTACCTTCTTTTCTCCTTTTAACACCTCCAGCCAGCCCCGAGTCCTCAACAGGACTGTGGGGTCTCCAAACGGCATGGATGGACTCTGGGCTTAGCCTGCCGCTCTTCTCCCATCCTATCTCCTGCTCTGCCTTTTACAGATATTCTAGCCTCAGCAACAAAGACTTTGTAGCAAGCAAAACCTTTCAGCATATCAAACTGTTGTGATGTGAGGAAATTAAAAGAAGAAATGCGGTTTCAGAAGTTGACATTTAAATGGATTTCATGGCTGAACAAAGGCACTTCAAAAACAAGTCTTTACATAAAAACTAAATTAATGTGCAACACGCACCTTCTCATCAGGGTTCATATGGCCACTTTGGTTATGATAACAAAGCTGGGTCTGCATCAACCTCTTCAAACACTCACTCATGACACACATGTTAACATAACCCACAGGCCTGCAATACAGTCTGCAATCCAGATGTGGAGCTCTCCCTTCAAGGACAAACTTCCTCTATTTGCCCCCAATAGCTTTAAGAAACCCAGTCCCAAAGGCTGCAATAAAAATGTATCCTAAAACAGGCTCTACCCATGGGCAAGCCAGCCCAAGAAGCCAAACTCGAGAGCCTGGGCCACAGGACCGTCCCCACGGCCCCCCATGTCAGCTCCTGAGGCCACGAGCAGGGCCAGCTCCCCACAGCCCTGCACAGCCACAGCCTTGCTGAGCCGGACCCACATCCCAGCCTGCCCTTGGCTCAGCCACAGGGAGATGCCCAGGGCTGGGTTGCCCCAGTGCCCCTGGCTGCCTGCTCCTGGCTGGGGGTGGGACAGGCCCTGGCTGCCATTCCCTGCCCCAGGCAACTCCCATGGAACAGGTGCGGCGTGAGCGCACTGGGCGACCTGTGGCAAGGCCCAGGGCCACACGCTGCAGTCAGCCCCGTACAGCACTGCCAGACCACTGCATAAACCAACAGTGAAGAGCAGATCTTCCACCAAATACCATTTTTGCCATCATTTCTGGCAGAGGCATCCCCAGCTGAGCTCATGCAAGGAACATCTCCTGCCCAGCACTGGGGAGCCAGACACAGGGCTGCCACTTCTGTTGACCATTGGCAAGTGACAAGTAGCATCCCTCAGGGCTCAATATTGGGATCAGTTCTGTTTAATACCTTTACTGATGATCTGGATGAGGTGATTGAGCACTCCTTCAGTCACTTTGCAGATGACATTAAACTGGGAAGGAATGTTGACCTGCTGGAGGGATATGGGCAGGTGGGATTGTTGGGCTGAGGCTCAACAAGGCCAAGTCCTGGGTCTTGCACTTGGGTCACAACAGTCCCATGCAGCGCTACAGGCTTGTGGAAGAGTGGCTGGGAAGCTGCTCATTAAAAAAGGATCTGGGAGTGCTGGTCAACAGCAGCTGAACCTGAGCCAGCATGTGCTCAGGTCACCAAGGCAGCCAATGGCATCCCGGCCTGGAGCAGAAATGGTGTGACCAGCAGCACAAGGAACGTGATCATCGCCTTGTACTGAAGTCCAGAGAGGCCACACTTCAAATCCTATGTTCACCTCCAAGACAGCAAGGTGCTACAGCATGTCCAGAGAAGGGCAACAGAACTGGTGAAGGGTCTGGTGCACAAGTCTTACAAGGAGCACCTGAAGGAACTGGGGTTGTTTAGCCTGGAGAAAAGGAGGCTCGGGGATACCTTATTGCTCCCTACAAGTAATTGAAAGGAAGTGCTGGTCTCTTCCCAAATGACAACTGACTGGGCAAGAGCAAACAGTCTCAAGTGGTGCCAGGGAGGTTTAGATTGGATATTAGGAAAAATGTCTTAATGGAAAGGGTTGTCATTCATTGAAACAGGCTGCCCAAGGAATTGGTTGAGTCACTATACCTAGAGGTATTTAAACGACACGTAGATATGGCACTTAGGGATGTGGTTTAGTGGCAGATGTGGCAGCGCTAGGTTAATGTTAGGACTTAATGATCTCAAAGGTCTTTTCCAGCCTAAACAATTCTATGATTCCACAACCATCCTGCTGTCCCAAGGGTGCCCAGGTTTTTCTTCCCACACTGCCAGACCACCTCACCAGCAATACCACTGCTCTGCAGCTGCATTTTTATCAGAAGTCAGCTCCAGCATCACTGCTGCTCTACACTGAGCATTAGAAGATTTGAGAGGGGAGAATTTGTGTATCAGAAGCAAGGAGACAAGAAGTCACACTCCTTCCAGCTTCCACTCCATGCCTCACTTCCTGCTGCCTCCAACACAATGTCAGAGTAATGCCAAACGAGAATATATTTGCATCTAATAATTCCTCTCCAGTAACACACGACCTCCACTTGCTATTACTCTTCCCCTTCTCCTTAGACTAGAGGAAGCAAAGACTCCTCATCTCCAGCAGCAGAGCTGAAAGCCAACTGCGCTGTGCACACAGCTACCCTGCAAGTCCGTCTTCACTAACGCACAGATGGCTTCCCTTCTTTCGCCTTGTCTATATATATGTCGATGTATTTTGTCTTCCAGGGCAAGAAACTACCAGGCTAGGCTTTCATGCAACTTTCTTAATGTTGATTTGCTCCCTGGCCATTTGGAAATCAAAGCCAAAAACAAAACCCACATAAACATGGATGACTCCTGAAAGTAACAATCGTACGACATGAAAAACAAGCCAGTGTGGGAGTACAGAGTCAGACATACTCGAACTTCACTGCTTTTATGCTTAACACTGCAGCCGTGAAAATGAAAAGGGAAGAAATATGCTTTTTCAAGGCATAGCCAGCCAGTCTGTTACAGTGCTCCAAAATACATCCCCAATTCTCCTGTTCAGTGCTACGGAAATAATTGCATATATTGTTCAGGTTTTGCCTTTTTGTAAAATTTTTTTTAAAGTTAAAAGGATGAGGAAATAGTGGTATTCTGTAATAAAAGCAGATGTCATAATGTGACAGGGTGAACAGGCCACTTCAAAAACAATGGTGGAAGACTGCAATTTTCTAACACTAACCATCTGTATCAGAGGTGGAGTACTAAAATTAAGTGTTTAGCTGAGTTTCGTGAGTGGAGAATCTCCTCTATCAAAAATTTGCCTCATAACATGCCTTTAAGAGGTACAGAGCATCGAACATCAATTCAAATCTATTGTTTCAGTTTCGCTGTATCCAGCACCTCAGACCTTTAGACCTGGTTCTGTTCCATAAGAAAGTCCTTATGGCCATGAACAACGTGTCTTATTGAATACCTATCATCCCAGAATTGTCCGAGGAAAAGCCATCTACAAAGACCATTTCATATATTGGCAGTAGGCTTGGAGTGAGGGGGTGACTATACAAGTGAACCTGAAGACACTTGCCCAGATCTGATGTACAAAGTTACAAAAAACACTGGACAAATGCCTTAGAAGCATTTCAGTACATCCTGTGGCTTCAGAGTTAAAGGTACAGAATCCTTGCTAATTGTAGAAATACCAGCAGGTGTTGATAGCAACCCTACTACTCCCTCTAATCCACCTCCAGTTGACTCTCCAATACTGGCATTGCTTTACACATTATTCAAACAAGTCTTCCTAAAAGACAAAATTCCATCTCCTACTTGTCCAAGAAGCAACATCTAGAGCAAGAGAAGCAAACTCACAGCAAGCTACTGTCAATCTCATTTGTCCCTATAACCCCTGACTTCTGAAGTTCTCTCTTTCACTACCGTGAATACTTCTGTCAGTCTTTAGCAGAGAAATTCAGAGGGGACAAGTTCAACTGGGGACCTGAGGGCACAAGAAGAAAGCGAGCCAGAAGAAAAATTACTTATATTTATCAAACTGGCACAAGCAAGCCAGCAGAATTTGGCTGAAGAGAGACATACACCTACACACCTGGATCTGAAGTACATGCTAGTGAAAGAAATATGGAGACAAGGCAGGCAGCCTCCTATACACTATACATGCATGCTGCCATCTCTACCTTAGTTCTGCCTCTCCAGGTCCACACATCTTTCCACTTTCTTCTCTGATCTCTTCCCACCTGGCACTGATAATCCAGCACTTCCCATTGGTTCAGAGGCAGTGGATAGCCTTCTACTGCCTATAGCAAAGACAGACAGAAGCAAGCTGTAGAGGAGAGAGGTGTATTTGTTCTCCACTAGTAAAAAGCATGGTGTTTATGACACCCGAGACAGCTATGACTTGCTAAGACAAGGGTTTTTTTAAAAAGTTACCATCGACTCCAACTTCTCATGCACTTACATTTCAGAGCAGTTCTCAAGGCAGGAAATGTGTCCTTGTAGTGTGCATCCTAAGAGGATAAATTACCCGAGAGCCACAGGCAGTGATCATGGGGATATTGCCAGCAGGTGGGGGTGTGGGCAAGACACAAAGCAGAGCAGTTCTCTGGGACTCATGCCATTGCTACTAAATGATGAAAAACATGCATCACACACAATACAAGGGCAAATGCCACAAGATTCTGAATTTTGAGAACCCTCCACCTCATTGTGCCCATAACTTCGATAATTAAAGTCAATCCCCTGCTACATTGGCTGCAGCTCTATCATCTTTAGCACAACACAGAAAAAAATTCATTGGCAAGATGATGTGATTACAGGGAAAAGATTTTACAATACAAAATACCTGTTTCTCTAAGAAGGAACTACCAGCCATAGTAGAGCATACCAGGCATTCTGTTTGTCCATAATGTTAATTTTTAAAAAATTTTAATCTCTGCTCATTATGCAAAGAACCTTGCACTCTGCAACTTCTGTGTCACCAGTAAGCACAGAGAAGAAACTGATACCCAGTCACAGACTTCATTTAATTTTCTTCAGTACTAACACTGCTATTTTGCTGTTTTCATAACTGAACTGTCAAAACAACTTCAACTTTATCCAAATATATCTAGAACATGCTGGTTAAGGAATTGTTGTCTAATTTGTGCATCTCTACAGAAGTCTAAAGGAATCACTAGAGTGTGAAATCGCTAAATGAAGAAGAGGCGCTGATCACAGACTATACTGAGCAGAGGAAGAGAAGCACTCAACACTTCCTAACCATACCCATAACACAGATTCAATCTCAACAAGACATTTGCTGAAAATCAAGTGCTGCCTCCAAAACAAATGCCTTGTGTTCTCAATACAAAAATAGGATGTGCAAAGTCTATGCCTGGATGTCACTTCTGTTAAACGAAACACTCCAAAGCAGATAGGAAGGACACATCATGTTTTTTGTCATCATCCACTTTCACATCAAGCGGAAATAGTTTGGTATTAGCAAATACATGTTGCACACCAAACCACTGTTACCTAGTCACTCTTGAAAGGCACAGAGCTTAAACCACCAGGCTTAAATGTTGCTTGACGACTATGCAAGTGGAATGATTTTCCACATAGTAGTCACAGGACATGCCTACCTTCTGCGATTCACAAGAGCAGGTCACTCTCCATTGCCAAGCAACACAGGTGCAGCTGACAGCTTCCCTGCAATTATAACATAATTCTGCTTACAGCAAGAATGCAATAACGACCAGACCATGCCGCACTAGGTCAAATTTGACAGATTGCTTTTCTCTAATAGAGAAAATGAAAAAAAACCTAAGGAATATATACTCCATGAGGAATTTTGATCAAGCATGATCAACACCAGGTCCTTTGCAGTCTGAGAATTTAGGCTAAACAGTAGTGCAATTAAGCAGGTTTGCCTCTTGGGGCACTTCAAGGATTAATTACTCCATCAGATTGTTTGAAAAGAACACAAGGAAAGAGCACGTGATATAATGAAGCCTCTAAATGGCTCTCCTCACCTCAGTTTCAGCAGCCCTGTAAAAACAATGTTAGTCTCCAGTATTGATTTTCTTTACACTGAGAAGCTGCGTGTAAATTGACTTCTGCAATAAAAGTCATACAGTACAGCTACATCATGCATCTGACACACTCAGTCTTCTCACCACATTTTTGTCTTAGCAGCCAATTAAAGTGCTACTGGCTGGAACAGGAGACAGTTTTCAATCATTATTATATCTTTAGCCAGAAGTATTAGGTCCTTTAAGATTTAACATGAGAAAAAAGAAGTCTGTTTTCTGGGGCAGAGAGGGGAAATGTTTTATTCAGTGGTATCAAAACAAGTGCACTCGCATCCTGCAGAATCTAGAAGCAACGTAATCTTTTTGATGAAATTTAGTATGCAAGAGATACAGACAGTTTCTCATGGTTTGTAACAAGTCATTCCTCCAAGTGGTGCCTGGGCATAGCAGTGTGCTCTACAGAGTGACGACTCTCCCTCCCCACAGATATTCATTTGGAGCAGCAGGCAGGCCAGGGACTGGCAGTCAATGCATTTTGGCTCTGGTCCACCAGCGTCAAGAAATATCAGCAGGAGTTCCAACATGCTTTAAAGCAGACACTCCTCTTCCCCAGGGGCCAGAGACACCACTTGGCTACACAGGCAAGTCCCTGAACTGCAAAACATGCTGAAGTGCCTGAGGGATCTTTAAAATGAATTCACAAACAACTCCAGATCCAGGAGGTGACATAACCTGCTGTGACTATCCCACCAAGGATGACAAAAAGAGAAAGGAGCTAAAGACTATATCGGACCCCTGTTTGATTCCAGTGCTTCTTCTCATTGTCAGATTCCCAGAAAAGTATTCTGGCACATAGTCCTGCCTCCTTCCACTTGCTGCATTAAATGCACTGCAAACTACTAACCAAGAATAAGAGTTAACAATTCTAATACTAAATGTAGTCATTACATATTTTAAGGTGAAATCTGATAAGAACTTAAAAATAATGAAGAGGAAAAAGTGTTCAGAGACATACTGGGGAAAAAAAAAAAGGCAAAAATTATGTTTAGGTGTTGACTTTTACAGACCTAGTCCTGGAAGCCTCTGTTGCCCCCAGCCTGAGACAGGACAATCTCTAGATTATACAGTGAAAGATTGATTCCTTGCTTCCTCATATAAATTAATTCTCTGGTTATCACAATTACTCTACAACACTAAAGCAAATCTTCTGCCTAAGAGTTTGGGTTTAATAAACAAAAAGTAGTTGGCTAGCTATAAGCAAGTTGATTAAATCTTTAGCTAAGCAGACTAGGCAGTACTGCAGTAACAGCTGAAGTTAGAGCTGGAATGTTTCTGGCTGCCAGTGAGCTAGTTACCAGCAGCAATCCTTCCCCTCACCAGTTTCTGTACTCAGAAAGGATTCAGTTTTCAATATCAACATAATCCAAATTCTAGGGAGCTTTGTTAATGTTTTAGGAAAGAAGACTAAGCCATTTTACCTCAACACAGCTAAAACAGGAACACAAAAATTGACTATAAACCTAAAACAGCATGATTATTACCACCATAAAAAAAACAGAAAGACACAGTAGTTTATTTCAGAACACCTGGAATTCTTTTCTGACAAAAAAAAATACACTACATGCTTCAGGTACTATCTTTTAAAATGCAAAGCAACCAACTGCAAAGGCTCAGGGCATTCTTTGTGTTTAAAGTAAGTGTGTCAAAATGTTATACACCAGTAACCTGAAGTAGAACTGATCACTTGTATCATTCTAGAGTTAATTTAGATATCTACTTCAAAAAGTTACCATTCATGTGCTAAAATAAGTTAGGATCTTAAGCCACTAACATATTTTCTAAGGAGTGCAAAATTAATTCCATTAAATACTAGTAAGCATACTTCTCCCAGAGCCTGCAGACGTACTCAAAATACAGATTTTGTTATAAGGTAGTAAGTGACCTAAAGGAGAATCTCTGTCTTAATACTTCTGCCCCTCAGCTGTGGTCATCACTTGAGTCTGACAATGCTAAGGGTAAGAACAGGCTCTAAAGCACATTTACAATCTGTTTAAACTTCACCCCAGAGTGAAAGTCCAAGCAAGCTCATTCCAACCAAGTACTGGTCTTTTGTTTACGTCTTTCTATATTTTATGGAAGGGATGGGAAAGATCCTAGTCCCCAAAGGGTTTAAAAGTCATATTTAAATACATGAAATAATGTGGAAATAAACATCATATAACTGAGTTACTCCATTAAAATCTATATCAAATGCAAAGAGCTTATCTGCAAATAACAAGGCAGACCATGTGACCTAGGAGATCCTTCCCAGTTCAGTGTTCTGGAAGGTAATCCTATCAAGACAGTCTGGTAAGAGGATTTTCATTAGGCATTGATTGTGCCATCATTTGCACTTATGAAGTCCAACACAGAAGACTGAAGTGTGTGATCCTCTTGCTGGTAGCACATTTATAATGGTGAACTCTTCTGAGTCACCACTAGAAGTGTCACCTCTAGACTAGCACCACTACACCCACTAGCTATTCGCTCACCATTAGGCCTCTTAATTTTCTTATAGTATCTTCTATACTACCTTTGCTTTACGGCTGAACAGTATTACACTGAATTAATCATCTACAAGTGTTCTAATAATTAAAGACCTATAGTAACATGTTATGATTGTTCTCTATATTTAGATCCACTAGATCTATGCTACTGATAAATATCACATGGATTGAAAATATACTAGATGCCTTCTGGGGCTGCGATCTGTGTGTTCCCTGAAAATAATTTAAGATGCCATGTTGAACTGGTTCCTAGAATAGATATCATGCTTCCAGGGTGGGAGGGAGTAGTGGAGCGTGGAGGGGAGGTAACAGTTCTGCTAATGAAATGTGATTCTCAGAATTAAATACTTATCACTTCAAAGAAGATTTGATTTGTTTCAGTGTGTACCTCTGCCCAAACAATTCTTTGTTCCAAGAAGATCATTAACAGGCTAAATTTATTCTATCCTTTGAAATATAGTTGTACTGTTGCAGTATGGACTGCATACAATTAAGATTTTATACCCCTTCTCCAGTATGAATAAGTTCTAGAAATCTTGACTTCCATAATCCCATGTGCCACATGGGAGAACAGCAAAAGAAGCTGCTAATGTTTTACAACAGGCAGCCAAAAGTTGTGGTGACAAAGATGGATGGTCATGTCTAACCTACTCAATTTGTGCTGTCAAATAGAAGTTTCTGGAGTTAGATGTAAGGCAGGGAAAAATGAGAACCTGGCTTTTGAATACTGCAGGCAAGACTGGAAGAATGGATTGATATTGCTGCCGCTTTTATATCACCTGTAGTGACAGGAGACAAGAGGACCATAACTCAGACTGAATCAGGTTAGAGATGAGATAGCTTCCCCCCCCCATTAGTATCTCCTTCACTGTCAGAATATTATGTAAAGTATGTACACATTATGTGCAGTAGTATGCTCTACAAACCACAAAGTTTTTTGGTTGGGTTTTAAGTCCTGTTACAGTGTTTTTAAAGTGGCTGATAACCTGTTCGAAAGAGAGAATTATGAGAATGCAACCAGGAGCTCAGCCAGTCTTTGCAAGGTATGAATCAAAAGAGAATGAGTTTAGGGTGGTCATGAGAGTAAACTAGCACACTACTTGTTCTAGTTGATGTAAGATTTAATTTCACACCTTTTTATTTAGATACAAGACCTATTTAGAAATATTCCCTATGCCTTATAAAAGGAGTCAGACATTCCACCAAATAGGTATTTTCCTCATTTAAACAGGGTTATTTTTGTTTCAGGCATTTGCTTTGACAGCACAGGTTAGATCAGCTAATGCAAAGCACAGAGAATAAGGCGACAGCTCCCACTCTGTCACAACACAGGGTTACAAGGCACCAACAGTGCTCAAGTCAGCCAAGCACCTTCAACAAAGCACAATATAACCTGCTCTCAGCTACCTGTGGATGGATCATCCATGGTGTAGTTTAATTGTGCTGCAAGTACAGACACATCCAAGCTACACTCAAGTCCAAAAGCAATATAATGATTTTTTGTGATAAACCTGAATGGTAAAAAGGAGTAGATTAATGACCAGTTCCCCCTCTTCCCCTTCAGCTGTACATTCACTGCATGATTTATAGCAGAATTTACCATTTATATTTTTATCCACAATTTTTCCATTGTATCCACATTTGCCCACCCACCCCCTCTTCTCGTTACCCTGGATAATCAAGTACCGGCTGTATGTAAAACAATTTGTCTAAAGGCACAAGAGTCTTTCTAGCCACAAAGATTGGAAGCTACTGTTAATAAGAAGTAAAATTATAAAATCTTAAGTGATGTAAGCAATAGATTATTTATTCACCTTGTTATAAAACAACCACACCTACAGCTTCAATAAATAGACCAGTTGAATCTTGAACAGAGAAGAAAAGGACAAAAAAATTGCTATGGAATAGCTGCTGAAAGATAATCTGTGTTGTGAAGCTTTAAACTGTAAATCGAGAATATTGCTGCTGATTCAGATAAAACAATAAACCATGACCAGTGCAGAAATGATGTCTAGACTAAACAAAAACAAATAGTAGAAAAATCATTTTATTGGAATCATAGAAAGGTTTGGGTTGGAAGGGATCTTAAAGCTCATCTAGTTCCAATCCCCGTCATGGGCAGGGGGATCTTCCACTAGGCCAGCCACATCCAGCTTCAACTTCAACACTTCAAGGGATGGGAAGTTCCCAACTTCTCTAGGCAACCTGTTCTAGTGCCTCACCACCATCACAGTAAGAACTTCTTCCTAATACCTCACCTAAGCCTGCCCTCTGTCAGTTTAAGGCCATTCCTCCTTGCCCTCTCACTGCATGCCCCCCTCAAGCTGTCTTGCAGGCCCCCTCTAAGTCTCCCTGAAGCCTTTCTCCTCCAGACTGAACAATCCCAACTCTTGGCCTTCACAGGAGAGGTGCTCCATCCCTCATTCATATTTGTGGCCCTCCTCTGGACTCACTCCAACAAGTTCATGTCCTTCTTATGCTAGGAGCCCCAGAGCTGGTTGCAGTACTCCAGGTGGGGTCTCACAGGAGTGAAGTAAATGCTGAAGAACTGTCTCCCTTCACCTGCTGGCCACACTCCTTTTCATGTGGCCTAGGACATAACTGGCTTTTGGGGCTGTGAGTGCACATCACCAGCCATGTTGAGGTTCTTGTCAACCCACAACCCCAAGCTTTCTGCTCAGGTTTGCTTTCAGCCCATTCTCCACCCTACTAGTATTTGTGGTTAAGACCACCTCGACCCATGTGCAGAACCTTGCACTTGACTGTGATGAACTTCCCTCCTTGATTTCCTTTGCACTGTTGTACACATTTTGCATGCAAAAAGAAGGCAAGTTTAGCAGTAGCTGAACAGTGATACATTTCCTACTGGAGTAGGGTCTTTAGAACTTAAGGCAAGATTTAAGAAGTTAATTTAGAAACATAAGGCTCTGGCTTTATCACCATCAGGTGCTTGCTACCCTCACAGATACTTAAGCCCACTTCTCCGAAAAGAACTGCAAGCATTTTTCAAGGCTTGTTTTAAAATAACATGCACTTCTTAGGCTTCTCATTTTCTGCTCTTGGGATTCAAATACCTTCTGTGGTTGCTACATGATAGAATAAGACAAGCTGTGTTGTCTGCATCCTTTACAGGTCTCTGACAGTAACCCTTCAACTGAGACAAGTATATGGTGCAGTATCCCTGCCCTCAACAGAGGACACCAAAGTTCATTCTATACAACACAGACCTGTAAGAGCTGTCCAAAATAAATAATCCAAATAAATTTCTAAGCAAGTTGGTGGACCTACAAGTACATTACTCCAATGCAGCTAAACTGTAACAACCTCCCAAAGAAAGAAATCTTCTATTATGCCTCCTACTAACTTGCATCCTTTTAAAGAAGTGACACTCTCTCTAGTTCCTAGATCCTTCTCAGCCTCTTTCCATTTCTAATCCATTGAGAAAGGAATCCACATGCAAGTACCATTTCAGAGATTTTAGCTGAAGTTAGAAGAAATCTACTCAAAGAGTGAGACTGTGGGCAAAAGTTTGTCTCTGTGGATTTTCTTATCAAATGCCTTTCTGAGAAATTAGTCATGAATTTCAAACATTATCTCACTAGAGCCTGAGGTAGCAGTAATACCTGGTCACACCATCAGGTCCACATCACCACATGGCAGCCTTAGCAGCATGCTGACCAGGCTGTTCTGGAAAAGACAGAGTAAGTGGATGGAAATGTTAGCATATCCCAGCAGCTTCAGGAAGACAAAGAGGGTGTTCTCCAGCTCTGCAGTTACTGAGCAACTAGGTGAAGGGAGGTCTTGATCCATGCAGAACTGAGTTGAACTGCTCCCTTCCCTCCCATACTCCACTGCCAACACAAAATCCCTTACCCATTTCAGTGCTTCACGCCACTCTTGTCATTGCAGTATCTGTACCAGAAGATTGAAGATAATCTAACACATAACAATTCTCAGTATGACATGGATTTGTACTTTTAAAGGAAAGGCCTGAAGGGCCTTTATGGGCAGCTCTTCCAACTGTATGTTATTGTACAGTGAATTTTTAAACACGATCTCAGAGTATTTCCATTCCTGGAATGGAAAAATAATAAGCTTGGACACAACACTCTGGTACTGCCAGACCAGCATCATATTCCCTGCCAAGCACTGACTTCCATACAACACCAGACACACTCTAATAAAATAGCTGATTACTCAGCTAAGCTCAGCAATATCTCAGAAGGCAAGTCTTGTATTCAGCTTTTAGAGTGCAGAGTCTAGGGGTTCATTTGATTTGCACATGCAAATTTCTACATTAAAAAATATTCAGCAATAAACGCATAGCACAAGCAAAATCTTTCTTCGTTATTGTGCAAAAATCCATGTGCCATTTAAAGCAGAGGCTATAAGTCTACACAGACAGGACCCCAGAGCATAGAAATTCACCTGCAAAATTGAACTGTTTCTGGGGACAAGTCCAGTGGCCTCTTTTTTTCATATATAAAGTCATACAGGTTTGGCAGGTGCACACAACATAGATTATTCATCTGGAAAACTGGTCTGTCACCACTTTTATGCTGAACTACAAGTTGCAAACCATCAGGGAATGAATAGTGATGATGTCAGTTGTTCTGTGCAGCATTATTTTGCAATTCTTAACCAATAATGGACAGCCCAAAACACAAAGCATCTGTGGAGAAACTATTTTTAGTACCAGGATACCTAATAAAGGTCAACACTGAAGCCAGTTCAAATCCTGCAAATAAGGCATTGCATTTTCAATACACTAACCTGCAACTGTAACCTCAGTTTCAGCATTCACAGAAACCAGAACAAACAGGTTATAAAACTTTTTTTTTTTTTAATGAAGCAGTCCCAGAAGCAAACAGCCAGACTGATACTCACCTGAAGCACCTGACCTGAGTACATTACCCTGACAGGTTCTGGTGCCAAACAAATCCTGCTTAAGTCTCTCTGGTCCTATTAAAGTTTTCTACCTTGATAACCTTTACCATTCAGGTAAAGGGTCTTTTATCCCTGAAGTCTGTATCAAGTGCAAGTAACGTTTCTAAAGCTAATCTCTGCATCAAATAACAGGTCTTCATTAAAAATAGTCTCAAATAAACTCCTTCAAAGTCACATCCCCTTGTGTGATATATTGCTTGGCATCCAATTTTTAAAACTAAAAATGTACCAGTAAAGACAAGATCCACTAGAAAAAGAACACAAACAAACCTGCCTCGTTATTTCCCAACCTCATCTCCTAAACTTTGTCACCATGCCAAGACAGGCTTATAGCTGACTTAACTTGCAAGTACTTGAGAGACTATGAGTACATGTTTAGTTTTGAATAAAGGGAGTCTTTCTGCAAGTATTCACTTACTAGTGAATCTCAGCATAATAGCAAACATTATTTAAATGGAAAACAGTGAGCAGGCACTACATTTATGCAGTCCCACAGAGAGACATGCGAATCTTCTTACAGACTTTCAGTACATCATACTGCAGTACCCTCTACTTATTTCTGCTCTTCCCAGAAATAAAGTGCACAGCTCCTTAGAAATAGAGCTCTGAATTAGAATATCAGTGAAACACTGACATTGGTTAGGTCTTCCAAGATTAAAATTTCAATGGCTATTTCTGACAAACTGGAAGATTTTACATCGTCACAGAACTTAAATGTCATTGCATTGGGAAGCTACTGTCGATCTTCCACAGAAATTGAAGTGAGCAATTCCCAACCCCCTCCCAACCTGCCTTCAGACAGGGTTATTAACTGTCTGCATAGGTGATTAAATTTCAGCCTGAGAGCTACATCTCTAAGCCTAGAAGTAATTCAAGCAGATTCAAGCAAAGCATCTTGCATTAAATTGCTATTGTCTTTAATCACTACACTCATCATACATCTAAAACTTTATTCTGATAGCATATTAATAGCTTGACCTTTTCACTACCATCATCTGTGCTGACTCTGGAAAGGGTTCATGCATAACAGCAAAGAAGAGCAGAAGATGACTTAAACATTTTGCCTTTGGCCTGCAAATCTAAAAACACTTTATTATGTTAAACCACTTTTCCCCCTAAAAGTCACCTCAGAAACCAAATCATCAAACAAGTTCTTTTTATGCAGCTATATATGGTCTCCACCTGAATAGAGACTCTCTAAAGCAGACCTCCTACTTTAGTTGGAAGCAACAACTATAATAAGGAAAAGAATGAATGATTTTCCTCCAACAAGCCTGTGATTCGAATACTGTGAAGAGCAGCAACAATTCCATTGGGCTTTGCTTTGGTCCTGTATACCACAGCCTTTCTTATGAACAAGTTCACCTGCACGTCAAAAGCACATAGTCCAAACAGGCCTGGTGCTTTTAAACAGCGGGAGTCAAACCAGAGGACAGATCCAGCAGGCCAGACAGTAACTACGTTATCAGCCTGAGCAGGCACAGAATCATCAGTTCACCCAAACAACTGTGAACACTTCCGGCCTCAGCAAAGTCCTCACTGCCTACAGGCTATGTGGCCAAACAAGTCATGAGACTGGAGAGGCAAGTCACACCAAAATGAAAACTAAGAACTGCTTATTTTTATCATTTTTAACTGGAGTTTCCATTTGTATCTTTGTTTCCCACAGCTCATGGATGTGAATAGTTAAGGAGGTTTAACTTGACACATGCACAGTTTTTATGTGTCATTCTAACAAATTTGCCAATAAATCACTTTTGAGATTAAAGGAGTTTCTTTAAACATTTGTATTATGTGTGTGCTAGATATTCCATCCAAGTTATTTATATTTTCACATCCACTCAAGAGATCCAAACATCAAAGACTGTCAAGCTCTTGTCTTCCTAGCTCCAGCATGCACAGGAGTGAGCTGTTGGCTCCTGGACATGCTAGCAGCAAAATCCACATCTGGCTTCAACAAATCTCACTTCAGAAGTCTCTAATAAAAGTGAATTAGACAACCGATGAGAAAATATGTGCGAACCTCAGTTTAGCCTTAACGTTTTGATCCTTTATAATAGTAAATACCTGAGGTGAAAGGGAGATACGATCCACTGCGGATTAGAGGTCTACATTTTTAATGAAGCTTTGACAAAACAAAGTACTGGTACTACCTTTACTTACAAAATCGTTATCTCCACAAGGAAGACAACAATTGCCATTCCTTTGAATAATCTTGAAACATCCTCCTGCTCATCTGTCCTCTACAAATGAGAATTCATTCCGGCAACACTCACTCTTAGCCCAGAGTAACAGAAAAACAGATGTGATACGTACAAATCAGGTGCATACAAGCCCCCAGTGTCTTCGATTATCATCCTAATGATCTCCGAACTGCCCACTGAGATTTCCTAGCCAGTATCTCCCCCGCTCCTGTAGGTCGGGCTAACGCAAAACCACGATCCAGAGGGGACCGTACCCGCACCGGAGTCTTTCCTCTACACCAGCCGCCTCCGCACAGCCCCCGCGCGGGTCCGCTCCCTCCGGCTGCCCGCCCTGTGCCCGGCGCTCCGCTCTGCTCCCCGACCCGCCGGCCTCCCCGGCGCGGGGCCAGCTCGCGTCTAGCGGAGACGGACGCCCGCCCAGCCCGTGAAAGGCGCCTCGGAGCCCCGGTCCGCCCTGCCCTGGAAGGCTACGGAGACAGCGGCTCCCGGCCAACACCCCCGCGAGCGATCCTCCTGGCATTCCCGGACCTGCCGCAGCCGCCGGGCCCCCCCACCCCCGGAGGAGAAGGACCCTTCCTTGCCCGCTCGAGCGGCAGCCACCGCCCGTCCCCAAAGGGCGGTCCCCTCCCATACACCTCGTGAGGGCACCGGGGACACCCTTTCTATAGGACATAGGGCACCTTTCACCATTCCCTGAGCCGGGGCACCATGAGGCGCGGGGCAGCGGCGGGGTGGGGGCGGCGGACCGGGAATGTCATTTGGAGGTGGCGGTGACAGGGCTCCTCTGCCCACCGCCGAAATGCGACTCGGGGCAGGAGGAGGATGTCGGGGGCGAGGGAGGCACCGGCGGGCGAGGGGACTGCGGCGACAGCTACCGCTCCGGGGACCCCGCGACCCCGGCCCCGCACCTCGCAGCCGTAGAGTTGCCCCAGCTGCTCCACGATCCACTCCTCCAGCACCAGCCGCTTCCGCAGCTCCTTCCGATCGTATTTCACCGTCACTTTCCCCTGCTGGTGGCGCCGCTGCTGGACCTGCACCACGGCCGCCGCTGCCGACACCGAGTCCTCCCGGGAAGAGCTGCCGGAGGAGCCGCCGCTCCCGCCGCCACCGCGGGGGCTCTGGAAGAAAACGCGGTTCCCGCCGCCTCCGCCCGCTGCTGCCGCCGCCTCGCTGCCCCCGGTCGCCACCGACATGCTCCGCTCCGCCGCGGCTCCCGCCGAGCCGAAAGGCGCCCGCCGCCGCTACCGCCGGGCCGCAGCAGCCGCCGCTTACGCGTGTGCTCCGCTCCCCCGCACCTGCCGCTTAAAGCCTCGCATGGCTCGGCGGCGCAGCGGCCCCGCCGCCGGGGGTGGGCCCGGGCCGGCTGGGGCGGGGACAGAGGAGGGGCTGTATGGCGCGGCTCGGCACGGCACGGCTCGGCACGACACGGCACAGAGTGCCCGGCGCCAGCAGTTTGGGGCGCAGTGTGGAGCATCCCGAGAGGCCGCGGTGCTGCGGCGGAGGCTCTGGGCTGCCCGGTGCCGGCAGCACCTCGGCGGCGGCGGAGCGGCCGTGCTCGCGGCAGGGCGCTCCCCGAGAGCGTACGCTCGTTGGGTGGCTTATGACTTTTTTTTTCTACAAGGAAATCCATTATTGCCCCGTCACAGACACTATATATACATTTATATACATTGCATACCTGCAGCACTAAAACGCTGAATGTGATCGTTTTCTTCTCTTCGTGGTGCGTGCGGGATGGGTGCGCATGAATGATTTCAGGGTAGTGAACCCCAACAGCAAATATTTCAAGCTACCAGCAATCAGTGTAACAATTAGCCATGTGAAGATGACTTTCTAAAACACTCAGGTTAGCATCAGTGCTTTCAGCAGCTTCATGTCTCTCAGGAGATACTGAGTGAAATCACTGGTGGCCCGTCCTGCACGCCATAACGTGCCTATGACTGCAAGTAAGCAGCCAACATAGCACAGGCACTGGTTAGGGTCGCCAGACCATCCCCATTAGCAAAGAGGTTCGCCTGTGACAAGGGGCAGAAGTCAACCCCTTGCATGTGCAGACCTAGGACTGAAGTGCGTGATGTCCCAAGTCTGGGTAGGGCTGTGGGAACCACCTCCTGTCCACCCTGCCCTGGGGTTGAATGTCTTGAGTCAGCAAGGAGCAGAGGGGAAGGAGGCATGGATGGCTAGCCACATCTGCCTGGATATATCTGCTTCAGTCAGATCCTTGCTGCTGTTTGGTATGGCCATGTGGTAGCAATGACATTTCAACTGCTTCTGCTCTCGGCATGTGACACCACTCAGAAAGAGGCTCGAATGAGGCATTTGAGCCCCATCAGGCTATTTAGGCAAAACACAGATTGTGCTACTAAAGGGATCATAATCTGATAAAATCTTATTACTGGTCTGAAATGCTATGATAGCTTTTAGATTTTCATCTAAAAAAGCTCTAGTTTTTCAAAGCAAAGCATATGGAGTTAAGCTCCTTATCGGTGTGTAGGGACCATGTGATTTTCAGAGATACTGAGCAATTGTAGCTAGGTACCAGTGTAGATCACACTTGAAGCTTGGGCTGCAAACAGAGCTTGAGAAAAAGTCATATCTCACAAATCTGAGTTTATGCAAGAAGTCTGCCCTATTCACAGGGCAGCCATTACATAAGTGAATATCAACTTCCAGCTGGGTAGTGCTGCCTGCCTGGCTTTTATAACTCTAGGCTTGTGTAAATGCAGTAGGAAAATACCATCATCAACAACTTGTTCTTAGAGAAACCAAAAAGAATACAAAAGAGTTTTTTAAAGAGGGGAGTGGCTGTTTTTTAAACTTTTGTGTTTGGAGTGGCCTATAATTTGGGTCTTCAGCTCTACATGTCATGTTGGAAGTCTGGTGCTGACGTACTCAGCCACAAAACTTGAAACTTTCCTGTTCAGAGCAGGAATATTTTCATCTTTATAAAGTGGTTGATATTTACAGTTGCTGAGGAAAAAAAAAAAATTAATGTGAAATAAGTTCAACATTGCTTAAGAGGCTTTTTCAAGTCATGTTAAGTATCATACTTGGGATATATTCTATGAGATACAAAGTAGGAATACTCAAACTTTCACCATAATAGGAGCCAAAAGAACATTGAGGTGTGTTCCATGCTGGACCTAAACTGACTAGAAAATACTGAGTTTTTTCTTCTCTGCTGCTAAAATATTTTCTTTGAGTGTGAGAATCCAGATGGTCTCAGCTGAAAGACTTTTCTGATACTATCATTAACATGATATTGTAATCACTGGAAGACATTTAAAATCTGGTGCCCGCTATTCAAATAACACTTCCACAACTCTCTGAAAGTAGAAAATGAGATACTGGTGATTAAAAAGCATGTCCTCAGAGGTTATCATTTCAAAGTTACGATTCTAACATAATGCATAGTGCTTGGTAAATGTGGGTGGATCAGAAACTGGTAGAACTGCCAGGATTGTCATGAGGCGGTTTTATGTGCCATTGGTTTTTCATTCAGTTTTTAAAGCGGGCGCATTCCTCAGGAAGCCAGAGAAAAAACTGCTGCCAAGAATCTTTTCTGCAATGATTTTTGCTTCATTTGAAAGAAAGAACTAGTTGTTTAAAAGTCAAAGTTGAGCAAAAACGTTTAGATCTGCTAATATCCTGGGAATGAGCAATGCAGTCCAGTGTGGGCACAATCCCTACTTTACTCCTGAGTGGCTGGAGGCATATGAGAGCATTTCTTGGAAAGAGGTTTCCTCACAAATATTTCCCCATACCACAACGGAACCATTAATGGTTACACCCATAACAAAGACAAGAGTTAATGTGGCAGGGGAAAGATAATCCTTCCCAAAACTTCAGCCTTAGTTTTAGACCTACCTTAAGGAATGAATTGAGGGCATAAGAGATTAGGCTTCATATACAAGGTTCTTTCAGCAGCTGAATCAAAATCACAGTGCAGCATTTAATCTAAAGCTAATGGTTGATCAATAAAGCCAAAGGGGAAATAAAAACACTACACCTCAGAAACATTGTGCTCTTTCAGTGTGATCATGTCTAGATCTCTCTCTACAAGAGCATTGTATGAGGTGACAAGAAAAGTAAAGAACAGACAACATGAAATAGAAAACACCAAAGGCAGAGGAAACCTTGCATATCCTGTACTTCCTTATGTTTCCTTCCCGAAAAGTGGATGTGGGAATCTCTTGTGAATATAAGCAACATGAAGCTGTATCCACTTCCCATCTATCTATCGTACAGCCCTAATCTGTTTTCCAGTCAAAGAAAATCATACAGAACATATGGACTAATTTTTCAGGAGGCTTAGGCAGTGACCCTTAGGGATTAGAGGCCCTTTAATTGCCTTTTCACCTTTAGTAACTCTGTATGACAGCACATGTATTCTCTTCCTAAACAATTGATATTTCCCATCAGTGCTGGCCACAAATGTCAGTATAGACTTATTTCTGTGGCTAAGAGGTTCTTCTCCAGGCAAGCTTGCTATTTAGGAAATGAACTTTAGATTTGTTATATCCAGTGATAGTCTGAATACCCATTTTCTTATGCTGTCAAATACTACAATGGCCAAAACCAAGACCTCTTTTGTAATGCTGCTCTCCATAGGCTGTCCTTCCCCAGAGGCTGCTTGAAGGAAGCACCCTTGCAGCTTGTGTCTTCTCCATGGCTTTCCATTGTTTCATAGCAACTTTATGTTTTTCCATGCTTTTTTCCTGAACAACTTTGGAAATGATAGTTGCTGGACTGTGAAATAAACCAGTATGTGTCATGAAATTTCATTCTCGTCAGTATTTGTTATTTTCCTGAGGCATTTGTCTTTCAGGGATTCATGCGAGTTTAGTTCTGGTGAATTCTACCTCACATGTTCGTGAAGAAATTAAGAGCTGAGTGGAAGACTCATAGCTGGAGATTTTCAGCAACCCACAATTGTTTAAAACTGCAAAGTACAGACCAGTTGGCGATTTTATTTCCTTATTGAAATGCACATTTGCTTTTACATGTTCTCAGAATCATAGGAGTCATTTCTTGCTTGTATTCCTTTGCTTGTTAACAAAATAGTCAAGTTGCCAGGGATTCTCCTAGGTGTGTAATGATAGACTCCATTATTTTTGCAAGGCCAGACAGTCTTTGCCTACTGGCTAACTCTGCCTTTCAAAAGCTCTGTGTCGCATCTTGAGCTGTGAGACTTTGCTCCAGGCTCACCAGTGAGATTCGTTGTTGCAGGGCTTCTCTTTTGCATGATTGTTGGAAACTTCCATCAACCAGATAGTCTTTGTGCCTGGTGACGGCATCTGAGGAGTCTGAAGACACCATCCTGAGTCAATTTGTGTTATTTTAGTGCAAGAAAAGTGTTTCATCTGTGAGGAGCCTTAGCATCCCATTCAGCTCGGAGGAGGTCTCACCTCTGTGGTGTGGGTGCTGGGGTCATGGTTGAGCATTCCCTTGTCTGGATCAATGTTGCCATCCTCCTCATCAGTAAGCCAAAGCACTTCAGGGGGATACTGCCATACTTCATAAACCACTGCAGAACTAAGTTTTGCTTTCATCACAGCAGTACCCCATGTGTGTCAGACCATGTATAAGTGTCATTTTTGAGTTTCCTATTTGAATTTAGCTTGGGGCTATGAGCTGTTAATGGGCTCTGTGTCTCTAAGTGATTTCCTACTTTGCATGTCCTAATTAATGCCTCTCCCTCTGACTGATAACTTTCTTGTCTATCCAGTTATATTATGATTTTGTTTTCATTTATAGTTGCTTTTCATCTGTTTGTAATCTTGATGTTCCATACTCCAAAGACACAGTGTTTGTGTCCATCTATCGCTCTCAGCACTGCTGATTTTTTGTTCTTGCAGTCATCCTTTTGATGCTCCAAACCCCTACTTTTTTGGTTTGTTTTGCCTTTATTACAAAGCTCATCACGGTCTGGCTCATATAAACGTTTGTTACCAAGGGCTGTTTTGTCCTTTGTTCTTCCTTGTGAAGAGAATAGCGGCTCATTGCTCAACCTGCTGCTGTTTTACCTGTGGTCAAAACAGTAACTCTAATAATACAAGTCAAATAAAATAATGGCACAAAGCAAATATTTGTTATATTGAAGTGTTTGCTCTGGCCCCTTTGCTTATAATATTATCTGTTTATAGCTTGAGATTGTGATAATGAAACTTTGGAAGATTTGGATTTCAGCAGGAGAGTGTTTGATACGCTTAAGTTACACTGGCCAAGATACACTCAGGTAAAGGTAAGTGCTACATGAGAGAGAAAAAATAGAGGGAAAATTAATTTCTACACATGCACTCATTATTTCCTATAAAATGTGCACAATTACAATTTCTTCCTGTCTCAGAGCAGAGTTCCAAGCATGGGATGTGACTGGAGCCTCGCTTCTTCCCTACGCCAGTAGTGTCTAGACACCACAGTTCCCTGAATCTTCCAGTGGTGCCCACTGGAATTCCTCTAAACTCTCACCTTACCCACACAGTGTAGGACCACGATATACCTCTGCAGCTGCTCCCAGATAAGAAGGCTCATTAGGACCCCTCTGTACCAGCTGTCCATAGGAGCAGTGTCTCCTTCCCCCAGTTCTGCCCAGCCCAGCCAGCGTCCCTTTCAGGCAGAAACCTGCCCTTCAGGCTGCCTGTTGTGGCAGTTTACATGGGATGCAGGATGTTCAGCTCTGGCTCTCCCGGCTGCTCTTGCAGCAGTGGCGGGAAAGGACAGAGGAGGTCTCTGTGGAAGGGCTCCAGTGTGCAAAGGCAGGCAGCCTGGGTGCCCACTGTTGTGTCTCAGAAAGCAGTCAGAAATTCAGAGAGCTCCCAAGTGTCAGGTACAACACCTCCGAGCATCTCTGGTGCCTGCTGTTCAGACGTGTTAGGATGCACAGACTGTGCTGTCATGGCACTTTGTGTGGAGGATAGGTAGCAACTAAAGAAGTGGGTAACCTCTGTTTACTTGCACTTGCCCTCAATAACATCAGCAATTCCTGGTACAAATAGCCTATGATTGTTCACCTGAGCACTACCATCCGAGCTGTCACTTTTATTTAGAAGGATGTGACAGCCATCCTTTTTTCTGGAAGGGATTAATGGGGAGGTAGGGAATCAATAAAGGCAAAGATTTGAAAAAAAAAAAGCCAACAGCAAAACAAACCAGGAAGCAGGGCTGGACAATTAACATCCCACAGCCTCTAGTAATATTGATTGTTGTTTTGCCCTTGAATCCCACTCTGCTTACATAGAAGTATTAACCCTTTGATAAAATGCAAAGGGAGAAAGTGAATGAAAGTATCTGTACTAGTTCAATAAAAGAGATAAAAATATTAAAAGATATTATGGGTTAGAGAGCAAGAAATTATTATCTAGATTGATAATTGTCAGGATCAGTCATCTCTCAGACTGGTGCCTGTCACCTCTGCTACACACTCCATTTCACTTGCACTCAAGAAATAATGAAGAATGATAATATATTATTCTGCATAACTAGGCCAGCCTGTAAAGGAGGAACATAATGTGATTTACCCATTTGGTTTGGCAATTAGTGGTGAGTGATGGAATTTAGGTGCTTGAATCTTGAATCTAACTAAATAACATAGTTAGACTGAAAGTAATGACTTAAAAATTTTGGTACCAATAGTCCTGCTTTCCTTCAGGTCCTCTCACCCCTGCTTCTTAATACATTCTGCAGAAGAATGTATGCAGAGTAAGCTCGGGGTTGTCTGAAAACTGGCAGCTAAAACCTGGCTGTTCTTGATTGTTGTACAAGATAGACGTGCTAAACTTCCCAAGTCCTTAGTTACCTCCTTTGGGAAAGCAGGAACCCTACTGCACTGTTTAACATAGAAAGGGCCTGTGCCCTCTCTGGCTATAACAAGAGATGCCAAGAGCACATTAAAAATGACGTCATGGATGCCATCCCAGTGCACACTCTTTCAAGCTAAATGCCATTTTGAAGGAGGAGGCATAAACAATCAAGAAGGCTTGCTGGTGAAATCTATCAGCTAGGGTTTGAATAGAGAACAAAACAAGGAGCAGAAATAGAACAATACTACTTAGGTGCCTTTCGGAAAGATTTTAGTATGAGTGCTAAACACACTTTTCAAGTTGTTGGATATTCCAAGATGCCACTCAGAATCTAGTAAATGAAAAACACGGAGGGCACAGGACTGAGGACAGGACATCAGCAATATATAGAACTGCAACAAAACCAGTTTATCCGTTTTATATGTATATCACAGGATGCAATTCAATAAAAGAAATGCAAACACTCCATATTCATCTGGAGTAGTCAGCTACACAAATACATGGTTGGAAAATGTGAATTCGACGGCAGTTCTACCAACAAGGACCAACAAGGGATCTGAATTGTAGACTGAATTATAATCAAAAGCAATCTATGCTTAAAAAAGCTATATTGCAGTGGAGTGTATAAAGAAGTATGTCATGCATATTAGACACGAAGTAACTTTACTGTGCAAAATTCTGCGGGTAAGGGCTCTCAATTCTCACTTGTGAGACTCCAGAAGAGATTGGACCAATTTGGTAGAAATTGAAGAGAAGCAACTGGAATGATTGGACAACTGAAAGACATACCCCATTTGTAATATCCTACAGGGAAAGACTAAAGGAAGCAGAAATATTTTGTTTATAAAATGCAGATGTGTCAATAAAGCTAGGGGAAATAATGTGCTCTGCATCTCATGTGGTGCAGGGAATAATGAGCCTAAACTGAAGCAAAGGAGATTTTGATTAAATGCGCTGAAAAAATTTCAAACAGTAGGGATAGAGAAATGACAAAATATGCTGCCTAGGGAGACTGTGAATCCACATCTTCTGAGGTTTTTCAGAAAGAGAAAGGTAAATATTTATTGTTTACTTATTTCTCTACAGAGAGAGTTTATCCAGCCTGAAGGTAACGGGATGAACCAGGAGTCTCTCGGGCTATCCCTTTAAGCTCTCAAGGGTCAGGGGAAGGCTCAAGCCTTCACTAAGGCTACTCACTAAGCCACCAGGGTTGTCCCCATTGGAGCTCAGCCCTGCCCTGGTCACGACCTGAGGAAATAATCCCCAAAGACTGTCCCCAACATCCACTATGGACAAGGCTTTCATACATGGGGGGGAAAGTATTCCTCTGCACCATGGTATTTACCCTCAGGGAGAAAGGAGAGGTCATGACCCCATTTCTTGTAAAGACAAGCCTAAAAGTGCCCTCCAGTCCTAACTTCTCTGGGTATTTCTGTGCCAAGCTATTTTTAACATGGAGAATCCAAAAGCCCTCTCTAAATATGTGTAATTTAAATGAATAAGCTTTTATGTGTACAACAACAAGCTCTGGGGCATTCATGCAATTTTGCTGCACTTAGTAGCTCTGTATAAATAACACAGGAAAAGAAACATTCTATGTGCATGCATAAGATGTTCATAAATACAGAGTAGTTACAATAATTCATCGCAGTATTACCAAGATGCAAGTCTTATTATCCTAAATACATTCACAAACCTGTAGCAAGAGACACTCCCTGTCCCAAACACTGACCAAGTTAAAAAATCATGGTCATGTAAGAACATTTTCTTAAGTGAAAAAATGAGATTGAAATAATTTTTAGTATACGGCACAATTTAGCATTTCCTCCACCACTTAGGCTTTAGTCATTTTCCAGGAAGTTCAGCTAATAAGTTTTATACAATGACGTGACTGCTCCCAAACTTCCTTTTCTTGTACAAATATACATACTTGTTAATCTCCTGTCCAGATTTTCACCATTTAACAAGCTTTAAAGAATTGGGTAGTTTAGAGATGATTTTGGGGCTTTTACCTATTTTGTCCTATATTTAACTTTCTAATTGTAATGGGAGGAGAGTGAAATACTGTCGGGTTTCATAAAAACTAGTTACTCTCTTTTAACTGTAGTCAACTTTCAAGCCATTTTATCATTCTGGCTTTGCACGTTTCTAAGCACCACTGAGAGTCTGGGTATCAGCACTTCATAAAACTGTTTCCTAAACTGAAATTCAGAGAAGTGTTGCAAAATGAACCCATATATTTCTCACAGTAGTGAAAATACCATCTGAAAAAAGCCAGGGTTATTTTCTTCTCCTTTTAAACCCCCACAAGAAAAACACCACAGGCATCAGCTAGTAGTTAGTAACCTCTTAGTGCACTGACCTGTTTGATGTTCACAGGAGGGTTAGTCAATATGTTAGCCTTAGATAGGGTACCATTAGTAATTTATGCATGAATTTTATTACATAGTTCAATCTTCGTCTCCCCCACAGCCTGCAAATGCCCCTCCATCACACACTGCTACATAAAATGTGAGTTATGAGAAAAAAATTATTAATTCTATTTAAATTTTGGTCCTATGCAGTGCAAAAGGCACGTTATTGAGGTATGTTTGTAATATTTTGCACTTAAAAAATGGTAGTTTTTTTCTACTTTTAAATATGGCATCCTAGCTAATGTTAAATTAACCATTAATCATTTAGGACCTTTCTAATGATTATTATTCCTATGCCCCTCTCTATTGATTTTGAAAAACTGACTAGATTGACCTCCAAAAAAACCCTTGGTGTTTGAAGAAATGACATGTAGATGCGTGCTAGCTTCTGTGGCTGAGTGCATTAGTAATTCATCCCTACAGAACAGACAATTAAATGTCTCTGGTATGTTGTAAATGGGAAAAGATTGCAATCTGCCATGGATCATCCTGAGAATGGGAGCTTAATGAATCAAAGAAAAAACAGTCAGAAATTGAATTTGATAAGATACACCTGCTAAGTTATGTGCTTTCTGATGATGAGGCTGTATCTAAAGCAGCTGTTCTAGAAAATGGAAGGTGAGTCTGAAAAAACTAATGAGGCAGAGCATACGAAGATGACTGAACCAATGTTTGTTGCTGCATGAAATGGTCCTTCAGCTCAGACACCATGTTGTTGAATTGTCTACCTGTGACTTTTTTTTGATCTATAAGTGCACTTCACACTGATATTTTTTCTAGCAGGAGTACATTTATATTCATCCATCTAAATTCTTCCTGCTATGATACATAGTCCAGCTCTGTAGCAGTAGGAAATGAGGCAGTTAGAGGTAAAGTTAATAAATCCCCTTTGACTGCCTTCCCCTTTCAGAGCTGAATCCCAAGTCCGAGGTTAGGCAGCTACATTTTCTACACAGTACAGGAGGAATCTCAGAAAGGAAGCCAAACAAACCTCTTGCTTTTGCAGAAGTTGCCCAAATTGAGTCTGAAGCAGTAAGCCTTGTTCAGAATTGCCTTCTCTGATTGTGAATGAGAGCTAGGAGCAGCTTAGCAATGTGGTTGCAGCATTTCATTTGGGTTTATTTAGCTCACTTTTCACAGTCTGACTTCACCAGAGGCTATAGGGGCTGCCCCAGCAGGCACTTTTTTAGGGTGACTGAAGCAATTCCATAGTCAACTTCTTCATCTTTCAATGAGAGTCTTTTGACTGTAGAGTTGCTCTTTAGGCAGTGGAAAACAAACAGCTCTCCTCAGCAGTTAGTAAGCCTGTCACACCCTAAAAAACTTCTGCCAGCAATTATCATGAAAAATACTGTTAAACAGCCTGTCTATGAGTTTTCAAGTGAAGTGTTGCACTCTTTCATGGATGGAGACAGTGTCTCCTGCTAGTTTTTCTCAGTTCTCTTCCCTCAGATTTGGGGCCATAGGATTTTGGCCTACTGTCTTTAGTGAAAAAGAAATAAAATTTAAAAGTCATAGTTAAAAAAAAAGAGATGCTTCAATGAAAAAACATGCCTGGCTTCATCTCTAGTCTGATATTCTTGATAGCAGATGCTGCACATCCCTGCATCCTTCAAAAGAACGTGGCACAGTGCTTGTTTAAGTTATATTTTTAGGAATCTCTTTCTAAAAAAGGCAAAAATTAAAAAAGAGGTGTTCCTTGTTTGCTGAAGGGACATTAAGGAATTACTTCTGAATTTACTCTGAATTGATAGTCCTCTCTATTGTACCATGCCTGGATGGATATGTTATACTGTACAGTATTGTTATTTTAATGAGATAGGGTATTAATAATGGTAATGATTTTTTCCATTAAGCAATTCAGAAATTGCCATGTGTTTGTTTAATTTTTATTTTTTTTTTTACCTAGGTGAGCTCCATCTTTCCTGTATTAGCTATGGAATTTGTTAGTCCTGAATCCTCTTGGTTCATAGATTAACATGACATGACATGTTTCTTTTTATGTCAAAACATTTACACTGTACTTATAAAAATTAATAGAATAGAAGGTTTAAAATAAGCCTCTCTCATAGCATGTTTAGGTTGTTTATTTCTTATTTTCTTATGAGCACTGTCAATAAATTTAGTTTTTCTTAGCAGAACCTTCTACATTTTTAATAAAGTCAGATGAAGTTTTTTCTCCCTTATTGTTTCCATTAGCCACAACAAATCTTTCTCTTGCTGCCTGGGCATGTTCTGACTGTCATTTCAACACTGACTCATCAGTGAGAAAAGATTAAGACTTTGACTCGACAGGTTATAATCCTCTGCCTGTGCCAGGAATGCAGTGCTCTGCTATCTTACAACTGCCAGCCCATGCCTAAGGAGGCGTGATGGCCCCATCCGATGTAATTCAGCTTGTCCTGATTACATAGGGGGGAAAATACACATATATCTAATTGAAGCATGGGAATTATTTTATTGGATTACTAATGCACTTGGAAAATCTATGGTAACATTTATTAAATAAGCATTTGTTCCCATGTGTAACCTGGCTCACTTCATTACACAGGATAAAGGTTGGAAACTGCATCCTGTGAAGTAGTTGGAGTTTTTCCCCATTGCTGAATAGGCAGCATTTTTCCTGTTCTTTCCAAACCATCCTTATTGTTCACAATAATCTTCTCTCTCTCTACTGTTTTATTTTATTGCACAAATGCTAAGAATGGCACTTGTTCCAGAGAGCATTACCAGAGCTTTAATAGATATTTCAGTATATTGCACACATTGAAGAAAACTTACCTTTAATAAAATGTAGCAATGCAGTTACATGCAACGCAGCTCATGAATTTTCTTATGTGCTCAGTTTCCTACCATCTGCTTTGCACACAGTACTCAGGCTTGTGGAGCAGCTTCCAGGATTTTGGCATTTTTATTGCAGATACCATGCTTCTTCCCTGTTATGATGCCAAGCTTTTCTTTAATCTGAAAAGCAACATACACAGGTTATACACTAGCTGACAAAGATGGAACAGTGTAATTGAAGAATAATGTTTTCCATAGAAAACAGTCTGAAATGCCTGGTAGGACTACATCATATCAAGGTAGCAGATACTCATTCTCAATTTATATTTAACTGTCATTAATTGCCATACTGAGGTAATGTAGGCATCTAATGTAGAAAAATGACAGAAAAGTCCTGAGGATCATTATAAAAGCATAGTTTTCATTAATATATTTTGGGGTTTGAAGCTGTGTTTTGCTTCCCAGAGGGCATAGCAGGGAGAAAGACAAAAGTAGATTTATGGCACACATGTAAGAGGAGAACCCTGCCTGGTGTCAGGGAAAGGCTGCATCATCACCTCTTTGACCTGGAGGTTACCTCATGCTGGATGTGGGGAGAACAGGGCAAAAAGTTTGAGCTAAAAATAAGTGAAAGCAAATAAAACAATCCAGAAGTATAAATAGGCCCTGAAATACATTAATTAATCCAAAAACAGTTCTGCTTTTCCTGACTTGTTTCTGGCAACATCCAATAGGTTCTGCTCTCCCAACACAGATGGAGGAAAGTTCACAGCAGAGCTGTGCTGGGGTAGGTTTGGGGCAGGTCATGTCAGCCCCCTCTGTAGAGCCATGTGGCAGCTTTGGATGTGCAAACCACTGCTACTTCCCTGTGATGCTAGACCCATCTGCACTCTGGCATGCCTGGAGGATGCAGGGACTCAGGCAGGTCGCAGCATGGCTGGCAGAATTCTTTCCACTGCCCATTCTTCAGCTATCCATTCTAACCCTGTTCCTCCTTTCTGTGCCCAGTGTGAAGCCTCAGGATGAAAGGCAACCCCACCAAAGTCAACAGCAAAACTCCACTTGTGCAGAAGAAATTCAGCTGCTGCCTGGAGCTACAAAGTGGCTCTCCTCGTTCAGCCTTAGAATCTGCTGGAAAAAGACCGAGCAAATATGCAGTTTTTGAGATGTGCGAACCCAAACACTACGTCAAGGTGTTCTGACACAATTTCAAGCCAAATGCATTCAAATATAGCAGTCTGTGTCTCAGCAAAGATAGCATTAAAGCCAGCAATATGTACTTCAATAGCTGCAGTTTTGTCCCATGCTTCACTGGGGACATCCTGCATGTTCAAGGCCTGGCCAGGAGCATGCACTGCGTAGAGTCAAAGCAGCTACCTAGGCCAAGCACCAGTAAAACCCTTGAAATCATCCTTCTTCCCTCAACACTGGAGACTTACTGAAATCTATAGCTGAAACCCCAGTTCCAAGACAGCTTTAGGGGAAGTTCATCAAAACTGCTCTATTGCAGCAGTACTGTCTCTCAGTGAGTTGGTTACTCAGGCCTTCCCTTGCCACAATCTCTGATGACCACGGGAAGAAGATGTTTTGATTTCCATAATACTTTTTCACTTCTCAGGTGCATTTCATTTACTCTTATTAATAATGGAACAGGTTTGATTTGGAGCAAATTTGGCTTCTATAGCCAGTTAAGTAGAAGCATCAGATCTTGATTACTATGAGATTTTTTCCCCCATTATTTTAGCTGGGAACCATTTCACATGTGTAGGGTTTTTCTTACAATTACTAGGCACCAGAAATCAATCAGAGTGCACAAAACAAAAATCTTGAAAGTTCATCAATATTTCAGGCCCCATCAACAACGCATTCAATTTATTTGGAAAGGGATTGGAAATTTTGCCCAGTTTGCAGCTTTGAAATAGAGCAAGCCCAATTCAGTGGAACTGAAACCTAGAGCAGGTGACAGTGCCAAATGCTCCACCTGCCCCTTGCTGCCACCCAGTCCAGCAGATCCATGTGGAATGCCATCCATGTGACCACGGAGCACTGCAGAGCAACAGAGATTTCACATATTTGTTTCTCCCACACTTAATGTTGCAAAGGACACTGACATGGAGGAAGTAGACAAGTAGACAATTTTTAGCCTCTCTCTGAAATTTTGGACCAAAACTCTTGCCTTTCTGCCATCACCCTGCTTACAGATGGCACTGACCATTGGGGGAGCAAAAATTCAGAGTCTTAACTGGGAGTCCTTTCCTCAGGGCTGGCCTTTAGGGTGATGGGCTATTTCTTGCCTCAAGGACAACAAAATGTTATCTGGGAAAATTAATCTAATTTCCAGAAAACACAAAGGCAGCAGTAAGTCAGGCATAACAGACCTGAAGACATTTGGAAAGATATGAAAATTTATTTATTTGCATAAGTGGTGCAGCTTTCAGTTCTTTCTTTATTCTTTTTGGTTAAATTATTTGCAAGATTATTGCAGCTTTGTCTTTGCTTGATAAATAGTGGGAATTTCTCTGGCTTGGACTATAGCAATATTTTCAGGGCCTCTAACAGGACCTGACCCCAACAGGATCATAGCTTGTCCTCATATTTTCTTTTCTGCAGAAGTTTAATTTTCTGAAACTTAGCTCCTGGCTTCTCTATTTTCTGTGTGACTGTTTCCTTTAAGGCTCAACAGTTTTTTACCCATTGAAAGCATACCAGATTGACTAATGGAACAAGTGTCGTGATTCTGGAAAAGTATTTCCAAAGCATGTATATTCTTGTTTGACTCACAGTGTTTCTCTCAGTGGGAGAGTTGCTGTGCTTAGAAGAACATGTTATGTACCAGTTAGTCAGGTATCCTGGTGATTACATGTAGCTTTTTAAAGGAACATCGTGCCTTTTTATGCAGTTTTGACTTGCTTTTATGTACTTTTTTGGGCAGCTTTCTCCTTCAACTTTTTTTATCTCCCAAACCGCACCATTGTTTTCAAGAGTCTTAGAAAATTAGATATTAATGTTTTGATTTTATTCTTCCTGCTCAATATTAATGCTCCTTTCTCTCTATTTTTGCTTTCCTCATATTTCAATGTGATTAATGTACAGCAACAAAAAAAAAATTGCAATTACTGAATATATTGCAATTACTGAATATATTGCAATTACTGAAAATGCAGTTCAGGGGTACAGTTTCCAGAGGTCAAAAAAAGAACAACCCACAAAGAAATGGAGGTTTGATTTTTCCTCCTTGGCAGGCAAGGCAACATGTGGAATCAAACATATACTTAGGATCTAGCTGAAATGGTAAGCCACAGTCTTCACAGAAGCAGTGTGGACGTGTTCTGCTGAGTGCAATCCCAGAGAAGAATTCTTCCCAGCGTAACTGTGGGGAAACCCTGTGCACAGGATTCTGCTGTGCTGTTAAAGGCAGCACATAACTTCTTCGGAGTTTTTCCCACCGTTGCCATCTTCCATGGGTGGGCAGGGACGCACTCTGCTCTCTCACCCTCGACATGTCCGGTGTGATTTTCTCAGCCTGCGGCTGCCCCGGGGACCCGCCCTGGCAGCTGGGCCAGGTGGGCTCGGCAGCAGCTCCCACCCCGCCCCTGGCCAAGGCACTGCCGGGCCTCTGGCGCCCGGAAAGCTGCGGATGTTAGGCAAGACTCCTCTCTTTGCTCTGTTTTGCCCTCCTTGGGATGAACAAGGATCCTGTACTTGTGGGCAGGCTGCCCAGAGAGGCAGGCAGGCTTGGAAAAGGAGACTGAGGCTTTGTCTTTAACACTTCCTAAAGGAAAAGAAAAGATGTTTTCTTTACTTTGGAGCAAATAATCAACATGAGAGAATGGGTATGGCAGCTTTACTGCAAGAAAAACTCAGTCCCCACTAAACTCAGCCTCTTCCTATTGTCTCCAAATACCCTTTCAGGTTAAACTCATTTTTTCTGTACTAAATTTGCAGGGTATTGTCTGCACAGCTATTCTGTGTTTTTTAATGTCTGGGGACTTAATTCATGCCCAGGGTGTAAAATACACCATTTATAACAAAAAANAAAAAAAAAAAAAAAAAAAAAAAAAAAAAACCACACAAACCCACAAACAAACAAACAAGAGCAAAAGAAATCCCAAACAAACAAAAAAACCCAAACCAAAATCCACCAAACAAAAAAATCCCCTAAACCCTGTGTTGGACTGGATGTTGCTCGTTTTAAACTCTTCCATCCCAGATTACTCTTGTTTTCTACAACAGTTGCATCCCAAAAGCACTTCCCTTCTTTCAGTAATGAAACAATGAGGCTTTAGTAGTGGACAGCTCTTATATAAATCAGGGTGAGGGAGAAACTACAGTTAGACACAGGACAAGAGTAGAAAGAAGTTGTAGGAGATGCTCCTTGAGTGACAGAGAAAATTGTGGGGGTGTGGAGAAGGCCTAAACTTCTCCATTTGCAGTAGCACTGGGGAGAACACCAGTGGACAAAGGCAATTATAAGACAGGACAAAGAGCAAGACTCACCGTGGACCCCCGAGTGTATTTTACCTTACACATGTTATGTGACAGGTGCGGGTAGTTACAGACTTCTGAGGGTTAACTCCACNTAATGAAACAATGAGGCATTAGTGGTGGACAGCTCTTATATAAGTCACGGTGAGGGAGAAACTACAGTTAGACACAGGACAAGAGTAGAAAGTTGTAGAAGATGCTCCTTGAGTGGCAGAGAAAATTGTGGGGGTGTGGAGAAGGCCTAAACTTCTCCATTTGCAGTAGCACTGGGGAGAACACCAGTGGACAAAGGCAATTATAAGACAGAACAAAGAGCAAGACTCACCATGGACCCCCGAGTGTATTTTACCTTACATATGTTATGTGACAGGTGCGGGTAGTTACAGACTTCTGAGGGTTAACTCCACACCCTGAAATTCCCTTTTAATAACAGCAAGTATCACACGCAGATAAAATCGGCTGTGCTCCATCATTCTTTCCATCCCCCCTGGGAAGAGAGTACGAAATCTGTCTGGGCTGGCATCCATGCAGCCACGGGCTCATTCTGCCTTCCACATCCCCAGGCTCATCATGCACACACCTTCTTAATGCGCTAGAATTGGCTTAATTTGATCTTGACAAAATAAAATTAAGTAAGCGCAAAACCACTAAAGTTATTATAGAGAGTGACTTTCTAAATCACGTTTAACTTCATGCCATGCCAGGAGATAATCCCCATCTAAATCCAGCCTCAACTGAAAAGGAATATGCAACTAATTCAGCTCACTATACTTTAGATTTCAACAGCAGAGTAACTAGAACTTCTAACCACTCTTTTAAAATTACCTCTTTTCCTAGGCTATTTTAGCATGAGATGATCTGGATGATCACCCTTAAAATCAATTTCAACTTCCAGGCACAGATGATGTTAAATTAAAAAAAATATCTCTTTCAGAATTCTCCCTCCTACCAAAGGGTTTAGATGATCTGCCTGTTCCACCAATTCCCCACTTCCTGAGCATACAGAAGTGGAAGCTGGTTTTGTCTTCATTGGAGAACAAGATGTAAGGGTATTCAACTGACAGAAGCTGTGATTAAATTGTTATTACATAAATTCAGATTTAGATGTAAGATCAAATCCTGAGTAAGTGTAAAATCATTATAACCCTGTTGAATTAATTGAATTTCTGCTCATTTTCTTCAGCTGAGACTGACTAGAGCTGAACTTTTCTGAGTAATCTTCAGCTGTCTATTACTAGCATAAGTAGTAATTTGCTTTTCCAAGCATCTTGCAGTGTTTCTATCCATTCATTTATGTGGAGTTCCTCATCAGTGTTTCTTGTAGCTTGAACATGAAGCAGGGATCCTTCTTGCTGAATCAGGGCTCAGTGCATGTACTACCAATCACTTTTCTCACAAGGGTGCTTAAAATAGCATCTTCAGCCCATCGTAGCTCACTGGGAAATCTGTCAGCAAATTTCACGTTTCTATTATTACAAGACCAATTTTAGAACTAGGAAAAAAAATCATAGCAATGATAAAGCTGCAGGTGGAGACAGGTCAGTACTGCAAATACTTTCATAATGAAGTGCCGAAATTTCAGAGTGAAATCACTTTTAGCATGTTCACATTATCTTGAATTGGTTTTCCACAAACATTTGGTCGAGTAAAATGTTGATTGACAGCAGTATTTACACTTCATTTCTTACAAAGCTGCATATGCAAATATTCATGGCTAACAAGTTTGCATTAGCATGAGCAATTACTCTTGCTAGAAATGATCACACATTTCTGAGTTTAGGAGAGCAAGTAAATTCCTCCATATTGTGGGCAGTATTGAACTGTGTCCTTCCATCTCAAAGACTTCCTCCAGGCACAGTTTAAATTCATCTATTGACATGGGGGACCCCAGAACTGAAGCTGTAATGACTGGGGGAGGTGGAGACTGGGTGCCATATGACTTATTGCCTAGTAAGCTTAAATAACTGAAACCATGCTATTGCCCGGAAACTTCATAAAAATGTAAACACAAGTGGTTAAAAAATTTCTAATAATACATCTTGAGAGAAAACACAAGTGCTTGTACATGTGCTGTAATTAGGGAGCATCCATTATTTAGTCACTTCTGTCAAATACTACTTTAAAATCAATCCTGTCTAGCGCTGGGTTTTTTCCTTTTTAGACCAGACTGCAGGCAACTGGTTAATATCAGAAGATAAAGGACTTCTAACATGCTCCTAAAAGAGAAAAGTGCAAAAAATTCCTCAACATCTTTGAGACTAGACATCTATTAGTAAAGAATTTGGTAACTCTAATGCCTTGACTAGTCACTGTTGAAGGGAAAGTCTGATTTAAATCATAGAATTGTTAGGACTGGAAGGGACATCTAGTTGCAACCACCCTGGCATGGATAGGGGTGCCACCCACTAGACCAAGTTTCTCAGGGCCCCATCCAACCTGGCCTTGAACCCTTCCAGGATGGGGCATCCACAACTACTCTTGGCAACCTGTGCCAGTACCTCACTATCCTTTCAGTAAAGAATTTCTTCCTAACATCTTTTCTAAATCTCTCCTCTTCTAGTTTAAAAACCTTCTCCTTTGTCCTGTCATTCTCTGCTCATGTAAGAAGTCACTCTCCTTCCTTTTTTATAAGCCCCCTGTAAGTATGGGAAGACTGCAATGAGGTTCTCCCAGAGCCTTCTCTTCTGCTTGCTGAACAATGCACACACACACCACCTTGAATAGTTTTCTGGGCTCTGTAGCCCTGTTCCAACCACATTCTGAAGGGTGTTTAAAGTCCCTCCCAGCATAGCACAACACTGAGGTGGTCTAAGTGGTGCTGTTGAAGTGACTCACTCTTGAGAGGGCAGCCAGAGACCAGACACTGTCTGAAGAACTTTTAAGATGTGGAGAACTGGCTGACTTCAGTTGGAAACCAAAGTAAAAAATAAAATGAGACTACAATAACTTGCTGTGCCTGTGAAATTTGAAGGCTTAACCAAGCATTGCAGATATGTCATTATGAAATATGACTTCATGTATTTTCATGGATGTGTCCCTCGGGGACCAAACACCACTCTGTATAGGTTGTTTCACATTTGGCTGACTTTGAGCAAACCTATAAAATCTATAACTGCTATGACAGTCAGCGTAAGACACACAGATCATGAAGAATGTATTTAAGTCCTTACTATCCTCCTGGGTTTTTCTTAATTTTGAGTTAAAAGACAATAAAAAGCAGGGGTTTTTTTATGGACAGATTTTTGGTGTAATTTTGTGTTCCAATCCTAGGGATAGGCATCAGGACAAAGATTTTTACACCATAATTTTGGAGTCCTAATAATATGCATGCAAAAATTATTTTTAAATGCAACAGTAATTAGGAACCTGAACAATGCATGCTTCTATAAAACAGTCTTGTAGGCCATAAAAAGCTTCCCTTACCCATATACTTGTTCAAAGAAAATTAAATTCATAGTGTCTAGGCATTGCTTTGAAAAATTGATATCAATAAGGATGCAAGATCTGAAGATAGGAAGAATTCAGAAAGACAAATTAATAAAAAACCCAATCTAACAATTCTGCCTGGACTCTGAACATTCTGCTAATAAGCAAAAGAATTGCTAACTGCTGGCTGGGTGCTGCTGACTTGTGCTGTTCCTGCTTCATCTGCCACCATATTATTATTATTTTGCCTCAAGCATTGCTGTGGAGCTCACTTTAGCTAATGATCATGCAACTAACAGTCTGTCAGCCTTAATATCTATGGGAAACAAAATGGTATTTGTCCCTACACTATTAGCCATGCTTTCTAAACACACTTCCTTCGGCCATATGTATTGAACATTACATTTAATGCCTACTCTACTATATGCCTACTGGATATGTGAAATAAAGAAAAATTTTATAGGGCAGTACATAAAAGTCTACATAAACTTATTTGGCACACCCTTGAAATACAAAACCACATCAACTTTGATCGTTGCTCAGTTTTTGGAGTAAATGCAAGAGATGAGAAGCAGCGGGTCAGTAGACTGGCAGCCAATAACAATGCCAATTTATTGAAAGACTCAGTTTTTGCCTGAGGTCATCTAATTACATGTATTGTACCACAATGAGGTTTAACACGAGGGCAATTAAAGCTTCCATTTTGAGGAGGTAAAAAGTCTAACTCCAGGGTGAATCGAAGCGGGGGAGAGGCAGCTGGGGTAAAATCAGCAAGGGTTCTGATCTGTGAGTCCCTTAAACGTGGTGGGGATTAATATTGCTAGTGATTGCCACCCTAACCAGCACTGCCCCCAAAGCAATGGGCACTGAGCTGTGTCAGGAGAAAAGCTGGCTGCCTTTGGTTCCCAGAGTGGGCTGGGAAGGCTCAGAAACCCGAGTCCTCTGCTGCATTTGCTACACTGCTGCTGAGATGACCCCTTTCTTATGGCAGTGAAGTAATCTGTGAACTCCAAGGAAAGCATGAGAGAAGGGAACTGGGGAAAGCAAGCAGTGGGTTCCTTTTATTGTTGAGTCAGAATCTGTCCCTCTAGACTATGTTCTACAAATAGCTTTGCATCAAAAAAAAACCCCAGGAAAAGTGAAATGACTATATCATGTTTTCACCACTGTTTGTCCATTTCTGAACACAATTATCACTTTCTCCGGTCACTTGTTCAATTGGTCAAATTTCACCGCATTAGCTAAGAAAATGAGAAGAACTTGAGATTAACTGGTTCTTTTCAAGTGTTCAGTGGCAGCGACAGGAATCTTCCCTCCTGATTTGGACTCAGAAAAGCTTGAGTTTAGGACCTCTTAACATACACCCAAATGAAGTGCTACTGAGCTTTTGAGCCTTTAGAGGCTCAGAGATCTCCACTTACTCTAAAACATGGCTCAAGCAGTAAACACTCACTGCAAGGCAAGTGTAAGGCTTATTGTCTACCCCTCAGCTCTGTTATTTGTCACCAACCAAGGTTGAGGTCCTGAGTATTTAGAGAGTCCCACTTTGAAGCTAGTGAAAATATAGTTAACTCACTGATACCTGTTTAAGTTTTGTTTGGAGTAACAGATTTAATTTTTCATGTGGTGGAATGTAATCACCCAAAATGCTCAGAAAGGGTAAAACACTAAATAGCAGTATTAATTCTCTGAGTCCTTTGATTAGCTTTATTTCATCGTATTCTACTTCTTTATACCTTCCTCAGGGTCTTACAAAACACCTCACACCTGCTGCCATGTTTTGCTCAGTACCAGTTTTCCACCAAAGCCAGTTTAGATTCTACAAAGAACATTCCTACGGAATCTTACTTTACTCTCCTACATATATTTTGTTATATATTATACTCTGTAGGTATGTACTTTACTGATGTAGCTTCAGAGCTGAGTATTTCAGGAACAAAGAGTCTCTTAGAGACAGGGGTGGTGTATATAAGCACCCAACTGGAGTTGTGCGTACAGTTGTTTATATCACGTGCTTTAGGAAATACGCAAATCGTCTGGAAAAAGCCCAGGGTAGGCAAGAAGAGGAGTTGTGAGAAAAATGGGATTGTTTAGTCTAGAAAATGGGGGATGTGAGAAGTCTTTCAATATTTAGAACATTATTGCAAAATAACCTGAATGAGTAAATTCCTATGTGACTGAAGACAGGGGAAATAAAGCAACTGTTTATGCTACACCATGAGAGATTTCAGATGACCTTCTGGAAAATCTTTCTAATGGTTAATGGCAGTTCAAGACTGGAGTATCCCCTGGGGAAGTAGTGGAGAACTTAAGTGAAGTAATAAGGGATAAATCCACTGCTTTTATAGGGGTCTTTACATAAGATTATTAACAGTTTAAATGTGTATCTCCATGACATCTATCTCTCGCCATTCAGAAAGGCAACTGCCTTTAGATGGGACCTTCTGAACGTGTCCTCAGCACAACAAATTGACCATTACTGAAGCAGACCAGGTTCTCTTTTCACTTACTGGTTCTATGAGGCCAAACTATGGACCTTTCACTCCTTTTCTTAAGTGGAGAAACAATTATTCCAGTATTGAGGTGGGAAGTGGCTTGCTCAGCTGGTTAGTAAACATTGATAATTATTCTGTGATTTTGAAGTCTTGGAACTATATAGTCACACTCTACTGGGCATGAGACACCACATCAGAGGCTTGAGGATATTAAAACAAAGAAAAGCAAGTTTTTGCTTTATAATTCATATGCAAAACCATCATTCAGAAGTCCTTCTGGGTTTTCAGAGAAGTTGTCGCAAGTTAGATCTTAATCTTCAAGGTTTTCATAAAAACTGAAATTAGAAACAAGTTTAATGTAATAGCAATGGGGTAGAGCGCCCAAGAGTTACATTATTTGAATGCACTCTTCGGGCCCAAACCACCAGTGTTAACTTCATAGAAGACTGATACAGTCTTTTACTCATTGAAGATGCCCTTTGTTTAAATAACACATGAAGTTACAAATGTCACCTGGAGGTAAAAACATTCAGCATCTCATCTGCCAGAGTAGCAAAAGACACAGGAGCCAGTCCTGCTACAGTGGAAAGCAGGGCAAGGATATTTTGTCAATGAATGAAGATCCTGGAGAAAGCTTAATTGTACACAAACTTTTTGAGGCATGAAAGGTGTTAAATTTAAACAGTAATTGGCAAACTAAACACAAGATTAAATACAGGGCCTTATAAATAACTGTATTTGCAACTTTATTTTAACATTATAAAAATAAAATGATTGCTAAATTGTGTCATTCTTTCTTAGTACACAAATTCAAGTGAATAATATAGTATTTTCACTGGTGGTTAGGTTGTACATACACACATTTCTGTTGTAGTAGGAATTACTGTTCTTATTTCCATCCATTGCAAGGATTACAAATATTTTCACTTTTTACATCCTTTTCTCTGGAAAATTAGCTGAAAGTCATGGACACACACGTTTTGACACTGAACAAAATTTGCCTAAGCTTAGAAAACATCTCCATTATACAGGAAAGAATATATATATTTCATATTAGGACAATAATAATACTTTTAAAATCCATTTGCATTTTAAAGGAGTGATGTGGACTGTTTAAGAAAAAAGGGAAATTTGAGTCTGCACTATATATTTGTCTTTATGGTAATTGCTGTTCTTCCAAATATAAACAGAATGGGCTTTATAGCAGAATAGGGCACTTAGAGCCCATTAGAATCCCACTCTCTATTTCATTGGGGTTTTTAAAAATAAAGTTTAAAAAAAGAGCTCCTGCTTGAAGTTTCTAATTTAAAGCAAAAAAGCACTTAGAGTTAACTGTGAGTGTATATAGGATCTTTGACTAATACTATAAGTAAAAGAGTTACAATTTTCCTGGTCAGAAGGAAGTAGGTGCATTCTTTCTGACATTCTTTAGCCATCTCCCTAGTCCCTGCTATGCTCTGACTTATAATGAGTATAATTTGTGGAGCAATCAATATTTCCATTTTTGTGACAGAATGACATCTTGTGTGCAAATGAGATCTCCCAAAGCATCTGTATCTGCATGGCCGTAATCAAATTGCTTGGTTGCTCGGTATCACAAGTAGGGAAGACATCATGGAAATAAAGAGGGATGTTCACACACAGGTGGAATCTGCTAGTCAGGGAATAGCCATAGTAACAAGCTTGTGTGAAACATATTCTGTTCCATTTCCTTGTTCCAGGGACCCATTTAGTTTGGTATACTTAGACACTCTGCCTCTCCACTTGTCAGTCAAGCCACCATCTGCTCCTACTCCCTGTAACCCCTTCCAGGTTCCTATGTACCCCCACATATCTTCAAATCCCTTCTACTTCAAGAGTCTGAACGACCTCTGATCCTTTCCCTTCTGCTCTGAGCATGTCCCCGCTCCACAGTATGTGGGCTGAGAAGTGCTGGCCTGTTAAAAGGTTATGTCTACATCCTATTTTGAAGACAGATGCAAGTTTACTTCAAGCTGGTGGGAAGCGAGCCAGTTTGGATGCAGAGGCCACGTGACTGCATTATCAGCATAATGCTGAGCTTGATGCAATAAGCCTGACAGAGAAACAGAATATATTAACTGAGCTTCAGTCAGTGCAGAGCTCAGGCAAAGCAAGCTTACATCTGTCTGCAATCTGTCAGGCAGCTCCATATTGTGCCTGAATCGCATAATTCCCCCTTCAGTCTTAATAGCCCACACACAAACTGAAGCAGGGACAGAAAGCCATTCTGTTTGCTCTCTACAGATGAATTTGCTGATACCGGGCTTCTGTCAGAAATGGCACACCTACATGGAGCTCTACTCTGCTGTGCTGCCATTTCTATCATAGGAACCAGGTCTACATTTGCCAGAAGGCTTTTATACTCCACATCTATATTTACATTTGTTCAGTAACCAGTAAGAGATTATTTTCTGCACTGCTACCTGTCTCCACCCCCTGAGAATCATCTTGAGAGCCGCAAAACATTTATTACAAAAAAAGGTTTGCAATTCTCTCTCCATTTCCAGTCTATCCAAAAGCACAAGAGTTCTGGTAAAATAAGACTCACAAAAGCACTACTTGCTTTCAGTGGTCCAGCACTGCTTAGGATGAAACCCACAGTTAGCCATTTTGAAACATATCAATAGAAAATAAAGGGACTGTTAATCCTTAGGACCATATACCCCTGGGAGGCTTTACATGCTGCCTTTCCCAAAGTCCATTTTCAGTGTTACATCTATTGATCATAAAGACTGGACACTGTTATATGTCCAGCTGCCACATAGGCCATTGAAGGCCTTTCTTTAATAAAACTTGAAGACCCCTGGCTTAGAGTTTTCTGTGCACAAGCATTTTCTCTTTTTTTTTTCTCCTGCTGAGGAACTCCTGATATATAAAAATGTCTTCCTTGAGGAGACACAACCCTAATGCCTGCAGCTCTCTGAAGTGACTGCCTAATATTTAAGTTACTGCACTGATCATACAAAAGTCTTGATCCCTTTTTGCAAGTTGATCTTGAATATGTCTGTAAATTCCTCTCTCAGATCAAAGAAATCATCTTGGAGAAATATTCATTATCCATGCTGCTTTGTTCTGTAGGAAGTGTGGGTATTCTTCAACAAAGAGTGTCTAGCTTCTCACTGGAGCTATAGAGACTATTCCTTAAGTAGCATCCAAATTCACTGAAATTAAGAAAATTAGAAGATGCAAACAGTTCTCCAAGAACAGGTACCCACTACAAAATCTAAGATACAGGTTTGCCCCTCTCCCCATGCCGCCAGAAACATGCAAGGGAAGTTGGTCCAGGATGGAACAAACCACACAAGCATCTTCAGGCTAAAGAAGAGGGAGACAGGACCAGCATGTCCATGTCCATGGTACCTGGTTCTATTTTATGAATCCTGACCTCATTTATCCTTGCACCACAGAATTCATGACCTGTCTTGCAGGCATGTGCATCTGGCTTGACTGAATTTCCACTGAGTCAATCTGCTACTCAAATCCTTTCAGCCAGCAAAGAACACTGGCGATACCTGAGCAGAAACAAAGATGACAAAAAATACTCTGGACCATTTTGCAGTGGAAAATTATTTAATATTGTGTTTTGTTCAGAAAAGTCTGACAAAAAGTCTACCCCAAGAAACTTCTCTGTCTTAACGCATCTCACTAATTAAACACAAATAGTTTAAGCATGAAATAATTGCAATTTTTTTTTTTAAATGAAAGGCTTAGATATCTGAACACCTGTGTTTTATTGACAAAAAGGTCTGTTCGGTCTAATGCTTGGAGCAAAAACAGGCAGCTCCTGACAGAATTTCTATTGAAGCATCATCCTTTGTCTATACTCTAGTGTATTGCAGTCAGCTCTTCAGTCTGGAGCACTTCTTCTGCACTGTTATCCCAGCTCCACATGCCCTAGGAGAGCTCTGTGGCATTGCCTACACACTAAATGAGTTATGAGGGATGGCTGCTTATCCCTGCAGCTCCTGCAGAGTGAGATGACGTGTGTGTATCCCACACAACTCTCCACCAGCATCTACGAGATTTCCCGAGCATGGAGAGAGACACTGGCATTCACCAGACACAAGCCATGGTGGCATGAGGAGCAAGAAAGGTTCTCCTCAGGAACAACAGGGAGATAAGCTACATGAGTGCCACCATAAACTTTAATGCTCACAGGAATCAACCTGACATTTTTTGGCCTGGCACAAAACCTCATCTGTCTTGCGCTTGAGAACGGTGATACAGCAAATGGATCAGCACTGCCATGGTCACAATGCCCAGGTGCTACAAAATTATTCTCCCAGCCCTGTTTGGGGTGTCCTGAGACAGCTGCTTGACCAGAAATGAATCCTGTTTCAGCAAATGCCTGGCCAGGAGCTCTCCATTGGGTTCCATCCCACCCCAGCCAGGAGCGGCCCCAGCCCTGGGTGTCTCCCAGGGGATGGGCACAGGGCCTGGTTTGGTGGGGCCCATGGCTGGGCAGGGCTCTGAGTAGCTGGAGACCAGCCCTGCTGCAGCATGGCTGGGGCAGAGGCTGACAGCCCTGGGGGCTGACATGGGGTGCTGGGCTGTGGGGAGCCCCTGGGGGCTGGCAGGGACAGTCAAAGCTGGGGGTGTCCCTGGGGCCCTGTCACCAGATGTTTTTGTTAAATTTCTGTTTCAGAGACTTTTCTCTCATCTGGGCATGTTGATGGTCTTTTGCTCCCTCTTCCTCAGCACTGCCTGACTTTGCTTGGCTGTAGGAACTCACTGTGGATCACACTTGCTCACTGGTGGCAGTAAAGCAGCCATCTCTTTGAGACACACAGTTTGGCTACCTTATTGCACAGCTCCCCAGCCCTGCCTTTGGAGAGATTGCTGCCACAGTGGGGAGGTGCACTGCATCATGCCTGCCTGCAGCTCCAGCTATAGGAATTCCCCACCTTTCCCCCCACAGGCTTCCAGCTTCCTTCTGACTATCTCCCTTGTGAACCATAGACTGTGAATCAAAAAAATCCCCATTCCCTGGGTTCAGAAGCAGTCGTCAGTGCCCTTTCAGTGCTGCACCCGAGGGACAACTGCTATGTCTCCCTTTCTACCCATCGTGGTCTCAGATACAGCTGCCCCTGAGCTGCCATGACCCAGGAGGCCATTTCACAGCCATGCCACAGCTCCCTGCCTCAGCACTGTGCTGTGTCTGCTTTACAACCCACTTTTCAGCCATCATGCTTCAGTCATAATTTTCTACTGCAGGTTACAACAGCTTCTTCCAGATGCTGGCTCATTTACAAGAAGTGGGTTAGCCTTCACCAACCTTACTCACTGTTAACCCTCCCTGACTCATGCTCCAGTTCAGGGAGTTCAATCCTGTAATGCTCTGATGACATTTTATTTTAAGCGCATCAATATTTTGAGTGGAAGGACCTATTTTTAAGTTAGACAGAAAGAGAGGAGGAGTTAAGGTTCTTCCCAGCTATGATACGCCCAGGGGTCAAGGAGATGAAGCCTATTCAGCCGAGGATCTCAAAGAATTGAAAGCATGAAATACTCCATGTTTTCTAAAGTAAAAGATGAAGTCAGATATAGAACATCTTTTTGTCAAGAAAAGGGGGAAGAAAAGCCATTGGAAAGAAATATAGATGTCAGTGAATGAATAGGCATAGGAAAAATGTGGTTAGGACTAGGCAAGGAGACACGGGGTGGGTGGATGGGAATAATCACTAGAGAAAGCTGTTTTACAGCATCTGTAGCAGAGTTGAAAAGACAGACCTGCCACTCCACAGCTGATTTAGTCTGCGCTGAATCTGAACTCTAATGCAACTGTCACTGTGGCAGTATCTTGTAACAAGGAGTCCTATGTGGCAGTTATGTATTTGCCCTTTAGTTTCACAATTCCCTATTTTTAAATATATTTTGTTGCTGTTAGTTTGACCGCCCCTAACACTAAATTGCTAATGCTCTGGCATTCAGTACAGAACTGCTCTGCGAAATGTCTCACTCAGTAGTTGCCTCCACTGCCCTTTCTTCCCAAGGCCATTATTACTGTTTGCCTCCCAGGTCTGCAAATCTGCCAGCAGCTCCGGAAGTTGTCTCCCAAAAACACATTTCAGTGACCTTATCTCTGCAGGCCACAGTCTCTCTCACACTTGACATAAACTCAGATCAATAAATCCACCTCCTAAAGCACAGATAATTATACTCCTCTACTGCCAGGAAGCTCTAGTACATCCTAGTGAATCAAAAGTGGAACAAACCTAGATCTTTGCCAACAGGTGCAATCTTTGTTTCTGTAGATGTCCACGTGCATCTTCAGTTGGAGTGTGAATGTCCTTGGGGCCGGCTTGTGCAGCAGAAGTTTGTCTCAGGCACCCTTTCGTGATTGTTGGGAGAGAGAAAATTTTTTGAGTTGTGACAAAAAAAAAGTGAGTTTGGTTCTGTCTCTGTAGAGTCTCACTCAGTTGCTTTTGGATACAACCAAGGTTCAAATTCCTTTCAAAATCGTTAAGCTTCATTTTTAGTGGGACAAAGCTTACCTGAAAGTAAAGAACTTATGCTGCAATGAGATAAAAAGGAAGTACTCTCATGGAGAAATAAATGGCTAAAGGATAGAACACAAAGGATAAAAGTCCTTGGAGGAAGATCACCAGTGGAGTCCCACTGGGCTGTATTACATGTTGTTATTATTATATATTATACACAGTGTATTCCCACAGGAATGCACTGATTGATCTAGTCCTAAGTGACCTGGAAAGTGGGATGAGATAAAGGAACAAAGTTTGCTGATAATAATGAGTTTTCAAAGAAGTAAATTTAGAGCCAACTGCTAAGAGCAGAGGAGTATCATAATGCAGAATGACTTGGAAATAAAAATGCAGTTGAATTCAATATTGATAAATGCAAAGTAATGCACATGGGAGAAAAAGCCCAACTATACATATGCAATGATAGTCACCAAAGTAGCTGTTACTACTGTGGAAAAGCAATCTTGAGGTTATTATAAGAGTCCTATGAAAATGTCAGCTCAGTGCTCAGTAGCATTTTAAAAAGCAAACCAATTATTAGGAAAGAAATTAAGACCAAATCAGCAAATAGCATGAAGTTGCTATACAGATTTACTATGTGACTGCACTTAAATAGTGTGAGTTCTTCTGTCCTCATCTTCCTAGCTTAAAAAAGTGTGGGGAAAAAAAAAAAGGTGCTGCAAAATATGGGAGAGTTTTGGTGTGAGAAATGGTCAACAAGATCAGGAACCTTTGTCTGGGAGAAGAGAAAACCAGGGAGGGCATATGATAAATGTCTAAATAATCTTAAGTGTCTAGAAGGAAGCAGATAGAGAAAAAGTGTTCACTGTCTTCCGATATAGCATTAAATGGAATCAGTAGAGGTAGTTTCAAATCAAGCAAAAGGAGGTAACTTTTCAAACCACAGTTTATCTGTGTAACTTGTTGCCACAGGAGGCTGTGGGCACAAAAAGTCTCTGTGGGCTTAAAAGACTCACAAAAAGGCAATCTGTTGAGAATTCCTGGATACGGAGACTCAGAATTTTCCACAGACCCTGGGAGTGTGAGAGAGGGGTCTGGCAGCATGGCTGTGTCCTTGCTCTGTTTCTCCATCCCTTTTTCTGCTGTGCATCCATTATTGCCCAGTGCTGATGAGCTGTGGTGGACCCACTACAAAAGTTCTGGTGTTTTATGGTTGTCCCCTTAAAAGGATCACAATGAGTCCCAAAGCTCACTGTTTCCTCCTTGGAAGTGAGTGAGGCAAACTTAGCTGTGATGCCTATTTTATGCTGGAATAAAATATAGTTTGGTCTAAGTCAGAAGGGAGGTGTAAACTGTGTGACTTGGATTAATTTGGCATTCAGTGGGTGTGCGAATGATGACATACCCACCAATGGAACAGATGGTCTGGGCAGCAGAAAAAATAACCAGATAGCTATAAAATAAAGCAAGCTCCTTCCAGGCAAATTCTTATCTTCATTTCACCTAAATAAACCTGAAATGATTTCATTGAAAGGACTGAGTTGTTTACCTCTTTCACTTGAAATATATCTTTTATCTTTGCTTAAATTGGATTTACGCTGGGATTTACTTGCTGGAAATTCATCTTCTTTCTCCAGCTTGAATTTGGGTCCTTATATTATTAAATCTCTTGTTGAATCTCTTATACAGTGTCTATAGAGCACCATCTAGACTGACCTCCAGAAAACTGACATTAGTCTTACATGGATTTGTCCTCAGCCCTGTGCATCCTGGGGGTGGCAGCTGGGATGAAGAGATCCTGAAGCTGATGAGGCAGGAGTGATACTTACGTGTCTGCAGGCATTGCTTAGCACCATGGGCAAGCAGAAACCTCCTTAACTTAAGCTAAATCAATCTTGAAGTTGTTGAACAACAGCAAAGGTATGAGTCCTTAAACAAAAACTACAACCTTTCACTGCAGTAAAAATGCATTCCTAAGAGATGCATCCACTGTCTCTCCTTTTCTTCTGCTGCCCTTTCCAAACACCCCACATAGCTCTTTGTGCTGTGGCTGTACTGGTGTCAGAGGCAGACCACACAGATAATAGCTAGTGTTGCATAAGGAATTTGTCGGATGTGTCCCAAAGCAATAAAACTTTTACATGCCCTTAAGTGACAGCAAGATAAATAATGACAATGTGATAAACAAAAGTGTTCAGATTTTAAAGGTAGTACTAAAACTGAGAGCTCCCCAACAGAGCTTTATCCCATAATAATATTTTCCACATTGCACAATACAGTTTTCTCTATTTTCATGTAATCTGATAAACATAGTTTCTGTTATCCTAAGCATAAATGTTTGTCAATACCACCTTTAAGTAATAAGAGGCTGATTTGGTTGCAGGAAAAAAGAATGAGTCATCCAGCTGAACAAAAAACACTGCATTCTTGTAAATGTATCCTGTATATCTGTATACTTAAACAAGCCTAAGAGATGATGATGCTATATTGTTTCCAAGTAGAAACGGTATCCAGATCTCTCTGTGGGTGGATAGGTAGTGGGTGGATATAATAAAAACTTCTATGATGTATTGTACATATCCCTCTGTTATTTTCAAATATGGTTCTGAATTATTAATACCTAAAAATGGAATTGTCCAGTTCTGCCTTTATGCATCATTGTTTACTTCAATAAACCTCAATTTAGCAGGAAATGGTGAATATTTAATTGAGCAGCATAAATAATGAAGATTCCCAACCATTCTGGAAAGTCCCCGTTTCAGAGATGGCAAGTGCTTGATTTTATATTTTGTTGCTGTACTCTGCTGCTAAAGTCTTCTGATTCATGACTCAGCCACTAGATATGCTGTGTTGAACTCCTCACTTTCACAAACCAGGGGGAGAAAACAGAAGGGTCTCTGACTTTGTCCTTCATATCTAGAGCATCATTTACCAAGCAGGTGCAAACAAGTACCAAAGCCCTAACTTTGGCTTACCTTAAACTTTGGGACTCACTAATGGAAGATGCTGAATCTTCTGCTCATTGTTTCCTTGATTGATTTGTTTATATAAACCAGGCCTCCTTGCCTGTCCCAGCTGTGCTTTTCTTTGGGTGCTGCCTGGAAGGAAAGCCATGTCCCTGTCCAGGGAGAGGCCCAGTGTGTTTTTGCCTGGCATTCCAGACAGTGAAGGTATGGCTGCCTCTGCTAAGGATGCATCCTCAAGGCCAGACATGAATTTCCTCAAGTGGTTTGCAGTGCAGGATCTGCCAAGCTTGTGAAGGCAGCACTGCCTTCAGTTGCATAGAAGATCCACTGACAGAGGCAATGTTGATCTCCTCCAGTTTTTGTCTGCAATGCTTTTTCCCCCCCTTTTTTTTTTGGCACTGGCACATGTCTGATGCCTCTCCTTCACTCTCTTTGATCTACACCTGGGTGTTTTGCAGTTATGAAAATCTGTCGTTAAGGCGTAATTGGGCTGTTTCCTTACTCCAGATCTCCAGGAAGTCCATGGCCTCTTCCAAAATCCAAATGGGTTCGTAACACTGGATAACTGAAGGAAAACATAAAAATGTGGTTCATCTTGTTGTGGCCAGCATGCAAACATGCAGCTGGATGCAGTGGGGCTGTGCTGGAGGCAGCTAGATTTGTTGAAATCACAGAAACATCCTGGTAGAGTTGTAAAGCACCTCCAGCAAGCTCTGCTCTCCCCCACAGCACAGAAACCTTCTGCTCTTCTCTAACACAAAGGTGTTCTGGGCTGAGCAGAGATTGCATGGCCCTGTCTGACCCCAAATACATCCCTAAAAACATCAGGATCTTTTGACACCCGCTGACACAGGAGTCTGTGCAGCACCTGCCCCTTTGGGAGACACAGCCTAAACCATCTCTGCATGCTCAGAGCCTCTCCCCCTGTGCATACACACATCTAGAGGGGACAGTGCCAGCTGATACCACACAATCACAGTTTTTAAAATAAAACAGGGAGTTGAAGTTGGCCTCAGACCTAAGGTGTCACTGCTCAGTCTGGAATACTAAATATAGTCCATATTTTGTGTGTCTAAGGAGATTCGTCCCTATGAATGAAAGGGCTTCACCATTCATCTACTCCCTTTTCTGTATAGAGCCACATCTACCTCCATGACTTTAGTCCTTCTTCATTCACTTCCATGCACTATTCTAAGAACCAGAGAAAACTGCATGTTTTTTAATATTTTTAAGAAATTGCCTGTGTGCTACAGTAGGAGTAAGCTGGCTGGCTCTGATTGCCCCCTCCTGTTCCCAAACCCCATCAGCCATGGGGCAATACACAGTCTGGCAGCACATTTGCATAGAGCTTGTGAGCATGGCTTGGGGTTTAAGGGACGTAGTGTAACGAAAAAGGATTCTACAGAAGGATAGAAAAGCAGATACGAAGGCACACTGTATGTTTCTTTCACATCAGTTTGTATCTTAATTCCTATCAAGATTGAGTATCCAGGTAATTGGAACTTACCCAAGCTAGCAGAGCCTTCTCCATATCATTTCTCCTCAGAAGTTCAGAGATCCAGAGATGCCACCTTTTGATTCTCATTCACTGTTCTAAACAGAGTATACAAAATGGGCTATCTAAAAGTCAAAGTATTTCTAAAACATATTTCTTAAGCATAAAGGAATAAAATGTGATTATTTCACATCGCATCCATTTTGTATGTCCTTCCCAGGAATGCGAATTATGAATCCTATAATTTCACATTTCCTTTTGTAGATAATGATAAGCAATTTTAACATTATAGTTAGTGCACCTGGTCTGGGTCAGATCTGCAGCTTCATCTACAATGAAGATAAAAGCGTTAACATCTATATTTTGTGTCACAGAATCCTATGCACACAATATAACTTCCATGGGAAGGGAAAGCAGTACCCCAGCCAGGAATTATGAAAAGGTCTCTGAGTGTGATTGCAAAGCTGGAGATTGACAAAGATAACAGGAATTGAATAGGGAATGTTATTAATACCAGAAGAGCAGGGAGTACTTGCTAACCTGGTAACAAGGCATTTTATTGTGCTGAAGAAGTATGGAGCAAAACTAAACAAAACTTGTTTGAATTATCCTTTCAGAGCCTACTGAGGAATGAGCGGCCACAGAGGTAATACAGAGAATGGTAAAGATATTTTACAGCAGTATATTGCAATTGCAGATTGCGAGACTATTGTTTAAAATGAAGGACTTTAAAGTCTATACTCAGAGGTGCTGCATGACTGCTTGTAAAGCAGTGTCATGGTTTAAGCCCAGCCAGCAACCAAACCCCAGGCAGCTGCTCACTCACTCCCCCACCAGCTGTATTCAGGAGAAAATCAGAAGGGTAAAAGTTTGAAAACTCATAGGTTGTGATAAAGACAGGTTAATAGGGAAAGCAAAAGCCATGCAAACAAGCAATGCATAACAAGGTATTAATTCCCTGCTTCCCATGGGCAGGCAGGTGTTCAGCCATCTCCAGGAGAGCAGGACCCCATCACATGCAATTGTTACTTGGGAAGACAAACTCCATCACTCCAAATATCCCCTCCTTCTTCCTTCTTCCCCCCACTTTATATTCTGAGCATGATGTCATATGGTCTGGAATATCCCTGTGGTCAGTTTAGGTCACCTGTCCTGGCTGTTTCTCTTCCAAACCTCCCTTGCACCCCCAACATCCTTGCCAGCATGGCAGTAGAAAAAGCAGAAAAGGCCTTGGCTCCATGTGAGCCCTGCTCAGCAATAACAAAAACAAAAATCTCTGCATTATCAACCCCATGTTTGGCACAAATCCAAAACACAGCCCCATACAAGTAGGTAAGTTGCTTAGTCTACAAAGAGCTTGGATGCTCTCAGCTCATGTATAATACATAGTTCTGGCCTCATATAGGTTAATTACCATGTATGAGGGCAGATAGGAAACTATTCTTTTAATGTATTACAGTAATCTTTTCTCACTCTCAGGTAGTTTATGCCTCAAACACAAACCTGCTTTTTTTCTTTCTTTTTTTTTTTTTTTTAGGAATTCATTCAACTGATATTGAAGTCAATTTCAGCCTACTGATGGAGCTTGCTGATAGCTTTTTACCACTGGCAGCATCCCAGCTGATGATGGTTATCAAGGACCTAGACTTTTTAACAGTAATTCTGGGGTTTTTGATGTTGAAAAGCAGGTGGGAGGAATAGCACAGTTACTCATGCATTTGTATAAGACATAAAGGGTGCCGTTAAAACTCCGTTCCTAAGATAAGGTGACAATTTCCACCATGAGGATAAAGTCCATATATCAATATCATCTTCAGGACAGAGCTTCAGGCTAAAGAATGAACTCTTGCATCCACCAAGAACTACCTTAAATATTATCCTCCCTGCCTTTCAAAAGAGACATTCCTCTTGAGCCTTGCCTTCTCTGGGAAAAAACCCCAAAAGTTTAAGTACATTTACACAGGTTTATACATACAAATATATGCATATTTGTTTTATTTATATATACAACAGAAACAAGGCCCTATTAAAAGAAAACCAAAACCTATTAAAACAAATCAGTGCTCCAAATGCACAATTTTCCCCAAGAGAGCCATGAGGCTGAGCTGTTAGTGGCAAATAGCAGATCTATCACTTCAGACTTGTGCTTGGCTATTGCTACGAAGAAAGTAAAATGAAAAGCCACATGGAGCATAATGGAGCACTCAGAATCACCGAAAGTGTAAGAGAGAACACCTTTGTAAGAATGGAGAGGTTGGCACGACTCTGAGCTAGAGTTCCAGGCTGCCTGCAGGCTTCAGGTAGCAACATGCTGGGGTGACAATGTGCTTCACCATGTCCCAAACATGTAGATTATTTGCAGCACTCAAATTGAGGAGGAAGCATGGGAACCACAAGATTTTCCACTCTGATAGAGAGTTCACTCATTTCTCTCATCTTCCAAGCAGCATCTCTCTGTCTCTAATCAAAGCCTGCATCTTCTTTTCTCCCAGTGAGAACCTGGCTGCTTAGTAAATGCATCAAACCAACCTCTATTTTAACTCATGCCAACTCAACTGTGCTGTGCAGGCAACTGCAAGGTTGCCCCAACTCTTGGAATGTTTTGGCTGCCTAGTGGACTGGGTTTGTGTGGAGGTAGTGCTAGGTGCCATCTAGGGGACAGTATTCAGGTTTCCGTGGAAAAGTTTGGGAGTGAGGCTGTGTTCGTTTGTAGACCGTGGTTAAGGGGCAGACCTGGGGTGACCTGTGTGCAAATGGATTGGCAGAAAAAAATTTGGAGGGCAAAGACTCAAGACCTGGCTAAGCTTCTTCAGCTCCTTTCCTTCAGCTTGACAGTTGGAGATGGTCTGGCTTAACTGAAGTCTTCTTGAGCAACTCGCCACACCATGGCAAGCCTGATCCACAATTCAGGAAAACAATTCAGGGAAAGGGATGCAGAAAACTCTGGTCTCAATCTATGTCTTTCCAGAGCAGACCAGGATAAAAGTGCTGTGTTGTCATTCCTCAAATTAATCACCTTTTTCAATAAAAGGTATGGAAAACTATCAAACAAAATTTCTAAGTTCTTATCCCATTATTTTAATGTAGTCAAAGTTCAGGAGGATGAACAAACTTGTCTTAGCTAGACAAGAAATAGTGCAACAGCCCTGGGACCTTACTGGGGGAAGGAGGCAAAACAAAAGCCTTCTCATGACCTTGGTGAGCATTTTAATGTATTCCTTTACTCTCCACTGTACTGTGTATAATAAATGCTTTATACCCAGAAGTCTCTCTCCTCTTTTTGCATAACCAGAATAAATCAAATAAGGGGTTGGGGTTTTTTAACAGAATTAAACCCAGACCACATTTAGCTGGGAGAAAGTTATGAGCCTGAAAGGGAGAACAGAGGGACACAAGCGTGGAGGTCTGGTTGGGAGAGCTGGTCCCAGTGTGCAGAGGGAGGAAAAGGACTGTAAGGGTCTGTCCTGTTTGGTGGCATGTGCTATAGAAGTAGTGGAAGGGAGGACAAGGGAAAAGGGAGTAGACTGGTTATGTCCTGCTTGGGAGAAGTGAGGTGTGATGCTGGCTAGTGTAGGGAAGGAGAGAAAATTCCTAAGGGCTGTGGCCTGTTTTAAGAGAGACAGGGCACAAGGGCTATTCATTATGCAGACTTGGGGTGTAAGGAATGAAAATTTATTTCTAGTACAAATTAAATCTACTTCTCAAAGTGCAGGGTCAGACTCTTCCAACAGATTAAGCTCCACTTACTCAGTGTCCTGATCCAGAACTGGTATATCCTAGGGAAATAACTGCAAGAACAGTAATAATAACTGAAGATTTTCTTCAGGATGTCAACGGTATAGAAGGAATTCACTTAGAGAGAAATTCATGCCATTTTTCAAAAGCTCTTGGATGTGGAAATTGTTTAAGCAAATGTTCCCTTTATTCTTTTTGTCTAACAAGTGTTATATCCTGTAATACCAAAACAATAACACCCCCTTAGATAAATAAAGTTCTATTAAATTCTAATGTTAAATTATAATGATAAACGCTAATTCTCAGATTCTAAAGCTGAAGTGTTATGTAGGGATGATCCTGCTGTCTCTGGTTCTGGAGAGACAGCCTGGATTAGCGTGGTTGCCTGGATGTTGAAAGGCCATGAGCTAGCTGGGGCAGAGCAGGGTGATGGTTGGGCAATATATTGCAAGGATTTGGCACCTTCTTTACAGGAGAAAATTATACTGGGTATTCATGCAGGCTATTGCTAAGCTCTTTAAAGCAATACACAGATTAATAAATAATTGAAACAGCTTAAAGCAATAGGAGGATAAATTCTCTGTAATCAAGGGACACATGGTGCAAAATAAGGATCCCAAACTCCATTAAGAGCAGGCACACGACTAAGTGGTATCTTGACCAAAGGCAATGCCAGCCTATGGATAGGTGTGTTATAGTCACTGAACAGCCTACAGGTGCTTAAGCAATTTTTAAATTGTATAATTGTGTAACACATCTGCCATTCCTTTCTCTGTCAGACCAATGGAGAGACAAAGAGAGAATATCCAGAGGCCATGGAAGACCGAGACATCATGGAGTCAGATCCCAGGTTTTAAATTGTCTTTACCTTGAGATGATATTCCATCTCATGACGTACTGAATATGGAGTAACACCAAAGAAATAATCCTCAGACTCGAAGTTTCAACAACAGCTCGTAGAAAGTGAGTAGGCAAAGCTGAAATGCCCTATTAATACTATAGCTAACAAAACAACAGTAAAGTCTTTCCTTTTTTGCCATGCATAGTGGAACTAAAACATTAACTGGCTAATGGCACTATTCTTGAAAAAATATTACATTATTATTATTTTCAAGGAGGATGCTTACTCACAAAAATTGTATTTCCACTGAGGAGAGGAAAGTTTTGCTGCAGGAGCTTAAAAATTTTCTATGAAGTGTGGAAATTACCTATATATATTTCTAGTTTTTTCTTGAAAATAGGAGTTGAGTAATAATTACATAAATAAAATATTATGACACTGTGGTTAAATTGCTAATTCATGTCAGCATTAAATTCCATTAGGCTTCTGCCCCTTTTCTTGGAAAAAAAAAAAAAAGGGGGGGGGGTAACCATATTGTTGCCTCCTCTGGTTTAAAAAAGTTGATGATAAAAATGGAAAAGCTAAGGAATTAGAGGAGAGATCTTTTTTAACAACATTAAATGAAGCATATAAACTTTCCTGGGAGCTGTTCAAAAATACCAGAAAACCCTATAGCACATACCATTATCACTTTAATCTACCTCTCAAATAAACTGTCAATCCCACACACTATCCAAACTTTCCATACCATCTGGCAGGAAGTTTATACAGAACCTGGGTAAATTCCTCAGATTCCAGTCTGGATGGACCCAACAGTGTGATTTGTGAGGTTGATCTAACTAAGCAACACATCTGAATCCTTGTCCCACACATAGCCAAATTTCTTAGCCCTTGGAGAAGACTTTCATTTTTTATACAGAGAAAGGAGAATGGAAAAGAAAAGGTATGCATTCCAATATTTATCTAAGTATTAGGAATCTGAACACTTGTAGACTGTATATTGGCAGAGAGCAAGAGGTTGAATTCTGGCCCAGCTGGAAGAGATCCAGCCAGATCTACTGTACAATACTTAGATAAGAAGAACAAATAAATTCAGCAATTTTATCAAAATGAGCTATTGCAGTGTGTGCACGCTTTACAATCAAACAGTAATAATGAAGACATTCTACAGTCAGGCAGCTCCATAATATCCTATAGCAAAGCCTCAGTAACTCTCCTGAATATGGTATGAGTTCCAGTCAGGAATATGAGTTACCAGCAAAAGACATCTCACTCGGAGAGCTAACATTACACCGGTGACACGGGCTCAGGATTAGTCCTTTGGCTTTTCTGTAGCTGCTGGAAATGTAAAAATATGGGCAGGCTTTCAACTCCAGAAGTGCCAAGCATATATGCACTACACAATAACTTGACTGTGCAGGGAAAGCCTTTTAAAATGGCTTCATGATTCAAATCAAATACACTCTTACTGTGAATTGCACCACTTCTAATCTCAGTTTACCAGTTTCAGGTATAAATAACTTCTGTACAATATTAGCAATGGGGAACCACCTAGGTGAAAAGTATACCGCGTAATGCATTTAAACTGTGTTCTCTCCCAGCCCTTTACACTGGCTAAAGCACTGTCTGTTTTAATTAAGAATGTAGTATCTTCATGAAATAAAATCATAGAATCATGGAATGGTCTGGGTTGGAAAGGACTCTGAAGTTCATCTGGTTCCAAACTTCCTGCCATGGGTAGGGACAGCTTCCACAGACCAGGTTGCTCAAAGTCCCATCCAACGTGGTCTTGAAAACTGCCAGGGATCGTGCATCAGTAAGTTCTCTATAAAACCTGTTCTAGTGCTTCACTATCCTCACAGTAAGGAATCTCTTTCTAATATCCAACCTAAATTTCCCATCTTTCAGTTTGAACCCATTACTCCTCATACTATCACTGCAGCTCCTGATGGAGGGTCCTATCCAGCTTCCTTGTAGGCCCCCTTCAGATAGTGGAAGGCTTCTATGAGGTCTCCACTCTCTTCTCCAGTCTGAGCAGCCCCAACCTTCTCAGCCTGTCTTCAAAGAGGAGTTGCACTAGTGCCCTTATCAACTCTGTGGCCCTCCTCTGGATTTGCTCCAACAGTTCCATGTCTTTCTTATGCTGGGGGCACCAGGGCTGGATGCATTACTAGAGGTGAGGTTTCATGAGAGCATAGTCAAGTGAGAGAATCATCTCCCTCGATTTGCTGCCCACACTCCTTCTGATGCAGCCCAGGATATATATACACACATAAACATAAAAAGTCAGTATTGATCAAGTACAAGTATTTTTCTCTCTCTGAAAGAAACACAAGAAGGGACAAACTGATTTGGTCGAACCTGCTGGAACCTTCATGTCCTGACATAACTAAGTTTCAGGGGAGTTGTTTCTGAGGGTCTGAAATAAATGTTTTCCAGATTAGCTCAGATAAGCAGTGTAGAAACTCTGAGAAAATAGTTGTTAACCCAGTATTTCAAGTCCATCTTTGAAGTAATAAAAGGCATTCATGTGCATTTAAAAAATATTTTTCAATATTACCAGCCAGTTTTGGAAATTGTAATATGCAATAGCTCACATATGTATTCAAGCTTATTAAATTCATGTTCTTATTAAATAATTATGAAACCTGAAGTGTTGGGAAAATTTTGAAACAAAGTCTATATAACATTTAGGACCTTTTTTGGTTAATGCAAGCAGTGATCTTTCTTGCACAATGACCCTGGGCAATCTGTATCAAAATGCCGATATTCTCCCACCACAATGTATATACTGTGAGAACACTTGAAATACAGATGACTGAGATAAAATGACTGGGATTTTTAATACTGACACCCTGTGTGTTATTTGCCTAGCCAAGTTTGTCACCTGTGAGGAAACATATGCATCCTTGGAGGCACATACTGAGAACAGTAGGAAGAACATTGGAGGATTATTTGCATTCAAGTCATTTTGCCTCAAGCCTCAATATAAAATCTGTGATTTGCAGCCCAGTTTAAAGAAAATTCCACTCTCTCATCTGTCTAAGTTAATTTAACAGCCATCCTGCTTTGAAGTCCAGAAAGACTTTTTTAATGAGGATAGAAGTTAAATGCTTGGGATAAAACTCATATAAGTGCTCCAATTAATAGGCCAGTTTTGACACACCTAAAACCTGTTTCTCCACTGGTAGCAAAGCAGAAACACCACTACACCACACCACTGATTTCATCTGGAGAGATTTGTGTGTGTGTAACCTACAATCCAACTGCTAGAACTGTACAGTCACAGTGATTAAAAAAAACCCCACAGATATACAAACACAGAAATCAAAGGCAAACACAGTCAGATCAACAGCAAAAGAGGAACTGAATTGTACTGAGTGAGAAAGCCGACAACAATATTTTTAATTGCATCACTTAATTATTCAATGCATTGACCTCAAAGTGTGTTATTAATATTAATTAATTTTTCTATTGCAACTCTCCATTTATAGATATCTATTAACATTTCCAATTTGCAAATAAGAGATGCAGGTTTTGAATCTGACCCAAAGACAACTAAAGCCAGCAGGAGATTTTTGTCAGAGCTGGGAGGACAAGGTACGTGATCTGTTCTCCAAGACAGGGAGAGGATCTACCCATCTTTTTTGTACAGCTTCAGATGAAGAAAAATGTGCTTCCAGCTATCATGGGTTCATTTTTTATGCCTGCAACAGAAAAATACATTGGGTCCTGCTTCTTTGACAAAATACTAGCTAGACAAACCAACGTGGCAAGGCTATAAGCTGTTGCCTCAACTTTTAAAAATTAAGTGTAAACCTAAGAACCGTCTTCTACTATTTTTGAACAAGGTTCAGAATTCCTTTACATGAATTTTATCATCTTTCCATCCAATTGTGTCTGCGTGCACTTAAGACAGTAGAAGGATGGGAAAGCATCAACTCAGGTGACTGACTGAACCAAACTGCACATTTTCCCAGTGCTAGCTGATTTATTAAACCAGCCAATGCATTCTCAGTGTTAAGAGATAAAGCTTTATTCAAGAAATTGCTTTAGAAATGTCACTGAGAGATCTATTAGCTAGAACACAATGGGTTAAAATTATATGCAATGATTGCTACACTCATTACCATTATTTAACATCTTCAAGAAAAGAGCAGAAACCAGAGAAGTCTGGAAGAAAATGGAAGTATATTTGAGTTTACAAGGAGTTCTGACTTTTGCAATGGCGATCAAAAGGAAGCCTTAAAAAGAATGGAGTGGAGGAAGCTGACTCTTTTCAGTATAGATCAAGCTGTCCAGTCAGCTCATGATTTTTACTGTCACCAGTAAAGTAAGCATTATCATCATTATATTTCTGTTTTCCTGTAGAATCAGGATACAAAGGCTCTGCTGCCATTGCAAAACATTTCCAAAGAGTTTGGAAACTTCCAAAAAGGAAGAAATGCTGAGAAGTTCAAAACAATTCATGTAAGAGGAGCATACTAAATGATAGAATTCATAAATGAAGAATTCCATATAAAACTGCTCCCAGTGACCAACTCTTTGGCTTCTTTTTGTCCATTCTCTGAAAATCATGAGGGATCACTTACAGAAAAGGGAGTGTTGGTAGTTACATCCAATGCATTTGCTAATTCAGAGCCATCTGCAGAGCCCGCTATTATTTTGCAACCTGTTTCAAAATCTTGACATTATTGATCAATGTCAGGGCTGCCACCAGCTCCCATTGACTCACTAATCATGAGCATGTTACCCAACTGATTTTTATCACCATGCTGTGCTGCAGAAGAATCCATGGCTGAAATAGCAATGAGCATTTTTTTCAGCTTGATATTTTCTTTCTGGGAAGGGATCCTTTGCAGTTTTATGCATATCAAAACTTCATGCATGTCAAAAAAACCCCTAGAAAACCCAAGCATAAAGCATTTGGGGTGTCAGTTCTGTATGTTCAGACAGTACATGAAATAGTTTTCCACACTTTCAATATGCAGTAGAAATTTTTTTCAATGACTGATGGACACAGCTTATACAAATCTTTGTTTGGCTAACACCTTGGAGCACAAGTTGTTCTGCTGCAGTACAAATACAGAGACAGTGTCTCCAAAGGTGATAATAGGCTGACTGAAAAAAAATGCATAGTAGGGATTCATCTTCCTTCTCTCAACTGTTCCACTCTGATTGATGCTGTTTACAAGGCAAATTAATTTTTCTGCTCCTCGCTTAACCTAGGCCCTGGCTGTTAAATTAGGGTTTTGCTGTTTGTAAATCATTGGTAACCTATTTCTACAGAACTGGCTGAAATTCTGGGTAAAAATCTGCAGCTCTAATCCTAACTAACCCTTTCCCAGAGAACTACTTTGTTGTTTTGTTTTTTTTTTTAAATAACTGTCCTTCATCCCTCAGGCTGTGGCTTTACAGGTTTAATGCCCCAAGATGCAGCTGCCACTGCTGTTGCACTGACCAGAAAGATGCTGAAGGAGTATTTGGTGGATTCCAGTTGAAAAGAAATGCGTTTTTCCAAGATCCAGCAAAGATTTGTGGTAAGAGTGATATTATACTGTCAGCAATACTAGGATTTATTTTCTTAGTTTTACCCTGCCTCATTTTGATTTTGGTGAAAGAGTCAGTTCACTCAAGTAATATCTTAGGAGAAGGCAGAAAGGAGCATGATGATTATGTGACCTCTTCTCAGAGGGAATTTCACCTTACACCAGTTCATAAACACTGCTAACTTCACTTTACAGAAATGGCTTCCCTCTTCTCACTCCTACCCATCCTTGTTCTCGACAAGGAGGGGGTTTTGTTATTTTTTTGGAATATTTCTCTCAGTAGCAGAAGCTCAGTGCTTTTGCCGTCAGTGTTTGTGCTGCTACCACGTGGTGCCTGGCTAATGCTGTGCAGCCAATTATGCAGTATCTGGGCAGAGAAGCACTTGCAGCACGTATCAACGTGATGTTAAAGCAATCACCTGATGTCTCAGCCCGATCCTTACCTCTGCTGCTAGTGGGGAAGGGTCTCTAAAACGCAATATCCTGCTTTTTTTTCAGTCTCTGATTCCTTCCCAGTTTTGTAGTAAAATACTTGCTTTGTGTCAGGCACAAATGCAGTCAGGCATATAGAAAGGAGGGGGGTTGTAAATAATAATCCACTTTATCAATCAGGAGAGCTCTCATTTTTAGTACACTGATATTTAATACAGCAGTAGAAAGACAAGCACAAATATAAATATGCATACACATTCCAAAGACAGGGCTTGTCTATTTTTTGTCTCCTTTAAGAGGGCAAGGAAAAATGTTTACCATACTTGGACTAAAACCATCTCAAGCTGGAACCTATCATACTTTTTTAATTTGCATCATGATAGGATGTTCAGAGAATCGATATGATATGAAGCACTTTCACAATCGCATTTACGTTTTTCATTCAGGAATTGGAAAAATTATTCCTCCTGCTGTTTTCATAACACTGGTACCACAGGATTACACAATTTTGCTTGAGAGGGATGTGAAATATTAAAAAAGACAAAATGCAAAATCTGAGCTTAATATCTGAGTTAATTCCTTTGCCTCCACTCTAACATTTACCACCCTATTTTCTGTCATTTATGCAGAACTCTTACTCTCACGGTCAGAAACCTGAATTGTCAAGCTGCAAAGAAAAGGTTATCACTTCAATTCATTCGTGGGCAAATTGCTCAAACTCAGCTGTCAGTCAAAAGTCCACTCAGCATCTGAGCTGATTTGTATCTATCATGGGTGTTTGCTTGACAGATTCTCACAAGCAAACTGGAGCAGAGAAAATGTGTCTAATGATAACATCATGCCGACAACATGTTTTCTGCAGATAACATTTGCATTATGTGTTTACTGTTTGCAGAGCGTCTGGAAGACATCAAATGAAAAGGAAGATATGTTTCTTTTTCTGAGCACATATTCCAACCAAAAGAAAACCAACCAAAAAAAAAAAAAAANCAACCAAAAAACCAACCAAACAAGAAAAACATGACTCTATACTCTATGGGAAAGCATTTCAGATGAGGAAGCCTACATATAACTTTGCCTTTTGCCTTTTCTCCCTGCTCCCTTTCTACATATTCCATTTCTTTTTCATCCTACTCCATTCCTTTCTGTTCTCTGCTTTTTTAATTCCTGTTATTCTGTTACTTTGGAAAAAAACAACTAAAGGAAAAGAAAAGCAGATGCACTCAGACTTTATTTCCATAGTTTCAGCTATTTTATGAATTTTGAATATGAATAGAGATTGAAACTAATCAACAGATGGTTGGAAATGTGAATATTCATGAATTCTGAAATCCTGTATTGCTTTGCCAGGTATTGTTTGGATGTAAAGAATATATGTGTAGTCTAATCTCCACTTTTGGAAAAGAAATCTAGCAGTCTCTTTAGCTGGCCCATGCCTGACAAAATGGACATTTTGGACAATAAACTGTTGTACATGCATGTACCCTTTGAAAAGGGGAAAGAAAAAGTAACACCTGACAAATATCTTTATGAATTTCTAAGGCCCTCTGCATGAAAATCAGCCATAACAAAACTTCAATTTGATGAGAAACAGGAATAAAATATTTTTAGTGTTACTATAAACTAAATATTAGTTTTGATTTGCAACTCCAAAACCAAAAGAAAAGCTGAGGCACTCACAACAATGAACTAGTAAAGAAATGTGAAATTAAGTACAAGTAGTTATGAATCTAAGATTTGCCTTAGGTAGACAATGATGTTTAGCAGCCATCTGTTTTTTATAAGTAATAAACTGCTGCCACCTTCTGAAAAAAGCTCAGCATGACTACAAATGCCATCTTTCTCACAAGGCCACGGTAACAGCATACGTGTTCTGAGCCAAGAAAATTAGGCAACAAGTTCTGCTCCAGCATCAACAAAAAAACCCAAAAAACCAAAACACCACCAACAACAACAACAAACTCTCAAAAAACCAAAGCCAAACACAAACAAACAAAAAACCCCCAAAATCTTCTGCATTTAGAAAATACAGACCAAGAAGATAATCTGAGGGTGGTGTCAACACTTCCACGTGAAAATGTAAGCACCTCATCCTTATCCTAATTTAGGAAGATGTTCTGACATCCTACTAACTTTCAAACTGCTAAATGAGACACTAAAGGAAGACAACAGGACTGTGACCTCCCTTTAGCCAAATCCTTCTATATCTTTTAAATGCTCACCTACTTGAAGAAGAGTCCACTCTCCTTGGAGACAGCTTCCTCACTATAAAGCATTAGAAAGTGATCACTTTTGTCTGTGTTTTCTGCAAGAATCTCCAACTTCAGTGTCACCACCACTGCCAAGCAGGGATCAGTTTTCTGGTAAAACTGGATTCAACAAGAATGGTGGGATGAGAGACTCTCTGTGCCTGTAAATGGGCCCCCACTAACAAATGCTGACTGTGTGCTGATCCAGAAGGGGGAACTTCTGCTCAAATAGAGTAGTTCCAAATCTTTGAGGATTCTGAGAAGGGGTGACCTGGTACATTTTTTCCTCTGCCAACTTCAATGTGCATCAAGCTTTATTTTGGTTTATATTCTGGAAGCAAAAGTAGTATCAGAGGGTACAACAGCAGAGCAGCAGCAAACCAAGTGTCGCCTCTAGCAAATCAGTGCTTCATAGTCAGTATCTCTGTTATGAATAGATTGATCACTTCTCCAAAATACTCCTAAAAATAAAATTGTGACATTTTAGCCTGATTTTCAAAGCAAATGAGGATTATATCATCTTACTGTCTGGCTCCTCCATCTTCTTATAATCTTGGAATGTATTGATCAGTTTCAACTAAAATTGACAGGAAATTGAAAGTGTAAAAAATATAATTTATAGAAATTTAGAAAATCCATAGAGCACATAGCCAGAGAAAATCAATCTTCAACAGTTGCACTGCTGACAGGCCAGTATGTTTCAATGAATCACTGAACTACGGTTCTGTGATTTGGGAGAGGAGGAGGAGAACTCATAATCCAAACTACAAGCTGCATGCGAATTTCCTGGGCAACACCCAAGGCTCCATGATGGCAGAATATTAAAGTGAATTTGTTTTGGAGGCAATTCTGAGTTATACTGGGAACATGGCCTAAAACAAGCAAAAAATATGAAGGAGTACAAAGGTGTCTTAAAACCATTCCTAATATGTCTTTTTCTTTTGCTACTTATTCTAAGCATCCTGACATAATGATATTTTTGATGCAGCTATTAAGCTTTTTGCAGTAATTTAAGAAATTAATGAGTCTGCTTAAAGATGCTTGGAAGAATGAACCAAATGAAAATGAAAACACAGAATTATCACTTGACTTGTTATGACATCCCTTAGTACACGGCTCAAAACCCATCGGAACCTCTCTATACATTTACTGGCATGCTTATGTTTTTCAGTGCTCCTAGACAGGTCTCAATGTGCCATTCTAGCACTTTGAGGCTCCATACATCTGATGAAAAATAGCAAAGCAGGTGTTTTGAAGGATTGCCAGTTTTCAGGGATAATACTGTTATTAATTTGTGTCGCAGAATCCACAATAATTACATGATAAAACAGAAGTTGTGGCAGATGTAAAACTGATTAATTTAATTGCAAGTATTTCTCTAAAACTCATTTAACAAAGACGTTAGAGACTTGCACAGGGAGTCCTTCACCATTGTTTTGGGTGGTTAAGATCCTGTCTGGGATTTTTTTGGGGGGTCTGAGAGGTCACAGCTCTGCGCATCATGTTTTTGACTACTGGCTTTCTTTTTTGCAATTTCTGAACATAAATGCCATGCCTGGGATGGTGTCTTTCACAATTTCTTTTTAGTCTCTTTATTCCTTTGTTTCCTCGGGTTCAAAGAACCACCAGCAGTTTCAGTGGCTGCCACCCAACCCCAATTATTTGCAGGTGTCATCTCCCCGTGTGAAGTCATAGAATCTTCAAATCACAGTATGTTAAGGGCTTCCACAGAATGGAAGGGACCTTAAAGGTCATTTAATCCCAATCACCCTGACATGGGTTGGGACACCTTCAACTAGACTAGATCGTGCAAGGCCTTATCCAATCTGGCCTTGAACACTTTGAGGGATGGGGCATCCACAGCTTCTCTGGGCAACCTGCTTCAGTGTCTCATCACCCACACAACAAAGAATTCCTTTCTAACACACGTCTTAAAACTCTCTGTTTGAACCTCTCGCTCCTTCCCCTATCACTGCGGCTCCTGCAGGGATGTCCCTCTGGGGGGCGGTCCCGGGGCGGGGCCCGCCGGAGCTGTTCGGGGCGGCGGGTGCTGAGCGCGGCCGCTCCGCCTGGTGCAGCCGGGCGGGGCCGGCGCCTCCCCGCGCCGCGCTCGCCGGGGGTGCCCCGGGGGGAGCCGCTCCCGCCGCCGCCGCCGCCGCCGCCCGGGGCCATGGCGGCGCTGGTGCTGCTGCTGCTGGCGGCGCTGGGCGGGCGGGCCGTGCTGCCGGGCGGGCGCTGCGCGGCGCCGCTGGCCGACCTGCGCTCGCAGATCTCGGGCGTGGAGACGCTGCTGGAGGAGTTCCGCCGGCAGCTGCAGCAGGAGGAGCCGGGACCGCCGGCGACGGCGGGCGGCGGAGCGGGCGGCGGGGAGCGGTGCGGCGGAAGCGGCGGTTTCTCCGCCAGGCCCGACTCCATCATCCGCACCAAGGACTCCATCGCGGCCGGCGCCACCTTCCTGCGGGCGCCCGGCGCCGTGTCGGGCTGGCGGCAGTGCCTGGACGCCTGCTGCGCCGAGCCGCGCTGCACGCTGGCCGTGGTGCAGGGGCCCGCCCGCCCGCGGGGCACGGCGGCCGAGCCGGGCTGCTACCTCTTCAACTGCACGCACCGCGGCCGCCCCGTCTGCCGCTTCGCTCCGCACCGCGGCTACAGCTCCTACAGCCGCCGGACCGCCGGCAGCGCTCCGCCGCCCACGGGTAAGCGGCTTGCGCGGCGGGAAGGGCGGTGCGGAGATGGCGGCGCTCGGCGCGGGGGCGGCAGGGCCGCGGAGAAGCCGCCGCCGGCGGGGAGCGGGCGCGTCCGTGAGGCCGCCCCGGCGCCGGGAACCCGCTCCCGGGTCGTGGGGCGTCGCCGGTGGGAGGACGCGGCGAGGAGAGCCGGGCTGCGCCGTGCCGTTCGACGGGGATCCCTCGGCCGGGACAGGCCGTGCCCGTGGGAACCTTACCAACATGTATAAATGCCTTAAGGGGAGGGGGGTTCCAAGAGGATGCTTCCAGGCTCTTCTTGCTGGTGCCCAGCAATAGGGCAAGAGACAACGGGCAGAAACTGATGCACAGGAAGTTCCAGCTGAACATGAGAAAGAACTTCTTTATTGTGTGGGTAACCACGCACTGGAACAGGTTGTCCAGAGAGGGTGTGGATTCTCCCTCACTGGAGATTACTCAAGAACCCTCTGGACACAATCCTGTGCCGTGTGCTCTGGGACGACCCTGCTTGAGCAGGGAGGTCGGACCAGATGACCCACCATGGTCCTTTCTGACCTGACCAATTCTATGAGGGCTTTGGGGGTATTTGGTCTTGGGGAAACCCGTCCCTCAACACCTCTGCCTCTGCAGAGCCCTTGGCAGGGCATTGTGCCAGCCAGCTGGTGGCTGGGAGCCAGATAGTGGGATGTGCATGTTCACAAGCCCTGCACTCCCTGGGGAACCAGAGAAGTCTCAGCTCCCCAGGAACTGTGCTTATTGGGCACCTTGGAAAGCATGAAGTCATGGTTCCAGCTGGTGCATAGCCTGAGAGCAAGCACATTCCCTTCTTGGGGCTGTTGTCCAAATGTCATTGCCTAAAACAGCTTCTTACTCACTTAAAACAAGATTTTTCATGCTTAAGAGCTCAAGAGCTAGACTGAAGAAGACAAGGATACCTCACCAGTAGTCCAGATGCAGCAAGGACATTCTCCACAAGCGCTTCTGGAAACTAGGCCACATCAAAAGCAGCAGTTTGTTCAACCCTGAAGCATATTTAAGAACAATATAATCCAGAGCAAGCAGCTGTAGATGAAAACAAATCTGGAATTCTAAATTTGGAGTCTGTTTCCTAGCACCTGATTCAAAGAATTTATTTGTCTTTCCCTACTTCCCGTTGTTAAACAGTCTCCTCTAATGTAATTTTGACTTAATTTCATTATCTCTGTGGACAATACTTGCCCAAATGTCATCTGCATCTTACTCAGTGGTAGCTCTCATCTGAAGTAAATTAGTCACTGCGTGCAACGTGAAGAAGTGTTGGTGTGGATGAAAACTGTGCCCAGATGTGCCTGCTGTTACTGCTCGCTTGGGAGGGGACACCTCAGGCTTGAGGTCCATTCAGTCCTGCATATTTCATGAGAATATCAATGGGAATCCCCTAGAAATACGAGAGAGCAGGGTCTTGGTTTGTAGAGGCATTATGATGCCTAAGTACTTTTTGCTAAGTGTATGGGCAGGTAAATTAGAGAGCTATAAGAAAGGATCTTACAGCAACAGAGATGAGGCAAGCTTAAGGTGCCAGAAAAACCCAAGGTGTGATTTTGACGTTTTCAACAGGAGGAGTATTAATTCCACGGTATTATTTATGTAGCAGCTTCAGGGTAATTGTATTTCATGAGCCTGTATGCACTTGCATGATAGAAGGCTTAAGATGAGATTTTACATTAAAGTCAGACAAAATTAGTCTTCATTTTGAACTGCCTTAATTCTGTTAAAACCTGCAACTAATTTAGAGTGCAATATAAATAATGTATTTTACAAATGATGCTCTGTCTATTAGAAATCTTGAATTCCTTGAGTTCTTGAATTCTGGAGTCCTTAAATGCTTTGCCTTTTTAGCAGCTTTTCTGGCTATCAGCACTGGACTTGCAAGGCAGTTTCAGTTCCTAGTCTGTAAATTGCTCTGTGTCCTGTTGGTTTTATTTAAAAGTCTGCCTTGTGGGTGATGGTGGTATTGGAAACAGGGGATTATGATTTCTTAATGCAATTACACTGGAGCTGAAGCAAAGCCACAAAGGAGAATGAACTTTTATTCAAACATCTGTCAGACGTGACACAGACCAGGAGAGAGAAAATTAAGATTGAATTATTTTGCTCTGATGTTTTGTTACCAATGCATTCTTGAATTACATTGAGAAGACAATCTGCACAACAGGATGATGAAGACACATCTCCTTTCCATTCTGTCATGAATGAGTTTAGGAAATTTAGGAAAGAAGCTTTCATTTCAAGATTTTTTTTTCCATGAGGGGTCACATTTTAGCTGCTCCTTTTTTTTTTTTCTTTTCCCGTCAGACTACTTTGTTCTTGAGTCTTCCACTGTTTTCTTTCTGATAATACCAAACCAACATTTACCCACAGATGTGGTGCCCTCATAATTCCAAAATATTTCTGTGCATTGGGATACAGTGATCTCTAAGATCACTGGTGGTGAACAGTGGGAGGATTCAACATCCAGGTAAACTAATACCAAACACATTCAGGAGCTGGCAGTGAAATAAGCTTTTATAACAAAGCCTTCATTCAGAAAACTAGCTGGAGGCTTCATTATTGGCAGGACAAGTTTGTATAAAGGATGGAGGGAGCAGAATAAATAAAATGCAGGATTAAAAAAAAAAACTGTTATGTTTGCTCCCAAAGAAAAAAGTGCTTCACCCCTTTTTCTAGAAAGCAGCCAGCTACAGCATCTCAGAGTGTTGACCTGGTATTTCAGTTCCATACTGCTTGTTTACATTCAACTTAAATGCAAGTTGAAAACAGAAGAGATGATTTTTCTGCTGATAGTGATTTATTCCCACGAGTGGCGGTTGCAAGTGGCTCCTTGGAGTATGCCTCCAATGAGTTTGCCTCCTTGGTTTTGTATACTGGTTTCTTATTCCCCAGATTTGGATCTGTTTCACTCTCTAAGGATCATGCATTCCATTGCTTAAAACTTTGCTGTGGAAAAAGAATCTTCAGTTCAATAGGCTGTCTCTTCCCATGCCATATGTCTCTGTCAGGCCAGATTTTCCTTTTTGCCATAGATTTACCTTTCTGAAGATGATCTGGTGGCTTACAAAGGGTGGTGCCTCCATCCTTTGGGACCAGAGGTCTGTGTGGTCCCTCACTCATCTTTAGCAAAGGGCTGGCATGAATTTCTGTGCCCGACTCTACATGAAGTGTCCTTCCTTTGCAACTCTTGCTGCTGGAGTATAAAGTTAGTCCAGGAAGAGAATATCCTTATTGCTTAGGGGAAGTGGGGGTTGTCTCTGCCCCTGCAGGGCATTTATCAAGTCATTTAAACCAGACAGGTGACATGAAACCCCTTTCCAAGGCAGAAGCAGAAGACTGGGCTGTGCTCTTTGAGACCCAGGTCAGTCTCTCTTTGACAGTTATTTGTAAAGTAACTGTGTGAAGACTGTACGTAACTAATTTTTATCAAGTAAAAGTGGGCCTGGCATCATAATGGTGGTGTTTATTAACAATTAGTTTTGGGGGGTTATTAGCAATGAGTTTTGGGGGTTTTTTTGCACTTGGATGTTGCTTTTTTAAGCAAAGATGGTTTTGAGGAGCAAGTGCATACAAATTAGGCAAAGCTTCCTTTGTTATCAGATGAACAAGAACTGTTTCATACTTTCTATTATTAGACCTGGGTTTAGTTATTTGTGTGTTTTCCTAACTTTAGGCATTTGCCTTGAAATTTTCTATGCCTGACCTCCTACTGAAAAAAAACAAGAAATAAGAATTTTGCTGTTCAGTCAGCAATAAACAGTTGTCCTACTGCTCCCATGAGCTCCAAGGCTTCAAGCACGTTCATGATGCTGTTGAAAAGCACATGCAAGGAAGATTCCCCTCACTGATGGGAAAGCACCTTTCCTTGTGCAGCTCTGCCCACATGGAGTGCAGTTACAACCCTGATTTCAGTAATTGCTCTTAGGAGCGTAACACCAATATCCTTTACAGGGTATCCTTTGCAGATGTTGAAGAGCAGAGAGCAGCCTGGCACTTCAGGGTGCCCAGAGAAGGAATGAAACTTGAGTGGGGAACTATAGAAAGATACAGTCTTGTGGCCAAAGTTGTCAAATACTAACTTGTAGAACCAGATTTTTATCCCTCTCTCTTCCCTGCCTGAAGGTTGCAGAATAAATGACTTAAACTGCTTCTGACAGGCTGTGTCACCTAACAGAACTTGACTTTTGTTAGTCTAACCCAAAAGCTTGTGGTCTGATTAGCACTCACAACCTTAATCAATAACGATTGTACTTTGAATATAGCAAAATGCTATAAATCCTAAATATTCTGAAAATCAAGCTTTCAAAGTCTTAAATGAAGCACTTAAAGTTGGTAGTCTCTGATGATTTTTAATCATCATGTGCACTGCTTCATCATGGTGCCACCTTATGCTAAATAAATCTTCCATTCCTATAATGATGTATTATAAATTGGGACTAGAAGCCTATTGAATTATGCAGAGTACTATAAAAGGTATAAAAAAGGTGCTGTAACTGCCATCTGTATGTAAGTCATATTTAAACCTATTTTCCTTAGTTCAGATTCCAAAAGTACACTGATGCTAATAATTGTGTTTATTGTATTGCTGAAACATGCAGGTACCTAGAGAGGTTTTCTATGCCATGTGTTAATTCCTGAAGCCATCATAGGACAATTAACTAAAATTGAAGCAGATACAACTTGGCTTAACAAAGCATGTGCTAATGAACATTTTCTCTTTCAGGAAGCTGCACAGAGGGGAAACAAGACCTTAAGGAAAAAAAAGTGCTTTGTATCAATAATCACTCAGCCTCCCCTCATAAATAACTGATGTTCTCCTTTTTATTGAAGAAGAGGAATACGATGAGCCTCCACGGTGTAAGGCGGGCCAAGACCTTGTGCTGCAGTCACCTGTGGACTGGGTGCTCTTGGATGGCCGAGAAAGTTCCGATGACCACGGAATTGTGCACTATGAGTGGACACTGCTGCAGGGCGACTCATCGGTTGAAATGCAGGTACATGTGCAGCCCCCCTTGTGGCCAGTTACTTCCTGATTGTTGTGTTCAAGTTTTAAATGTACAGCTAAAAATATTAAATATATTCAGATCTGTCTACCAGGCACCAAAATTAGGATGCCTGTACAACTCAAACATTTATTTCACAGAAAGGTAGAGCAGCTCAGGTTGGAGAGGAACTTAAAAGATCATCTGGTCCAACCGTCTGTGGGACAAGAAGCCTCAGTGAGATTATTTTATCTGTCCAATCCCATCTTGAAGACCTCCAGTGAAGGGGACTACACCATGTCCCAGGGTAGTTCCAGTGATTATTTCTAGTGGTTTACACAGTTACTCCCTATCCTGGATGCAGCAAACAACTGTATTTGAGCTCTGCTTTATTTGTACTCGCTACACTTGGTTTTCAGTTTCTGTCACCCCAGTTAGAGACCCCTCAGTAATTGAGTTACTAAAAATAATAAGGGATTTTCACCAACAGTTTCCTGTCAGTGCTTATGGAGAAGGTACAAAGAAACATGATGAAGACCTTATGAGATATTTTATCCATACATTTTCTGCTGCACTTTGGTTTCAAATTAAAATTACCCATGAGGAGAGGGATTCTTCATTTTGTGAATGCTCTAGGGTCAGCAGAAAAAGAAAGAAAAAGCCTCTGAGGTCCACAGCCTCTACTCATAGTCTGTTCACAGCCCACAACATCCAGGGCACTGGGAACTCCACCTAGATGTAGAAGGATATGTATAGGTGAGAGAGTGTGAACCAAAATGAAGCTTTAAGAATAGTTGCTAGATATCATCTAGATAAAAGGAACATTTTGTTATCAAAGACTTGTTAATCTGACCCCTTGCAGCATTATTTTCTTTAAAGAGCAATTAAATACTTTTTAAATTCATCTGTGATTTAGTAACATAGAGTAAAACAAAAATTAGAATTTAATAAAAACATTTAAAGTTTATATTTTTAATATTACTCAAAGTCACTTTATAAAATAGAGACAAGTCTTATATCCTTTCAAACTTGTAAAAGTCACATTAACCTTGGTGGCTTCTTTGTTAACAGAGGATGAATTTGACACACATTTATGCTTAAATAAATACTTTTCCACTGTGTTCAAATGAGCAGGGATTTCTCCTACAGATATGTACCCTGGTGATTAAGCATGATAATTTCAATTTTAGAGTTGAATTAATAACTGTGATAATTTTTTTTCGTGCATTCTTCAGTTGATGTCTTCAGTGCTTTGGTTACTGCCCTGCAGTTACTGGACTTCATGTCATTTATTCTTTGAGAATAATGTATGAATCCATAGCTACAAGGGAGAATGGGAGTGTGTTTAAATAAGATAAAAGGCAGCTGTTCCATTGCTCTTAGGTAGCAAAGAGTAAATAGAAGGCAGAGCAGGGGGAAGGACTGCTATAAAGAGATCTTACCATATTGTAGAAGGAAGCCATTTTTTTTTTCCATTGTGACTGATTATTGCTTTTTTAGACAATTTGATTCTCTGATTGCTACCCCCTCTCTGTAGCTGCACAGCTCCTGGACACTTAGGCATCGTAATGGTTTGGGATTTTTTTTAAAGGCTGTTTATCTATTTCAAGCCAAAGTTTCTGTGTAAGCAGATGCAGGCCAGCATTCTTCAGGGCAGCATGAAAATATAAAGGAAAGCACAGAGGTCACTGGGAGGAGTGGTGGAGTATTCAGAAGTTAGTGGCATTTCTCTGTCTTTGCATGGGGAAGAGACTTGGGCTCCATGGCTCATGAGTTTTAAATAAATACCACATTTGCTCTCCCAGCAGTCATAGTGAACAACACCAGGTGTTTTTTAGAGCATAATAATTTCTTTAACACACTAAAGAATAAAATTCTAAGGGGTCATATGCTCCATCAGAAGATACTCAACAGTCTGATCAGGTAACTGAGTGCATTCATGTAAATAGAAAAGGAAAGAAATTTCAGTTAAATATTCTCACTGAGAGAAAAAATGTGTGTATCAATACATTCTTCTATAATAGGTGGTCTAGGACTCTTAAGACCATATTAATCAAAAATTCTTGTTCTCTTTCAGGCATGAAAATTTATTTCTGTGGATCCATGTTATATTGTCTACAGACTAACTTGATAAAGAGTGAAAGGCCAATATTTTAGTGCCTATCCTCTAAAATTATATTTCTAATTACTCAAAAATTGAATTAAATGTATGTGACCATTTGTTCTCTATTTGTGTGCTGAGATTCACAGCTCCAGGTAACTGAGTAGATTGTGAAAACACTACCTGAATGTTGTGGGTTTTTTAAAAACGGGTGCCAAAAAAAAAAACAAAGATATCAAATGTTCCATGCTGAAATACATGGTTGACTAGACTGCAGGAAGTATTTAATCTGCATGATGAGCTCCTTATTCCTGGAAGGTCATGGATGGGTCCATTGTACCAATATGATATTTTTTTCTGTGTGCCTTTCCTCAGGTTCCACAGGCAGGAACCCTGAAGCTGTCCCACGTTCAGGAGGGCGGGTACGTTTTCCAGCTGACAGTGACAGACACTGCGGGTCAGCGGAGCTCGGACAACGTCTCTGTGACCGTTCTGCCCATGGTTCATTCTGCAGCAGGTGAGAAAATGACCGGAGCTGTTGCCTCTGTGACACCCAGGGTATGGTGTTCAGAGTAGAGCAAGGGTCTTGATGGAGGTAAAAATGTTATGCTCCATTTTCAGTCTTTTATTTTGCCCTTGTTCACTACATAATGACAGCCCTTTCAGCTTTGAATTGCTCTTTCAAAATGAGGAAACAAGCAAGCAAGCAAGCAAGCATCACTTGCCTGTTAGAGCAGTAATACTTTCAGGCATTGAGTATTTGTGTTTCTATTGCTAATAAGCATGCAGGGTTGGAAGAGTGAAATATTGACATAGATATCAGGTGCATTGTAACAATCAGAGGATGTGGGCAACATGACAGGATTTTGCTATAGAGAAGACCCAGTTAAAATATCTTAATAGTATGTTTGAGACAGACTAATAATAATACTGACCTGCGTCTGTAGTCTGAAAGTTGACATGGTTTTTTTGTTTTAATGCATTTAAGTTTTTCTGTCTGATGGTTGTTATTGAAGCTTTATGCTACTGGGGAAGCTGAAACTGGAACTGACCCATCATTTTTAAACTCTGAGCTTCAGAAACATGTAAAAAGCATAAAAGGTAGAAAGTAAGTTAGATTTCAGTGGCTGTCAGTCCTGCTCTTAAATGTAATAACTTCTAATTACATTGTAATTAACAAGTTGCTAGTGCAGATCTGCTGCTCTGGCACAAAGCAAAAGTTAAATAGCATTATCACCATGTTCAGCAGAACCAGTGAAAATCTTGCTCTGCATCAGCACAATATCTCTGTGTGAGAGGGTAGTGGCAACAAGCTGTTATTACAAAAAAATCTGCTTAATTAATGCCTGTGTTGCAGTAATGGATGATAGAGTTGTGTTCATTAATGTTTAATTCAGCTAAAGCAGCCAGAGAGGTTTGCTGGTTTGTTTATTTGCTGCCGTGGGTATCTGGGGTATCTTTTGTATGGAGCACATAGGGAATTTGCTGTCTTTTTTATTTTTCTAATTCCCCAGCTACGTTAGCAATTCAAGTGCTGCTGCTATAGCTAAACCAATTCCTGATGCCTTAATACATGCAAGATCATTGCTATTACTAGTGCTGAAGTTCAGGAGATGCATTTTCAGATTTTAGGGGTTTTAAACACTTGTCTGCACTGCTGGCATCCTTCCTTTAGCGTGGTGCAGCATTTGGTACACAGCAGGATAACAACCAAAGGCTGTGACTCCCTTATGCAAATTGATTTGCTCTTACAACACTAATCAAGCACTGAACTGGATAGTGCTTTACAAAGTGATGAACTGTACTGCTGTTGGAAAGACAAAAGCACAGATGTAAACACTTGATAATTACAGAATCAGAATAGGTTTCAGGAAAGCTTTGAGTGTGTAAAATGGAGCATCCAGGGATACTCTCCATTTACAGGGGAATCTACTTGTTAAAGCAGGCAGCAGTTAGTTCTGTCTGATGAAAGTAATTTGTGAGAACATGACCTAGTCCTATTCTGGTCTGTGCTGTATTGAAGTCACTGGATTGCTGATGTCAAAAACTGATGAGCATTTTTTAAATATTTGAATTAGGTTGCAGAAAATATGCCATAAAAGATCCCATATAGTCCAAATGTGTGCATGTCAAACAACATATTGGTGTTGAATGGATATGTAGTAGGAGTTACGTGTTGGAGGGATGCAGTTACAGCCACAGAGATTTCATTTATTTATTTTCATGACTGTTCTGTATCTTTTAAGCCTAGGAAGATCTCCTTTCAGCTTAGGCCAGCAGAATTCAAAGCACTGTAAGGGTGCTGTACAAGCTGTAAGGTGCAACAGCCTTCAGGTTGAGTATTCCTGTAATAAAGGGATTGCTAGACTAGAGATGAAGGTGCCAGGAACAGCTATTGCCTGTATTTGCCTCTATGTCAATATGATGTCACACAGCTGAGTCTGGACTTTCTGCCTTGTTCATGGTGCTTCTTGGCACAGCGTGGTTTTACTTTTTCCTCTGTGCTGCAGAGTTTAGGCACTGACTCGGTATTTTCTACTTGGATTTCTCTTTTGGTAATTTGGGAATTGTTTCTCAACAGCCTGTGCTGGGGTTTGCTCTCGCTACCAGTTTATCTGTGATGATGGCTGCTGCATTGACATCACGTTTGCGTGTGATGGCGTGAGACAGTGTCCTGATGGATCAGACGAGACTTTCTGCCAGAACCGTAAGTGTGCCAGGCCACAGTGGCACAGCAGACTGTGAAAGTAATCGCAGCCTCAGTGACCAAAGGGGGGTGATGCTGCTTCTGTGGCCTCTCTCCCTGTGAGCAAGCAGTTTGCTCCCAGCCTTTCACTGGAAATGAAAGCAAATGGGAAGGTTTAATACTCAGGTGCTCAAAAATTCTCTTCAAATTGTCAAGGGTCCCTAAGTGGCAGGTTTTGTGTTCAGCAGTTAAAAGATCGGTTTTCCACTTGCATGATGATTCTGGAAACAGGAACCATGGTCTCTGTCTGAAAGGGTGTCTCAGAAGTACCCTTCACAGTGCTGTTAGACACCTTGCAAGAATCTGAAACACTGGACACTCAAGGGAACCAGATAATTCACCATCATGCTGTTTGTTTTCCTTAGTCATCCCTCAGCATGTGCCCATGCTCAGCTAAGTGAACAAAACCCATCAGAGGGTGAATGGCCACAATGGCTAACCACTCTTTCATTATATTTTAGTTGCTGGATTTCACTGCAGAGGTCTGAGTGTACTCTTGTGAGCAAGGCGTCTGTGACTCACATTTCATCATATGTGTGAACCTGAGGAAGTTGTTTACTCTGCCTCAAGGCCCACCTTGGACAGACTTCCTTAAGAACTCTTTGTTCTCTTCAATGTGGTACAAAAATTTTTGTTTCTGTTAACAGTCAGCTTGGGTCGGAAGACGGTGACACATGCAGCTCTTGGCACCACCCAGCAAAGGACTGCAGGACTGACTGAAAACACAGAGGAAAACTCTGCAGAGAACACCCTGAAAGCCACTGCCAGAAATCAGCCACTTCTCCCAGTGGATGCAGACATGTCTAACCAATCGCTTTCTCAGGGACCAAAGAAACAAATCAGTGGATTTGTGCCAGGTAAGAATTGAATCAGTTTCAGTAAATCCTTCTCCTTACAGAAAGGAAGGGTCTTGCACCTTAAATTTAATTTAATTGTCTTTTGGTGCCTGGCTACGAGGAAAAGAATTTCAAATGTAAATAAATACAAAAGAAACAAATAAGTCCTAAGTAGGTTTTGATTTATTATTGTCAAGTCTGTTTTTTACTAGGTGCAAAAAGAGAGTTAAAATGTAGGAATGCTAGGGAAATAATAGAGTCTAAATATCAAAATGTGCAGTGAACTAAATAAAAATCCTGCCACAGGTTCAGCTGTGTAGGCTGATGTATTAAGGCTCTTTAAATCTGCAGGGGAGTACTTCAGGAGAACATAATAAAGTACTATTCAACTTGGGTGAGAGTAACTGGTTTTCTCCTGGTGCTAAGCATTACCTCTCTTTTTCTTTTTTCCTGAACTAATGTCTTTACTATTATGGGCATTTTTTTTTCTGAACTCTGTCTCCAGGGCAGGAGAAGTCTTTCATCACTGTAGAAAAGTCTCAGGCTTTGGTAACAAGTTACCTCAGGTGTCCGTGTACAGGTCCCCAGTATTGTTCTGCACAGTGGCTGCAAGCCTGTAGTGAGTCACTGTGTGATGTTACAGGCAGAGCCCCAACCCTGGCCTTGGTAAAGCTGCAGGGAAATTGATGTGTCTTTTAAGGTTCATGCTGATGAATTAAAATTATCTGAAATGGCAATTATATGAAAGCAAAACTGTGTGCACAGAGCCTACAATCAGTACGAACCCCCCACCTGTATTTCTTCATGGTTTAGACTGATTCATGTGCCCCAAGACACAGCTATTTATAACCAGCTTTATTTTCCAGTTACAGCTGAACAGTGCTCAGTGCCCTCTGCTGTCGACTCTGGAAAAGGGCACTGCCCTGGTTGGCACCTGGACATTCCTTCAAGGTGCTTGTACTCCATCTGTGGAGTGCAGGAGTGAAAACTCTGCAAAGGGAACACTCCATGAACACTCTGCAAAGGGAGTGAAAACAATGTTCTCAAGAATTTGATGACCTCAGTGAATGTGTGGGGACTGACAGCAAAATCCTGTCCCAAATGTTTTCCCCTTTTCTGGCAGTATAGATGACCTCTAGATGATTCCTCACTGCTGACTAAAATTCTGAAGTCTGCTCCAAACCCTTTTCACTCACACAGTCTTGAGTGACACCTGATATGGGGCCACCCAAACTAAACATCAAACTTCCAAAGGGCTTTGCAGGCACCAGTGGGAAGTCAGCTGCTAAGTAGGTCTCAAAAATCGTTTGTCTTGTGAATCCAGGCATAAAACCAGAACTGAGGTCACCACCTTCAGCAACTGATAATCAAGAGTTATAACTGAAAGTACAGTGCAGAAGCATTTTTGCATAATCATTTTCTGTGTTTACCCATTGCACAGCAATTTATTTGCACCAGTTTTGCCCTAGAGGTAGCCTTTTGCAAAGCAGTACACAAGCAAAGAAAAAGATTCTTAAAAAACTAAAGAAGTGTGATTAGTGATTAGTGTTCTACCAGTACCTGTTGTAATCTTCCAATTTTCAACAGGCAAGATTTCAAGGTGTTTTAATTCTTGTCGGTTTAATATTTTTCTTTTGACAGGGCTCAGTCAAAATTTAATTTTAGATGCTTGATAATTTCCCTGTAGAATAGAAGGATCCAGTCTTTACTGACCCAGGAGCCCAATATTTCTAACCAAGAAAAGCAGGAAATAGCTCAGAAAAGTTTAAAATCGCCTTCGGATCAATTCCAGTTATGGTGCATGGGGTGGGACATGAAGAAGTGCTAGGTACATGCTAGGTACATGGGTCTGAAGGGCAGCTGCCAAAAACTGCTCTGCCAAAACCTGCTCTGAGCTGCTGTCTTCTGCTGCAGACACCAAAACTTCATAGAGTCCTGTGCTGTGCATTAATGATTGACAGAGGTCCAGAGGGGCTCAAGTCCTGCCCCACTGGGAAGCACCACAATCTTTATGGAGTTGAAGAGACAGGCATCTAGCCTATTCCTTAAAATCCACCCAGATCCATTAATTAGACTTCCCTCCACCACTGCCATCTCAAGGAGATTACAGACCAAATCTAATAATTATGTGGTACAAAAATGAGAGGCACAGAAATGCTGGAGCAGCTCCATGAAGCTCATCTGGAAATGTGTCCAGGAGGGCAATAATGCTGGATGCATTTTTGAGGAGAGGTAAGCAACGCTGAGCAGAAATCATACCAGCAGCCTCAAAAGTTCAGCAATTCCACTGGCAGAAATCCTATTCTGGGAGGGATTGTCTCCTGCTGCTAGTGCCAAGGTAGAACCTCTGCCTCTGAATCACTGTAAAGGTCTTTGTTGGACCAAGGCAATCATGTTCTTGTTGGCCTGGAGCTGACATTGCAAACATCCAGGCTTCTTATATAGTATTTTACATGAATTTTGAATATAAGCTTTACTGCTTTTAATGTCACTCTGGTGAAAAGCTGTCTACTTAAGATATAAAAAAAGCTGTCTACTTAATACATATTGGGGGATATGGCTTTACAGTGGCAGCACAGGTTCCAGATTTTCACTTGCAAGTGCTCCATTCAGGGCCACATTTTTCTTAATTCTCAGCTGACAGTTTCAGATCATCATGGAAAAACAATCCAGGAAGGAAAACATAATGCTCTTAAATCCAGCGACTGCAAGGCAGAGTAAGTGGTTTTACCTGCTGAAGACAGCATCTGGCACATTCCAGCTGGCTGCTAGACTTGATGCTTGATACAGGAGCTTTCAGTTGATTTTTAAAGAAGAGAAGTTTCTCCTAAGACATTGTAGGACTGGGGAGTTCATTTGTTTTCTTTTTTACATTTGTTTATTAGTAAATAGTACCAGTAAAGACCTGTCCCTTCTGCTACTTACCTCTCCATAAACAGCTCAGCTTGCTTCTGTGAGAATTCTATAAAGATGTCTAATAAAGGGATTTCCTTGTCAAATAGGACCATATTTATCTTTTCTCCAAAGGAGTTGAGCTGAAGTGTAATGTTTTGGACTGTGAGATAGTTCCTGGTAGCAGATACATGACCTTTCTACCTATGAGGGTGATACTAGGGGAACTTTTTTCCAGAATCCATTTTCTCTTAATAATTTCTCTGTTCCAAATCTCCTTTAACAATCCTTACAGAGGCTCTTTATGCTTAGCTCTGACGATACAAACTTTTAAAGGATTTACACTGAAGTATGAAAATATGCAAGTAAGTTAAGGACTGTTTAGAATTTCTGCCTGACCTAACAGGGGATCTCTTCACAGTAAAGAGAAAAAACCCCACAACCAACCAAAACAAAACCCCAAAATCATTGATTTTTTTACAATGGGTAAATCTTGTTCTGCACTCCCACCTTTTCAATGGATTCCTCTACAGCAGGGCAAGTCCAGGGGAACACCAAGTCTGACTTTGAGATAAACCCTCAGACACTCAGGGCACTGAGTCTTCTGCAACAGACTCATGGTCTGCTTTTGCTCAAGCTGAAAAGCCAGACATTTTCTTTCAAAGTCGGGTGGATGGAGGAAGAGGCATTTGCTGTCAATAAGAGTCCTTTCTCTCTCTGCAGACATGTCTCCATGGTAGTAAAGTTACCCAGACTGCATCTCCTGCAAAGGCCAGTGCAGCATTTCTGCATGGCTGCCTCCAAATAGCCCCAGTGTCCTTCTCCAGGGAAATTCTTAAGCCCAGCTGCATATTCTGGCACTCCTGAACTTGCAAATGAATATAGAAAACACTGAGTAGCAGCACAGCACTCTAGAGTGAGCAGTGGGCTGGTTTCTAAGTAGCAGTGGCCAGTAGCAAACAGGGTCATGCAGACAGGTTGAAATCACGAGCAGCCTGAAGATTTGCACTCTCCAGCACAGCCAACCCGAGTGTATAAATTACCATAACAGCTTTGCATTCCCTTGGCACAGGGTCTCTGCCTCTCCCAGGCTGCCCATGCAGTGCTGTTCTGGGCTGGGATTACAACATTTGACTGAGTGCCCAAGCCTTAGTCATGTTTTTACTGTGGAGGCACCCACAGCAGTAGCCATAACCTAGATCTGTAATTTAGGGTAATTGGAAAGGGCTGTCAATGGCAATTTCCTTGGAATAGACTAGAAAATCAAGAGAAAGTGAAAATCAAATTAAATCCATGTAAAATGCTTTATACCAGCCTCCTAAACTTCTTTGGGGAAATTACTCTTCGTGTTCTATAGATAACAGATAAGATATTGAGCAGCATTGACTCTGATAGTCTCTCCAGTCATGTAAGAAAAGCCGCAAGTCTTAGCAAAACCCTATGAGCCTTATTGAAAGGATTCTATTCTTTCTACCCTTCCAAAAATTTCCCATTAACTTCTCTCCATATTGGCCAAATTTCTTTACAAGCAGTTGACTTAAATATTCCCTTTACTTAAATGGCAGGGAAACAAATTTCTAAAACAGGCATTTAGATTCAGGCTGGAGCAGCTCTTCAAAAGAGCTGATGTCTTCTGGGTATTTCCAAAATAAACACAAATGTTCATTTCGTTTAATTCAGGAAAAACAGAAGCAGAAAACAGCTGCTGGTTTTCGTGTCAGTTACATTCAGGTGGTCTTGCACATCTCTGATACCAAATGGGTATTTTAAGGCCAGTACATTTACTCTTAGGATTTTTTTCAAGCCCACTTTACATGCCAGGACAACATCAGGGGCCCAATGAGAAGAGGGCCACGGCTTGTTCCTGCAGCGTTCCCTGTGGTTGAAGTTGGTGTTTATACATCCCCAGCCAAAATGGTAGGGCAGCTGGGAGGCTGTGTTCTGCCTTGGAGTGGGGACATTAGCATGGACTTCCATGACAGTACCAATGAAACTATTTAAGCTTTAATTAGCAGTTGTGTGCATTTGCTGCTGCCACTGCCAGGGACACCTTCTGCCGCTCTTCAGAGCTGGTGGTGATGGGTGGGACTTACACACAGTGCATGTTCCAAGCTAATTGACTTAAACACTTCCTTAGCACCCAGCACTATATGTAATTCCAATTACAACATTTCACATTCATATTCTACAGATCTGGTAGCACAGTGTGTTTCTGCTAGCTCTGTCACAGTTCTGAAGGCTGCCAGCAAATGTATCACAGCACAGTCAAAGTGCCCTTACTTTTGGTTGAGATGCATTGTGGTTTGGGATTTTACCCAGTTTGGGGCAAAATTGAATTTAAATTTTAGCTTTAGTTTCACATTATTTCAAAAATTCAAGTTATACAGTCAAAGTTCTTAAACTGTCCTTTTGTTTGTTTTTTTCCCCCTAAGTTCAAGCACATCACATTATTTAATACTAGTGGATAAAACTTCCTGAGTCACTGAACTGCAGTATTAATTCATCCTGCTTGATTTTGTGCAGATAACAGTTCCTCAGGGAAAAGAACAGATGATAAAAATGGGGATGGCATAACGATGCCAAAGAGAGATCAGCTTGGAGGTGGTCGCCCAGTCCCAGAAACAGGTAAGACCAACCACGTGAATTAATTTTGAATTATGTCAGTTTTTCAATCAGGTGCTATAGATAGAGATAAAGTGGTCAAGAACTGAGTAATGTACTTACATATTCTGAACTGTCCCTAACATGATTGTACAGTTTAGTTTCTTAGTATGAATTGTTCCATTTACTATCATCTAAGTGATAGACTGGCTGTATTTTTAAAGAAAAATTTCAGGCTTTCTCTACCAGCGTCTCACTGTGTTAAATAAAATGTAATTTCTCTTAACCTCATTGTAGGTGCTGTGTTACCCTTAGCCTTAGGCTTGGCAATCACTGCTTTGCTGCTGCTTATGGTTGCTTGCAGACTGCGCTTAGTGAAGCAGAAGCTCAAAAAAGCTCGACCCATTACATCTGAAGAGTCTGATTACCTCATCAATGGGATGTATCTCTAGAAACTGGATTTGGGTCAGTTGTTTTCTCCCCTTTCACCTGTGTCCATGAATCTCTGCCTCTATAAAAGGACCAAAATCCTTAGTTTATTTTCAAGTGTAGAAGAAGCCTATGAGACGAAGAACATATTCTTCCCTTCGGTGATAATATAAAAAGTGGGTAGATGTCCTTGCTCAGAAAATAAGAAACGTTCAGGCTCCAGAGAGTAGCTTCAGTTGATCGTTGTGCAGAAGACACTGCAAGGTGGGGAGACCCCAAACTGGATGTGGGGTGCCCTTGCCCTCCTCACAGCAGTTGGGGTCTCAGCCAGGGCTGACTTGTACCCCAGGGCCCGGGCACTGGAGCAGCCAAGGCTCCACAGCCCAGCAGTGTTGGCCAAGGTGTGGGGGAAAGCCTCTGCCACCTTGTTCTTCTCAGTGCTGCCACTGCTGTGGGGACAGGGATGCTCCAGCCAACACGTTCCTTCACTGTCCAGCAGAGATCAGTTGTGTTCTTTCCACCTGATGCACTGGGAGCATTTTCATTAACGAATGTGTCTTGCTTTGTTAATTAAAAGCAATTGCTATCCAAGCACCAGCTTTTGCCAAGAAAATTGGGATTTAAGGAAGAAAGCATCTTATTTTCACTCGGTTTAAGCCTCTGTGCTGCTAGCAGACAGCCACGCTTGCTAAATGCTGAAGTGAAAAAATGCAGCTCCTCAGCAGATGAGCTTGGACTTCCCAGTGCTCAACAGCAGTTGTGTACTGCTGCCTAAAGAAGCTGTGGATGCTCCATCACTGGCAATGTTCAAGGCCAGGCTGGATGGAGCCCTGAGCAACCTGGTCTAGCGGAAAGTGTCCGTGCCCATGGCAGGGGGGCTGGAGCTAAATGATCTTTAAGGTCCTTTCCAACCCAAACCCCTCTATGATTCCATGTACAATCCCAGAGCTGTGTCTCTTCCCCGAGCTCAGGGCTTGTTCAGCCTTTTCCACACCCAGCCCACCACCCTCCCACAGTGAGAACGCAGCACACAGCCATTTCTACCTGAGATGCCAGAGCATAGGATTCCTGCTGGTTATCCCCTAGCTCCCTGCAAAGCTTGAAAGCTTCGGTGATCTGCCCTCACCCCAGAAAAATTCTCATAGAATTAGAGCAAGTAATTGATATGTGTGAGTGAACTGCAGATGTGTTACCAGTAAACTGTGTACAGTACATGTTATATATACCTATATACACACACACACACTGTGCTGTCTGTCTTGTTTGGCTGTCCAAGGATGTCACATTCCTCATGGGTCTCAATAAAACCAGAGTCAAATGAGGCATGCATCATTTTGTATGTCGTCTTTTTGTACTTCAGTAACTTTGAGTCAGCGAGAATATTGCCATGGTATACAAATAGTTCTTCAAGTAATTTGTTCTTGATCACTTTATGTAAAATAGCTCTAATAAACCAATTCTATTCTTATATTTATTACATTGTCTTTCGTTTCCATTGCCAGCTCAATTTTGTGCTACAAGACTGCGTCATGAGCGCAGACAGAAGTACAGAAGTACATTTCTCCTTTCTGTGAAACAGCCTTATTAGAAGCTGGAATGCGTATTCCAATGTGGGGGGAGTTGATGCTTGTTTCAGGGAAACAGAGAAGGACAGGGCATCTGTGTGAGCTGTCTCTCGAGCAGTGCTTGAGCTGAGCAGGACAGCAGTTGTAGAGCTGGCTGTGCCAACCATTCAGGGAATCTGGTTGCCAGTGCTCCTTGCTCATGCCATGAGGCAAAGTCTGGTTGTTTGTACTTCAGTGTTACAATGGCTCCAGGAAACCATCTTGTGATGCTGCCCATTTCCAGTTTGGGAAATTCATTCCAGCCCCCAGCAGACGTGGCAAATAGCACAAGACCCAAAAGACCACATTTTAAATACAGCCTTCTAGGGAAGACTCACTGCCCATTTGGTTGGGGTCTTATCATCATTGAAATTTGCATGGGGTTTTAATTAAATACCTAAATGTCCTTCACCACCTTACCAAAGCAGCAAGAAGAGTGGTCTTTTCTCTCTGTGCCCACTGTGCTCCTATTACCAAAACCCATTACCCTGGCACACAGCCAGCAGCAGAACAAAAAGCTTTGATTTTGTTCTGCCGGGCAGGACAACAGCAAGATGTGGCACAAAGGACAAGCCAGCCAGTACAGCCATGGTGCAAGAGCTCAGCTTTCCAGGCACTTTACCCAGCAGCAGGCTTTGTTTCTGTGCTGCTGCTGGTGGAATAAACCTTCACAGATTTTGCATATAACAGCTGAGAATGAACGCGTCCAAGCAGAGAGCAGCAGACAGCAAGCACGGAACAGGAGTCTGGCTAATCCAGGGTTAGAGTTGCCACAGCCTTCCCAGGAACTCTTCTTTTTGCAAGGGGAGATGGTGACGGTTGCTGCCCTGTGGGCCACCAGCTTGAGGCCTGTTACTTCCCAGATGACAGCAAACTCCATGGCTGGAGTGAAATAAAATAGTTTTCACCTTACCAGAGAGCCTGGGGGCATTGTCAGCTGGATGGAGAGCAAGTCAAAGTTAGCAAAGTAACAGACTGGCTTGGCAGCTCCTGCAATTAACACACACACTGGTCTCCATACCATGTGTTTGCATTTAATAGCTTTCATGTTATTTGATTTTAAGTAAGTAATACTGAACTACTGAGCTAGAGCACACCTGGGAGTAGCAGAAAATACTGTCAAAATGCTCAGGATGCTTTTCCCCTTCTCCCCAGGCAGCTCCCAGCCACTGCCTGCTGCTGACACCACTTCTGTAGCCCATTCCTAGCCACTCCCAAGGTTGGGGCTCTCCCTCTGATGTCAAAGGAGTGCTCAGAGCAGGCAGTATTTCTAGCCCATCTTCATGGCTGCTCTGCTAAAACTGCATTCATGGCCTCTCATGCAGACCCCAGAGCTGGGGAGTTTTACACAGTCACAAATCACAGAATATTCTGAGTCGAAAGGGACCTACGAGTGTTTATCCTGTAGCAGAAGTGAGACACTTCATGTGAAAGTCATCACTATTTGAAATCTGTCAGATCTGTTTTTCCTGTCCTAAACGCTGACATTTGTCTATCCACCTATCTGTGAATATGCTCAGTCCACCTATTCTTACCAGCATTTTAGGCAAGCAGAGAATATTGACTACCCTGACTGCACAGCCCTATGGATGTTGCTCCTCTGTGTATTAGGAGAGGTTATTAAAATCTATTTTGTCAGTGTATTTTAATGTAAATCAAGATTCTTATTCCACTTAGACTGTTTTTTAAAAACTGTTTTGCCTTTCAGAGAGCTTAAGGGTACAAATTACTTCAGAGTAGCAAACACTACAATACTTAACCAGGTTTGATCCATATATAGAAGTAAGGGGGGGGGGGGGNNNNGGGGGGGGGGGGGTCCAAAATATGGGCTACTTGGTGCCCACTTTTGCAGGGTATCCTAGCCTAAACATCTCCCTGTAATCATTCCATAGCACTGTAGGATAATAGAAGGGGCAGTTCCAAGAGCACATTTGCAAAACAAAAAGGCTGAAATAGGTCAGTGTGATGGTCCATTTGCTTTTCAAATCCTAGATAAAGCATAAGAGTTTCAATCCCAAACTGCACAGAGCCAGTCAGAGCCAGGAACCAATAGCAACACAAACACGCCACCCCAAAACAAAGGGAGAGCCTTTCAAGTAAGCCCTAACAGAATCCACAGTCATGCATCACTGAGGTCTGTGCTGGCTGTTTTCATGTACATCAGGAATTGGGATTTTTCAGTTTCTAACGGCAAAAGTTAAAAGAGTAAGAGCAAAGGGAAAAGCTAGAGAAGATTCAGAGAGCGTGGAGGGGCATAAGGACCAGACAGAGGCAATAAACACAGAGTAATTAATATGAAAAAGAGCCCATGACACAATCGGTCTGAGCTGAGTGACAGGGAAACATGCTGTAAACAAGGAATATTTAAAGGGGGAAAAAATTGTATAAAAGTAACTCTTGCTTTGTATTTTTCAAGTAATAGTTACTTAAATGAAAAAGTGAGCTGCATGCTGCACTGGAGCCCTGAAAGAGAAAGAAAGAGAAATCTTGAATGACTGGACCATCACACTTCAGAAAAAAGTTTTTAAATATACAGAAACAAGTTTTTAATATTTTAAAATAAAATTTTTAATTTTTGCAGTTATAAGGCTCCTGTCTGACACTTATAAACCAATATAAATAAATGAAAAGTGTATTTTGAGCAAGCTAGCAGAAACCAGACAAAGGAGAAAGGTTCTGTGAAGGACTGAGAGTCACCACTTCCTTGGCCAACAGAAATGTAGAATCCTGTTCTAAAGAGGACAGAGTATTTTAACATAGTTCTTAAAACTACCAGATCCTAATGCATTAAAGAGATGCAATTAAGATTTCTATACTCAAAACCAAATGATGGGACAACACAGATACAGAGGAAGCAGGGGACTTTAGAGAGTGCAGGACTGTAAAGGACTTGAAAGCAGGCAGCCCAGTGGAAGATTAGGCCTATAGGGAAAGCATCCCTGAAGGCTAATTCCATGCCCAAGAGATGACTATCCTGAGGCTGCCTCTGTATCCAGAGGAGAGGAGCTTCTCTAGAGCTCTGATCAGAGCAGTAGCCTTGGCAGGTGCTCTCAATCACCCATTTTCCTAACCAGAGGCCTTCAAGAGTGTTCTCCTAGGCCCTAAGGCACCTGCAGTAAAAGTTACTGATTTATCTCAGATGCCACTTCTCCATTGTAGCTGAAAAAGGATAAACAAGAAACATGGCTTGTTCATAGTACAAACACATAAAATGCAAACATAAGCCCAAACATGGCTGAAGAAAGGATGTCAGCTTCTCAAGTATCAGGAATGTTTTCAAGAGCATCTACCAGGTCAGTTGCTCAGAAGCATATGATGAAAATGGCTGGACTACAAAGAAACCTTAGAGATCTCAAGAGTAACTTCATCAACAGTCTTCATGAAAATAGTCTGTTGTTGCTAAAAAAGTTTTGCTGAAAAGCACGGGATTGTATCAAGTCCTAAATGGGGTATGATGAGACACAAGTGAATTATTTTCATTTCTCCTTCCTGAAGCTTTCAGGCAACTCTCAATGGGCAGCTGGATCTCCTCCATACATATTTCAGCAATAGCTATGTCCACTCAATTCATAATTTAAAGAAATACAATTTTAGTTCCCGAGCACATCCTGAGCATCTCATTAACACCCTGCCAAGAGGATGAGAGAACAGTAACAGCCTTTCATAGGAAAATTCAGAGTGCATCTGCTGCATCATGAATTTGTGCTGTGTAAAAAACTACTACCTGGAACAGAAAGCAGCCCTCTATGTCAAGGATGAAGTGTGGGAGGTAAATAGGCAAGTAAAGACAACTTCACATTACCTCTGCCAACATAAGGCCAAGTTTTAGTCCATGCTTATTTCTTCAGACCTGGCTGAGGCATGGAACCCCAAACGTTGCCAGATGGGAGGTCAGAGCACATAAGTGTGTGTTATTTACAGTAAAAGCAAAGTGGGGTTACGATGGTTTAAGAGTGTCTGTGCACTTACAACAACTGGTCTGCAGTTCACAACCTTTCACAGTTAAAAGCAGATGGACAAAACTCAAACAGACCCAACAAAGGCAGATTGTATGAACCCACAAAACCAACTCAAACCCCAGGCTTGAAGCCATCTACTGCATACCACAATATAACTCGAATTTACCCTTTGTGATCTATGAAATCTGAACATCCTGAAATGCAAAAGACCAATTTCAGAGCTTATCATCTCCTGCATCTCCCTGGGCCATCTTTGTGGCAACACTTCCCCTCTGAATTTTTTTGTTTGGTTCTGCACAATGTGCTTGTGTGGTCCACCATCTGCCTTTGTTCTGAACCAGGACCACCCCTCGTTCATTTCAGCAGAACCCCTCTTCCACATTGCTTGGGAGAGGGATCAAGGTTCCATAAAGGTAACTGTTCATCTTTTGAACTGCATCCTAATAATACGTTTAAAATCAGTTAAATAGAACCAAAGTTACAAATCATGAGCTTGGTTTGTGTTACTCATCCTTTGTATCATGTCAAACTTCAGAAAGAATTCTCTCATGTTCTCCTTCTGTGAACTGCATTTAAATCAAAAGCAGCACTTTTGGAAGGAGAGTACTAGTTCAGAATTTTCCTCCGAGTATTTTACTTTACCTCTTTGTGCTGACGTGTTAATTCCACGGTCCCTCCACACTCTAAAGTCCTGGAGCTTGTCACCCTGTCACAAAAACACTGCACATGTGAAGAGAACTGCTGCCAGCTGGAAGCTCCAGAGCCTACCATGCAGAACCCCCCTAGCTCCAGGCATTATTGCCTGTTGCAAACTCGATGACTACCAAACATTTCAGGAATCATCCAGGTGGCTTCATCAGCAGTGCTGTTGCACACGCGCTGGCTTCCCTCCAGAAAAAGTCATGTTGCAGGCTCTGTGGCCTCAAGCCAGCTGACCAGTCTGAATGGAAAAAGTACAGTCATTCCTGCTACAGAAACAGAAAGAACCCATCCAGCACATCAAACTTCTCTGTGGAGAACCCACAACTCTTGGCGGGTTTTTGAGATACAGGTATTGGCTTTCCAAGTCTTCTACTGTCTAGATTCCAGAAACAACTGGAGAAGCAACTCAGAGTTCAGCCAATCCATTCTCCCCAGCTGTTCTGGCTTAGAAGTAGGTGATAGTAACAGCCCAGTGCAACATGACTGCACCTCTTACAAAAAGACAAAACTTTAATCCTTGCAAACGGCAAATCACACTCTCCAAGGTAGCTGCATTCAACTGTGGGCAGCAGACAGAAATGTGCACAGAGCCTGTTCAGCAAAACACAGAGATGTGAACTAAGAAAAATTCCCTACAGCCACCAAAAACCCCACTTACATTCCAGGTAGTATTAACAGGCTTTGTAACTGCTGCAATACATTAATTGACTGAAAATGGACACATAGTTCTGGTCAGTTAGCAAACCAGTATTTTTATACATGTTTTCTTTTGAATATGTGACATCCTGTTGAAGGTCAAAAAACAAAACAATGAAAAAATCAGACACCTAAAGACGGCTTCCTCTCAACTTGTTTTATTTGGCAAAGTAGCAATTCAGACAGTTCACACAGCATTTATTCAAGCTCTTCAAATCTTCTGCATTTCAACTTGTCTCCAAGTTTTTACTTCAGAACCATTGCTCCATCATGGCAGAGTTTCCATTTTCGACTCCTAAATGCTACTCCTGGATACTCCTTTCTGTCCAAGTACCTTGACTATCATCGACCCCTTCAGTGGAATGGGTGCACTATTCTCACCAGCCTTGGTCCCTGAAGCCTCACACCTCCTGGAGTGGTTCTCCCTCAGGAAGCTGTCATCGGGTCTCAGCTTTAACACCACTTCCAAGTCAGGCTAGCTTATTACACTGTGTCCAGAGACAGGAATTTGGATACAGTTGAGCTCATATCTTTCATTTAACGTATTAAATTAGTGAGAAGATGTAAATAAAGCTGAACTCAAACTGAAAGATACAGCGACCAAAAGGTTGAACGTTAGCATGCATCAGTTAAGATATTTCACTTCAACATCAAGAACTAGAGTCACAGTTGACTGTGGGTTAGTACAAATTTGTCAGACGCGAGTGGATTTTTCTGGATTGTATTTCCTAGAATACAGGCTGTATTAATTTCTTTAGAAGATTAATCTTGTGCATGTGCTTCCAGGCTGCAGTCAGATCAGGAGGTGGTACATTAACTTCCAAATATCTAAAAAAATTAAGTCATATAGTATCTTTTACAGAGGGACAAAATGGGGCTGACCTTCAAAAGGCAGGTTATGTAGAAAGTTCCTTTTCCATATTCAGAGGTCTTTGAATTTTAACCTTTATGCTTCCAGGGATTAATCCTATCACAAAATTATTGCTCTTCCACCATAAGAGGTTGTTTTGGTTTTTTTTTCCAGTGATCACAGAGTTGTTTTATTCTATAATCCTTTCAATCATAAGAAAAAATAGAAAAGATAATATGCTGTTTATTTTAATTCCTGGAGGCTCAAATATGAGCAGGATGACTTAAGACACACTTCCTCCCTTTCCCAAAGCAGCCCACCTTACTGTACTGCTTCGCAATTTGCTGTTGACATTTTACAGTACCAAACAGAAAACTTAGGGCAGAAAAAAAGGTTTATAGCCTTCCAACTATTCTTCTATATGAAAACTGAGTACGTGCATCTATCTGTACTTAGGAGTCCAGGATTCTTTCTGCATGCATGATGTGTTCCTTTTACAGCAATTTGGAATTCACTTTCTAAAAAGCCAGATTTTTTCCTGGGTGCCCACAGTTATAAAAATAAGAATGTTAATACAGCAAATGGCTTTGCCAAAAGCTACTTTCTTTTAGAACCAAAGGGGAGTTTGGTTTTTAATAAAGAACCGAGCAATCCATATCTCAGACTATCTACCCATCCTAATCTTCCACACAGGCACAAAACCCCCCTTTTGCTTTTAACTCTATTTGGCAAAGCAGCAGTGCGTAAATTGTTCAGTGATTGGAACACACCTCACCTCACCTCACATTTATGGACTTAGATCCATGTGTATCACACCAGCACTGAGCTATAAACCACAACAGAATTTCAAGATTATATTAATCAATTTTAGAAGGAAAGGGAAAACCATGTCTGTTATGTCCAGCTTGAACAGCAATGTTTGATAAGAGCAGCCACCTACCTCTGATGTCTTAAAATTTAATATATACAAATGCCTGGTTTTAAGGTAAAAAAGCAGCTGATTGTATCTACTACATGCTAGTCTATGACACCATGTCAAAAGCTTAGAAAGGAAGTTCATCTCCTTTTAGTAGCATCTAGCAGACGTTGGAACACAGAAAACCTGGTATTACCTACGTAGTGTCGTAAGGTGCACAGAAGCAGTTTTACCAAGGGACACAGGAGCCAAGAGAAGTGAGTGTTCAAGTTCCCCCATCAAAATTAGAGCTCACAAGCCTATAGGTCTTTATCTGCAGTTTTGCAGAAATTCACTTTGAACAGATGAAAGTGAAATAAAGGCATGTTAAATAAAACAGTGCCCACATAAAACTTTTCACCATTTCTTTATCAGATTTGCCTTGAGCATCTAAAAAAATAAAACAAACACCACGCTTTTCCATGCGGATAACAACAGTATAACGAAGTCCAAAACAAGCTGCAATGCTGTTGGTTTTCAAAAAGCTTTTAGAACTGGAGATGAGCAGTCCACTGTAACACTATGTTTGGGTCAAGATGATGTAGCTTTTACAATTCATCCCTGTAGAAAGAAAACACATGCAGTTATGTTTCTTCTCCCCTTGGAAATGGTATTTGAAAAGTTTTTATATTAAATCAGGTTACATTTAAGTGCTCACGCACATCAGCAAAACTTCAGAAATCTCTTCAAGCATTTGAGAAAAAAATAAACACCAAAGGAAAGGCAACAGCAATCCCATATAATCTGATGCTATTATGTGACTTACTGTGAAATATGGGTCCCTCCATTTTACATTTAATGGATCACTTGCTTTAAGGAAACTCCACACACTGCAGTTAGTAACACAGCTACCTGCCATCCGAATTCTGCTAGCTACACACTGGCAAGCAACTGAGCCAACTCACTAGACAGAGTATTGGCAAAACCCATCCTCTGTAGCTGCCAAAAAGGCAAGTTTAGCTTCAGCTGCACTCAAGAACTCTCAAGAAAGTGGGAACACAATCTTGCATCCCTGCCATGCAGTTTGTACCACTTAGTTTATTTATTTCTCAGAGGAATTCGATTAGCTCCAGAAGGAGCTATGATAAATCAGGAGTAGGTTATGGGAAGGCTGGGGGCAGGGCAGTGTGTGTGTCTGTGTGTGTGTGAACTAAAAGGAGATCTAGTTAGGAGAAAAAATGTATCAGAAGTCTCTCTAAATCGCTGAAAGGAATCTAGAAAATGCAGAGGTTTCCTGTAGGACATTTAAAACACATTAGAACCATAAAGTTATCATATAGCAGTGATTTGTTTAAGTATTTCTAAAGCATTAATTTTAATGCAAAATGCCCATCAAATCTGAAAGCTGTGCACTGTGACACTCTGAGCACTGGAAAACTCAAAGAGAAGTGTTTTGCCTCTTTTTTTTTTCACAAGGCACAAGCGATCTATAAATTCAGAATGAGTCTGCCACAATTTTTCTTTTAGTAGGTGCATCAGCCTCATTAGCCAAAACAAACAGTGTCTGAATTAGAAAAAACCTCAGTAATGTGATTGCTGGCTCAATACATAATAGTATTTCTAACTATCATGCAAACTAACACACAAAAATCTAGTTCTTCATGCACACATACAAAACTTTAAAGTTACAAAGACATTATTATGCTCCAGGAATCATACAGCATGGAATGACAGCATGCAAAACATCTAAAAAAGCAACTGAAAAGGCTGTAGAAACTAGTGCTTAAATGACTGGTTTTCTTTCTAATGCAGTTGAGATGCAAACCTTGTGATTTGTAAGTGATAAATATTTGCATTCTTTGCACTTTGCACTGCCTCCTAATAGTAAGGTACTAATCACACAGCTCTAGAGCACTGCAGTAATTACAGACAGCAGAAAAAAGCAGGAGGCAGAAGAACATCTTGGCAGGGATAAAGAAAAATCTTTTTATAGCTAGAGGTTTGGAAGCTCTCCGTATTTGCCTATCTCGCAGAATGGGTATAAGTTTACTTTAAACAGAAAAAAGAAATGAACATCTGATACCCAGTTTAAAATGCAGTGCCAGTGAATTCAGACCAAGTGCTTCATTCATCCCTAACACTTCCAGGAGCTGCATCGTCAGTTAATTTTTACAACTTCAAGAAGTGTATGTAAGTTATGACTACTGCTGTTGCTGGCTTAGTCTCATATGCCTAATTGTGGGTGTGATTTTTATCCTGATTCCTACCACACATTCACAGCTTTATAAAACCCTGGTCTTTTATTGTGACAAGGAATTCTTAATCCTTCAAACCCAAGGTAGATCCTCAAGAAACTATAAGCCTAAGAAACATTCTGTATTTACTTCAAAGCTACTAAACACAATGATTTTATCCAGGTGCAGATGTTAGCAAGGCTTTTGCCTTTTTTGCTAATGCACTTAAGGTATTTAAAGTGAAGGTTTGTTTTTTTCTTTTCTTATACTTAAAACATATAAGTATTACATAAATATATAATTTAAAATAAATATATAATTTAAAATAGGTTATATTAAAATGGCGATATTTTAATTATTGGTATTTTTCATTGCTTTAACATATTCAGTGACCACTACATCCTATATGTAACATTCAAAATAAGGATTTTCATATTTTATTCTTTAGAACATTTACTGTATTAAGGGAATCAGCTTTCCTCAAGAGATTTTTCACTTGCTCTTCACTACTCATTAATTTAATAACAGCATGCCAGCCCAAACCAATCCACAATATAAGCGTTAAAAATGTACAGCACTTATTTTCTACAGATAGAAGTTGAAATTTATGTCCATTATTGGACTGTATGTATTAGACAGTTCCAGAAAAGTCTCAGATCACTAAAGGCAGCAGTTGTCAGCTTTCCCCCTAGTGTAGCACAGCTTACAGACATAAATACATACTGCAAACCAGCATCAGCTGACCTGAGCTGATCCTGTATGGATCAGAAGCTGCCAAGCTATGAAATCTACCAGGTTTCAGCTACTGGTAAGAATCAGGATACAGTCCTATCCTCCCAACAACAAGATCTATCCTGCTATGAAGCTTAAAAGGAGTCTCAAAAGACTGCTCTTTCCTTGTTACAACTATCCTGTTGTCCTCTAGAGCCACAGGAAAGATCGACTAATTTGTATTCTTTCTGGCCACAGCTGTTTGCCATGATTCTTATGCAACTTACATAATTTCTCTCCACCTTCATATATGCACTCCTTCCAATCTGCTTACCAGCTCCTGCTTAGCAAGGAATATATGTATTTAGGGTTTAAGTCACCACAGTAGTCCTCAGGCCTTTGGAATTCCAGCAAGAGAACCATTCATCTGTCAACTGAGGCATCAAAGCAACTTCGTAAGCTCAAGTTAAAGCAAATTTCAGAAGTCATTAGCTCAAAATTACTATTCTTGAAAAAAATGTAAGAAAGTTTGAAATACTTTGGCTTACTACTAGGGAAAACATATACAGGAATATTCTATGCTTCCCATCACGAATATCCAACAACAAACCAAGAAACATTCTCAGAAAAAAAAAATCTAATAGCCAGCATTTCGGGTAAATGACAGAGTTTGCCAAGAAATAAAAAAAAAAAATCAATAATCTTATTAACAATAAATTTGGGATACAAGTAAGTCATGCAGCTTTGCAATCCCTCACCACCACGTTAGTGGAAGGCATTCAAATTAAGTATTTGAACAAACATTCATAAATCTATCTGAAGTCTGTATCTCACTCTTCTAGATCCATTTCAATTTTCTTGTCATTAGGTAGCATTTGACTTTCCCTTTTTTAATACATCATTCACCAATGAAAAATATGTTGTCATAACTGAAAGTGAAATTCAGAGTGTAGCCTTTTATGAATTAGAAAGGCTAATTAGAATGCATTAGAAAGGCATCTACTCAGTGTTTCAGCAGCCTGTTATTTCTCACTTCATAACTTTAAAGATCCAATATTTAGACTTGTAGCATTTTAATCTGGAAAGGTGCTATTATAAAATATTTATTATTTGTTATGATCGATCATAAAATTGAAAGTAAATTGAAATGATATAGTAATTTTTTCTGTAATCTACTGTATCAGATATATCACATGCACTTTTACATAATTGTATTGGGTTTGCCTGGCAAGGTTTGGAAGGGGGAAGAAGGGCAGGGCTGCAGGCTGGCTTCTGTGAGAAGGTGCCAGAAGCTTCCTCCATTTTCTCTAGAGCCAACATCAGCTGGCTCCTATTTGTACCCTCCACTGGCCAACACTGAGACTGTCAGGAATGGAAGCAACACTTCTGCAGCAACACATTTAAGAAAGAAAAAAGTTATTGTGCAGAGAAGAGCGGGGTGAGAACATGGGAGAGGAACAGCCCTGCAGACACCCAGATCAGGGAAGAAAGGGCAGGGGCTGCTTCAGGTGCTGGAACTGAGATTCCCCTGCAGCCCCTGGTGCAGACCATGGTGAGGCAGCTGTGCCCCTGCAGCCCATGGAGGATCACAGCGATGCAGAGATCCACCTGCAGCCCATGGAGGAGCCCACGCTGGAGCTGGTGGATGCCTGAGAGGAGGCCGTGAACCTGTGGGAAATGTGCTGGAACAGGGTCCTGGCAGAGGCCTGCAGACCCATGGAGAGAGGAGCCCACACTGGAGCAGGTGTCCTGCTAGGACCTGTCACCCTGCAGGGAACCTACGCTGGAGCAGGCTGTGCCTGAAGGACTGCATCCCAAGAACAGTGACCCACCTTGGAGCAGTTCATGAAGAACTGTCGCCCATAGGAAGGACTCATGTCCTTCTCTCATGTTGGAGAAGTTCATGGAGAACTGTGTCCTGCAGGAGGGACCCCACACTGGAGCAGATGAAGGACTCATCTCCCTCAGCAGCAGTGGGAAGAACGTGTGATTGACTGACTGTAAACCCCAGTCCTTGCCTCCTTGCACTGCCAGGGGGCAGGAGGTAGAGCTAGGAAGGAGGGAGAAGGGCGGCAGGAAAGGTGTTTTTAAGGTTTGTTCTGTATCTCATTATCCTGCTTTGATTTTGCTTGGCAATCATTTCAATTAATATCCCCAAGTGAACTCTGTTGTACCCATGGTGTTAACTGGTGAGTGATCTCTCCCTCTCCCTAACTCACCAGTCTTCTGTTGTATTTATTCTCTCTCCTCTGTCCAGTTGTGGAGGGAGCAGCTTTGGTGAGCACCTGGCATTCAGTCAGAGTCAAACCATCACAATAATACATAATTCGTTAATTTAACCTAAAATATTTTGTGCAGAGATTCTTTTTGCCAAAGTAAAATAAAAACTTGAACCATAATCATTATTCTGCATGGCTTGAGGAATTCCAGCAAATAATACCTGCTAATTTCAAACTAAATTGGTCAATAGCTCATCAGGGGCACTTGAAACACTGAATAAGAGTTTCTAAGCAGAAACATATTAAAATATATTCTAATAAATACATTTTCCAAAAGGGTATTAATCGTGGTTGACGTACAGATAAGAGAGTACACTAACAGCCGCAGTTTAGTCACTGAAGTTTTTCCTCAGAAAGGTCATACTGTCATTATAATTTTGTATTTTATCAGCAAGTGTGAATTTAGCATGACATTTATAAATAGTTTCTACTAATACAATATGTAAGACAGACAGAAGTAGTTGTTAACATTTTTAAACAGCTGCCTGTCTGGAAATCAAATCCAAAATGCAAAGACTCATTGCTAAGTGTTATTTACATTGTCATTCTCTTATGGTGGCCACCAAGGCAAGGTATCCCCTGGAGGTATTTAAAAGATGTGTCGAAGTGGCCCTTGGGAACATGGTTTAGTGGTGGACTTGGCAGCACTGGGTTAAAAAAGTCAGACTCAATGACCTTAAACGTGCTTTCTAGCCTAAATAACACCATGATTCTGTGACTTTTAAAATTGTCTTTCCATCTGAGTAGTAAGTGAATTCTCACAGAGAAATAAAACTGGAGAGATACTAATTTATACAAGGTCTGACATTAAGGCAGCCATCAAGCCATGTTCCCAACTGTGCAACACAGGAGGCCTTCTCTCCATCCTATTTTTAAGTAAAAAAACCCAAAACAATTGGTAAGTTTTATGTGAAAGAATACCTTTATCAGTATAATGACATAACTGGGCATTGACTGCAGGATCTCTGGCAAACTGCATTGTTTTATTTTGTACCAGAGATAGGGTTCCTGTGTATATTCTACTTTGAAATGTCCCAGGGAGTCACACTTGAGAGGATTCCCACTAATATTGGGAGATTAAAAAAACAGTACTGCAACTGTACCAAAACTAGAAAGTCATGGCCTAAATTTAAAGAAATTTAACAATATTTACAAAAAGATGCTTTATTTAGCAAATGTATTGAAATCCAAGGAATCTTTTCCTTCCAGCTAGTCCAGACTTCCGTTTGCTACAAGTTCCAGTTTTACACAGTGAAGCATGATACAAAATATCTGAAGATAGTTTTGATTTCAAACACCACTTAAGAGTGTTGTGCTGATTTGCGAAAACACCTTGCAGCCCCATTAAAGATGGCTCAGCAAAAATTGAAACAGCTTCTTTCCGGCCAACTGGAAGGTCTGCTAGCCTAGGAAAATGCTGCTGGCCTATCAATTGTATTCTGTGAAGGAACACCAATTCTTCCTTCAATGTGATGACAGAATTACCTGCATTAGGAATAAAATCACGTAATGTAAACTAAAAGAATGACAAACTAAACACACAGAATTGAGCTAATCTTAAAATGATTACTGTTTAATGAATTTGAGATTTGCAGCAATTAGTCTCCCATACCCTACAGATTTTTATTACAGAAACAAGAGATGCTTTTTCAGAGAAGTTTTTAACTGAACTCTGCTCACAGATCTTGAGCAATTTAGAAAAGAAAAACTGAGCTCCAGGAGGTGAAGAGAAAACACCTCTTTCATCTTTGATGCCAGCACAGATAGCAAATGCTGACTTATAATTAGGAATTTCCTTAGCAGCGGCTGGCTGACAATACACTTCATAGTCAACAACAAGGAAAAACATGAAAAAGAAAGATGTGACCTCCTGTAAGGTCAGTGGTACACAGACAATTATCCTAGAAAATGGAATGTTACAAGAAGTGGACTTCTGAGATTTTCTTTAACAGAGAATTCCAAGACTGAATGAAATTTAAATGTGCATGGCAAAATACAGCCTCTATGCCATTGCAGATGAACCCTTCAGGCTAAGCACTTTTATTTTCTGATAACATCACTGTAAATTCTTAAATTAAAAATAAATAAATAAAATCAAGAAGTGTTTCAGAAAAGCATAGAAACTGGTACGAATTTCTGGGGAAAACAGCCCTATAGTATGCATGACTGAATAAGGCTCAAACTATTAGCTCTTCCCAAGCTAGCAGACGAAATGAAACACCAAACTGCACCAGAGATGCAAAAACCTCAGAATTCTAGTCCTTAACACAGTACCCTACCTTCACTTGTAGCAAGGGATAAACTATCTTTCAAGAAACTCTTCTTAAAGTGTTTTACGAACACACAACTGCTGCTACCAAAAAAATCCCAATTGCTGCTATACTCAGATAAGGTGGAAATGGAGAAAAATCTATGAAACCTCTCTGAGAGAAGGAAGGCTTAAGAAGACGACTATTCTTTTTTATAGCAAGCAAAGCATGGAATCCAAACTTAAATAAAACACTTGCCAGAGGAGGAAACCGACCACAAAGGAAAGCCTCCAAAGCCTTACAAGAGGCAGGAAACCCCTGAGTACCACGCTGAGGGAATACTGGAAATATTCGAGGCCATTCATTTGCATAACAAATACAAAACATCTGAATAACAAGCACGCTTCACAAGCTTTGAACTAAGCTGTATTTCACTGAAGTTGTTTTAAGAGTAATTTGTACATGGTGGCTATATAGTAATCCACGAAACACTGAAATGAGGTTTCACTAAGCAACTGCATTATTTGTACTTTTTATGAATATTTTGATAGGTTAGACTAAGTATTCATGTATTCAAATCACAAGCTGTACTCCAGAATATCAAGGGAAAAAAGCCAAAAATCTAAATTTAGGTTATAAAGCTCAAGAGTTGTTTTCAGAGCTCAATGCACATCTCTGCACTTCCCTAATGACAATAATACATTCACGAGCACTTTCTGCCAGGAAGCAAAACAGCAGTGCTGCTTTGTTCATTCACATACTAATGTCTAGCATGGCTTAAGCTGACAGCTGCATTAAGTCTATTTATTTATTTATTTATTACTGGCCGTTCAATTCAGCAAACTGGAAGGTTTCCTGCTTCCAGAAGGGCCTTTAGAGTTTGCTGTATTGGCAAACACAAATACTGCCCCATCAGAGACAGATCACAGACTTCTAATAACATGTCAGAGAAAATTTTCTGAACACTACTCAACTACATTTATACTTTAGGGAAGAAGGAATTATCTTCTCTACTTTTTGCTACTTGGGGGTGAAAGGAAAAGTGCCTGCAAGATCATCTACATTTTCCACAAAGGATTTTGCAAAGGTTTTTCTTTCTTTGTAGTGTTTCAGAAAAATAAAAAATGAACACCCAATTACCACTAACTTAAAGGAAAAACAGTATTTATTAAGTAAAATTTTACACTTCACCTTAATTATTGGGCAAAATAGTTATAAAAAGTTCATTAAAAGTGAAGTTTAACCTTAGAAAATACTGTGTTTAAAACAACAAATAATCTTCAAAACACCAAAGACTAAAGAAAATATGTCCAAAAAAGACAAAGTGCAACCCATGCAATATTTTTCTTCTGTTTTTAATTTAACTCAAACTTAGCATAACCTCCTTTGGGTGATGTAGTAATGCAGACTGAGTCACTTTTCATGGTATGGAGGAGCAGAAAGCAATGACAGCAGCAAAGGCAGGCCTTGCAGTCTATCTGCTTAAAATTCACACCCTTTCACCTTGCATGTGTGTGGAAGAAGTAAGTGGAACAGAAAATCACTTCCACCTGGACCACTGCTTCTCTTTATCTGTTAAAGGCACATATATCACTCCCATCAGAGGCTTCATTTTGACACTGCCATCTTCTAGTTTGTCATACTGTTCGAGCATCTGGTTTCCCCCAGCAGGGCCAACTGGTAATATCAATCTTCCGCCAGGTTTTAACTGGTCTATAAGCTAGAACACAACACAGAAATTAGAATGTAACCAGCCACTTCAGAGAAGCTGGATCCAAAGTTTGTTACAGTAGATTAATAGCTTTGCCAGTATGTATCTATCTACTTTTATGCAGTAGATAACTACTTCCATTAGGAAAAATAAAAAGTGCACCGAAAATGAGAGTATCACAGCAACACAGTACAACAACTGGTACTACAGTAAAATAATTTCATTAACTGGGTAGGTTGAAGTTTTATTTTCTATATATGTGGGGGAAACATGTAAATAACAAATTATTTTTACAGCAGATTCAATCTTTTGAAAATGTTTAACTGTTTAGTAGTTATTGTGCATCAGTACAGGCCCACTGACAAAAATTCTGGCGGTAACTGATCTCCCCTTAAGCTTTCAGAATAAAATATGAGATTGGTGACTTTTTATTATTTCTCTTCCTGGAAAAATTTTGCCTACAACACACTCACTAACCAACAGCTCCTCTTTCATTCTGTGAATGGAACAGCCTTTTATGAAACTAGTGTAAAATATATGAATATGAGTAAGATAAGTGACACATATACATAGTATGTGAGAAATGCTTGCATTTTTTTCACAGTTAAAGGAGGCTAATCACAGTAGTCTCAAGAAAAACTTCATACTTCCCCAATGTCATGAAAAAAAAAAACCTTAATCCCCATTGCTAACAAAAGTTATAATTAAGAACTGTTTCATTCACAAATAAGCTTTCAATTACTTTTTCAATTGTCATCTGTCAATATTTTGCTGGGAATACCCTCCTCGCACACCCACTCCCAAAAAAAAAACAACCAAAAAAACTCAAATCACAAAGCCCAAACAATAAATCTCCCTCAAAAAAAACCCTAAACCCACAACCAACTTTAAAAAAAAATGAAGCAAAAAAATCAAAAAACAACAAAACAAAACAACCCACCACCACTCGTCATTGTCTGGAAATGTCCAATCTGGCTATAACAACTCAAAGCCCAGTCTTTCACTACCCCTCACTAAGTTTAAAAACCTTAACTGGCATCTAGCATATAAAAATCATGCTATGTATTACCATGTGCCTGATGAAAGGAAGAGAAAAAAAATTATCTGCAAAAATAAACTATATGTATGCACACTCTAAAGCCCCTAGTTACTCTTCAGCTTCTCTAGTAAGAACTGCCCTGTATCCATTCTGAAAGCTATGAACAAATGGCACTGTTTGTACTTTCAGCTGAGCATTTTACTTTTAATAGACTCAGTGCTTTGGAACTTAGAAAACACACTTAAATTTTGTAACTCAGTGTTTGATAAAATTATCTTATTAAACAAAATGCTCCAGTTCACTGTTGTAATAGAGGGTTGCACACATCATTTTAAAACATGTTTATTTAGAGCAGAGTTATTAGAACATACAGCTTTATCAAACCAACAGGAAGCCCAATTGTAACAGAGACAAAAACCCCACACCATAGAGTAGTACCACACTGCCCACTGATACTCCCAGCAGTGCAAGCTACCAAGTATTTTACATACAGATGTATGCAAAGCATTCTCTACAGCTAAGATATTACAGAAACACACACACAAAACATAAAGGCTTACTGCTTGGGGCACAACTGGGGCTGCAGCTCCAACATGAATGGCATCATAGGGAGCTTCTTCTGCATATCCCATTCGTCCATCTCCCACTGCAAGAAAACACTATTTTTTAAAAGATTTTCAAAAGAACTGGAGAGACAGTTGTTTTCCTATATCTGTATGTAAAAAATAAACACATTTGTAAAATAAATGCAACAAAACACCCTCACGTATATATGCATGCTTATAAAATATACTAAATACTATTGAAACTTATGAAATTAGAAAGCATGGATTTATACTGAAAGTTCTTGGAAACACATGGTCCACCTAGCAAAGATACTAAAGTATTTATGTTCCCTACCAACTCCAGTGAAGCTGAGTTTCCCCCCTCATTTACCCTCTTAGAGCATACACTTTGCTTTGCCTTGTCTTTATGCACACCACTCCTAAATATAATGCAAATCCTAAGTCCAAAGCATTAAATGTCAGAATCACGTATCAGAAGACTCCAAAGGTGAGGAAAAGACAAAGAAAGTGCTCCCATGGACTATATGTCTACAACTGCCCTACCAGTTGGAACAAAAGCCCACACCTCTATGCACACATTAATGCAGTACTGCAGTAACCTCTGCACACCCCACGTTCCAGCAGATGGGTCTCACTATTCTTCCTGCAGACAATCACTGGAATAACACAGAGAGCCGGGTCAGAAGTCAAGGCTAAAGCTCCAGGTGGCTGCTTGGAAGATGCTAGGAGTAATTAAGGTTTTCAGAGGCTACCAGTGCTGCTTCAGCCTTGGTGGAGAACTCATGGAGAAGCATCCTATCACAGATGTCTCATACCAACCCAGTTATGCAGAAGGAAAGAGTAACCGTTTGGGGTTTTTAAGCAAATGAAATGTGACAAACTAAACTGGACCTCGAGTTAAGTTTTGAAAGAAGATTATGTGAATATGGCATCCACAGTATTTACAGGAAAGCAACAGGAGGTCAGAGCAAGTTAGGCTTGTTCTAAATAACTCTCTCTGGAGTTATTTAGAACAAACATAATAAATGAGGCTGAATCATCCATAAATCCATACTCAGTGATTACAGAAGATCCAATAATCAGTCAAGAAGAAAAAACATGGAGGTTAATGAGCATAGTCCTCTGATCAGCACAAGTAATTTACGGTTTCCCATGTTTGGGCACAGCTTTGACTTCTGTGCAAACACCAATATCACAGGTTAATTAAAACTGAAAGAGTCAAAAGAAGTGCTACGCCCCAGTCAGAGGCTGAAAATCTGCCAACTTTTTGCCTTCCAACAACTCCCAAGGCAGGAAAAACACAGTCACCACAGCAGGTTTCATTCTGACCTTCATGATAAGGAGGGCCATCTAGATAGTAGGAACACCCTAAGGTATCCAAGACAGTACAGGACCTGGACAGCTCCTCAAAAGAATTATAACTGAGGTGTTTGTCATCTTCCTTATGAGGTTCCTAAAAGATGACCCTGGCAAGGACCTTCTGCACCCATGCTCTTTAAGAGAGCACATTTCCTCAGAAGTTGAGAAGCCTCCTAGAGGTCAGTGACATAAATACTCATATCATCCATCCTGACCAGCACAAGTTCCAACCAAGGGCCACAAGCAGAAGCTGCCAAGCAAGAAGTACCAGTGCTTCCAGAGAACTCATCCCTATCAATCACCATTTCCACTAAGTCAGATGGCAACAGAGATCACCAGTAATAAAAGTTCCAGTATTTCCAGAGCGTAATCCCTCTGACTGCCAAAGTGGGTTCTACTGGAAAACCACCTCAATGCAGTCAAGGATATAGTTTCTACTTACATATCTTAGCATTACTATACAACTCTTCTAAAGAAGCAGCAATGATGTGTTTGTTATTGTATCAAGCTGCTGTTCCATCAGAAATGGCAACTAAGAAAGACTTATTTAGCTTACTCATATAGATACTGCCAAAAATTATGTTAGTTACACAAGAAGGCAGATCCTCATTGCCCAGGTTGCACAGCAGGCATTAGAAGCAGTGATCTACAGTACTGCTGGCAAAAGAAGTGACTTCCAAGTTGAAGCAGCAGCAGTGAAAGAAACTGCTGTCACTTCTGAAGAACACATGTATTCTGAGACATAAATGTCCCTAGTGCACTCTGCAGAGAAGTCTGAATGTGACTTCTGCACATCTCATCACTTTACTGACAGCAGTAAATCAAACCCAAAAACAACTAACCCCTTTGCTCTTAGAATCAATAGCTAACATCTTCAAAAACAGCACACAGCCAACCAAAGGGGGAAAAAAAGTCATCCTCCTTCATATGCATCAGGCACAGCATGGCTCTTCCCTTTTAAAATCCACAAAAATTCTTGTGGCTACAGAAGAAATATATCAACCCACAATGGCAACACACTTTTCAATATACAGAAGATTTAAAACATAGTTGAGTTGGCATTCCTATTATTATGACTGTCACTCAAATTACTATATTATTCAATGTCCAAGGGGAAAAAGCAGCCCAAATTTTCAGCTTATGTTTACATCCTGAATAGTGTCACCTATCCTAGTCACATCTCCAGTTACATGCAGCCTGTTAGTGAAATAATCATGGTGGTAGGTGGCAGGTGGTGATGAGGAAAAAAATGTCAGGACTTTTTGATATAAAAGGGTTCTAGAAGTAGCTTGTTTATAAATCTAGACTTGATCTGCTGATCATTGTACTCAAGCCTTCAGTGCCTCTATGCAGACCTGTTTCACACAGGGTTGTAGCATGAGTATAGAAACAGAAGAAAATCACTTCCCTCAGTCATTTAGAATCCCTCATCCCTGCTGGCTATGGCTGCATCAGCAAATAGTGCAGTACAATAGAAGCAGATCTGTACAGTAAAAGCTTTTGCTGAGAACCTGGCATCCATGCAACATACGCATTTCAGGATAATCGCTGCAGTCTACATCTAAGTCTTATTGTCTTAATACCCACATATCAAACATATTTGGATGCTTCTTGGAACACATAATCTTGTCTAGTTTCATCCAAAAGAATTATATTTTGAGCTTTCCAGGAGTACTCTTATGTGAACCAAAGAGTGGTAAGTAGAAGCATTTGAGAGATTCACCTCAAAGGCTTCATCCTGATATTAAGAAAAAATAAAATATAAANAAAAAAAAGAAAAAAAAGGCCCACAATAACAAAGACATGTTAATCCAAGTATACCTATTCCCAACTTCTCAGTGCAGTTCTACTGAGACACCCAAAAATAACTTTGGTGTTCCTGAAATGCAGTTATGGTATATGTGAGATATGACAAAGCAGAGTAGAATGTCTGAAGCACACAGTGAAAAGCCAGCAACTGACACACCTGGTCTTATTTCATACAGCTCCCATCATCAATCAACTGGTTTTCACAACTTTTCTGTTTGTGTGTTTGGGATGGGGGGTTTTGGGTGAGGTTTTTTTGTTGCTTTTTGTTTTAAATAAACAGCTGTCTGGATTCTTGCTCCAAATTAAAGAGCTCCCAAGAATCCAGCACAGCTGAACCATTCTTCTCCACCTAATTCACAGAAGTATTACTTGTTCATCTGTACTTTTTTAAAATGTACCTCACAACAAAAGTATTCACAAGTCTCTTAGTCACCCTGCTACATAGTCAAAAATAATACAGACAATGATGATTACTTAGAATTCTAGACTTGCAAGAGCACCACAGTTTGTTTCAGGAACAATCAGAAGCATAAGTCAAAATTGCTTTTGTACAGCAACGATGGAAATTATTCCCTCATTTCCCCTCTACAGCCCTAGCACTGTAACTTCTTTTCCAAGAAGTTTTGAGACATAAGTGCTCTTGGTGAAATACATTGCATTTTATACATGCGTACATGTTGATAAACTTATTTTAAAAACATTTGGGAAAGTCCCTCATTTACAAGAAAAGACCAAGAATCAAAATAGCAATTAAACTAAAAGCCAAACATCACATAATCATAATTTTTCCAAGTGTTCTTGTAAGTAGCATCAAAAAGCATCCAGACCTTTAACTTCTTTTTCAAATTTAATTAATAGAATGACACTTTCCTCCTGCCAGCTTTGCATCTAAGAAAAACAAACAACAACCAAACAAAAAACCCCACACAAAGAAAGAAAAACCAAACAAAAAATCCCCCCCAATTTTTTTTTAAACTTATTATTTAAAATAATTTGCTGTCCTTGCATTGTTTAGGCATTATTTCCTCTCAGTAACTCTATCTGAATTAAAGTACTTTGGTGTCAATCACTTCCCTAACATACAACTACTGTCAATTTTAAAACCAAGTGAAATAAACTTCAGTGGTGCATGCTGCCAATCTAGTACTTTTTCCACTTGAATCTTCACATGCAGCTTTCTCAACTACTTTATCAGAAGTGTGAAGGCTTTGTTAAAACACCCAAATTTAGACAACAGGGTATTTATTCAAGAACAGTTGTGAATTCAACCCAAATTTTAAATTGCAAATATAACATGACAGACCTTCAGCATGTATTTTCACCAAAAATACACTTCCCCGTTAACCTTTTCTAGAAGAATGATAACACAGTCGTTGAGATCACCAGAAGTGATATCCTGAAAACTGGAGGAAGATACTGTTTTTCAAAGGCCTAAAGACAATTTAGATTTTAAAGTTTTCATTTGGCTTCTCTTTCTGGAGTTTAACTTCTTAAATTCAAACTTTTAATAACATCCAATTCATTCATTTTCAACCAGCTGCTAGAAAGAATATCAGTTTAATTAGTAAGTATATCAGTCTGATGCTCACCAATCAGTTTCACTCTTCCTGAAGACAGCAATGTGGGATCGTCTTTTTTGACATTATTTATTGAGTCATCTACTAGTTCTTTGATATGATCAATTCCTACAACTTGTCCTTTGGGACCAACCTGGAATAAAAATATACAGTTGAACAATTTCTGCTAGTTTTATTTACAGAATGAGTACTTATGCTTCCTGACCTCATTTCTCTAAAAAAAACCAGTAAAGTGGAAGTACATTTTCCCAATGTTATTAAAACTACCATTAGAAATTACAAACCCTGACTGCTAGAAGCACCTGATGACTGAAGTGTGTCTGCACAGTTTCATAAATACTTGTTAGAGTGATCTTTTTGAGATGGGATTCAGTTGTGTTATATTGTTAGTGGAGATTTCTTCTTGGAATTTTTAGAAATTAAATTTGATTGTGTTTGTTTTCATTACCTGCAATAAAAAGTAACAACTTCAAGGACAAAGACTAGAACTCCTCTCCTTTCACAATGAACAAAACTTACTAAGGATTAAGGTTTTTCTAGAGAAGACATTACTTCAAGGATTAAATCATGATTTTTATTCAAAATCATCTCAAGAGTCCTATTCTTTCAGAAGCAAACACTGCAATTACCAGGGACAAATTACTTTCCAGTCACCCTTGCATTCATAAATCTACTCTCAGATTTACAGCTCTCCTCCACAGGAAGACTGGAACTTCTGAGAGCTTTTAACTCAGAAAAGGTCACAAAATCTCTCTATTCTGAGAGAGGGGAAAAAAGGTCTACTAACAAAAACTTCTCCATTACAGGTATTTCTTCCAGCATTTTGTCTTTAGTCCAGAAAAAAACATTCAAAACCAATCCAACTCTTCAAAATTCTGACCACTTTTAACAGGATCCAGCTCAAAGAACACACTAACAGAATATGTCCTAGCAGCAGCCCATGCTGCCTACAACTGTCTTTGGGCACATCTGGACACATTGTTTATGTTTCCGTATCTTACATTTTAATATTGTTAAGACATGGAAAACTAGCAACTGGTTATTCTGGGGATTTTTTTTGTTGTTGTTGTTTTATTATAGTCCTATGTTAAAAACATTAAAAGAGCAGTGTAGGGTTTGGGTGGAAGACCACCACCCAAGCCTTTGAAACACCAAGACACAGAGCAGGTTCTCACTATGACAGCCATGGGTTGCTGTTCAGACTGCCTGGCAGTGAGTTGTACCATAAGCTGGAAAAAGATCCAGTATATTCCAAACAGTAATGTCACAGAAATGAAAACTTAGCAAAATGGTCAGAGCATGAAATAGCCTGATAAAGTAAGAGAACCTCCTGCTGCATGTGACAGCCCATTATGCTATTTCTGAGACCTCATCAATTACCTCTGTCTATTACCCTGGAACTGTGAAGTGCATGCAATTGAGACAACAGAAAGATGGCACAATTTTTGGGATCTCCATGTTAAAAATAAAAATATACCCCACTCTTGTCATAAATCCAGTACTGACAGGATAAAAACTGTAATTCATTTTATTTGCCAGCAACCCTTGGAAGTAAATCAACTTAATTTTGCAAGCTATGTAGATAAGTTTATCACTGAAGTTTAACATGAAAATCCAAACAGCAATCCTAAAGATCTTTACTAGTCTAAGTAAAGATAGAGCTTTCCCAGAGGTACCACAAATGAGATTATCATCATAAGAGTAAAGTTGTCATCTGTGTGCACTGAGGCATTTGTGCCACAAATGTGAGCTACTAATTCTAGATCTCAAGTAGACTGAGAAGCAACATCAGCATGGTCACAAAAAGCACATCCCCAACTGAATTTTGGTGGCAAAACACTCTACCAATAGTTCCCATAATATACTTCTTTCAAGTTTTTGTCACTGTTGCACTGCTATCAAGCAGAATGAAAGCATTTACTTAGTTTTTTAGGACACATGTCTCTAAGCCATTCCAATGCAAACCACCAAGGAGGATTCATAAGAGGCACATGACATTCATATGGCAATAAGAAGATAGAGGGATTTAACTTCAGGAAATTTGGAAGGGGATTTCCTTTTTGTGCTGATTCTGATTTCTCCACAGCTGTTTCAGTAGAAAAAAGTGCACAACCACAATATAGCATGTCCTATTGCAAATGGCTATTCCTTTATGCATTCATAACTTCAGTGAGAAATACATACAGCCTGGACAAAAGTTTTAATGCTTGTAGGATGGGCATTCCCATGCTAGCAATTGACTACTGACTTCACAGACCAAAAATAACAGGCAGTTGTTGAATTAAGTGCCATTTAAGATTTCCTCTAAACTTCAGTTTGGTTAACTTATTTCAACTGCTTTTTTTTTCTTTTAATTTTGCAGCTAACACTTAGAAACCCAAATACTTTTACAAATGCATTGGCCAGTCCTAAGCATTCTGAGCTAATTCTTAACATGGAAACAGAAGTGATTGCAGACTCAGATTGGTGTTTGAAAACAGAAAACTAAGGAGCAAAGAAACCTAAACAAGAAATTATCATATGTATTAACACATTTCAAATTAACTTTGCACAAAGACAAAACAAAAAATCTAGCTGGCAGTTTAATGAAGGTCCCTACTAATCATAAAGCAATCACAAAGCCCTGGAACAGAAAAAAGAACTGATTATATTCCTCTTCATGAATCAGTCTAACAATACAATAGCTACAGACACTAAACCCCAATTTTTTTCATCTTTTTTCCCCCTGATGTAAGATAGGGAAGAACACAGAAAATTCCTTAGGTACAGGTTGAATAACACAACTGAGATTAAGTTACTCAGCAAAGATGTAAAACTCAAATTAATATCTAACTTATAAAAGGTTAAATGGACATTTACAGTAATGCTTGTGCAATATAACAAGAAAAGAAAGCAATTAAATTCAAAAACAATTTATATATATACTTAAGATTCTTTCCTGTGGAAATAGGATTCTTTTACGCTTCACTAAGCTCTCATCATAACAGGAATCCATGACAATTTATCACAATGAGAACATACATAGCCACACAAGATAACAAAAATGGAACTATTCAAGACAAATCTCTTCTTCCTTCAAGATATAAAGCAACAACTAAATTTCAATCATTAAAAAAAACCCAAAACAATCCAAAAACCCTAAACTTCCTCGCTAGGTAGTTTCTTCACCATTACACAATTTATTGGACCATTTAACTTGAACATCTACTATCAGCTACCATAAGAAATGGGGACCAATCACACCCAGGACAGTAAGTTATTTTCTGTATAATATACTTCAGTCCTCTATGAAGCCTCTATGCTTTTTTTTGCCCTGTAATTCAGAGTTACACTTGAGTTCAAGCAGTTCTGATGATCAAGTGATTAAATTAAATAACTCACCATTCGCGAAAAGCATGCTGTAAGAATTCCACTTCCAGATCCTACATCAAGTGCTTTGGCTCCTTCATGTAACTGCTCAGACAGAAGTTCAAGTGCATATGCATGCTAAGAGAAGACAGAGAGGCAATTTCAAATTATTTTAAGTGTCTGTTTTACTCAATATATGTTAATTTCTTCAGAGATTTTGGGAAATGCCCTGAGCATTTGTGTTAGAAATTTCAGAATCATTTCTATTACAAAAAATGGGGGGGAGGAGTTAACTACATGATAAAATCATTGTTATTTCATTAGCTTCAACAAATTTCTTGAGTGGTGGTTTTTTTTCTCTTTTGTTAGCATCCATATACAAACCCTCATCTGATCATTCAAGTTTCTAGTATAGACTCTACTTATATATTGGCCAAGACACTATAAATCAGTTTATTTCTCCTCAGGTCTGGTGACTCTTACTATTCTGGCACTATATGGCCAATAAAGAATTTAGTTTATCACTATGCTATATGCACTGGAATAAGCTGGTAGAAAAGCTAGCTAGGAAGAAGGCAGCTCTAGAGCATCAAAAAAAAATGGCTATTAAAACTACCTCCTGTATTACTTGCACACTTTTGCTGAATCAAAGAATAGGAAAAAGAAGTTGTCTCTTACAAAGGCAGATAGCCAGGCTCATGTATGAAATGCAATAATCTGGAGACACACTTGACAACTTTTGCTTTGCTATGTGGTGGACCAGTACACAAACCAAGCTTAAGCTGCACACTAAAAAACCAATTTGTTCTTTCATGTTTCAAGGATAGCCAGTACCACACTCTTTCAGCTTAATCCATCCCACCCAGAAAACACAGATAATTAGAATACTCTCTGTTAGAACATTCCTTGTTAATATTTGCTTAGAGGATATATTACCTTTTTTGCTCTAACACTTCATATACTACTACTGCTAAGCATTGGAAGAATAATGATTTAAAGGACTTCAAATTTTGAAGCATAATTACTGCTTATTTTTCCCCTTAGCAACTGTACTTTTTTCTGTCTTTTCTTGAATAACATCATTAACATCTCTATACAAAATTCCTGGGTTTTTTGTATTGATAATTAGGTAAATTCTAAGCCAACTACACGGTTTCTAGTCAAGAGAAGCAGACTTTTACTATTTTTACACACCTTCCAAACATCACAAAGACAAAATACATGCTTCTATACACCTTTTATCTCAAATTCAGATATATGGAAAAAGCATATCCGGGTTAGATGTATGCACTGAAATCCCAACTGGAACACTCACCCTGGCTTCAAACCACTTGGCAAAAACCCCTGCAACTCAGTACACTGTATCATTTTTCCAGTCCAAAGATTTAAAGGCATTACAGCAGTACCACACTATAGGAATTACTGTCATTCACTCCTGAATTCTTATGATTTTATAAACTACAGAGTAATTTACAATGGTAAGATCTCTGGAAATCTTCTGGTCCTGTTCTCTTTCAATACAGAAGCATTTTAAATTAGGCTGCTTAGAACCCTGTTCAGTGAGTTCTTTGTATATCAAAGAACAGAATTTCCACAAGCCGCAAAGCCTGTTTCAGTGATTAACTACCCTCAATGTTTTTTTTTTTAACTCTAGAAACTAACCAGATTTTCCTATGTTGCATTTTTTTGCCCACTACCCCTCATCCTATTACTGTACATCTGCAAGAAAAATCTTGATCAATCTTTTCTGCTTCCTCCCAGTAAGCAGTTCACAAAAGTGTCACTGCAATCAACTGCTCATTAAATTTACAAGAGTAAATATTTTATTTCAAATGTACCTGGATGTTTATAAAATCATTATACTAATCACCTAGGTTTAAAGCTTACCATATGTGGAGCACTGATTGTTGCTTGGAAACCTGTAAAATAAAAGAATGGAAGATGTTCATTGTTGTTCAGAGAGCAACCTTAAAATCTTTATTACCTTGACTGTAAAGTGCAACACCTTCACTGTCACCCTTATGCAGGGTACAATATCCACACCCCAGCAGTTACACAGGTACTCTACATCAGAAGTGGGATCCAGTACATCAGCTGAAAGCTAAACTGTGTAAACTCTGGACAGGAAAAAAAAAGAATCTTATCCTTGATCTCAGCTACATATCTCCATTTTGTCACTACACATTGAATGAATATCACATATTGAGCAAGCAGGTTTAATTCAGAAGAGTAATGTCTCCCAGAATAATGTAATTCCTTTTTCACTCAGCCCCTATGTAAAAATCTGAATTTGTTAGTTTGAGTTTCATGTAGTGGTGACCACAGAACATCTGGAGAACAACTTCGTGTATTCTGCAAATGGCACATGAGAACAAACACCTCTAAGAATGGGAGGAACACTCACCTATATTTGTTTTTGTAAAGATACATAAGCCTTTGAGCATGTATCTTAAAATATTTTTTAATTATCCTATACAACTAACAAAATCCTAGTAAAAATCACTCACCAGGTACTATTAAAGGCAGGAAGAAGATCAAGAAAAAATAAATTAACACATCTACATAGCTCTTTCTCTTGTCTTGGAAAGATAAAGCTGGGACCGGGATCGAAAACAACTGTCCTACCAGCAGACCTTCCCATTCAAAGCCTGTTTTTAAAGATTTCACATAATGGTTTAGGAAACTTTGCACTGGTCCAAACTGAATAATTTCAGTAAAGATAGGGAATGTTTCTACCATAAACTGGATGTAAATTATTTTTAAGTATTTACATCAGCTACACTATCACAAGTTGCTGTGGTTTGAAAAATAAACACATATTTACACATATTAATATTGGCTGAAAAACATCTCTCTACCTGATGTATCCAAATATGCCAACTGCATTCCACAAGAAACTGAAGCTTAGTTAAAAGGTATGCAATAAATTGATGAAGAACTAAACAACCTTCCAAATTAAAAATTAACACATAAGTGACAAAAACAGTCAAAGTTGCACCAGTGAAAACAATCTCGATCACTTTTGCAAGATGCTCTTACCTATAGACTGTGGAGAGTCCATGTAAGGGTTGTATTTTGCATAGTGGCAACGGTCTGTAGCCAGCATTACTTCAAATACCTTGTCTGTTTTGATTATTCCATTTTCTATAAACAAAAAATATATAAAAATAAAGGGATTGTTTCTCTTCTGCAGTGCAGGAGTCTGTGAAATGTGTTAACATATTCATAGCATTGTGAGAAATCTCTAACACTCTTAACCTCATCACACTGCCCATGGCAGGGGTTGGACTTTAAAGGTCCCTTTAGCCCAAACCCTTCTGTGATACTAAAATTAAATCTGGGATCCAGAGATCAAACGATGCTTAAGCCAGTGAATGTTGAACAAGACTTTCCCTGCAGTTACAAACACTTTTCTGAAACCATTGGCAAAGATCTACGCCCTAGGAAAACTCAACTTCATGCATGCCTTTGGTAAATCCTGAAAATATAGTCAGTAAGACATTAGTATTGCTATACACACCAAACAAGATACACTTCATATTTCTAAGAAGCTATACAAGTAATTATTGAAAAATATACAAAAGCAAGTTGGAAATGTGAAGTTGAAGCATCATCACTCAGTACTTTAGTTTCCAGATCTCTTTGTCTTGTGTTAGCAACGAAAAAAAATCCTTTTGTAAAGAAACTCCCACTGAATCTGAATTCTTATGCTGGGAGGACAGACTGAGGCAAAAAAAATTCTACATCAAAACACCCTGAATCTTTTTACACGTTTCAAAACAAAATATAAATGCATGTGCATGTAAAATGTCAGAAGCAGCCATTTTTCCTTGCTGTTTTACTGAAGTTTTTTAAACATTAATAATTCTATTTTTTTAAGTTCTGAAGAGCCCATTAATGAATAACAGAAAACTTTGAAAAACAAATGGAAGAAACTAACTATTTACTTGCATTAAAGATGATATAAACCACAAATAACTGACATTTAAATGATGGATTGCTTCATTAACTGCTTTCTTTAAATAAGGATTTATTTGCAATTTGCAAATAAAATCATTATACTAATCACCTAGGTTTAAAGCTTACCATATGTGGAGCACTGATTGTGCTTTTCTCTTTTAAAAGAGAAAAAAATATCATTTGAGCATCATTAACATCTAACCCAAAACATGAAAATCGGATTATGGAGCTTCTGTAAGATTGTCCTGAAGCTGCACCAGTGAGTTTTTTTGAGGTACCACCAAGAAAACACACCTGTGCCCAGGACTGGGCTAACTTCTGCAGAGACTTTCCTGACTGTTTACTGGGTGCTCCCAACTACACCTATTAATCATGGGATTTTCCTGTCTTTTTTTCTTATCTACTATCTATGTCCACAACTAATTACCCTATATAAGATAGATTTGAATTCAGAAAGGAAAATAACTCCTCAGATCATATTCCCTTTTGGTCTGAAGACAAAGTATCACATAGAACTGCAAAAAGAATATACAATTACTACGGAAATTTTTAAGGAAAACAATTCCTTTTTAAAAAACATTATTTTTTAAAAAATACTTCTGCATCTGGTAAGCCCCAGAAAACCATACACTCCACCTACATGTCCCTCTACTTATTATGTCCCTACACATTAGACATATCCTGTTCTTTTACTTCATTTTGAACTGAATACTACAGCAGTTCCAGTTAGAGGAAACTCATTTCAATCCATGGTTTTAAACCTAAGCCAGTAGGCATTTGCAGCAATTCATAAGTTTACTTAATGAGCAAAACTGTACCCAAGAAAATAAACAAATCAATCCATTATTAATACACTGCCACTAACAACAGAGGATAGTAAGGAGAAAAAAGTTTTCCCTAACCACTAGAAATTAGCTGGATTAGTTGCATAGCAGTTCTGTGAAAAAAAGCATAGAAACCAAAAAAATTAAACTTTTACTCTCAGAATCTCATTAGGAATCACTAAGAAGTCAGTATCTCCAAATCAACTATACTTTAAAAAAAGGAGAATAAGCAAGGTTGATTATAACAAAACTGGAGAGATAAAGGCTCTAGAGGGGTGAAGGGATGCCAAAAAGCAGTAGATGAGAAACACTCACAACAGGTCTAAAATAGTGCTTTATTCCTTTACATGCCGATAGGTGCATATACTCTAGAACTATAGGTAGGCACCTGTTCTTTCCTTTTCTGCTCTGTGGAACAAACATGCAGAGAACAAAAAGCTTCCAGCTTGGAAGTGCAACTGCAGGGCTCTATGATAAGGCCAAGAACCTTCTCTAATTTTATAAAACTTAGCTCCCGTAAAAGTACATACAACGATCAAATAAGATGCTTACACTGACAGGCAAATTAGAAAAAAACCCTGAAAACAGAAACTACTAATATTGTACAGATTTTGAGCATTCAGGATGCTCTCATTGAGCAAACAATAATGAGATTTGCTGACTGTTGTATTGTCTTTGATTATTGTCATCTTTTTCATCAGTAAATAAGAATTAAAGAAATCTATCCATACTCAGAGTCCCCAGTGGAATCTGTGGGAGAAGCTGAATCTGCTGTCAGCCATTTATTTCAATTATTCAATAATGCTCCATCCTCATGAAAAAAAACAAAAACCAAAAAAAACCCAAAAAACAGCCCCAAAAAGCACCAAAACAAAACCAAGCCAAAAAACCCACCCTCTCCGTTATCCCCCCCATAGATTTGGTCTCCTTTTCAAATTTGCTTATTATACAATAGAAATAACATCAAATTTTAGGCGAGAAATAAGAAAAACAATCAAGCCCTAAATAGTAAGGTCAATATTGACTTAGTTGTAATTTTTATTGTGTTGATAACAATAAGATTGTTCTTCTTAGTCTCACAGCTGAATATACAGAAACATAGCAACTGTAAGGTACCAAACTCCAATAAAGTCCTTTCTTTCCTGCAACAGTCAGTCCCAAGATGACCAGTTGCCAGGATCTTAATTCTGTCTGAAATATGTCTCTATCAAATTCTCAATTAAGTCCAGAAAACAAGTATATCCCCTAAAGAAGACAGTAATAGAAGCTTATATTGCAAAGAAAACATTCTAATTTCATGCCATCTCTACAAAAAAAAATCAAAACAATCAAAAATAAATTAACTAATAATAAAATGCTAACTAAAAGCATTTTCTAAATCTTAAAACGGAGCTGTTTATTGCAAGAAAATAATTCACAATTAAATGTACAGTAGAATATCCTTTCCAATTATAATGTGCAGAGAAAACTCGCCTTGAGGAGACTGTTGGGTTCCAAGACAATAATCAGTTTGTACTGCAAACAAATCAGGTATTAAAGTGTTTACAAGGAAAGGATAATACACAAACACACTGACAGCTTGAAATAAAGAGTAAACTCAAATAAAACAGAATTATTTCAGCACAACTTCCAAGCTTCAAAGGGCTGAAGCCGAAAAGTAAGTACTGAACAGTGGAGCACTGCCTGCCAAGTTCAAGAGTTACTCTGTGCAGAGGCTGTGGCAATGACAACTTGACATAATTGGAGCATGTTTTGAAAACTCTCTCTGGTCTGCCTCTTTTCCACAAATAACACCATGAAAACAGGAAAAGAGCTCAGAGCAGTCCTTGGACTTGAAGGTGGGAATACACCACTGTTGAATGTAACCTGGGAAACTGGGCAGTTGGCTGTCAGAGAGCAAGGAAAGAAGAATCTGAAAAGGCACCATGGACTTGAAACAAGTAAACAACCTATCTTTTTATTTTGTCTTTTATTTAGCAACAAATGCACTACTGAAGTGCTCATGTTTCAAAGAATTGCCTACCTCACTGACGGTATCCTACTGTTGATCAAACACGTTTCTAACCAAACCATAAAATACTAGCAAACGTTTACACCAACACTGGCTTCCAGACCAGAAAAGAGGATGTGTCATTGCCACATGATCCAGCACACAAGCTTACTATACAAACCATTACACCTACTCAAACTCCTCCTGTGGCTGAGTTTATGTATTAAAAAAATGCTCTTGCAAATCCCAAAACCATTTACTGTGCAGCTACTTCAGCATACACATAGTTCAGCTTAGATTACTTTCTCCATACCCACCGCAGAATACTTCCACTTCGGAAGACAAATTTTCAGCCAAACAGTGATATTTGTAAATCATACAGAGGTCTTAAGGCATGATGCAAAGCACATATAGCTTTATGTTACAAAAGATTCATTCACGTTGATTAAAATTACTGATGTGACAAACCATAGAATGGTTTGGGTTAGAAGAAACCTTAAAGGTCAACTAGTTCCTTCTTATGTTGGGGGCCCCAGAGCTGGATGAAGCACTCCAGGTGGGGTCTCACCAGAGCAGAGCAGAGGGGCAGAATTGCCTCCCTTGCCCTGATGGCCACATCACTTTTGATGCAGGACAGTTTGCTCTTGACAAACTTGCAAAGGGTGCAGTCAATCCCACTGTCAACGTCAATGACAAAGATGTTAAACACCACCAGTCCATGTGCCAGCCCCTGAGGAACGCCACTCGTCAGTCTACACTCCAACATGGAGCTTTTGACCACAACTCTCCTGAGTGCCACCACCCAGCCTTATCTATCAAACTGTCCATCCATCTAATCCATGCCTCTCATTTTTAAAGACATGCATATAGTGAAGGACAGTGTCAAATAACTGTCTCCATCTGACCCATGCAAACCAGCTAGCAGCTTTCCAGAGAACAGGCTGGAACAGAACCGCATCCTGATTTGTAAGCAATGTCAAGATTGTTGGTTTTAAGCATCTGATCAACTGACATTTTTAAAATCGCGGTCTTTTTGTTTGAGCAGAGAAAGAAAAAAGATGGGAAAGAACGTGGTTCAGTTAATAGAATTTTATTTAAGTAACGAGCATTGGAAGATTTCACTGTAAAGCATGAACACAAAGAAAGCACTTAGAACAAGAAGTGATGCATCAGCACCCTAAGATCCAATAACAGACACTGACCCAAAACATACAAAGCTCTTTGTGCTAAAGAAATTGAAAGTAGGTGTTTGTAAACAAGTGTTTCTTATACCGCTCATACATGCAAACTTCTTGTGCTTTGCTGATAATTCAAGAGCTATCTGCCTCAAACATTCAGCTGCCCATCTGTTGTCATTGTGATTTGGATTCACAATATCCAAACTTTATCCAAATAAGATGTTGCATACAGTTCACTGGAAGGAATCACTTGAGAGTCTATCTTTCAGAGACACAACGACAGAAAGACTGAGGAAAGCAAGAGTCCATCAGAGCTAATCTTACAGTCCATATAATATAAAGTCAATATAAAGTCCCATGAAAATTCCAAAGTGACAGAAACTAAAAATAATGGGAATGATAATAGTAATAATAATAAATATTCAATTACCATTGAAATGCTACTCAAAACCTGCAGAGGTAAAACAACATGGGAATCATAGGCTAGGCTCAACACAACAAATTAGTATACAGCCTCAAGCTTTGGTTAAATACAAACTTACCTATCAACATTTCACTTTTACTTTAAGGTAGAATTCCTTCCCTATTTGATTAGAATTACCTTCAAAAACAACCCATCCATTTTGGTGTAACATGTAAGAGTTTTTTTATTAATTCTCATGGATCTGAAAGTCTGCAGTTAACTAATTTAGACATTTTAACCACAGCTGTATTGCCCCCTCCTACTGTAGGTCAATGCTGCGGAGTCGGTATTAACAATTTTCTTCTGCAGGGGAGCAGAAAGGCTGGCTAACACAGCCTTCAGCACACGGTTTATACAGAAGGTCTCTGTAATGTGCTCATGTTTATCATAATGATTATGTTGATTTTGTCTAAATCTGTATCAGCAGCTGAATGAAGAAACTTTGAGGAGTGCACAAAGAAGAAAGTAACTTTAAGGTTGGTTTCAGCATGCAAAAACATAGAACCTCATCTTCCAGTGAACTTCAACATCCACGTGCAGATGAGGGAGCCTTTAACCTCCCAGCGCTCCTCAATCCCTCAGCATTTGAGAAGGTTAAACTTCACGTACACATCACATGCAAAGTCAGAACTAAAGAGATCAACACAAACTGGCAACAATCATCAGTATTAATGAAAAAATATTGCAGAGCTTAAGATAAACTTAGCTGGATCAGACAGACAGACAAGCAGCTCTCTTCACAGTAAGGCTTGAAGCAAAACTACTTACAGCTCTAGCTCTGTAGAGAAGGCAGATGGTGCACATCTCACACCTTACTGAACAGATTCCATGCAACCACTCCGCAGTTTTCAGAAAAGCCAGTGCTGTTAAGAGCAGCAGCTGGACCACATGAAGAGTTTGTTATTACAAAGGTGGTTTCATTAAGACAGGCACTAGTACTACACAGAAGTTGAGGAAAATCAGAAGATCGGCAAAATATAACCCTGACTCTTGGGACAAAAATGACCAAGAGCTGTCCACCTAGCAGAAATTAGGAAGAATTTCTGAAGCTGTATTTCAACAGTGCAAGCATTTAAAACTATTTTGTGCTCAAGTACACTATTGAAGTATTCAGGTTCTGAAATCTTAAAACGTAACTTAAAAGTCAGCCAGCCCAGGAGAAGTCCGCAGTTTACTGATCTCAAGCTTTAAAAGAGTTCACTCAGTTTTTGCCAAGTGTTAGTAATTTAAATTAAAAATTAAAATTAACCTGATTAAAAAATTAATTATTTACTTAAAGTGTTATGTAGCACTAAAAAACATGACTTTGAGGGATAATGTTCACACAAACACTCAAAAGAACAGAAACATTACACATTTCTTTCTAGGCTTTCCAGTGGCTCTGAGTGATCTCTTGATACTACATCAGGATGAAAGAAAGAGTAGCATTAAAAGAAAAATTCAGACTTACACTGCAGCTAAACCATAGGATATTCCCTCTTTTTAAAATGCCTTCATGCAGCAATAATGACCAGTTTTGAACACATTTGCAGTATCATTTCCATTTCGCCATGGATTACTAGGCAGCTTCAGACCACCAGGAAAAAAATCATATCATGCCATTATATTCATGTACAAAAATAAAAATCTATTTCCAAGCAAAAGAACGGAACATTTTTAATTAAAATTATTTATTAGGAGCTAAAAAAATTGATGTAAATAATCAGAAAAAAAAAGCCGTCTTTTTTCTTGAATGATCGAGGACTTGGATTTTGATGCACTAAATTTTGGGAGTTTCTGGAAAAGTATGGGTATGTTTTTAACATTACATTGACATCCTCTCTAACATTAGTGGGGGGGGGACACATGAACCAGTTAAGAACACAATCGTAACAATTAACACCCATAAAACGTCATAAATGTTCTTAATTTTAGGTTGGGCTCTTTCTTTCTGTTGTCATTTCCAGTTATCTGGGATATTTAGTTGTCTTGATTTACTTGAAGGTCTGCCTCTTGAAAGATCAAGGGTGTAGAAATTCCTTCAAGACATTTCATTGATATGGGCAAGTCATTAAAAAATACTCAAATCTTATTTTAAAAAGTGTCACAACAACTCCTTTAGGCAATTATTCAAATTACTTGGTTACAATTTTTTTTTAAAATCTCGATGCTCCAAAAAATAGCATCACAGATTTCAAGTCTGCCACCTGAGACATGAACTAAATTTCAGAAATTTTAGATATTCTTAAATTACATATCAGTGGATTGTTATTTTTCAATTGAAAAAAATAGTTCAGTTTCTAACTGTTTCACTACCTGGCCATAAGTTGCAATGCTTAGTCACTGAAGCCTCAATACATTTCTGATGAAGGAAAGGTGGTCACTGAATGCACACAACAGGCAATATGAGTGCTTGTACAGGGGAGTCATTAAATTTGGTCTCAATTTCCATTATCATTTCCCTTCTTCATGTTCATCCAAGTTACATTACTCTTCCTTACGCAAAATTAGATGTAGAAGACATATGGATAAACCAAGAGAAAAGACATGACAGGGGAAAAGAAACAAAACAAAACCAATGTTTACTGCTTGCTGAACCTAACTTAGGCTTATTTTATCCAATGCTTTCCCATTCATGGCAGTTCCCAAAGAGATTCGTCCTCAGCAACCAGAAACCTGCACCAAAGGTACAGATTCGTTGCAGATAAGCCTTCATCATGATAATGCATGCCAAGATGTAATTTTTAATTATTTAACAATTAAATAATTAAAACACTTGGAGAAATACTTTTAGCATGTTTAAAAATAGAATTCTCAGACCCTGACAGTACTTGAATATCTACTGATTTGAAGCATCATTCACACTGAAAAATTAAGAATTTGACCTTACGTGAGGTGCGAAATTCTATGGATTCTTGTAAATTAGAGCTGCTAACTTCTGCCACACAAGTTTATTAGGTGAAGAAGGTAAAAGAATGTAGCAAGAAACAAACCCACAGACAGTTAACAACTTCAGCCACAGCCAAGTTAATTGACCTTCACTGTCACTGAGAAATGTGGGTTCAAGAGCAGGTATATGGGATCAAACACCATTGACAGCAACATGATCAGAGAAATAAGCAAAGCAAGCTTGTCATATGGCAGCGTGACACTGACTGGAGGAAAGAGGCGCAATAAGGAAACTTAACGAACTTTGCTTGTGAATTGCACAGGGAACCAATTTTTCTGTCCTTCAGGCGTGAAAGAAAAGCTGATTTCTAAGATGTTGGCAGGTAAAGTAACAGGACTTGGCAAAAGTCCAAGTATGAAAGACAGAAGATGAAATTATGTGATAGTGACCTATTGGCGACAGTGACCTATTGAGATACAGAGAGGGGAAAATAGTTACAGATTTAGAATCAAAAGACTTTCAACCAAGCAAGACACCAGTAAATAACTCACCAATCCTTTTCCTCCTTCCTCAGCACCTCTACATGGCAGATTCATATTAACTCCTGCCAGACTTATTTATTTAAACACAGGCAATTATTTCTGTGTTTAGCATGATCCCTAACCTTACAGTAACCTGCATTTAGAGAAAATGTTTCCTAGAAAAGTTTTCTGTTAAAAGATCTTACTTTAAATATACTTTGGGGGGCAAGGGTTTACTCAAGTTTGAAGGCACATGCTCAACTATTTTCAGTTAGGAAGAAGCAAAGATTTAAATTATTACTCTGTATTTGTTTTAGGCTTTAATGAAGAAAGAATCATTCATATTAAAAAAGGCATTTTTAAAAAACTAGAAGCACTTTCAAGAATCACTGAAACAAAGCAGCTGAACACCTCATAGCAACAGCGCATTCAAGGACAGCATTTTTGTTGGGAAGAGCATGTTTTAAACAAGTTTATTTTGCATACGTCAAATTGTGCATCTATGATGGGTCATTAACAGCACAAAAACATGTTTACAATGCAACAAGAAGTTAAAAATCAAAACAACAAAGCAATGTATTGCAACATTCTTCAGTCACTTCTCCCTAAGCATCTGCTGAAAAACACGCAAAGTTCCAGGGCCCTTTTTATTAGTTTGTTCCTCTTAAGACAGAACAGCAAAGTAAAAGCCTATAAAGAATAATTACCTAAATCTGCATTGCAAATACCCAAAATCACTTGTCACTGCCCTAACACAATGATCATTACCATTACAGAAAGATTAATTCTATAGCTAAAGCAACAGTGAAGCGAGCAGTAAAGCAAATGTCATGAAATGGAGAACTCTATTGCCACTAAACAGAAGCACCAGTAACTGTCAATAACATCTTACAATGAAGAATAATCTTTACAGCTGTTTTAAAGGAAAAGAACATGTAGCCTACAGGAATCTTCCAACAATGTTTTTACTTGGAAGCAAAACCACTTTAATAAGTTCCCATTCTCTCCAGCCTCAATTTACCCACAACCAAGTTCACTGCTTCTCTGACCATAATAGTACAACAGCTTACACATATTGACGAGTTTAAATCGTGATGTTTCACAAGTCATGAGAAAGTGACCCAGTCTTACAGCACTGCCTCTCTCACAAGCAATTCCACAAGAACAGCCAGGAGAAGAATTGTGGCATAAGGGCAGGGGCAAGAACCCCTCTACCAGGGTTTGCTGCAGAAGAAAACATACTGTGTCACTACAACCTGCATTATTTTATTTAAGCTCTACAAAATATACACTACATTACACATACATTTACTAAGTTACACACAAGACAAACACTCGACAACATCAAATTAACCGCATCCAATTTGCATTCTTACTTTTAGCATCAAATGCTGTAAATGCTATGTAGCTGTTTTAAGAGAAGGGAAAATACACTGACGGATCTACTACTTACTCCAAAAGAATTCTCTGGAACATTTTAGTCTTTCTGTAACCAATAATTTTTAAGTTTGTTGAAAGGTATCTGGGAGATATCACATTAAACAGTACTTTCTTCTAAATCTGCTCACAACTTTAGCAACACGGTGTCATCTTACCTGAGAAACTCTAACTTGAAAATCAGGGTTTAATTCAGCAGCTGTTCTGCACTGATAAAGCCCTACACCATGACAAGAGCCCCACTGAAGCTGACAACACAATCTTGCTGCAAGATCAAAATTCCACAATATTTTATTGCCAGTCCACTATTTCCCTGTTTAACACCCCTGAAAACATTTTAGCATGCACATGCAAAACAGAGAGGGGGAAATTACAGACTGTAATTATCATCAGTGCGTACTTTGAGATTACAATATTGAGCGCTTCTATTTTACTTTCCTCTTCCTATAGAACCATTACTGTATACTAAGTACAATGGTTTTTAGCTTTGTCATCATTATTTGCGATGCCCTAAACAGCTTCCGTGTGTCCAAAACTGTCATTTTCTTCTGCAACAAAGAAACAGGTTTTCCCTTCAGGTTCTGAGCACCACAGACTATTCTGGCAATATCTGCTATTTGGATGTATTTTGGAGCTTAACGTTGATTTTTATGTCAGAAAGCTTTTCCCTGCTGTGTAAGAGAACAGTAGTATTTCACTAAAACAGTATTTCTAGCCCTTTCAGTTGCAGAACAAAACAAAAAAAAAAATGCATTGCAACACTTGTAACTAGAGAAGTTATTATCTATTTATTGAACAGAATTTTTACAATGAAACTCTACAATAATTAGTAGTTTTTACAGGGAAACAGAAAGTCACTTCAGCATGTATTATTCTGCTGGATACAGTAATTCCCAAAAGAAATACTGGAAAAGACCACAGGAACAAATGATCTAATGTAAGCAGAGAAAAGGAGAAAGGAGAAAACAACAAGGGTGACTCTCCTATGACACCAGAATAACGAGGAGGCCACACAGCTGAACTTGTCTGTGGTCTTCTAGTATACTAAATAGGAGAGAACTGCCATAATACAGGCTCCAAATCTACATCCTTTTACTTCTAGGACAAGGGCTTGAGAAGAGGAAGGGAAAAGGCCAGGAGCAGAAACGAGAGACACTCTCAAGTATATTTAAGAGAAGTTAATTCTATTCTAATATGAAAAATGGAAACTCCAAATACAGAGGGTGTTGTTTCTCCGTCCTCTTAGGACCTGCAGACTTCAGGATGCACTGAAGTACCTGGGCGAAGAAACGCCCGCCCAACACCTTCCACGTTCAGCACGGGGACAGCACAAACCCTCGGTGAGCACAAGGGAGCGCCCAGTGCCGGGCAGGCACCGCAAAGCTCGGCTGTCACAGCACGGCTCCGCAACCCCGCCAGCTCCTCTCCTGTCCCCGCGGTCCCAGCCCAGCCCTTCGAGCGGAGCCACTCCGGACCCCGCCGGGGAGGGAGGGGGGAGGAGGGACTGCTGCCACACGCCCCTTTCACCCAACACAAACAGCCGCGGCCTCTTCGGCGCGATTCCCAAACCCGGGCGGCTCCCGCTGCGTTGTTCAGCCCGGGCCTGAAAGACCGGAGGGCGCCCGCCGACACCACCACCGGGGCAGCCCGGAGCGAAGGCAGACGGACGCCGATCCCGGGGCGTGCGGGGGATCACGGGCCCTCCGGCGCTGCCGCCGCGGCCCCGCCTCAGCTCGCACAAGGCAGAGGGGGACGAGCGGCGGGAACGGAGCCGGCGAGGGGGGGACGCGGCGAGCAGAGAAAAGCCACGGCCGCCGCACGGCGCTTCCCCTCCGGGACCGCCATCGGCGCCACCCCGGCCGCCGCATTGCCTCCCGCAACAACAGCCCGGCCCGCCCTGCGACACCGGCCGCCGCCCCGACACACACCCCCCAGCCCGAGCACCCGGGCTCGCACGGACACACCCCCGTTCGGACACAGAGACACGCACATACAAACACGGACGGACGGACAACACGGACACGCGCGGCCGGGCGCCGGTGCCGCTCCCTGTGACAGTTGGCGGCGGGTCGGTCGGGCGGGCGCCGCGGGAGCGCGCGGTCGCTGACGGTCACCGGGCAGCCGTAACGGCCGCCCCGCAGCCCAGGGGCCCCGCCTGCCCGCACCCCGCCCCGGGACTCACTGCGGAGGTTGTGGATGAGCTCGGAGTGGCTGGCGCCGCCCGACTTCCAGGCCATCGCTAGGCACACTCTGCGGAGCAGGTACAGAGCCGCCTTCAGCGCCGCGACTGCGCACAGCAGCTTCCCCAGGAAGGACACAACCTCCAGCGCCGACACAGGCGCCGCCTCCTCGCCGCCTCCTCCCGCGGCCGCCGCCGCTGCGGCTGCCGCGCGCTCGCCGAGGGGAGGGGCCACGCGCCCACCGCCCCGCGCGCCCGACATGCCCCGGCCGCGGCTGCCGCCGCCGCTCCGCCGGCCAGCGCGGTGCCCCCCCCGCGCGCATGCGCGCCCACCGCGCCCAGGGGCGCGCGTGGGGAGAGCCTCGCGCGCCGGGGCGGGGATGCTCGGCGGCTGCTCCCGGCCCGCGCGTTTTATTGCCGTGGCCCTGGATCTCGCGCTGGCGGCGAGACCCCAGTCCAGCCCTCGCCTCAGAAACGGCGGCGGGGCGGGACGGGTCTGGGGGTGCGGGTATGTGAACTTAGGAGCTCTGTTAATGAATGAGATAGCGAAGCGGCATCTCGGTGCGCACGCACTTCCCCCCCTTCCCCGGCCTTAGCCGCTCCCGTGACACAAGTCGATACACGCCGGGTACCGGAGAAGGTGGTGTCGGGGCTGGCGAGCCCCATCACGGTGGCTGCGCCGCTTGCGCCCGGCTCCGGCCCAGCGCGCGACCCGCCGCCCTTGCGACGGAGCCAATTAGCGGCGTCTCCCGGCGTGCTGTTTTGCATGGGGCGCGCCTATTGGCCGCGGCCAGCCCGCGCGCGCCAGGCCTACGTGTTAGAGGCTGCCATTGGCCAGGTAGCGCGGGGGCTGTGTGTCCCGTGTGTGTCCCGTGTGCGTCCACGGCAGGCCGCGGCGGGGACCGGGGCAGGGCGGGTGCGACCGGCACCCGGGAAACAACGCGAGAATTGGAGCGGGGTGGAGGGACAGCGCGAGTTGGCGTCGCCGTGCCGTGGCTGTGGGCTGCCAAAGTGCCCGCGTTTCACGGGAGCATCCACCGGTGCAATGCCGATGACGTAGGACGAAGTTGCAAATCAGAACTACTTTTAAAAGGTGTCCAGGACAATAGCTCAGAATTTAGTAAATGCTGATGGGCCTTTATTCGGTCCCAGCATAGGCCCATGATGAAGTCGCAATCTTAAGGGAAAAGTAGCACTTTCATATCCTCCCACAGCCCGTAACATAACGAGGAAAAACAGAATTTAACCTTCCATAGTTATGTAGTGTTTCTCCCCACTCTGAATCTCCTTTATGATTAATTTTGCCGCCAGTATTCATTTGCCACCTGTCATTTATAAACGTTTCTATTGTTTAAAGGGAAAGCATATACCATCTTTGCAATTTTGGGGAACCCACTGTCAGTGCTGTGACTTCTGCCTTTGTGCTGCCTTCTGGTCCGTGCAAATGGGCACATTGCGAATTTGCACATCTAGGAATAGTTTTACAGCACTTCCTTTCTTAACCAGGCACAGGTATTTCATCTACATGGTACCAGACCACAGGGTTTTCAGTTCTTGGCTTTTGAAACGTGAGAACAGTGATACATAACTATGGATAGGTTGGCCCTATCAATAGTATATTGTATAAACATTGTGGAAAATAAGGTGTCATCCAGCAGATATAATTTCAAGTATTATATTGTTTCATAAAAGCATTTCTGATACAAGGACACGGCCAAAGGTACTACGGTGGGAGATTACACAGATCTTCTGTGAGAGAGCCCATCTTGGCTGGGAGTGTTGAACCTGTTCCAGCTCCACACAACACATCTATTTCATCCAGTCATTCCTGGTTTGGGTGAAGAGGTGAAAGTGGGAATTTGCTTCTCCACTTTGCCGTCAGTCCAGGGCAAATCTGACAGTTGCTCAATGCATATACCAACCAGATCCCATCCATAGACTTCCCATCTGGTTCTTTTAATCCTGGAGACAGATCCACTGCTTCATTCTGTGTTCTCCATCTAACTTCTCCTAAGCACTGCAGTCCGTGTGAGGCTCCCAGCCTATCCCAGAATATAAAAGGTCTCCCTGTTACACCCAGTGGGCTGAGAGAGAAGGAAAGAAGCCATGGATTTAGAGGAATTCCCCAAAGGGCAGCAAGTACAGAGAACAGACAGACATTGTAAAAGTACAGCTCAGAAATATTTAATTGTTTTAAATGCAAAAGACGTTTTCTGTTGTCAGATGCAAGCAAACTGCATTGCTCTCACATAGAGAGAGCAAGAAAATTTGCTGGCAAGAAAATAGCTGGCCCATGTTTAAAAGCATTCTAAGGATATTTACCCCCTTGGGAAACCAAAAACACAACAGAAACCATTTACATACAAACTGATGCTGCTTACTAGGACCAGCTTGAATTAGGCTTAGGCTTGTCACAGAGCACCAAGAGCGAGCCTGCTTTTCTCTCTTAGGAGTTTGCAGTCTTGCCCAGTTGCTTTCTGACCGAATGTACCTATTTGCCACGGGTTCTTGACATGAGTATTCAGAGAATTAAAACAAGTGTGGGCCTTCCTTAACAATATCTGGCGTGTCTTGGATGGATACCAGGCATGTGTGTAGGAAACAGCATTTAGCTTGGCAGGCTTCCAGAAGCTCTAAGACAAGCCAAGTTGCTTTGAAGGGCTCTAGGAAACTAACATGCACTAAAAGTGGCAGAATGCACCCATTTATGCAGTAAACAAATGTAGGAGTCCCTAACTCTTTCAGTTCCACAATCCCAGGCCATGAGTCCATTTTAAAAACCTATTAAGAACACATCCATTGAGACTAAACTAAAAGCAACATAGATATTCTTTACTAGAGAAAATACAAGCAGAAATAATGATAAAAAAAAACTATTCTGGCCATTATCATTCATGTGGAACCTCTCCATTTGCTCTGATACTCAGGATTTCTGTATCCTACTCCCCCTCACTTGTCCAAACCAGTGTGAGCACCTTGGTCCTTGGATGCCCAAGGGACATCTGTCAGTTGCAGACACCTCCATTTTCCACATGTAGAGCCATTTCCCTAGACTGTCCAGGGAGCTGCTGCATGGACAGTCCTCTTAGGGAAAAGGCACAGGAATGCCAGCAGCCAGAGTGGGCCACCATATGATTGTTCTGACACGAAGATCCCACTAACTGTAGGCACATTGACTCTTCTTCCTTTGCTGCACATTCACCCACATTCCAATCCTCTAGCTGTACTTACATGCGTTTATATATAAACCCCTCCAAGCTACTATTTCTGTTTCATTCCTTCCCTCCCACCTCATAAACCCGTTAGATTTTTAATTCTTTGAAATTAGAAAGAATTTGAAAAAATGCTCATCACTGTCTGCTCCCATCTGCTTCTGCATATCACAAGCAGAAATTTCCTTGTGAAATGTTCCTGCTGTACATTTCCGCAGTTATGTCCCAAACCCTACACTAATTGGCTTTTACACCTACACTCCCTCCTCTTCTTGACTCCATTCTGGTTTTTAACTTAATCATTTTCCTTCATCACATTTCTTTTCCTATAAGCTCAAGCCAGTTTGGTGTGTAGCTTCCTTTTGTATTACCATTTCAGAAGTTTACATTGTTTTGAACTCCACATCCATGCTTTACCAGCACTCAAAGACAAGGCTAGAAGGATTCAGTCACATCAGTGACTTTCCCCATGAGGGGCAGCAGAACTGAGACACCTTCATGGAGGAAGGTCAGCCTTCCAGATGGGACATTCCAGATGAAACACCATCCCACAGCATCTAAGCAAAGCAGGGCTGGAGACAGAAATGGTTTTGCCATCAAGTGAAGTGACAAGTCAGGCCCCAAGTCAAGCCAGCCACCAAGTTTGGGCAACATGGCTGAGCTCAGGCCAAGAGCAGGGTGCCCCAGCCAGATGGGAGCCCCAGCCAAGGGCAAGACTTATGAGTGCACTCAGGGCTGGGCCCTCTGCTGTTTCATCTGCTCTGCAGTGCCCTGCACTGTAACTCTGCTCGTTCAAGAGAATGAACTGGGCACAGCTCCAGGAATTCTTACCAGCTGTAAACATTGTTTTGGCATCTTTAAATATTGTTCAGTGATGATTGGAGGAAAGCAGATTATAAGCAAATCCAGTTCAGAATTAGCTTTATCCTGCCCTAGTACAAACACTGATCTAGTAAGTGCCTTTGTTCTCAGGCCCCCTACCTTCTCTCAGAGACAGGCCTGCTTTCAGTTTTCTTCCCTTTCACTTGCACTCCTAGCTTTAGCCATATTTAAGGGTAATCCATAGATGCTCCTTGTTTTCTCAGCTGATATGTTTGGACCCAATGTTCTGAGTCAGCTTCATCTAGACTTAACATCCTTTTTGAAAACAACAGAAATGCTGGATGAGGCATATTTTCTCCTGGTGCTTATTTTTGCCTTTTATATGTTTATTTAAATCTACCATTACACTGAAATTATATACTAACACAGTACACATCTTTCATAGGGATCAAGCACAGAGAATATATTTAAAGGTTTACAAAGCAGTCCTAAATCTATCACAGCTCTCACTTCTGTCATATAACATGCTGCCAACATTTTCTTTAAAAAATGTAGGACAGGGAAGCAAAACTGTGACTCTTCTTTTCCTCTAAGTGAAAATAAGCCTGTATGTCCAATTTACTTCCCTTAATACTTCCCAAATGCTTTTGAACAAGCAATCCTGAGCAAAGAAATAAATCATCCAAAAGCACAAGGTAAAAAATATATACAGAAATCACAAACCAACAAAAATATTTACCTAATAAAACTTTTCAATAATCCCAAAGTGTTTTCAGCTTTCATTTGTCTGGTCTGCAGCTGTATTCTGAGGCTGCCTATTGATAGTTGTCACAAGTGTTATAAGAATTAGCTGAAAATACCCTTGGAGTCGACAGTGACTTGCAGAACTGCTGTTAGCAGCTTAATAAAGGGTGCCAGAAGCATTTGCTACTGTAGAATAATAATGCTACTGCCATGTGCAACAAAGCTGTTTTAAGGTACGTTTGCAGTAGGGTAGACTACTACAGCATTCAGCTTTTGGAATATGTTCAGTGTTGGATTCTGCTGGATTATGGGGAAAAAAGTTAAATGAAGTTCAAAAGATGCATGAAGCACATGAAGTATCACTGGTTTGGTATCACACCTGAGGGATTACAAAACAACATAGCAGACTTGAGGAGGAACTCCAAAAATCTGATATAGAAGAAATCTGACAGATGCCTTTAGCAGGAAAACTGCAATAACACAGTGGAAAATTTGTCCAAGCCACTGTCAAGTCCATCTGACAGAACCTCCGAGACCTGGCAGCATTAGCTTTGGAAAAAAATGCAGCAGAAAACAAAGTTGTGAAAATCTTTGTGAGAAAGTCCCTTACTGGATTGCAGTGACTGGACCAATAGTCTCATCCTCTGAAATGACAATTGACAACACAACTGAGTCGGCCTTTAATTTTACAACTAACCTCTCAACTTTTTATTGCATAGTTGTTTAGGTCTCAAGTGAAATACTAGAAAGGAAGTACATGTGTGCTCCGCTTTGATTTAACGTACCATTTGGGATAAAAAAGAAATTGTTATTTCTGCACAGGTAGGAATCTGTCAGAGCTAGGAGAGTATCACTCGGAAGTACATTATCATGGTTTAACTCCAGCCAGCAAGTACCAGGCAAATATTTGGTCACATAAGCCCCACAACCCCCACCCAGCCAGCCCACCCCAGGGGGAATGGGAAGGATAACTAGAATAAAACAAAGGTAAAAAAAACATTGGTTGAGATAAGAATAACTTATCTCTTAATAACTTTAATAATTTAGATCAAATAAGGTAAATAGCCTGTCCCTGGGCAGTAATTGGTCTCTCATGGCCAATGGCCCACAGTTTATACAGCATGTGTTATATTCTGTGGTACGGAATATCCATCTGGCCAGTTTGGGTCAGCTGTCCTGGCCAGGCTCCCTCCTGGCTTCTTGTCCACCTGCTCACCGGCAGAGCGAGGACTGAAAAGATCCCGACTTGCGGTAAGCGCCACTGAGCAACAAGTAACTCATCAGCGGGTTGTCAACATTATTCTCACATTAAATCCGAAACACAGCGCTGTGGGTGCTACTCGGAAGAAAATTAACTCTGCCCCAGCTGAAAGCAGGGCACACGTAAAAGAGATCTAGACCAGAAATGCTTAGTCGTTGTGTAAGTCACTCATTTTGAGCAAACAGAAGTCGGTGCATGTCATGGAAAGGTGTCACACGGACGCAACGTTCCGGTGGACGCGGCCCAGCCGAGCACACAGGTAACACAGCGGCACGACACCTTCTTCCTGTATTTCCTCCTCTCCGGACCCGACCTGCAACCGACGCCGAGCCGATGCAGGGGCCAGGCAGGGCGCAACCCGGCCCCGGCCCGTCCCGGTAGCCGCGGGCAGCTGCGCCGACCGGCTCCTGCAAGCGGCGGGGCCACCGCTGCCTCGGCGCCGCTGCCGGCGCGGCCCCGCGCCCCGGCGCGCCCCCGGCCTGTCCCTCCGCGCTCGCCGTCGCGCCGCAGCCAATCAGCGCGCGCGGCGCGGGGCGGGCGGGAGCGGGCGCGGGGCGGGCGCGGCCATGGAGGACGTGAGCGCCAAGTTCGTGTCGCAGAAGATCAGCCGGACGCGGTGGCGGCCCCTGCCCGCCGCCGCGCTCCAGCCCCCCGACATCTTCGCCACCGGCTCCTGGGACAACGAGGTACCGGCCGGGCGGGCCCGGAGGCGCGGCTCGACCTTCCCGCCGGGGGCGCGGGGCGGGCGGCGGCGGCACCCCACGCCACCTGGGTCCCCTGCGCCTCCGCCGCTTGGTGCGGGAGAGCGGGGCCGGAGCCGACCGTGAGCACTGCCTGGCTCGGCAGTCCCGCCCTTCTCTTGACCGAGCCGTGCTCGCGTCCCCAAGGAAGCGGTGGGGCCGCCCCGCCGCACGGCAGCGTTATCCCCCTGGGCAAGCGCTTCCCTCCGGCCGGCCGCGGCTTCCTCAGGAGCGGTGCGCAGCCCGCAGCCTATTGCTTTCCCTGGCTGAGGCTTATTGCTGGGTACTTTCAAAAGCATTTTCGTGTAAATGTGTTGTCGTTTCCATTCAGGATAACAGGATCTCCATTTGGTCTGCTGGCGACCTTGGAAATGCGGGCCTCAATGGTGAATATCATGGAGAACCTCATCTGCTGTGTGACATCCAACACAACGGTGATGTTATGGATATGCAGGTAGGATAGCTGTGTTGAGTAGATCCGTACTTTTTAAGGGCTCGTCACTTAGGAGAAGTTAAGTGAAAGCGAACTGTTAAAATGCTGAAATTAGCCAAAACATTCTTATGAAGAAAAAGGACAAAACCAATCAGTATTGCTTTGTGGGTTTGGTTTTTTCCCATCCACCCACAAATAATTTAGGTTACTCTAAGATCAAAATTATCATCTTGGTACTAACATTGACCAATAGCATTTTTGTTATCTCTCTCTAGTTTTTGGATCAAGAGAGAATTGTGGTTGCGTCATCAACAGGAACTGTAACTATATTCCGTCATCATCAAAATAACCAGGTATGTGACATGCACTGGCTTTAAGATGCTATTCTCTGTAATACAGGTCACTTTGATCTTAGCATTAAAAACATCTGGCTACCAAAAACAATTTCTTTTAAAAGTCTGCTAAAAAAACCTTTGATTTTACACATATGAGGAAAGAAAATAGCGTTTTGCAGCACATGCTACATAAAATAGATTCCAGGGCAAGACAGACTGGGGTATCTCCTCGCCTGTATCTGTAACCAAACAGCCCATTCACTGAAAATGTACTTTAAGACATTAGAGTGTTTTGGGGTAGTAGGTACTAATGGACTTGTACCTGCCTTAGAGTTTCTGCATTCTTGAACTAAATAACTCATGTTCAATTCTGACAAATTATGAATGAATTCTCATGAGTGTCATGTGAAGAAAGATACGTAAACTCCGTAGTTTTTTGCTTTGATTATAAATCACTGGAAATAAATGCATAATTACCTTTCTATATATGTTAACAATGACACAATAGAGGTGAGTGTCAGTTATGAGTTAATATTTTGGCATGGTACCTAAAATAAACTAATCCCTTGCAATCGAGATCTGAATCTGACCTTTAATTTTCTAAGGGTCTTAGTTCTTTTCCCCTGTCCTGGGGAAATATTGAAGACATCAGCGTAATGAAAGACATTTTACAGTCCATAGTGTTATTTCTAATTGCTAGATCACGTGAAAATGGTGGTTCAGAGAAGAAATAATTAATGTTTTGTAGAAGGGTATGCTTAAGAGTTGATGAAAATTTAGATCTCTTGATTCGTATTTGTATAGGAAGCGCTCATTTCCATGAAATAGTGTGGCTTTCCTGGCACTTGTTTCTGGTTTCATGAGTATGCTGGAAGCTTTGTTCTATCAGGTTCATTATTTCAGACCATCATTTCATGTCTGGTCACTACACAGACGTTGTCTGCCAACCACCGTTGGGACAAAGCCCATTATCACGTGGATCAAGACACATCTTGTGGTGGAGCAGCCTGTACTGGAGTCGTCTGCAACAACCCAGAAATTGTCACTGTTGGAGAAGATGGTAGAATAAATCTCTTCAGAGCTGACCAAAAAGATGCAGTAAGAACTATAGGTATGTGAAATATCTGGGTTTTAAAATTAGTCTAGTTTGGAGGGGGTTGTTTGGTTTTCAGCTTATTATAACAAAACAAAAATGTTAGTTGAGTATTGATTTCAGTATTCCAGGTTGAACATGTTTGTTCCAGATTATTCCTATATCCCTCCAGAATTCAAATACTTGAAGCGTATTTCAGATATATTTCTATATTCATCTAGGTATTTGTAAGTTCATGGTTTTACAGTGACAGTTGGAGAGGGAAGAGAGAGAACATCTTGAAAGATGCTCTCAGGTTCTTCAGGATGAAGTTCTGTGGTGTAAGCAATGTGTTTCACTGGTTCCCAATTCAGTGACACCTTGGCATTTCCCTGCCACTAAGCTGAATCCCTAACATGAAGATAGAACTTTTATACCTCATTCAATAGTTGCAAAGGAATGCCTTGATGTTTTTGTTATTGTTCAGTGGATTTAAGAGTGCAGTACAAAGAGCACAGGTTTGTAGTCAGTTAATGTAGGAAAAAAAATGTCTTAAATTAGAGATTATGTAAAAGTCTTTTGGAGCCATAAGCAGCTGTGTTCTGTTCTTTATTAAAGAGTTATTTTGTTGCAATTAAGCGGAGACTAGCATTCCATAGGTTTACCTGAATGCTTTTCTCATCTCTTGCAGACAATGCAGACAGCAGTACACTCCATGCAGTGACTTTCCTTCGCACAACTGAGATCTTGACAGTAAATTCAATTGGGCAGTTAAAAATATGGGACCTCAGACACCAAAGAAATGAGCCATCTCAAATATTTTCTTTGTAAGACCTCCACTTTTTTACTTATTTACTGAAAAACTTGTGCTGCTTCGTGTGATCTGATTCAAATCTTTCCTAATAGCTCCCTAACAACAGGATGGTAAATGACTGATGTTTTTTTAAAGGATTTTAACTTACTTGGTACTTAAATAAGCAAAGGCAGACTGCTTAATGGCAGAACCACTGTTGTGACTCAGCATTGTGCTTAGCGGGTCTTTTGAAGGACTATTACACCTGTACACTTCTCTTTTTTGAGAAAAAAACTTTCAATCCTCAACCCCAGACTCTTTACCTGTTTATATTTGCTTTTCTCCACCGGCCTAATGTGAGGTTTCTGGCATTTGGAATGTATTTGAATGGTAACTTTGTGCCTTACAAGCTACTATGAGAAAACACAATGAGCTAGATTTCAATCCTGTTGTTTGTGTAATAATTCCCATTGCTGTTCATAGACTGGTTTTGTTAGTGCCCGCTCTCCCTTTTTAACTCTTAGTATATACTAAAAGGATAATTATATCATGCATCAGATGATGAGGATGATGATGATGATTATATGTAGAGTATTATTTGCTTCTCACTCCCATAAAGTTGTCAGATGCTGTGTAGCTGTCAGATGCATACCACAGGACACAGAACCCGACTGTAGCTTCATATTATTGCCATACCTCTGGTTTCCAGTAGATGTCATGTGCCTTCAGCCTGGGGTGGTCAGATGTTACAGGAATTGAAGGTGCTGTCAATACTGGTACCTTGCTCATCAATACTCCTGATGCCAAATTAGGGATTAAGAAGGGGAAAATAGAAGCTAAGTAAAAAATTCATGTTTGAGTTAATTGGTTGTTTTGTTTTTTTTCTCTTTGCAGGGCAGGTGACAGAGTTCCACTTCACTGTGTAGACAGGCATCCCAATCAGCAGCATATTGTGGCCACGGGGGGCCAGGATGGAATGCTGAGTATATGGGACATCAGGCAGGGTACTATGCCAGTGTCTCTGCTAAATGCTCATGAAGCAGAAAGTAAGTATCTGAAATGGAGGGGGAGAAGAAGGTGGCATTTTAGAGAATGATTCCTGTAAAAACAAGTTGTTGTAACTTTGGTAAAAAACAATCACATACTTGCTACTTCATTGAATCATAGAATGGTTTGGGTTAGAAGGCACCTTAAAGCACATCTACTTCCAACCTCCCCTGCGAAAGGTAGAGGCACCTTCCACTAAACCAGGTTGCTCAGAGGCCAGTCCAACCTGGCCTTGAACATTTCAGGGACGAGGCATTCACAGCTTCTCTGAGAAACTTGTTGCAGTGCCTCACCACCCTCACAATAAAGAATTTCTTCCTAATAACGTGATCTAAACCTGCTCTGTCAGTTTAAAGCCATTCCCCTTTATCCTATCCCTATATGCCCTTGTAAGAAGTCCCTCACATGTTTTAGCATAGCTTCTAGGAGGATTTGTTCCATGTTTTTCCCAGGACCACAGCTGAGGTTGACAGGTTGGTAGTTCTCAGGGTCTTCCTTTCTACTCTTTTTAAACATGGGTTTGTGCCCATCTTTCCCTTTTTCCAGTTCCCTACTACTTCACCTGACTGCTGTAGCCTTTCAGATATGGAGAGTGGCTTGGCAACTCCACAGTCCAATTCCTTCAGGAGTCTGGGATGCATTTCATAGATTTATGTACATTCAGGTTCTTTAGGTGATCATGAACCTGAGCTTCCCTTATGGTGGGAAGGACTGTGCTCCCTCAGACCCTGTCTTGCAGCCCACCCACTTGAGAGGTATGGGAAGAGAGGTTGCCATTGAAGACTGAGACAAGAAAGTTGTTGAGTAGTTCAAACTTGTCCTTTTCTGATGTTACCAGTTTTCCAGCATTGATTTCTGGGGGGGCATACACCTTCTTGGACCTTCCTTTTCTGGCTGACGTACCTGTAGAAGCCCTTCCTGTTTTTTTCATCCCTTGCCAGATTCAGGTTCAGCTTCTCCTTGGCCTTCTCTCTGTATCCCCAACCTTTGTCTCTATACTCTTCCCACAATACCTACTACTACTCCATGTGTTTTCTTCCAGTTGGCTTCCTTCTCTGTATAGGAGACCGTTCTTATCTAAAAGTGAGCTCTCTTTAAACTAAAAGGAGACTTAGTAAGCAATTATTTTATGAGCTGTTAGATGCATTTGATCAGAATGGCTGTGTTTCTAGCAGGGTAGGTGTATAAACAGTCATGGAAGCTGGTGCAGTGTTAAGCAGATAGAGTAAAGCAGAATGCAGATACTAACAAACTTGAAAACATGAGGAGGAAGGGGAGACTCAGCATTCATTTGGTGCCTCCACAGTGCTGAAACAGCTCCCTTTCCTGGTAACTACGTGAACAAGACAGCAATTAATTTTATGCTGAATATTTTGTGATTTGATGCAGCGATTAAATTAAAGGAGTAAAGATATTTCTTGATATAAAGTTTTACTGACTTAAATGTCTTCTGCAGTTGTGGTATTTAGACACAAAATAATGTGTGTCCTGGGAAGGAATGTATGCTATGTGCAGATTTAACCTTAATAGCAGGGAAGATTACATAATACTATGCAGAATGCCTGAATTCAGATAAGACTTTAACAATTTTCACAGTACTGAAAATGCAACAAAATAGGGTGGTTTTATTTTTTTTTTTCCTTCTTTTTTCTTTCCCTCTGCCAGCAGAGGGAAAACTGCAGTATATAACTTAGGATGCAGCTTTGGGTTTCCTACCCATACACAATTAAAAATGAAAGGTTTTGATGGAGGCATGGGTTCTTGTAAATGCATGTCTGTATCATACTATACAAATGCATTGATCAAAGTACTTGAGACTTGTCCTGAAGTAGTTTTGTTTGATACTTCCAGTGTGGGAAGTTCACTTCCATCCCTCGGACCCTGATCATTTATTTACGTGTTCTGAAGATGGATCTCTTTGGCACTGGGATACTTCCACAAACGTATCTGAAAAACCATCATTTCTTCATCAAGGTAAGGATGTTTGAAGTCCATCTGCACTGAATTATTCAGTTGGTAACAGCATTACAGTCAGTGTTCTCACATGACCCAATTAATAACACAATCCTAATATGGAAAATTAAAAGCAGGTTTCTTTTCTTCGAAAGCAAGTCCTGGTAGGCACTTGAGGAAAAAACTACTTATACAGCAAACAGTTGTGCAGGGTTTTTCGTGGTCTGGTTTGGGTTTTTTTAATCTGCTACCCTCTGACCCACGTGTGAAGGGGCACATCTATGATTTCAAAGATAGACTGTGTTCACTTAAAAATCATCTATATGTAGAAAAGAAACAGAGGCAGCCTGACTGACATTAGTGAGTCTCTGAGGGAGAGACACTAAATTAGAATACAAAAATAATTGATAGGTTAATGAGATTGTAAAATTATGAATTTACAATTTAGGGTAATAATTAGAACTTTCAATCAATAGAACTGGATCCTTTAGCATGGTGGCAGGATTTTAAAGTTATGATACTGACTTGTAATATAAGCATTTATTTTCACATTTGAATCACAAAGACTGCTAAGTGCTTGCCACTTTTGACTGTAAATAGTGGGAAAACTTTTAGATGTCACCTGCTGCCTTTGGCCTCGAAGTTGTCATTCAAAGTTAAGTTTTATCTATGGAAATTATAGGATGGACTGATTCAAGTTGGACTCTGCATGTTTTCAAATATATGAAGTATAAATCCTTTAGCATCATTTCTGACTCCTGCTAATCTTATGCTTTGAATGACAGTACTAATCTTATGCATCAATTTGAATCTAAAATGTTACTTGGAAAAAATTCAGAGTCAGACCGCTGATATATCGGTATATCGCTGCAGAGTAAATAGGGAGGAGGAGCAGTAGGGAATAAGTGTTAAGGAAGCAAAGCTGAAAACCCTAAATAGAGCAAGACACTCTATAAACAGACTTGTGTTCTTGTATTCTTGCTTTAGTATCTGGCTCGAGAAACTTGCAGGTACTTACTTAGTCTGTTCAGTGAGATGAGTTAATAGCTATTGTGATGTATTTGTTTTAACTGAGGGTAGAGCTGGTAGAAAATTTTTATAATTATTTCAAGTACTTGATCTTTTAAAGCTATTTTTTCCATAATTAACCAAAGAAATGACATATCAACTAATCTGAAAACTGACTTAAATGTAAAAATTATATTTCCATTATGTCTGACCCATATCTACTGTGTTTCTCCAAATTCTGAGAATATATAAACTGAATTGGAACTTTCTTGTCTTCCCTCTTTCCATTTTTCAGGAGGAAGAAGCACTGCCTATCTTTCCCACAGTACCATTAACCAGTCTGTAGTAAGTGCCTGGCTAAGCAATGATCCGACCAAAGAGCGCATGGAAATCACCAACCTGATTCCAAATCAGACTTTGTCTGTGAATAGTTTAGACGTTCTAGGACCATGCCTGGTATATGGTACTGACGCAGAGGCTATTTATGTGAACAGACAACTTTTTGCATGAAGTGACTGCAGTATCCCTTTCAAGTATTGACCACCTTGAACTACTGGGAGATGTCAGGTTCATTCTTAATGCCACTCATTAGTCTGTTATTGGCGTGTGTGGGAGAAGCCTCAGATTGGTCCTGGTGCTGTGGAAGAAGTGAGGTACTTCACATTCTGACAGCTTGATGCTCCAGGATGGGTAACTGAGCAAGCTTACATGCCATTTCTTCCCTGCTGCCTGCTTGGTTTTGACAAGTAGTCACTAAGGGCAAAACCTTTGCTGTAAAGTGATGTCCATTTTACACATGCACATAAAAACAGAAGAAAAGGTAAACCCTGGATTTTTATTTTTCCCTGTAAAGGTATTTTTCAAGTATTATTTCTAAAGCAAAACTGTGGGCTTCATGGAAATTTTTATGTCACCTGAAAGAGAAGGGTTTTTTTTTAAGCTGGGATTTTTTAATATGTATAGGGGAACGTAACTTTTAATGTTAGTTCATGAGACTTGGAAGGAAGACTGTTAAAGCTATTAAATGTGAAAGGTTCTATAGGAATCTAAGCATTCTAGCAACATTATTTTAATTATTTACAGCTTCATCATGGATGCTGCATGTTAAAACTTGATAATGCACCAGTAAATCTCCCAACAGAAAAGTGGGGTTTATAATTAAGTCATAATTGACAGATGTGTTGGCTGTGTTTTCAGGTGTAAGAATAAGACTTTCTAAACTTGAGACATAGTCTGTCAAAAATTCACATCTGGTTTATTGAAATCTTACCTGCTAATTTTATTATTAGCATTGTACCTGCTTTTTCTTACAAAGAACCCGTTCTCTTTTTAATAAAAAGTTTTGCACATACAGAGTAGCGGTCTGACTTACTAAAATAATTCAAATAGATGTGCTTGCAGCAACTTACTTGGATTGAGCCTGAGTATTGAATCTGAAGGATGGAGAAACCTCTGTATTTGGGCAGGAGCAGGTTAGTTATGAGGTGTTACATGGCATTTCTAGCATAACCACTGTGGAGTGTAGTTTAATTCACGTCGGCGCGAATGGCCTGGCTCTGCTGTGGCAGGAACACCTCACCTGATGCACATTCCATGTGTGTCTGCCTGCAGGAGCTAGATGGGGCGCTGGGGACAGGGCGCTCCTCCCTTTGCAGGGCAAGGTACTGAATTGCCAATCCGCTCCCTCGAGCAGCTTAAATTTTGCTTCCCGATTTATCTGAAACGCAAAAGATGGAAATTAAATGGATCACTCCAAGTGCTAACCGGTGGGTTTTCCTTTCTGCTGGTCCGTACCGAGTCCATCGTTAGGGCAGCAGCTGAAACACGAGGCTCGGGGGAGCTTTCGCCCCCTCATTAAAAGAAAATGGAAAAATCAGAAAATGGGAATTTGTCCGTGGCGCTCGGCGCGGCCCCAGGGAAGCCCGCAGCCGTGCCCGGCAGCGCTGAGGCTGTGCTGTGCGGGCGGCTGTCCCGCCCGGGCGCGCAGGGGTTACAGGGCGCCGCCGCTGCCCGCCGGGGCGGGCGGGAGCCGCTGCGGCTCCATCCGGGAGCGGCAGGAGCCGCGCGAGGCAGGCCGGGATCTGCTCATATCCGGGCGGCTCCGCGGCGGGGACACTGACAAAATGGCGGCGCCGAACTGAGCGGCCCCGGGCGGCGGCGGGCGCTGGCGGAGGGACCGAGCGGGCGCTGCCGGCATCGCCGAGGGGCGGAGGAAGGGCGGAACGAAGGGAAGGGTCGCGGCCGGTCGGCGCCGCGCGCGCGGGGCCGAGCTCCATCGCCCGGGGCGCTGCCGCCGCCGCCGCCTCGCCGCAGGTAGAGTCCGCCGTGCGCGGGGCCGCAGGGGGGTCGCGGCGGTAACGGGCCCGGCCCGGCCCGGCCCGGCCCGGCGTCCTGGGCCCTCTGCGGGGCGCAGCCGTGGGAGGAGCGACCTCAGGTCACGGCCTGGGGCGGGCTGGGCGGCCAGCACAGGTGTCCCAGCGGGGCGCATTCGGGATACTCCTCCCGGCCGGGAAACCCTCCTGGCCTGCGTGGTCCTTGGAAGGCCGGGTCCTGCTGCCCTGCAGGAATCGGTGCCGGCCCGAGCCAGAGCAGCGAGGCTTTGGCGCTCAGAGGCTGCCCCGCTGTTGTTAGCCGTGGAGATCGCTCCGAGGTGCGCCTGAAATAACTCCTGCTGCTCCCAGGAATGCATGTGAACGGAGAAGAGCTGTATCCTGCTGAAGGAGATAGCAGAGCGTAAGAATGGAAACAAACCGAGCAAATGCACAATGTTGCTAGTGTTCAGCTGGCCTCTGTTTCTTTCCAGCTATGGCTTCTCTGACCGTATGTAGTTGTGCTTATGCGCTAATTCCGGAGTCCAGTTTTCTCCTCATCCTATGAAAACTTTTAGCATTGGAAATGCATCCTTTGGGAAATTGCTGTTGCAGCTCAATGACTTGTTACCTGAAAGAAGAGCTTCGTTTAGTTGGTCTGAACCAAGTCCCTACAAACTTAATTTTATGACTTGCAAAGTCTCTGTTACTTTCTTTATCCCTACCAATGAAGCACTGTGATTGCGTATAAAATAAGCTGTTGGAATAGGTACATGAGGGAGGGTACCTAAGTACATTAATATATGATGTTCGGTACTCAGTTGGAAATGTGAGCATTGAAAGTATTTTTATAAGGAATGTTAAAGTTAGGTTATAAAGCTGTGTATTTTTCTCCTCAGAAAATCATGGGAGTCATTGACAGTTATGTGTTGCTGTTCAGAGCATCACGGACTGGTTTGGGTTGGAAGAGACCTTAGAGATCATCTGGTTCCAACCCCCTGCCTCTAGACCAGTTTGCTCCAAGCTTCATCTGGCCTGGCCTTGAACGCTTCTGAGTTTTCATTCAAGCACTTATTTATATAAGTCCAATCTTTTGTAATCTTTTATGATTATAATGTAAAAAAAAAACAAGGTGGGCTTTTTTTTTCTCCCTTACAGTTTGACCTGTAGAAAAAATATGGTATTCCCATATTTTGAAAAGAAGTGAAAGATAATCTTTTTCAACTCCTTTAGGGAAGATTTAATCAGCAAAAACAGCTGCATTAACAAATAGATCATTTAAGGACACAAAACTACAAGAGGGAATAGACATGAGTTCCATTGGATACAGTTGGTGTTTGGTAGTTAGAAGTACAAATTTGAGATACGTTTCTTATTCAGCAGTCTTCTTCCTTCAAAATGTGTGCCAATGTCTATAAGCAGAGGTGACTTATGAATTTTGAGGTTCATATATAAAGCAACGTAAACTGTAGTAATTCCTGCTTTCTGGAGGACTAATTTAATTTGTTTTCTAAGAATTGAGACTTAGTTTCACATGTCCATTCTGGTAACCATCAGTGCTGCCAAAAGGAACAACCAAAAAAAGTTATTTATTTGGGTAAGTCCCTTAGCTTGATTCATGCTGCGTGGCCTTACAAACAGTTATGCTGTCTATGGTAAGTGGTGGGAGATAAGTGGACTGGCTGGCTTACACTCCTAAACCTAAGCTGCTGCTAAAAATTTAAGTTAGAGTGTAGCTTTATTTTCCAAGACTGCTCCTGATTTATGGTTTTAGTGTCCTGTTAATTTAACCTTGATTTCTCTTAGGGGTGTTAGATTTGTCTAGCTCAGCTACCCAAGGTATAACCATAAAGTGAATACTGAAATACCAGATGAAATTTGTAAAATATGTAGGTGCAAACCCTGTTTTCTCCTGAATTCCAGGCCTTTGGAATTTTTTTAAAGCTTATGTAGGGGTATTTTGTCACATTCTTAGTTCATTTTCTTTGGAAAAAGTTCTCTGTGGAAAAAGTACTTTCAATATGGTCTTAAATATGGCATGTTTGGAAAATTATTTTGAAAGTGGCCAAAATTAAATTACATTTTAATTGCTCTCATGCTGTACTTTCTGCTGATTTCTAGATTTCTTAATACTTTGAACAAAATTTCACTGTTAATTATTGAAATCCACTATTGTGTCTGATGATCTCTTTCGGTGAGCACTGAAGAATTATATGCTATCAGACTGTATTAAAAAAAATATAACTACCCAACTACATTCATTTAAGGTTTCAAAAGTATCACAGTGCAAAGAAAGCTTGTGGATGCAGTTATATCCTTTAAGATTTAGGAAGGTTCATAAGAGAAATTCTGTTATTTCTATAATGGTTATCCAAGGAGAATGGGATTAAGTGGGTATCCCTTGTGTTTCTTTTCACAGTCCTCATTTATGTATTACTTTCCAGCTTTCAGGTTTTATTCATAGATGGGTACCATGAGTATTTAATTCATATAATTTGCTTGTGTTTCAGAGAGTTCTTTTTCCTATTAACTCGTCATATTCTTCCTCAATTGCTGAATCACTAATTGGTTTGTGACAGTGCAAGTGTTACAGAAATGAAACGTGAATGAATAAAGAGTGACTTTTTTGTAGACTTTGTAAAATTTAGATACTTGTTTAATTTATGTTTAACAATGAGAAACACTTAGCAACACAGTAGCAAAGGAGCAGCGTGAGTTGAGGTTCAACACTTTTGTTTCCTGTGAAGAAAAGACAGCGCAGAAACATTTAGTTTATGTTGCAGTGTCTTAGTAACTGATCTTCCTCTGTGAAGCAGTAGAGACTGAAAAAGTTTTATTTAATGATACTCCAAAGAGGAAAATGCAGTTTCTTCAGTGTTACGCTGTGGTTGCTTTATCCTTTGCCATGGCAGTTGCAGTAATAATTAGTGCCCAGCCTGGACACAGAGATTGGAGTTCTCTGCAGACAGGGGCTCTTTCCCTGATGAGTCAGCGCCTTCAAAATGCAAACGTTTTTTATTTGCCTTTTGGCAGAAAATTCTGTTTCCCTTACCAAATGTCATAGCTATGCTCTCAGCAAATTTGATGCTTGAGTTGTTAAACAGTTTTACATTAAAAAAAATCTGATTAAATTTTCTTTGTTTCTCTTCCTGCTCTCGTTTTCCCTTATGTAAAATAAATTTTAAAATTACTTAACTGTTGATGAAGACTGACTCACGGAGACTTGAGCTAAGAGACTGTGAAAGCCTCAGAATCTGAACCCTTAAACAGATTCAAGTGGCAGATGGTACAAGAAATCATAAAGTTGCATGTGATGAGCTAGGCAAGTGTTTACTTTTAACGAATGTGACTGTGTGATAATGGATAAAATCACTGCAATTACATGCTCTTACTGGTGTACTTCTCACTTCCATCTTTTTCTGGAGCTGGATGTCAGAGTCATTGAGCAGCAAGGTTATTTGACCCATATCCTGGCTAACTGGTAGCAGAGTTGACTCTTCTGGCTGTAAAGGTGTTGATGGGGAGAACATAGGGGACAAACAGACACAGGAGAGAGGGGAGGCAAAGAAGCAGTGCTGGGTTAGCACACACCAGTGGTTCATATCTGCTCTTGAAAGCTTTGTCCGCCAGACAGAGGAGTTGCTCTTTACTGTGTCCACATCCTTTGCAATTCAGGACTGTTTAGATTTGAGGCACCTAAAACATTTGTTATTAACAGTTAAAAACCCAACATGGTTTGTAAGTTAGGTTGAGTAAAGACTGCCTGAAGAATTTGCTGAGCATGCTTTTAATATCTGTGAAGGCAGTGCTGCATGTGAACATTTCAGTGCTACATTGTGAATTTTTTTACTGCTGTATTAACTGTGATTTGTTTTGTTTTGTTAACAGAATAGCAGTTTTGGGTTGTGCAAACTCCGGCGCTACAGGAACCAAGGTTTCACAGTGAAGAGCCACTGCTTTCACGAGTTCTGACATCAGCCAGTCTTCCTTGAATTCTGGTGTGTGTGCGAGTCCTTGGTGGAGGTTGCATATATACATGTTTTCATGAAGAGAAGTGAGAAGCCAGAAGGTTATAGACAAATGAGGCCTAAAACTTTCCCTGCCAGTAATTATACTGGCAGCAGCCAGCAGATGCTACAGGAGATACGAGAGAGCCTCAGGAATTTGCCTAAACCCTCAGATGCTGCTAAAGCTGATCACAGCATGGGCAAAATGTTACCTGAAGATCCCAGACAAGGCCGAAATCCCCCCAAATTCGTCACATATCATAAGGTTTTGCAGGAGATAAGAAACTCGCTTCTGCCTTTTGCAAATGAAGCAACCTCAGCTGTCAAAGGAACATCAGAAGTTAATCGACAAATGCTGCAAGACTTGCAAGCTGCTGGCTTTGATGAGGTGAAGTGTTTTCTTTTGAACATTTGGTGTTCTGCTAGCTATAAACTATTAATGCATGTTGGAGGGGGTGTTGGTCAGGGAATGTTTGAGCAGTGTGATAAGCGAAAAGCTTCAAAATCTGGTAGGTTTCTGATTAGGACATGAAACTGGTAATAAGGGGGGGATGTAGAAGAGGACTAGAAGGATTTAGAGAGACTTGGCTTTGTTTATTTAAGCCTCTTGTCCAGATTGTTCTTATGTGGTAGGTTGTTTTAATTATTTATATAATTTTAGGCAGAGAGGACTGCACTCTCTAGAGCATAGATTTTTCCCTCTGATACTCAAAGTAGTTTTGGATTGTGCTCAGTTAAAATAGGTTGATAAAATGTGGCTGTTCTAAATTGAAAGGCAATCCAAATATTTTGGAAATTAATCTGAAGTGTGGTTTCTGGAGAGAAAAAATGAATGCCCTTGCAGCTCCTGTGTTTTTGCTTGTTTTTACACATCAGAGTTAATCTCACTTGTTTTTATGCCTTCTTTGTAAACCGAGGTACAAAAGCATGTTTAAAAAAGAGCTAGCAAACCACTCATCTTTCCAAAGGAAAAAGGCACAGTACCACAATAGGGATTAACTTTACAGGCATGCACTGCTCGCAGTAGTGACCAGCTCATGAGTTCTGCTGTCTGTGATGCTTTGGTATTTACAGAGAGATCTACCTCTACCAGGAGTGAGCTGCGCCAAAACTACCAACTGGCTTTCCCTCAACAGCATCCCAGTGTCAAGTACTGATAGTGGCTTTTCATGTTCCTCTCACTTGATCAAATACACAGTCCAGACTGTGTATCAGGGAGAATGGAAGGGTTTTATAATAAGAAATTATTTTTGTAATAATTTGCTCCAGCTCTGTGGTTCGTTGCTGAAGTTGAGGAAGTTTTTGTTGTTATGCAGGGTTTGGGGCGAGGAGGGGTGTGCATTTGTTTTTTCCAAGTAGATCAGTTCTCAGCTCCATTTGTACAGATTGAACCTGCAGCTGGTATTGCAAACTGAAGTTTGTGGTGTATGGCTGAACAGTAAACTAGAAAGGTATCATAGTTGGTATTTTTGTTGGATCCTTTGTGTCTTGAAGCCTTTTGCTCCTACCCTTTGTTCTTGGATACAACTGCAAGTTCCCATGACACTTGTGATTATATGGGGCTTTTTTCAGGCATGGTGCCAGCCTAAGCCCTTTCTGCCATGTGTTAACCTACAGTTGTGCTGCCACAATGGCCCATATGGCACTGATCCACATGTGTCACTAGGAACAGATATAGCTGAAGCAGGAAAGCCTTTTTGCCTTTTTCTTCGTTGAGAAGTTTCAAAATGTATTGAATTTTTTTTTTTCCAAATGATACATCACAAACATTCTGGTTATTTCCCCCTACCTCTCATGTAGTAGGTAGTATTAAGGGTTAAAGGAGAACAGATAGATATCAATAAGTATCAGGTGTCTGTATATAGATACATATATATATATAAAACTATCCATGTATGTATATGTATAATAATCAGGGTAGAATGCTGTTCATTGTATTTAGGGTTTCTTTAATCCTAAATACCTTACAGAAAATCTTTTGCTTACTATGGCTCAAGTTCAGTCCTCCTCTGTTCTCTGTATAGTGATACTCTTTGAGACATTGAATACTTCATATCACATAGGTGACCAAATTTTTGAGCTGAAAAAGCTGTATCTGCTTTTTCTAACATCAGCTGGTCCATAAAGATTGTTACAACTTTGTTGTATAGGTTTTTTTAATTATAAAATCCTTTTTTAAGGATTGTATGACCAAGCTGTTGTTTGACTGGCAAGATGACATGATTTACATCAAACTATAGTGCTTCAACAAGTCACCTTTTATTCTGACCATCGAGGCTGCAATGCTAGTTTGGATGATCTCTTCTGGAGAAAACATTTTAAAATTAGTTTTAAAACAATTGAGAGAAGTCGATGCTTTGTAAAATTACTTTGGTAAAATTAGTGGAGGATATTTGGCTAAATAACCATGATTTTTGGTATTTTTTGTGATTTGCTAGTAAATAATTTTTTTGTATATAATTTTCTCTTCAGGATATGGTTATACAAGCTCTTAGACAAACTAACAACCGTAGTATAGAGGCTGCCATTGAATTTATCAGTAAAATGAGCTACCAGGATCCTCGTCGGGAACAGATGGTTGCAGCAGCAGCAAGACCTGTAAATGCAGGTATGAAACCACCAGGTAGGTGTATCCATGGTGACTCAGTAACTCACTTGAGTGTATTCTTATAGGTGAAAACCAGAACATAGTAAATTTTGCCTTCACATGCTCACAGTAGAACAGAGATGCTGAGATACAGGTTTTTTTTCTTTTAAAAAACAGCATTTTACATATCTGATGAAATCCTTCTGAAGGACAGGTCCATTTGACATGAGTTTCTTAAGCATTGTTTTATAACTGCATGGTTTTATTACTGTGTGTAAACGTTTTCTGCAAGGAATGACATTCAGATCTCATTTTGGTAATTTCTGTTACCTTGCTGATGTGGTGCCTGTATTTTGTTCTGTGTCAGGTTCCACTGAGAATTAAGTGCTGAGCACTGAATTGATCTTTTGATTTTTTGTCTCTCTTTACACACATTCCCACACAACAGCATTCTGTATGTGTATTTCTGTGTGTGTTTGTGTCTATGTGTGTATTTATATACCATACTACTACGATATTTGTATTTTAGGATGTTACATTTCAGGATCCCTCTCTGCTTAATTTCCTGCTTGGTTCCAGCTTTTGTTTGTATAGTTTTTAAGGCAGGTTTCGTGTTCTTGGAGATGTCAGAGGACAGACTGTGTCTTTACTAGCAGAGTCGGAATTTTGCTTCTTGCTGTTATTGCTTTCTTAACAGATGCCAGCACGTTTTTTATACAACTTGATACCTTTTTAGTAGCATACACCTAAAAAAAGAGTAACTTTAAAATGCAGCAGAAGAAATACTGAACTTTTATTTCAGCAAAGTTGGGTGCTGAGCTGCTAGTGCTGGACTTAGATTTTAAATTAACAATATAGGTAGGGAAACTCAGTCAGGAGTCGCAAAGAACAATGTTATTTTCCTTTAGTCTGATAAGCAGGATTAGTTCATGCTCGTATGAAGTTTGTAGGTGAATTCCACCATTTAGACATAGTTTTCATTGTTACCTGCAAAAATACAGTAATTAGCACATTCTTTAAGTGAGGACAGGGTGATTTTCAGCAGTTACAGCACTGCATGTGTTTACACATATCTTAGTGTTAACATGATAAAAACCACTATGCTTGCACTATCAGTTCCTTGTATATTTTGTTTTTATGCTGCAAAATAGCATCTGTGAAATAAATACACAGCAGGGTTTTGCTCTGTAAGTTTTGCATTCATACAGTTTTAATTCTTGCCTCTCTATCTGCAACACTTTTACTCAAAAAGATACAACTTTTAAAATTAAAGTACTTAGTCAAATTCTCCATGATGGGAATATAAAAAGTCTGTGTGATCTGTATGCATATAAGGATGCAAGCCTTGATTTTACAGTCTTCAGTAAAATTTTAGTTTAAGAACACTAAGTGTTTTGCAAATGTTAACTGGAAGGGATAGCAATATAACATATTTTTCCGTGCTATTATTTTTTGCATTTGTGCTGAACATTCTGGCGGTTTCTTGTACACATGATTGAAAATACATTGTGTGTGACTAATACGTTAGCTTTTTTTTCAATTAAATTTTGCATTTTTACTGAAGCAAAATGCGTTTTCAGAAAAGTGATTTCTAAAAAATCACTTTCTGATATTACGATTTTGTAGTTTCAATTTTTTTCCTCTTATATGTACACTGAGCATATTAGCATGCTGTGCTGTGTACTACTAGAAAAAGTTTCCATATGAAGTACAGTGGATTATATTGCGTCAGAGAATTCAAGTCCTGTTTCTGTAGTAACTAACACAGAAGAACAAAATATTCAAGGCAGTAAATAGGAATAATATCCAATGATGTAAATGCTGTGTTTTCTTCTCGTGGAAGCAGGGGCTGTCCAGCAGTCAGTTAACCGCAAGCAGAGCTGGAAGGGCTCTAAGGAGTCCCTGGTTCCCCAGCGGCACGGCCCTTCCCTGGCAGAGGGTGTCGTCTATCGCTCGGAAAGCCCCAGCTCTCAGCCCGATGTAGGAAGGCCATTATCCGGATCCGGCATTGCGGCATTTTCTCAGGCTCATCCCGGCAATGGACAAAGAGTGAATCCCCCACCTCTACCGCAGATAAGGAGTGTCACTCCTCCTCCTCCACCTCCTCGGGGGCAGACACCCCCTCCAAGGGGAACTACTCCTCCACCTCCTTCCTGGGAGCCAAATACTCAAACAAAGCGGTACTCTGGAAACATGGAATATGTGATCTCCCGTATTTCTCCAGTGCCACCAGGAGCATGGCAGGATGGTTATCCGCCTCCACCTATGAATCCTCCTCCTATGAATTCATCCACACAGGGTCAGAGAGGCATGAGTGCTGTCCCCATTGGCAGGCAACCAATAATCATGCAGAGTTCTGCTAACAGTAAATTTAGTTTTCCCTCAGGAAGAGCTGGAATGCAAAATGGCAATTGTCAGGCAGAATTCATAGTGCACCAGAATGTGGTGTCTGGAAATTCGGTGAGTCGCCAGCCACCCCCGTACCCAATGAATCCAACTAACAGGCAGAGTCCCACAGCACTACAGATGCAGGCAGGAGGTTCTGCTCCTCCTTCGGCGTACACCAATGGGAACCTTCCTCAGGCAATGCTGGTGCCCAACAGAAATAGTCACAACCTGGAACTTTATAACACAAACGTAGCTGGAATACCTGCATCCTGGTCACAGCCTTCCCCTGTGCAGCCACAGTCGTCGCCGGGCAGTGGGCACGACATGCCTGCGTGGCAGCCCAGTGTTCCCGTGCGGTCAAACTCCTTCAACAACCACCACGGCAGCAGGCAGAGTCACTCTGGCAGCTCCCAGCCCTCGGCCACCACAGTGACAGCCATAACACCAGCTCCCATTCAGCAGCCAGTGAAAAGCATGCGAGTGCTGAAACCGGAGCTGCAGACTGCCTTGGCACCCTCTCACCCTTCCTGGATGCCGCAGCCCGTGCAAACCGTTCAGGCCATTCCCTTCTCCGACAGTCCCTCTGCCAATATGGCAGTTATGTCTCCTGTTGTGGAGGCTCCAAATTACCAGGGTCCCCCACCACCTTACCCTAAACACTTGTTACATCAGAATCCTCCTGTGAATCTGTATGAGGCGGGACCCAAGCTCAATAAGGACGAGCCACCTCCTTTATCCAGGGAGGATGAGAATGAAAAGAATTATGAATGTGTTGATTCAGCAGATAAAGAAAAGAAACAAATTACAACCTCGCCTGTTCCTGTTAGAAAAAACAAGAAAGATGAAGAAAGAAGAGAGTCTCGCATTCAAAGTTACTCCCCTCAAGCCTTTAAATTCTTCATGGAGCAGCACGTGGAGAATATACTCAAGTCACACCAGCAGCGTTTGCATCGGAAAAAACAACTAGAGAATGAAATGATGCGGGTAAACTCTTCCTTCTTCCTAAATCTATGACTAAACTGTTTCTGTATTACTTTTATGAGATATGACTTAATTGTAGAATTAAATAGTACAGATAAGGGGAGATGTGGCAAGTTTTTTCCTTGTCTTGTTTACATATTTAATTTTCTTAGAAATTGATTTTTAAGTGAGTTTTTTGCATGTCTAAAAGTTATTCATACAGCCTACATACAGTGAGGTGGCGGGAGCAAAATAATTATTGCATGAACTGAGATGTAGCTACATAGCTCATAGCTTTTTGTTATGGGTTCTATTTAATCCTGATTTTTGAGTTACAGGCAATATTTTAATGATTTTTAAAAATGCTTTTCTTTTTTTTTAAAAATAAGTACTAGAAAATGAAGGTACTAGCAAATTTGGGGCAAGTTGCAGGCTGGCTAGTGCACTTATGTAGACACCCAAACAGTGATATTTTATACATTCTGCAGTTTGTTAGCAGTAGAGATAGGTTTTTTAAGTTCAAATTTTAAAAAAAAGGTTAGTTGGGTTTTTTTAGAATGAAAGAGACAGTATCTTTTGTCTAATTGTTTTGTAATCTGCACTGTAAATGTATCTTTTTAAAGCAGAGCAACTGAAGGGCATAATTATAAAACAAATACATGTGAAATCAACTTTTTTGTGCCTACATGGGGTCAGTGGTCTATTTCTAGTATGTGAGTTTCTGTTAAACCAAATCAAAAGGGTAAATACTGGAGCTGACAAGCATATGTCATTTCAAAAGAGAAAACAGTGAGAAGTAGTGAAACTACTTTGCAGAAAGGTGAAAATGAGATGTGTCACACATGTATATTTCTTAACAAGTGTAGCTGAAAATTTGACATAAGAATGATGTTCCTTTTTATTTATTCTATTAGAGTATGTATTTGGCTTGTGCCGCTTTCTTGACATTCTGTTTTTTAAATCTGTTTTCTTCTCTTTGAAAATTCTTACTGTAAGCTGTAGTGTTTTGTAAGTGTTTGCTTAATCACGAATATGTAAATGTTAGCAAGATTTCATCCTGGAACTCTTACTAGATCTTTATTCTTAGTCTTCTCTCTTTCCTTTTTCACTTCACTAACAGCTGATTTAAACTGTTAAGGTGTGGGAAGCTTTCCTGAACTCTGTAGCCTCCATCCCTGTGTAGACAAGTAAGATTCTGAAGCAACAGTGTTTCTTAAGAATAGCATGATCCCTTTTTAGAGGGCTTTGCATGCAATCCTGCATCAAAATTAAGCATGAATTCATTTTGGCTATTTTTGAGTACTTAAATGTAAGATTATAATTAATGTTGATTTGCAAACTTCACTTTCCCTTCTTACTGTGTTGTGTTCTGTAGTATCTCAGAATAAGTATTATTTATATGAAAGCAGTGATACAACTTCTTGATATTTTTCTTGTGCTTTTAAAGCACCTTAGTAGGGGTGTGTTATAATACTTATTAATGCTATAATTTTAATGGTTTATGCTAGATTTAAAGCTGGGATGTTTAATTACAGGCTGGAGGGTGGAAGATGGGTTATTGTGCTGCAGCAGACCTCTCCTTTTTCGTAAACATACAGGAGAGGAATGCCACAACAATAAAGTGTATTTTGGGCCTTCATGAGAAGGAGAAAGGGAAACAGACTCATTATTTATTTTCAGAAAGTTTTAAGAAGATTAAACAAGTATCGAATTCCTTCTTTTCTCCCCTTTGAATTTTAAAAGAAAAAACCTCAGAATGCATCCCTGTGAAAATACCTACTTTCACTGGATGCTGTATTTCTAACATATGTGTATGACTTTGGCCAAGAGTTACAACAGGTGTCTTTCCTGCAAAGAGGAACTTTAGTCATCCTTTAAAACTGAGCAAGATGAGAAGGAAGAAAAATGAGAGCAAATTGTGTGATGATAGAGAGCAAGTCAGGAAACTTTTGGTGTCTGACATTTTCTTGAAGTAATTGAGATACATTTGTGGAAAAGTTTGAGCAGCTGACAGTTTGTTAATTTCTGGTAAATGCTGAGGCTGAGGAGAGTTCTAGGGAAAATACAGCAATCCAGAGAGAAAGTTTGTAATTAACATTTGGTTTAGTGAGTGACTGAAAAATGAAGGTGAGTTGAGGGAAGAGATGACAAATTGCAGTACTCGGGCTAGTTTTTTATGATAAAACTGTTCAGATGCAAGAGCTAGAGAGCAGGTAGAAGAAGGCAAAGCTGCAAGGGTTTTGGAGACGCTTTGTAGGTCTTGCAGTGATTAATTATTGTATTGAGTCTCAGTCCTAGGGGTTGTTGCCATTTAGGTTTTATTCCTTGCCAGCTTTGACAGTGATGGGTAGGGTTCAGTTTGTGTCAAGTGGGTCTGTACTGAGGCAGACTTTAGGGTTCAGATGGGCCTTAAGAAGGTGACCCACCATTGTCTGAACTTTACCAAGCTCAGGTCTTTAGTAGTCTTCTTGACATCTGTATGTCTTTAAAAAATCCTTCCTTCTGTGTTGAAGTGTGCCTTAAGCCTGCTCGTTCATAGAAACCTTCAGATGTTTCTGTCTTGGAAGACAGTATGCAGATATTCCTGCAATAAGACAATCTTTTGATTCAAAATATGTAGTTGAACCTATTTCCCACACCAGACTTGAAACTAAAGCTAGCCAGTCCTAACTGCTGCCTATCTGATGTCTACAAAAAATTCTGTCTCAAATTTGAGACAGCCTTCCCCACTGAAATCTTAACAAATTTGTGTAACTTGTGAAATTCGTTTGGGTAGACAAGCATTTTGTATGCAGTTTCCTAATTGCATCTCCTTTGGATCCATTTTCGCTGTGATGCCTGTAAGAAATTTTTCTGTGTTCTAACAGTATTTTCTTTAATAGGTGACATATAGTAACTAGTGAAACCATTTTTAAGATACTGAATGATATCCAATTGATTTTTTTCCCTTTTTTCTCAGTCACATCTATTACATTTTGTTTCAAGTTATGTTGGAAGTCAGGCAAGGCCAAAGTCATCTATTAAGATACAGTCTATAGAGACCTAGACTAGTTGCTTAGTGCTGTTGATGGTCCTGAGTACTGCAATGCAGACAGTATCTCAGATATTTGAGGCTTTAAAGAGATGGAAGCAGCAAGATTTGGTATCAAGAATCAATGTGACAGTAAGAAATGGAAAGCTTTTAAAATACTGTCATGTTTGCAGGGTTTCAGTGTGGCCATGTTTGAGTTTCTGATCAACATGTCCATGAAAAAATAAGGAAGTATGCTATAGGCTGAACTTGGTAATCATTGGTGGGATGGTGATTTCAAGCCAGGTAGGCAGATAAAACAATTGAGATGCTGTGAGAAAAGGTAGCATATAGTAATTTGAAAATGCTGTCAGAAAATAAAAGCAGGAATGAACATCAAGCTATGTGGGGACACTGTCACAGAGAAAAAATATAAAAAATTGAAGACAGATTCTATTTACATTAAAACAAAAAGAAGGGTTATTCTGATTCCAGGCCCTGAAATTTGCCAAGAAAAATGGCAGCCAGAATTGAATGGGACTCGTAAGGGAATTGAAACCAGCAAAAATATACCAGGAGGGCACACAGGTTGGAGTACAATGAGAATGATCAATGTGGTTCTTGTAGATAAGGGTTTCCACACTGTAGGTGATGAGCTGTGTGTGGTCTGTGAGTGTTTAAGTTGTCAGAATGTTGGTGGCATTGCCTGGAACACCAGGGATGTTCAGTGAAGATAGGGATATGTACACAGATGGGAGCCAAGAAAAGATACAGTTGGGAGGAGTGAGCCACTTCAAAAGAAAGTTCTCTGCTCAGCTGGTTCCTGGGTAGAGTGGAGAGCGGTGGTGAGAGTGTGAGCGAAGTCCTGTTGGAAGGGGGTGTGCTATGTCATAAGAGGGAATATCAAGTCCAGGCTTGTGGCAGAGGCACGAGTTTGGTGTGGGTGAGCAGTAGGAAGCAGTGCCAGTAGGATCTGTTTTGGGTAGCTACACATGGAAGTGAGAGAGTGCATGCTCCCTCCTGCAGCTGAAATTCTAGAGCATGGTCAGGAAGTTCAGTGACTTCTGCTCCAGCTAGTCTGCCTTTCCCATGGCAGCTCCTTAGCCCTCAGCAGCTTTCAGCTCCTAGATGTGTCTTGGCTTTCTTTAACCCTGTAAAGAGAATCAGGGAGGCAGCTGATGCACACTGTGACTCAGATAATATTATTTGCAGTGGTTTTTATCAGTAATTTGTACATTACCTTTTTTAAGAATGTAATAGTCCCTTCTCTAGAACCTCCTGGTGCATGGCACCTTGTGCATTTTGCTGTTGAAAATATCACATTTCAGTTTTTTATCACTCCTATATGTTTTCATAGAACCCTAATGTGTAAATTAAAACAAAACCAAATCCCTTTAAGTATTATTTCTTGTGCTGTGTATAAGTATTTGGTTTGCTTTGCCTAGACCTTGTAATTAATTATGAGAAGATCACCAAGAGTTAAGAGTACTGTTCACTCTTCAGATTTAACTCTTGTTTGCTGCACAGGTTGGATTGTCACCAGAAGCTCGGGATCAAATGAGGAAAATGTTGTGCCAGAAAGAGTCCAATTACATTCGGCTAAGAAGAGCTAAAATGGACAAGTCAATGTTTGTAAAAATTAAAACCCTGGGAGTTGGTGCATTTGGAGAAGTTTGCCTAGCAAGAAAGGTGGATACTAATGCTCTATATGCAACAAAGACTCTAAGAAAAAAAGATGTCTTGCTTAGAAATCAAGTTGCTCATGTTAAAGCTGAGCGGGATATCCTTGCAGAAGCTGATAATGAATGGGTGGTTCGCCTGTACTATTCATTCCAAGATAAGGACAATTTGTACTTTGTAATGGACTACATTCCAGGAGGTGATATGATGAGTCTCCTCATTAGAATGGGTGTCTTTCCAGAAAATCTGGCACGGTTCTACACAGCAGAACTGACGTGCGCAGTTGAGAGCGTTCATAAAATGGGCTTCATCCACAGGGATATTAAACCTGACAATATCTTGATAGACCGTGATGGGCACATCAAACTGACTGACTTCGGGCTCTGTACTGGTTTTCGATGGACCCATGACTCAAAATACTACCAGAGCGGTAAGAGGAATACAAGTATTCTTTACAAGGAATTACATTATAAATTAGTAGAAAGATGACTCTGCTGTTTGCTTTATGAGGAGGTTTAAGTAGGCTTTTCAAAATCCTACTTGATTACTTAAAACAACAGCTGAAGAAAAAGTTAGAGCAAAAGAGAAGTCACAGTTCTGAGAGTAGTAAAATACAGATTATGTGATAACTTGTTTTTAGTTTCCAAAAATAAAAACATGTCTTCAAAAACAAGGTTTAAAAAACTTTTGTTTTTTCTCAAAATATCACATATCTTAGGCCAGACTGTTACACGGTCTCTGATGAGAAGATAAAGATTTAAAATCTGAATTTATTTTTCGATGATTTAAATATTAGAGGTTTTATGTTTATGTAAGAGTAAAAACAATATACACCTTATACACCCAATGTGGTGATGTTAATAAAAATCTGAAAAGTATCGAGATTTGTATTTTCACATAGTTATGTCAAAAATTACCTTAAAAAATTGTGTCCTCAGAGATTGGTATCATAAGAGATTGTGTCCTCAGAGATTTGATATCATAAACAAAAATCAACATCTTGATGTTGATTTCTGTTTTAACTCTCAGGTTGAGTATTGAAACTGAAACAGATTCTGTCCCGTAACACGAAATATTAACGGATAAAGAAAAATTCATATTAGATAAGAACTCAAGTAATCATGCTCAGTTTTGCCATCGTTGTGACTCCATGGCAGGTGATCACGCCCGTCAGGACAGTATGGATTTCAGCAGCGAGTGGGGTGACCCAGCCAACTGCCGGTGTGGGGATCGGCTGAAGCCGCTGGAGCGCAGGGCGGCACGGCAGCACCAGCGCTGCCTGGCCCACTCCCTGGTGGGCACACCCAACTACATCGCACCAGAAGTCTTGTTACGAACAGGTAATTAATGCATCTTTGTACTTTCCATCTCACTGCAAAGTAACTGGTGTCCTGCTTCACCTTTCCCACACCTCTGCTTTTCCCAAGGATGTGATATTTTAGCAAAAAAATAAATAGTAGTTAATATCGAAATCTTAAATAAATATTGAATAGTATTGAATTTTCTTGTGAACTTTTCTGTTCTTAGAAATTCAAGATGAAAACTATACAGAGGCTTGACTACCTTACTTGAACTTTATTTCAGGTTACACACAGTTGTGTGACTGGTGGAGTGTTGGAGTAATTCTCTTTGAGATGCTAGTGGGGCAGCCTCCATTCCTGGCACAAACACCACTGGAAACACAAATGAAGGTAACTTTAAAAGTCTGGTACTAACAGTCTGAAAAAGGCTTGAAACTTACATGGTCTTGCTAATTTGTAGTGGAAACAAAAGTCATATTTGAGAGCGCTTCCTATCCAAGTATGTTATAAACTATGGAGATTGAAAATTCTACCTTCCTGTGGAGGTGCACTTAATTTATAAAGGGACTTCCAGAATCACATTTGTAACTTACCTGGCTGTACAGTAAACATGACAACTAAAAATCACATTGCATCTCAGCCTTTTACTGTTTGTTCCAGTTATTATTCCCTTTCCCCTTCCCTCTTCCACTATCTGTGTGTTCTTTTCTCTCTTGGCTTCCATGCTTGTGTGCCTGCAAATGAATTTGCTTTGGTGATGTACCCGCAGGTGCTTAGCATGGGAAGGTGGAGAAGCAGCAGATGACTGCCTGCTCAGGGCTTCTGACAGCTCAGAGCCTTTGGTCCTTTCCTTCCTGAGCCCCTGCTGTTTCAGAGAAAGCATCAAGGCAGTCTTCTGCAGGTGTCATTTTTGCAAAATTGCCTTCAGGTGGCTCAAATGTAGTGCAGTATTGATTTTTCTTTTTTAATCTTGAAATCTGTTAGTCTTCACGGTACATCATATAACTCAAAACTCATCCACCACACCTGTTTAGGATTGTAATCCATGTGCCTAATCTCAGGTTCCAGGTGCTGGATTTTATGGTATCTTTCTTGGCTTATAGCAGGGGTCTTCCATGCCACACTCTAGTTTAGATCTGGAATGTGAATTAATTTTACCTGCATTTTGCTAGATTCCCGGACAAAATACTCCTTGTGTTTCTCATGTTTTCCCCTCTACTGTGAAAAACCTTAGACATACTGAATTACTTCTTTGTGGTCATTTGTTTTGTTATGTTGTTTTAATGTGGTTTTTTTTCTTTTTGTGAAATTATAAATAAGTAAGACGTCTTTTTGCTTTTAAGGTTATCAACTGGCAAACTGCACTTCATATTCCACCTCAGGCTAAATTGACTCCAGAGGCCTCTGACCTTATTATTAAACTCTGCCGAGGGCCAGAAGATCGTTTAGGCAAAAACGGTGCAGATGAAATAAAAGCTCATCCATTTTTCAAAACAATTGATTTTTCAAGCGACCTACGGCGCCAGTCTGCTTTCTACATTCCCAAAATTGCTCACCCTACGGACACGTCAAACTTCGATCCAGTTGATCCAGATAAATTGTGGAGTGATGATGATAAGGAGGGGAACAGAAATGATACCCTTAATGGGTGGTACAAGAATGGAAAACATCCTGAACATGCTTTTTATGAGTTCACCTTCCGAAGGTTTTTTGACGACAATGGCTACCCATACAACAATCCAAAGCCCATTGAGTATGAGTATGGTAGTTCCCAAAACTCAGAACAGCAGTCAGATGATGATGACGATGATGAACAGGCAGGTAGAGGAGTTCAGAGTCGTGATCTGGTATATGTTTAGTAGAGGAATAAAGGTCAAAAATTAAATAATCGGTTTTGCAGCTATAGCTTTTGGAAAGTCTCTTCCTTTAAGAGAGTTGAAAGAAGATTGCTAGGGTAAATATGTGCACGCTTTTTTTTTAATGCTAAAAAAAAATTATTTCTTCATTTTCCCTCTCTGTACATTTTGTTTCCCCAGAATAGAGGGAAATCCTTCTCAAAAATTAATTTATTCCAGTGATGTTAATTGCTTAATTTAGAAGAGATTTGATGTTAGGTTAAAAAAAAAATCACTTCAATATTATTATTGGTCCTCTGTACTCTAAGTACTCAAAATAGCAAATAGTGATTTTTTTTTTCCTAAGATGCCTGGTATCTATTTATACATATATTTAATAATTTTAGAGAACAAATCTCTGCTTCAGAATTTTTAATCTCAGTTTTTTCATGCATTGACCAAATATAAAACCGACTTTATGCTAATAAAGTTCTCTGATTCATTTCTGAAGAGGAAAAAAAAAAGGCTGCTGTACCCTCAGTTCTCATTGTATTTAGCCTTATTATCCACAGGGTTGGAAAAACAGCCACCTATTTGGTGAAATGTTTCTAGCTGCTTGGGAGTGGCCTAGTTCTCAGCTTTGAAACAAGAAAGTGTCAGTCTTGGCTATAGTATGATCATGAGACGATAAAACATTAGAACTAGTATTTTATTAAATAGTAATTGGATTTGATATTAGTAACACTGTAGCATGTGACTGGTACTCTGAAAGCAGGACTTCTCACTCAAAAACAACTCGATTGTCTCCTGTCATCAGTTCTCCTACAGATGTAAGAGGAAAAAGAAGCCTTAGAAACAACACTTTGTGAAATCTAGTTCAATTTTCTGACTACAACCAAACTGTAAAGTGTGTACAGTGCTGCTTTAGTTGGAATTTTTAGTTTGAAAACTAAATTTTAGAGTAGTGTCTTTATGATAAACTTGAGATAATAATGGGAAAAGGTTATAAATTAGGACTTTTGAGACTTGTTGTGAAGACCCATTTCCCTTGGCTGGAACAGTTTTCCTCCTGGTAACACAGGCACTGAGGAGAAGAGCTGTGCATGGGTGTGTGTGAGCTGGCAGTACAGTTTCAATGCTGTCTTTCACAGCCCAGTTCTGAACAGAATTGGGAACTTAGAGCTGTGCCTGCTGCCTTCTGCATTACTGCTTCCATGATTTCCAGCAGCAGATGCTCAGTTATCTCCTAGGGTCTCGTGGTGGGAGGGAACTGAGCCTGTTGAGCTTATGTGGAGCAGGGTTGGGAGCATCAGTCCAAGCAGCTTCACTGAGACAAGACCAGGAGTTAGTGTTGAGAGGCAGAAAGAACTCTGTTTTTGTCTCTCTCCTTATTTTTCCTAAAATAAACAGTGGTAAAAAAATGCACTATTTTTAGTAAACTTAATGTCTTCTGAAACATTTCTTCTTCCTTGGAATTGAATTCCAATGGATAATCGAATAACATGCATGTAAGCATTACTCCTTTCCTAAATTATTGTTTGCGCCATAGCACTGGCATTGCAACCATCTATCTAAACATCACGAAATTGGTGTTCATGGCTGTTCTTGCAGCAAACATCAGTTACCGGCTTACTTTCCTCACCAAGCTGGTTTGTTTGCTTATGGCCATTTGTTCTCTTTCTGTGCTCCATTCTAGGGTCTCTTTGTGCCACTGCAACTGTCTCTAGTACTGTCCTAAATACTGGATCAGCGAAGAAAGTGCTTGTTGGTTGGCACTGGGAGTTTCCTTTCTTGTAAGCGTAGTCATTTGCACGGTCCAGTTTCTAGTGTGGTCCAAAAGTGATTTATATTGACATAACTGAGGAACTGCAGCAGGTTGGCAGTGAGGAAACTTCTTAAACGTACTTTGTCACAGAAGAAAGTGTTTGTGGAAGTTCACCCCTCTACTGTGAAGTGTTTATAAATGGTTAGAAGATGGTTATGAGAAATTGTTTTCTCAAACAAGTAGTTAGTTAGTTGCTTTCTATAATAAAAAAAGAATTTGCAGCTTAATAAAACACTACCTGTTCTACCTTTCCCACAGCTGTTGAAATAGAGTAGCTTTTAAGTTTAATTTCATTTAGCTTAATTATTATAAAATGGCTGCAGTGCATAACTACTCCATTTTATATATTATGTAAAAAAGATTGCTTTTCATGTAAATAAACTTTAAAGATTATCCTCCTTCATAGTAAGTATCCCAGTAAAACTGGTCTACTTGTCTGGGAGCAAAGTATAATATATTGCTGGTTAAAGGTAATTTAATCAAGCCTGCCTCACCATTTTTGAAGTGTGCAGAAAAAATAATGTCAATTCATTAAATTGACTCTTAAAATTGCCTTTTCATCTGAGTATATTTCTCCTCTGCCTGCACTATACTATGATGTATTCCTGTTTAATACTATTACTGATCTTAGGCAATTAAAAATAATTCTAAAAAACGATAGAAAAGTGTCCTGTAAAGTCACCATTGGTCTAAAAATAAAAGCCAATTGCTTTTATTAAAGGAAATTGTTGATTATTTTAAGGACATGTGCAAGTACTGAAATACTAAATACTCTTTTGCCTTTTTTAAACAAATACATGAAGTGCTCACATCTTTAGAATTTGGTAGATGCTTCTGGCCTTTTCTAATATCATGTGTTAGAAGTTGTACCTTGTTTGAATTTTGCCATCTATATGCTGCAGTATTATGTATTTCCTTGCAAAAAGTGCAGTTTGTTACAGTCCAGGTTCTCCTCTGAGAAAGTTAGTTGCACATGAATGTTGTCACAACTCTCTAGCACGCTCTGCCTTACCCATGTTTTGAAACTTGACGTTTCATACATCAGAGTCTGTTGAGATTCTTCAGTTGCTGCTTAAAACATGGGTGTTTCACTGGTGACCTACGATGGGGATTGGTTTGTACAGGCAGTGGAGAAGAGCAGCTCCTAGCCAGCAGCTGTGGAATTCTGCAGTAAGTTTTAGTTCAGGTTACTTTTACTTTGTAAAGCGTGAAAACAAGTTTCTCTTTTATGTGCCCTTGTATACATATTAATTGTATTTATAAAATGTTCTATAATCCTATAACTTGTACTGTAAATACTATTTGATATTCAGTGGCATTCTATCCTCGGGCAGGCCCTCTTGCTGTATCTTTTCTATCCTCGATTTGTAATAGAATCTATAGAATATATGGCTAGAAAGTCTCTTTGAGACTGATGTATTTTCCGCTGTTGCAAAAACTGTGAGTGGGATTGATTTATTTAGACTGCTTTTAATAATATTCAGCTGATACACAGTGCAGTGGGTGGGTTCTTAGGTGATGCTGCTATCACTGAAGATACTGTCAGGCTTTTGTTTCAGATGTTGTGGGTGTTTCCGATCTGACCTTTAAATCTGTTTGCTTTATTTCAGCCAAAGCAAAAAGATAGTAAATTGGGTCAATGTCACAGTAAAATGTTTGAATGCCTTAAGATGCTCATGATAAAGGCACTATTCAAGTTTACTGATTTATATATATCTAGATAGATATATATAGAGACATACTCTGTGTGTATATGTACATATAATGTCTTTTTTGTATTATAAGACTATCAGTTCTTTTGGATTCTCCAATTAAATACATAGACCATCCCACAATTCTGCTGAAGTGGATCATTCATGTATTCTGTGTGTAGCTAGTAAACGTAACAATCTCGCATTATCTCATGGCCGTAGTATGCTATTCACTGGGGGTTTTTTTAGTATTCTTTACTTGTCTAGATCATGACCTGGGCATCCCCTTTTGCCAGGTCTCTGCATTCCTGCAATCCAGCTACATGTGTGCCATGTAATCTCTCAATGCCCATTGGCACATTTGGGTCTTAGGGGCTTATGGGGTGGTGGGTTGGACCATGATCTCCAAGACTCCTGATGTTCGTATGAAAAGGATGTGCATCTTCACTGACTTTTCCAGTAGGTGCACTGGAGCATCCATCCCTTTCGTCCAGGAGTGCCAGGTTTCCAGTTTGTCAGAGCCCAGCAGTTAAGCACTGTTGAGTGTTCCTTGCCCCTGCTGACTGAATACACAGCAAGTGTTGTTTGACCTGGTGGATGGGATGTGAGTGGGTGGTTGCACTGACACCTTCTTAAAAGCTATTTCAGAATAAGAGAAAGAATTCCAGATCTTGTGAGCAGCCTAACTGAGTTATCAGCTACTGGTAGTCAGTGACATTCCTGAGTTAATAGAAACTGTTCCTGTGTTCTCAGAATCCGTTTCTGCAGTCTAACACTTGATGGAATAATTAACCCCACACTGAATCTTCATAAGAAGTGAAAATCACATTCTTATTTTGGGTATTCAAACATGAAATTTAAACACTAGTTGCCCAATTGCATTTATTTTTTCTGTCATTCTTCACGTCTCTCTTCTACAAGTCCCATTTATGCTGCAACAGCTCTGCTGTTTAACAGTAAAATGGCACAAGCGTAACAGCAGGAATGCTATTGTACTTGGCTGTCACCTCATGTTTGTAACCACTTCTCGAAAGTATACATGTTGATGTTCAAGAGTTCAATTTGTTGGTGTTCTTCCTGCGTTCTCTGCTGCCTCTTCCATCAAAATAAGTAAATCTTATGAATTACTATTACTATTTTTATTATTTATTAGGCATATGTTCTGTACCATGAAGCTGTTCCTTAAGAGGACAGTGTATCACAGCTTTCATCTGTTATTTGTCTGTGAAAATCCCCTTAAGTGCACATCTCAAAGTGCTAATGCAGAAACTAATGTTAGTGGAGAGACTGAGCTATATCCTAAATTCTACTACACTTGGGGAGGAGGTTGTGGAAGTATAGCACCATTTTTTTTCATTAGCCCACCTACAAAGGGGAGAAAGGAAATTCTTCCAGCTCTCATCAGCCAAGTCATGTGACACACTTAAAATTTTAGAAACTCATCAGCAGCTTTCTGTGTCTTTACAGCTGAAGTAATGTAGCTGATTGTTTTAAACGCAGACACGCTTTAAAGGGATAGACTAAAACTGCCAGTTTAAGAATGGGTAGAAATAGAATACCAAGACGAGTAAGAATGGATGTGATATACTTAATTAAAGGATGACATACTGCTGCGGGGGGTTGGAGTTCACCCTGAAGGACTATCATAAACCTCCTGCATTGTGCCCAACCTTTAGATCCTATTTGTTGCTAAGCAGCTGAGTCTATTTAGACAGGTGACGAGGTACTGCTCCATCACGGACACATAAGGACAGTTTCCTGGTCTGACTGTGCCCGGCAGCAGATTTCCCTCAGCACTCTCAAATGCGGTTTTTTTGCCCAGAACGACATCATCTATGAAAATTTGAAGAGGTGCAGACAAATCACAAGCAAAGAACATGTAGATGAAAGTGGGCGCTTGCTATTTACTCGGCAAAACTCACATTTGTGAGTTACGGAAAGGAAATAGCCGAAGGAAGGAATACCCTCGACCATCAGGGCAGGATCTCGGGTGAGTGCAGCGGGGCGGAGGAATTAGCGCTCGTTACCTTCGACTAATGAAGGCAAAGCAGCTCTTCCGCACAAGCATTGGTGGTTCAGTGGTAGAATTCTCGCCTGCCACGCGGGAGGCCCGGGTTCGATTCCCGGCCAATGCAAC